>VRYO01001681.1:29228594-29256577 GCA_009812075.1 Sialia sialis | reverse complement strand
ATCTTTGCCTGAGAGCCCCTTGATTTCAAAATTATAATAATTTGGAGGGAAGGATTTACATTCTCCATTTCAAAGAGAGTCTCCTGCCTTTCTTAGCTGACACCTGTCCTCTGAACCAGGACATAAATCAAGATGAAATTTTGAAGCTCAGCAGGAAAAGGGTTGCTGGTTTTCCACTCAGTTTTGTGATGTGGCATGGCAGGATTTAAGGATTTAAGAAAGGATGGGTCTAGATGGGGAAAGATGCAGACATCTAGAGATTCCTCACTGTTAACAGTGACATAAATCCCATGTACATTTCTATATTTGTTCTCTATGCTCATTCCACTGAGGCACAAATCCATTTCACAGGATGCACCATGACCCAGCTGGCCACAAAATGTCTGTTTTCTGGTCAAAACTGACAATTTTGTGCATTATTTTTACTCATTTTCTTTATGAAAGGCTTTTTCAGACTCTTCAGGTGATGCATGGTCACAAACCAAAATGTGACAGAGCCTTTTTCAGGTCCTTGGTTAAAGGAATGAGGATTTCCACAGGGTTCCCACAGCCCAGGTGATTCTCCCTTTGGATCACTGATTATTATGGGATAACACAGTAGGGAATCTCTCTCTCTCTCTTTCTCTCTTCTCTCCCCTAGCTGTTGTTTGAAATAGAATTTATTATATTCTTTCACTGAAAAACTGTTGTCCCTGTCTTGCTAATTATTGAAAAAAAAAAAAAAAAAAGCCAAAGAAAATGAACAATGATATTTCTTAAGAGAGTCTCATACTACCAGAAAGCAAATTTACCTTTTTTATCACCTTGGGCATAGAGATATTGTCCACATTTCCTTCTTTCCTTTCTCCTCTTGTCCTTTTTCTGTGTTTCCTTCTCTTCAGTTCCTGGTGTTTCCAAAGGTTTGCCTCCTCTGACTCTTCCAGGCTCAGCCACTGGCAAAGCTCTTGGAATCATCACTGGGAGAATGTTCTCTTTGTGTCTTCTCTAAGAGATCACCACCCTACCTGGGATTTCAGAGTATTTCATGTCACAAAAACATCAGGGATCACATTTTTCAAGAATTAGCAAATCAGATCACAAAATTAAATTAACTAAATTAAAAATTAAATTAACTAATCCCTTGAAACAGCACAAAAACCACCTTAGCTGCCATATTAACACTCAGCAGAGGCTAGAGAAGAAACTAAAACTATTTTAGAATGCTTGCAAAAAGCATTCTAAATATTTAGCATAAAATAAATCATTCTAAGTAATTTTCTAGACCTTTCTGAGTAACTGTTATGATACTTTTGGTTTTGTTGGGTTTTTTTGTTTGTTTCTTTGGGGGTTTTTTTGCCTTTTTTTTCCCCCTCATTTTTTTCCCCTTTTTTTCCCTTGCTGAGGCTACTGGGAAGTGCAAGAACAGATCAGTTTATTCTCCAGGCAGAATTATTTAAACACTGTAGTTCTGGTAAAAACCTATTTTTGATACCCATTCCACTTTCTTATTTTCATATTCCAATCCACTTGAGGTGAGGAGAGGCAAGTTTTGCCTTGAGCCACAACTGTGGAAAAGAATTAGGTTCTAAACACACCCAAAACACAAAAGAGGCTTAATGTTGGGACCCAAAGAGATAATTCAACTTTTATTTTTTGCATAAAAGAGGAAAAAAACTAGGAAAGTAGGAAAATATTTGCTAATAGAGGGTTTTGAGAGTGGCAATGTCACATTCACCTCATAGCAGCAACAGGGCCACGAAGAAATTTATTTTTGCTGCATTAAAATTCATTTATAAACAAAAAATCTTACACAGTAGAAGGATAAATTGTTTATTTTGGGGGTCTGAAAGGAGCATTGCATCTGTGGAAAGGAAATTTGAGGGAGTTAAAATGATGTTTTAGTTCCCATGGATTTTAACATGTCCCCATCACTAACAAAATATTAAACTAAAATATTTTCTTAGAAGCTTCTAACTCCCTTGTTGGCTTTTTTTGCTTTGTGCTGGCATTTCATTTTAAATTAAATTTCTTAAAGGGGAGAGGGGAATCACATAGCTCCCAAAGAAAATTAAAAAACGTAATTCAAGATTGCACAGAACATTTTAGGCTGAATCAAAACAGTTTCATTACTCTTAATTCCTTTGCATGAACAATTTTTCCTTGTGGAATATTGAGGAATGCCACAGTCCTCCTAAATCGGAGGCAGTACAATAAATCACAAGAGATGAGAAATCATATTTTACCCATTAGGCAAAGCCCAGGTTGGTTCACAGATCTGTATTTGTGTTAAAATTTGATTTGGCTCTGCCAATACTTCCTAGGCAAATTGTCTTTAAAGCAAATTACCTAAAATTAAACTGAAAACTACTGCTTTAATTTGTTTTGATGAGAAGTGGGGCCAGAATCTGCTCATCCAGAGCAGGTGTTGAGAAGTAAATAAAATAGAAAAGGAGAAAAACTGAAAGAAACAGAGATGTGAAATGAAAGATAGTGCAATAAAATTTAAAAGGCAGGGGTTGGAATGGACAAATTCCAGGAGAATTTATGTTGAAAAGGCAGAGGAATAAAATAATTTATTTTTTAGGGCCAAATTATTGTGTCAAAGATGAAAATGTCCTGGTACCCTGTCAGTGTCCATCTGGACACACAACCCTACACCCAGACCTGTGTCCTGGATCTCCCTCAGTGTCCCAAATCCCACACCCAGCCCCATGTCCTGGTACCCTGTCAATGTCCCAAATCCCACACCCAGACCCATGTCCTGGTACCCTGTCAATGTCCCAAATCCCACACCCAGCCCCATTTCCTGGTACCCCATCAATATCCCAAATCCCACACCCAGACCCATGTCCTGGATCTCCCTCAATGTTCCAAATCCCACACCCAGACCCATGTCTGGGCACCCCATCAGTGTCCCAAATCCCACACCCAGCCCTGTGTCCTGGATCTCCCTCAGTGTCCCAAATCCCACACCCAGCCCCATGTCCTGAATCTCCCTCAATGTCCCAACCCCACACTCGGCTCCATGTCCTGGCACCCTGTCAATGTCCCAAATCCCACACCCAGCCCCATGTCCTGATACCCTCTCAGTGTCCCAAATCCCACGCTCAGCCTCATGTCCTGGCATCCTATCCATGTCCCAAATCCCACACCCAGCCCCATGTCCTGGCATCTCCCTCAGTGTTCCATACTCTCACATGAGCCCCATGTCCTCCCCTCACCCCTCTCTTTCTCCGTCCCCCTGTTCTCCACAGGTGAAGGATCCCACCTTGTCCCGTGTCCTTTCTGGGAATCTCTCCCCACTCCCACCCCAGCGTGTGCTGTCCCCTCACGGCCTCACCAGCCGCCATCACCGGCCTCCATCCCTGTTCCTGTGGGAAATGGCAGCAGCACCCTGGGAGCGGGGTCTCACCTTTTTCCTCCCTCTTCCCTCCTTCTCCCCTCACCTCAGACCTGGCAGAGGGGCCTGTTGTGTATTTCCACCCTCACATTCCACTACCACAACGAGGATTTAATGGGAATTTGGTGATGTGGGTCCCGCTGTGCCCTGGCCATGGAGGTGCCTCACGGGCTGGACGCGCCGTGCCCTCAGAGCGCACAGGCCGGACCCAGCAGGCTCCAAACTCGGCGTTAAACTCAACATTCTTCAATTGAAAAAGGGGAAAAATCCCTTCAAAACAAAGCCATGTTTTCCTTAGAGGCTGCACACAGTTGGAGCCAAGACCCAAAGCCCTCGGGAGTGGCATTTCCATGTGCAGCTCAGTGTTTCGGGTATGAAGCCAAGCAGGAGTAAGAGTTTATTGGCAATTCTTTCCCAGAATTTGACCGTGGAGTTTGGTGGTGCAAATATTTACTGCTTTGAGGACATGCTGTGACTCTTGTGGATGGAGCTGTGCAGGGCCAGGAGTTGGACTCGAAGATCTTTGTATGTCCCCTCCTACTCAGCTTATTCTGTGATAAATTCTCTGATAAATTATTAACATTATCACAATTATAATCATTATCACAAAGCTGAGCAGTATGCTGTGAAGCTCAGGACCATTTCATCCTTTGGTTGTACTTCTTCAGGGCACAGAAAACCAAAATTTAGAAACATTCTATTCCAAATGGCCAGTCATTTCCCAGCTATACTCACATATAAAATCTCCT
This sequence comes from Sialia sialis, assembly GCA_009812075.1. NCBI lineage: Eukaryota > Metazoa > Chordata > Aves > Passeriformes > Turdidae > Sialia > Sialia sialis. Next base: position 29,252,449 of record VRYO01001681.1, on the reverse strand, counting down.
GAGAAATGAGCATGTGTAAATAACTTCAGGCAATAATTAATGTTTTCTCACTGGGTTTTTTTTTTTTTTGTGGTTGTTGTTCTTTTTCAGGAAAATATTCTGAAAATACCTGCTTCTAATAGGCTTGTTGCTGTTACTTCTCAAAAGTAGAAAAGAGATGACAGATGGTGAGCCACAGTAAACTATCCATACTGTTATTTTTAGGTTTTAGTGCAGTTTTTCAGGATCCTGATTCCATACATGGAGTACTGCATTTCCAGCATGGCTTACTGATTAACACAGGCAAAAAAGCTTCCTTTCAACAGCACTTTTACTCTTTATTATAATACAATAGTGTATTTAGTCCTATCCAATAAATTCTGGAAATGAAGTGCTACAATCCATTTAAAGTGTTTTCAGGATCAGACATTGACATATTCATTCTTGACACGTGAAATAAGTTTTTCTAAAACCTAGTCCAGTTTCACCTCTGGCACAGGGTCAGCTTTGCTGAGTTCATGTCGCTCACAGCAGAAACAGACTTGGCCCTTAAAATCTGAAAATAATCTGTGACTATTTAACATTCTTCAAATACCTCTCATGCCCAGAGAGTTCCTTTAGCAAGTATGTGCAGGCAGGCACTGAATTGTGGTAATCTCTGGGTTAAAAGGTGATGGCCAGATGGAAAAAAAGAGTATCCTAGATAACACAGGAGAATGGGAATATCTTTTGCTGAGTATTCTTGACCTCTTCTTGCACCTTGTGCCCTGGAAATTTTCACAGGTGGTGCGAAAAGGAGGAGAAAATGCAGCAAGATGTTCTGGGTACATTGAGCCAGGCAAATCAGAATCAGGCAGTGTCCTGACACAATTCATGTCAGGAAAGTCCCTGAGCCCTGCAGTGTAGATGATGATCTGGATTCTTTAAAGCCGAGAGCTTATTTCAATATGATCTCTGCTATAATTACTGCTCCCCTTGCTTTCCCCTTCCTCTTTTATAACCTCAGATTCCCAGCCACAACTCCGAAGCCTTGTGGTGTTCTGGGACTGCTCTTTCCTGCGGGATGTGCCCATGGAACCCGACAGCTTTGGGATTGCCCCCAGCACAAAGCTGCCAGCTCCCTGGCCCTTCTCAGTTGTCCCTTCCCCCTCTCCCAAATATTTCTCCAGCTCTGTCTCATTGGTGCACTACTCTCCCTTGCCTTTTTTGGGCTGCCACCCTGTCAATCTAATGCAATAAGGCCAGGGGCAGGTGCAAACCCTTTGCTCTGGCTCCTCTTACTGACCAATCCACGTCCCAAAATACTCCAAGAGCCAATGGAGTGGGAAATCCCGGGAGCCTGGGCAGAGGGGGAGAGGGCAAAGCTGCTGGATTGCAAGGGGGAGGGGGCATCCATTTAGGAGCAGCTTTAGCCCAGGAGTGCGGAACATTTGGATTTCTCTGGGGATCGTGGGTAGCAGGGCTACTCTGCAGATTCACTGCCAGCATGGTGATCAAAGTCTTTGTGGCCACTTCTTCGGGGTCTACAGCGGTAGGTGACTCCTTCAACATCCTCCTCTCACCCCTGGGGTCAGGGTGGGGATGAGCCTAGGAGATGCCAGGAAAGAGCTTGCACATGAGAAAAAACCCACTGCAATTCTTAGCAGGAATAAGCCTTAGTTCTATTCTGCCCTGATCACCTTATTCTTGAAAGTTGCTCAAGATGTAGAGAATTCCTGTCAGTGCAGGCTGCGAGCTTTTACCACAGTTATATTTACATCTAAATTACCTGTCATTTCATAGATGTACTGCTGTTTGGGAAAGTATTTGCAATGTATATACGCTGAGGAAGGAATCGGTGGGTATTGTATTTATGTAAAAGTGATGCTAGACTGTTTACAGAAGAGAAGAAAGTGCTTGTTTTTAAGAGATTTTAGGACACTGCTCCTGCAAAGGGGGAACTCTGCCTAAGAAAGAACCTGGAGCTGGATAAAGTTAGGCAGAAAGACTTCTTTCCCAATCTCCTTCAATTTCTTGAGATTTGAGATGATTTTGTTTTCTTTTTGGTTTGGATTTTTTGGTATGTTTGTTTTATTTCTCTTTTTTTTTTTTTTTTTTTTTGGAGGGCAGTTAATTTTTTGTTTGTGCTTTTGTTTGTTTATTTGTCTTTTGGTGTTTGGTTTTGGTGGGTTTTGTTTGTTTTTTTTTTTTTCCTTCTGGTGTGTGTGTCTGTTGAAATGCTATACTGATGATTTTTAGCATTGAGATCTGCCGCTGGAGCTGTCAGCACAGAGTATCAGCTGAAGGGAAGGACATGTGAATAGTAGGGAGGTTGGAAGTCCGTGGGAGGTGGGAACCGGGAAAGGACTGTTTCCTTTTATATCCAGTTCCCAGATGAGCTCAGATTTCAGTTTTCCTCTGGCACTCACTCCCTGCCTCTCAGTGACACGGCTAAACGAGCTGGCTGCTGCTTGCTGGAACTACATCTCCATCCCCCTGACACCAGCTCCATTCCTTTAAGAAGATTCCAGACTGGAAAAGCTCCAAAAAACACCACCCTATTTATGGAACCATCATCTATGGGAAATAAACCTAGAGTACTTCAGTAAAGTTCCAGTTGGAATACTGCTGAGGAAGTTTGCAGTTCTATCACCAGCTTCTTCCCAAGCCTTATATTCTAAATTACTATTGATGTTTAGCTTTTTGTATTTTATTTTTTTATTTTCATAATACACTTCAGATATAAGGGGGGAAAAATGAAGAGGAAGTTGGGAACTTCAGGTTTAGTAGTTTTCAATTTCTAATAAAACATTCACTGATCAAGTAGCTTTATAAATTGCCATGTGCTGTGCATGGGCACTCTTCTTGCTCCTGTTGGGCATGTTTTGGTCAGGAAACTCCAAAAGAAAATTATAGAATCTTCCCAGAGCAATATTCCTCTGGATTTGCTCCTTTCTGGTGTGCTGGGTGTGTTTTATCTGTAGCAATCTCAGCATGGGTTCAGGTTGCTGATTCTGAATTGCAATGCCAAGTACACCTGGAGTAGTTTTCCACATTTTTCCAATTAACACGGAAGGAAGGTATCCTTTCAACGAACCTTTAATGAGTTCTAGTATTTATGAAATAAAATTCACTCACACAGGGAGTTAGCACAAACCTCGATACATCATTGAAATCCTATTAAATAGAATTTTTGTATCAAGTACATACAGCTTTTCCTGAGAATTATTTCAATCCCTGAACAGTTTAAATTGGAAGCTTAAATTGTCCTATTAGCACTGGTGATCTCTTCCAGTTTGGTGGCTCACCCCATCAAATGGATGGCTGATTTTGAATTCAGTACAAGATGGGCCCTGGTATAAATCAGCAGAGGATCAGTGGCAAAGAATGGAAAAGTCTCTATTTTTGTACTGACCATGTTCAATCTACACACCTCAAGTAGTTTTCATGTTAATAAATACTTAGTGCAAGTGAATGCAGTGAACCCAGTGAATTTCTGATGCTCTGCATCAGATGCTGGAATGTTCTAATTCACTGTGGCTCTGGAGCAAATCTGCAGTCTGTATTTTTCCCCTTGATACTTCAGAAATTTATTTTAAATATCTCCAGCTTTATTATCTTCCTGCTCCAGACTTAGCTGATATTAGACTATTCATTAAGGCAGGCAGAAGTGGAGACACTTATTTATAGCATTAAAAAGCACTAAATGCTTGGATTGGAGAAAGCAATAAAAAATAAAATAATGTTGTTGCTAGTCAGAGGTGTTTAGGATTTGGTAATATCCTGCAAGATTCTAAATTGTGGGAGAAAGAGGATTCACGTCTTGCACAGAGGCAGTGCTACAGCCTTGCTTCCTGCTGCTCATGGCTAAGACACCTCTAAAATCCTTTTATTTCCAGTGGGTTTGGTGACATTTTATGAACTTGCCCCCCTTCAAACTGGCATCAAAAACAGCACAACCAGCAGAGTGGGGAGGGGATTGTGTCCCTGAGCCCCCTCAGGTGTGACCCCACCTGCAGAGCTGCCCCAGCCCTGGAGCTGCTGCAGAGAGCCCAGGGGAGGCAGCAGGATGAGCAGAGGGATGGAGCAGCTCTGCTGGGAGGAAAGGCTGCCACAGCTGGGATTGTTCAGCCTGCACAGGAGAAGCTTTGGCCTGAGCTCAGGGTGGCCTTGCAGGGCCTGGAGGAGCTGCAGGAAACCTGGAGAGAGACAATTCCCAAGGGATGAGGGACAGCACACAGGGAATGACCTTAAGATGAAGGAGTAAAAGGTTAGATGAGATATGAAGATAAAATTTTTCCTTATGAGGGTGGGCACGCCCTGCCACAGGTTCCCCTGTGATCCATGGCAGTGGGAGGCTGGATGGGGCTTGGATCACCCTGGGATAATGCAAAGTGTCCCTGTTGATGCAGGGGGTTGCAATGACATGATCTTAATTCCCTTCCAACCCAAACCCTTCTGTGATTCTATCATCCCACCCGGCTTTGAACACTTCCAGGGATGCAAAGTACACAACCATTCTGGTAATTCTAGTAATTCTAGTAGTCTAGCTAGATAACATTTATTTGAAATATATTTTTGTCTTATTTTAAGGGACTAGTAGCTAGGGATGGTACAACTCAAGTTATGCTGAAAGAAAAACTGGCATCACTGAAATAATATCCTGCTCATCACCACTTTCCAACTAATCTATGCCCAAGTAATTTGAATTCTTCCCATGCCATCAGACACATGGGAGGGCACACACAAGCTCCTGCAGTCTCATCCATTCTGGGAAAGCCTTTGCATGTCCTCTGTGTTGTTACACCCTAAATTTCTGTGGGTGCTGCTTCCTGGAGAGATTCTTATGGTTGCCCTCTTAGTGCCACCCACAGCAAAGGTTTGCTTTGTGGTTTCACACTTGGTTGTGTCCTGTCTTTTGCTCTGCCTAAACTCCAGCAATGGTGAGCCCTAAGGCACAGCACATCTTCTGCTTTATTTATCTCATTGTCATGTCAGAAACTCCTTGCCTTTTCCTTAAGCAGCATCATTCCACACTGCTTACAGCTTTACCTCAGCATTAATTTTTTCACACAATTTTCTGGTGCTGCCTGAGCCTCCTGTGCATGATGAACCTCAAGCTGAAGAGAAAATCTTAAGCCAGGTTTAAAAGTTACAGCTTTCATAAGGAGGGGAGCACAGAATCTCTGTCTCCCTTTCCATTATCTCCTCAGAGGCACTGTCTGGAGCTGCAGCTATTCCAGGAGCCCTATCTGCAGTGCCTGTGTCCAGAGGGACAGGCTGACCCTGCAATTGCAGCTGACAGCACTTGAGTGCCCTGCCTCTCAGAGCACGTGATGTAACTCCTGCTGCTGCCTCGTGCAGGTTTTATTAACCATTTATCCAAACTTCATCCAGTGAAATGTCCCTTTCTGCTGCCTGAATGTGTTCCTCAAATCACTCTGCAGCTAAATAGCCACTAACGAGATTATTTCTTTTTAAAAAGAGAAAATAAGAATAAAAATAAGCAGCTTTGAACCCTGTCAACTGCAAGGCTTTTGACCACTTTGGATTAGTGTTTTCATTCAAAGTGATGCACTTTTTTTAGCCCACTGCAAACCTCTGTTGTCATAAAAATGTACAGCATTTTATGTTTGTTATTTTTTATAAACAAGCGTATGTGTAGATAGATGCTTCTTTGTTTGTACAAGGAAAAGAAATTGTATCTTTGCTCATGAGAATTCATCCTTCCAGGATAGGAGGCTATCATACTTCAGCTCTTGTGTTTTATAAGATTATGGAAATACATAATCCCTGATTTAATTCTCATCTCATTACCTGTCCCTCTGATTTACACTAGTTTGATGTCACTTTAATTTCAGGTGTTCAGATGTCTGACATATGGAGGATATGGTTTCAAATCACAAGATACAAAAATCACTTTGATGCCTCATTCTAGCTATGTGGCAAGTTCTTTAAAAGCTGCTCAGCAGTAGCATTCCTTTAGCAGGGAAGTACAGTGAGTGTTACATTTTCAGAGTAAGAGGATGGGTTGTAAGCTCAATGCCTGCACAGAAACAGCATCAAAGGGAATAAGGGCCAGGAAAGAATTAGAGGTGTCGCAGAAGCTGTGTGTAACAAGCTTTATTTGTATGTAATATGTTCTTTGTGGAATGTCATTCTCTAATGGGGGATTTATTTACACACAGAAGTTCAGCTGTGCTGGATTTTCTCAAGCTTTAACTCATATTTATTTATGTATTATATCTCAAGGAAAAATGGCCATAAACTAAAACAGAAGAAGCTCCACCTCCACATGAGGAAGAGTTTCTTTACTCTGAGGGTGGCAGAGCACTGGAACAGCTGCCCAGAGGGGATGTGGAGTTTCCTCCTCTGGAGACATTCCAAACCCACCTGGACACTTTTGTGTCACCTGCTCCAGGTGACTCTGCCTTGGCAGGGGGTTGGACTGGAAGATCCCTTCCAATCCAAATATTGTGTGATTCTCATTCTGTGAAATTTATTTATGCCTAGCATTAAAGAACAGAGGGAAATGTGGCTCACAGAAAGCAGAGTGTCACATGTGCTTGGTGGGAAGAAGGAGGCTGTGACATGCTGAAGGAAATAGGAACACTTTCAGACCTTTACTGACTTCAGGCAGGACCACCACAGGTATCTGTAGACCACATTCCTGGATCTGGGAACGCAGTAGGAGGCTTCCCTGAGCCTCATTCCTTAGCTGGAGCTGTCACTGCATCCAGGGAGGAAAGAAAGGAGCTGGGGGACGGGTGTGTGGTGGGAGGGCTGCAGACGCAGCACTCTGGGTGCTGACAGAAAGTGTTGAATCTCAGCTTCAGAAAGTTTGAGAGCCGCTGGAGAAGTGAATCCAACTTCAGCAACTTCCAACTTTCAGGGAGAATTTTTTCATGGAAAGGGTTGTCAAGAATCGGAAGGGCTGCCAGGGGGGTTTGGAGTCCCCATCCCTGGAGATGTCCCAGGAAGGTCTGGACGTGGCACTCAGTGCTCTGGGTTGGGTGACAAGGTGGGGACTGGACATCTGGACTCAATGATCTTGGAGTCTTTTCCACCCCAAAAGATTCTGTAAACTTGACAAACTTGCCTGAGTTCTTGTAATAGCAGTAGCTTTTAGTAAACCATTTTATTTTTCAAAAAGGAATATTGTTTTCTCTCTTTCCTACCCAGATAAAAAAGAAACAGCAAGAAGTCGTGGGCTTTTTAGAGGCCAACAAGATCGACTTTCAACAAATGGACATAGCAGGAGATGAGGACAATAGGAAATGGATGAGAGAGAATGTCCCAGGTGAAAAAAAGCCTCAGAATGGAATTCCCCTGCCTCCACAGATCTTCAACGAGGAGCGGTACTGCGGGGTAAGAAGCTGTTTGGAAATTTAAATATCTTCAGAGAGTGGTTTCTCACAGAAAGGGACTCTTTTCCATTGATAGGAAGCATCAGACAAACTCCAGAAAACAACTTGAGATTCTCTGTGAAAGAGAAACATTTTTTAAGCATAGAAAAGCAATGAAACAAAAGATTATTTATTTCTGAGAACAAAAAATGCCTGGAGAGAAAACTGGCTAGAGAAACTTCTTGAAGTTTCAGTTAATTTTGATGGAGAGTGTTGATATTTTGTTTGTTTGGACTTATCTGGGCTTCAAGGACATCAAATAGATATCTGAGGTGCCACAGGCTGGGAATAGGAATCTTTATATTATACAAATAAATAGGAATGTTTGTTTACTAGAATAGTTCTAGAATGTGGTTTGAATTATTGGCATTATATTGCTTATTCAATAAATATCCAACTCTTCATAACAGCAACTGGAGCGCTCATCAGATGCTTTTATATTTTCATATGGGCTTATAACAGGTTCTTTCTTTTCAGACAGTTTGTTCAAAGCAGAGAAAGATAATAATGTGCCAGCATGAATATTAGGACTGTGAATCAAAAGAGATAATCTGAGACCTTTTATTTTCTCATAGTCTGGGTGGAAATGCCCAGTTTGGAAAGTGCTGAGGTCTGGTGGCTGGAATGAACCTGCTCCGGAGCACAAGGCACACAGTGAGCCTGGTTTGGAGTCACTGCACAAATCCAGAGTGAACTCCTGCAAGTTTGGACTGGGGGAGCAGGGGATTTTCATGCCACTGAGTTTTCAGAATTAACTTTGGTACTCTCAGAGCAAAAGTTGATAAGATGAATATTGGAGTGTAGCTCTTTCCTCATTTTCTCATAGAATTCCTAAAAGAGAAGTTGGTGTGTTGGATTCATGTGCATTTCAGCATCCAGTCTGCACCAATAAAAAGTATAATTTGATATATCTTACTCTGAGTTTTGTGGCAGCCAGTGCTGCAATAAATATTTCTGATGTTCCCTGGAGAAGTTATATAAGAAATTAAAGAGTACAGTAGTTTCACAATTATAAGCTGCACCTGATTATAAGCCGCACATCTGGGTAGACCATGAGATTTGTCCTTATACAAGCCTTTTTTTTTTTTTTTTTTTTTTTTTTTTAAAGTGAGGATCCATGTGCGACGAAGTAACGAGTTAGTAAAAGAATTGCACCAGCACACAGGGTTTGGTGTCAGGTGCTCAATTTGCAAACAGTTTTCATAGACCAGCCAAGCCTTTAAAGGCAGCCCCAGGCACCCTCCCTGGCTGGCTCTCACTTCTGGGTTGGCATTTCACTGGGATTTGTCCATAGATAAGCCGCACCTGATGATTAGCTGCACTGCTGGGGTAGGCTGGATTCTTCAATGAAAAAGGTGCGGCTTATAATCGTGAAATTACTGTAATTGCCTTATAAAGTGTTGCAACTGGTCAGTCTTGACAGTAATTGATAAATACACAGTTTTTACTCCGTGTCTGAAGCTGTTTCAGGAAGCCAAATAATCTACATCTTGAAACAAATTCAAGTGAAGAAATGGTCCTTTGCAAAAACACCTCCATGGGGAAAGGAGCTGCAGCTACTGATTTAAAAACTGAATCAAATTTACAGTCTAAAAGTCTCCAGAATTCTGATACACCCAGCTCTCAAAGCTAATGATCCCAGTTGGTGCATAACAAAGACTAATTTATAGCATCATTATTTCCCAATAAATAAGGCAATGAGATCCATCTCAGTGCATGAGCCTTACCCTTCTCCCCAGGGGAAGGAGCCTCGAGGGAGCTGCACAGGGAGTGTGATGTGGGCTGAGAACATGGCCAGGGGCTGCCAGACTGCTGCAAAATCCTCCCAAGTGACATATTCTGCAATAAAACCCTGGGGATTTGCATTCTGCTTCCCTGCACAGTCTGTGCAGGCCCAGCAGATCCAGTGCTCTGAAATCCAGAATTGTTTTAGGCTGGTTAATGTTTTTCTGATACATCTTCCCATGTCCCACTCCTTTGGCCTCAGCCATTTTATTAAAAATATCCCTGAGGATTGCAAGGGTCTGAATTCATCAAAGTCCTTTTAAAATATATTGCTCTCACCAGTTTTTAAGGGCCTCAGTCTTGTGGCACCTAAAAATCTCTGAATTTGTGGCCTGGTTAAGTGCAGGCAGTTCATGCCCATCTCCTGCTATGTCCAAATCACCCTTCAGCTTCAACAGCCCAATCCAGTATATTTGTAAATGGGAGTTGTATCCTCTATTAATCTTCATTTTGCTGGGCTAAACAAATCAAGCTCTTTAGACATCTTTCTTTTTTTTTTTTTTTTTTTTTTTGTAAGAAATTTTTTCCATTCTCCTTCTGCTAATTTTATTTTCTTCATTCACAATTTGTACTTTTTAAAAATTTTAATTTTTTTTTTAAAGTTCAAATCTGTTACATTTAATTTTCCCTCAGTCTTCTTTCTAGGATTACTCTTTTCTCACATTCCCCTTCTTATCAGTGGTCTTATCAGTTGTTCCTATCAATGTTTGTTTCCCATTCACACATGTGTGTGTGTACACATTACATCATGATAGCCTGGGAGATCTGACCTTGGGAGGTAAAAGGTCAAGATTAAATATTTCCTTCTTTAACCTGAGACAGACGAGTTTGGAGAGAGACACAATAACGTTCAACTATTTTAAGGGCTGTGCCAAAAAGTGAATTACTGGTCTGAATTGACTCTGCTTTGAGCTGGAGGTTGGTCTGGCTGGTCTCCTGAGGTTTCTTCCCACCTGAATTTTCCAGGATTTTGGAAATAGTTTCTGCTTCATGTCCACTGGAGGTGGGATGAGCTGTATGAGAAGAAAATGCAGCAAAGAAAGTTCAAGTCAGACATCAGAAAATAGATGGTTTTCAGGAGATTACCTCATTATCTCCTAAAGGAAGATCAGAGTGATGCAATGATTCCTGCCTTGGAGGAATGGTCCTTTGGGACCTTGTCCAATGTCCTCTTCTGAGGTTCAGTGAAATTTTTGGAGTGGTGGAAAGGAAATGGAGGTTCTGGGGACAGGTGAGGAGTCTTCTGTTTGTGCTAGGATAGGATGACATAATAACAGAGCAAAGTTTTTCTGCATCAGCTTTTCTGCTGATAGATAAAAGTATCTCCATTTTCTGGGTGACCATGAATTGCTGCTCCACTCTGCAGCTTGTACTGTGAAGTGGAGGTTTCTTGTAGATGGATTTTTATAAAGATACACTGCCTGGAAGCAGCATTTCCACGAGGTCAGAGAAGCTTAAAGCTGTCTGATAAAATAGCTCAGATCTTATTTTTCTCTCAGATCTTTGGTATTGCTACTTGAAGAAATAGATTAGAAATTGATTCATTTTGTATGCCTGGCTACAGCACCAATTTCAAGTATCCATTCTAATCCATCAGTGCTGGCAATTATGTCCTTATTTGATCTTTTTCTTAAGCTGTTTCTTTGCTCATGTCTAGACAGACGTCTGCATCTGTGTCACTTGCTAAATATATTGAGCACTGTTGCTCTTGTCTTTGCTTTTGCTTAACAAAAACCCTTAGAAAACTAGGAAAGAAATGAAAGAAAACTTCTGTTTGTCTTTGTAAGCTGAAATCTCAGCTTTCTTCTGTAAACTGAAATCCATATAATAAAGTACTCTTGTAAAAAAACATTTCTGAATTATTAGGGAAGACTTTTATTTGATGTTGGAATGTGCGTTTGCAGCCCAGAAAACAGCTGTGTCCTGAGCTGCATCCAAAGCAGTGTGGGCAGGGGGGAGGGGGATTGTCCCCCTGAGTCCCCCAGGTGTGACCCCACCTGCAGAGCTGTCCCAGCACAGGGAGGAGCTGGAGCTGCTGCAGAGAGCCCAGGGGAGGCAGCAGGATGAGCAGAGGGATGGAGCAGCTCTGCTGGGAGGAAAGGCTGCCACAGCTGGGATTGTTCAGCCTGCACAGGAGAAGCTTTGGCCTGAGCTCAGGGTGGCCTTGCAGGGCCTGGAGGAGCTGCAGGAAACCTGGAGAGAGACAATTCCCAAGGGATGAGGGACAGCACACAGGGAATGGAAGTTTTGGCTGCTCCATCCCTGCCGTGTCCAAGGCCCGGTTGGACACTGGGGTTTGGAGAAACCTGGGATAGTGGAAGGTGTCCCTGCTCAGATTGGAATGAGATGATCTTTATGATCTCGTTCTAGCTCAGGCCGTTTTCTGATTCTACAATTTATATAACTGCTAAAGTCAAATTTATGGAAATATAGGGACCTCTGGAGGTTTGTAGTCCAGCCTGCTACTTAGAGCAGGGTAGCTTTAAAATTAGCTGATATTGCCTGGGTCTTTGGCCATCTGAATTCCAAAAGACTCCAAGGGTGGTGTTTCCCTTCCCTTTCTATGTGCTCTGACCTGTACCAAGCACTGGGAGAAGAATTTTCTGCTGATATCAAATTGACAAATGGCACCACTTTGACCATTTATGTCTTTTCATGCAGACAAAATGTAATTGCTTACCTGAAATAAATTGTACCTGTTTGTTTTTCTTACTGCCTGCCTTGGGAACAGTTGTTTTTAGTCATTCAGCAATATTAGTAAAGCATGGGTGCAAATACACCATAGAAAAACTATTCCATGATCACTGTGGGCATTCCTTTATCTCCTATTTAATACATGATAGCTTCCTCCTCAGTGTGAGGAAACAAATGACCTTCCATTTACTGTGGGATGTCATTGCCCACTCCCCGTTGCCAAGGAGCACCTGATATCATAGATTATACCCACTTCTGATAAAGAGTTGTCTGGTCATTCATACATTTTAATTGTGTCCTCAGGTCTGCTTATCTACAAGACTTTGTGTTTCTGGAGAGTTTTAGTACACTTGCCATGGGCTACTTTTCCTCAAAAAGACATTAAAAATATCAAGTCCACATCATGACCTTTGCTTGTTGTTGTCTTCTCTTTGTTCCCCAGCTCTTGCCATGTCATGCCATGAGTATTTATGAGCATTGTGGTGTGCAGGAAGGCACAAATTTCCTGTTTGCCAAACATGGCAATGCCAAATTCCAGCCCTTCTCATTTTCTTGTTTGCTGCACTACTCGTAAATCCATGAGCCAGATGCAGACACTGCCTGGGCTGGGTAAGAGGAGGATCCAAGAAATGGGTGGCCTGGTGCCACTCTGTCCCTCAGATAAATCAGTGAAATGGGCTGTCATCTGTCCTGTCTGTAAAGCTCTTCCAAACTGCACCGAAATGTCATCAATTCCACTCTTGTTGGCATTAAGGTGACTTCAAAACAATCCACTCCAGCCCTTGCGATAATTTATACTCTGGAAATATAAAACAGTTCAATAAAACAGCTCAGGTCCTAACCCAGCTTTACAAACAAGTCTCAAGGATGATTCAGCACCTTATTATTTACAGGCTTCTATTCTTGGAGTTATTTGGGATTAGAGGAAGGATGATAACATGATCAAGGCACTAATATAGGACTCAGCAGGATATGTTCAGCCCCCTGTCTCAGAGCTGGGTGTGATTCTGGGCCAGCCACTTCTGACTGGAGATTCTGCTGGAACTTCAATATTTGTTGATTTTTACCTGTGGAAGATGTGAGCAGTGAACTTCCCAGCAACAAAAACAGTGATAACAAAACTTCCTGAACTGAGAGTGGTGTTGTGCAGGTGAAAGCAGTAAAGAGTAAGCAGGCTGTAGCTGGTCTTCTCAGCTCCATTTCCACTGAAAACAGGTGTTTAATGTAATGATTTATAATTTCATTTCACAGTGGATGAGACATTTTGGCTGGTACATGGATATCAGAGAGACCAGCACAAGCCTTTCCTAAGTTCATCTGAAAATAACCTCGTTTTCTAACCAGACTGCCTTTCTCTGAGATAAAGTTTCCTTGTTACCATTTTACTTGTGCTGTCATGTTGACTGCTGCCTTTAATTTGCCATAAAGAAGTTCCAGGGGTTTGAGGGTCTATTTTGTTTCCTTACTCACACAAATTATATTTTAACATTTAAAGAGAATATCTTTGCCTCGGAATGTACAGTTGAGGCACGTTAAAATGAGACACTTAATTTTATCTGATTCTGCCATGGATGGGATATAATTAAAGTGTAAGTCTCTGGAGAGATTTGCTATTTTATTCATTTGTAAAACTCCCTTTATCTGTGTTTTCTTCCTGGGGCTCAGATAATGCAGACAATTGTACAAATGCATGGTCATTCTCATCCATGTAGGATTTGCCTGGGCTGGTCTCTTCCATCTGTGCTTTTTGTTTGATTTTTGATACCAATTCTCTGTTGTTTGTTTGCTCCTTTCTTAGGATTTTGAATCCTTTTTCTCTGCTAAGGAAGAAAACATTATTTATTCGTTCCTGGGCCTCGCACCTCCTCCAGGCACAAAGGTATGCACTTCTGTCTTTCCATGGGGATCATTTATTTGATTTTAATAAAAGATGAACATAGGCAGTGACTCAGCATGTCACACAAGAGGCAGTGACAAGCAATACATTAGATGTTGGAGCAGTTAAGTGTTCTTAGGGGGGTAAAAAAAAAAGTGGCTGGTTCAGTAAATACTAGAAAACACTTTTTTCTTGCCTTCTTTCACTGCAGGCTTGTTACCATGGCTCCAGCTGATGGGCTTGTTGTTGTTGACACAAAGCAGTTTTACTATGTTCAGCTTTTAAAGGATGCAGACTCCCTCAAACAATCTCTAGGTTGTGTTGGTTACAAGAAGCCTTTTCTTGCTCCTGACCACATTGAACAGGGAGAGCAGGGTTGGGATCAGACCCATCCCACCCTTCACTGGCACCATGGAATTCTCTCTCTCTGCCTGGAGGAGAAAAAGGCTCGCCCAGCCCTTTGGCAACTCTGCCTGTGGTTCTCCATCATATTTTGACAGTGTTCTAGTATATTTCTGGCAAAAGCAAAACATTTTATTTTGGGTCTTTTTTGTGTTGTTTTTACAGAAACTAATGTGTTTTTTCTTCATTGGAATCTTCTAATTAGAAGATTTATAACTGAGCTTTACAGCTCTGCTATCCTGAGCTCATGTTAGCTGGTAATAAAATGTTGCCATCTTTAACGTGGGTGAGCCAACAAAAGAAATTAATCAAGAGAGTGATGAGGCAGAGTGACAGGAGAGCTCTGCTGCATTGTGGTGACCTGGCTGAGGAGCTGCCTTGGAGCAGGAGATCTGCCTTGGGTCCAGCTGTGCCCCAGCTTGGAGTGAAGCACCATTGGAAATATCTCCTTATTCTCTTCTGTAAAAGCAGAGGAAAAAGAAAGGAGCCTTTGCTAAGTGCTTTGAGAGCCACAGCTGAAAACACACCCAGGGGAGAGCTCCAGTTGTTATAAATGTCTTAGACACTGAGTCCCTGCGTGATAAGGAGAGTGATTTAAACTTTCTGCTCTAGCTGTGCCATCTCCCACCCAGGGAAATAAAAATGACTCGCCTACCTCGCAAGGGTCTTGTGAGAATTCATTTAATTAACATCCACAAAGCCATGAAAGGCTTAAAGGACTGCAGGTATTACATATTATAATTATTATAAAAGATATGTGGAGAATCGGTGAGATAAAGAAAATTGCATTTTTCCACCTTCCCACTCCTCAGATTATCTGCTTCTTCATGCAAGGTCCTGGTAGATCCCATATCTATGAAGCAAAGTAACAGTTTTTTAGAATTCATTTATTCCCAGCTGTCAGCAGATGCTGTTACAGTTTCTACTTTGCGACAACCTTGGAAATGTTGAAAATAATATGTTTGGTACATTCTGCTGGGCAGATTTGTTTGTCAGTGCCACTGGTAGCAGGCAAGCTCTGTTTACAGTGATTAACTGCTGCCTTGGTGGTGGCTTCAGTCCAGAGAGTGCAAAGAAGTGAGAGTAAAATCCTTGTGAAATGTGGAATTTCGTTAGTGTCCCTGTCAGAGTGTGTTCCTGTTTGCCAGAGACACACGCAGTTCTTGCAGAGGTGTTTCTCAGCATCTTCAGTGCAGGAGAGGCTGCTGTGCTTTATCAAGAACACAACTCTCCTGCTCTGCTTCTGCCTCTGCTTCTGCTTCCCCCTCATTCTCTGTCAGCTCCACCTGAGATAAGCACAATGGATGGCTCATGACACTGATTCCCAGCAGCATAAATCTGGAATTATAAGTCAGGTGTGGAATAGATGGTGATGATGACACATGTGACAAGGTTTCCTATTAATTCCTTCTTTAAAATGGTGTGGGGTGTTTTTTTGTGTGGTGGTTTTTTGTTTTTGTTTTTGTTTTTGTTTTTAATTTTTTTTGTTTTTCCTGGAGTGAAGAAGCTAACTATAAAGCATGAAATAACCACAAGGCTGTAAGCATTTGCTTTCTAGGGATTTTCCATGCTGAGACATAACAAAGATTAACACAAAGCTGATACCTGTTTAATTCTCCTGTCTTACAACATTCTATTTCTTTTTCCATCAATCTTTTGTCTCACATTGCACCAAGACTAGAGAAGTTCTTTAATGACCATGATCCTATTTCACAGCACAATCCAACAGCATCCTGACCAGGAATGTTCTGAGCTTATTTCCTTCCATGTGAAGAAGCAGATGAACCTTTTGAGGCTCCCTCAGGAATTTATAACTTCCCAGTAAAATACTTGTAGTTAAATTTATTGCCAATTCATTGCCATTGCTGAGTGCAAAATACACATTCACTTCTGTAGACTCACTTGTTCTGTTATTTCAATATATCAGTATATTCTATATATATTAGAGTGCTTCACCCAGCCCTTGATCCCAGCGCAGGGAGGAGCTGGAGCTGCTGCAGAGAGCCCAGAGGAGGCAGCAGGATGAGCAGAGGGATGGAGCAGCTCTGCTGGGAGGAAAGGCTGCCACAGCTGGGATTGTTCAGCCTGCACAGGAGAAGCTTTGGCCTGAGCTCAGGGTGGCCTTGCAGGGCCTGGAGGAGCTGCAGGAAACCTGGAGAGAGACAATTCCCAAGGGATGAGGGACAGCACACAGGGAGTGGCTGCAGAGTGAAAAATTATAGGTTTAGATGGGATTTTGAGAAGAAATTCTTCCTTGTGAGAGGCTCTGGTACAGGGTGCCCATAGAAGTTTTGGCTCCCCCATCCCTGGAAATGTCCAAGGCCAGGCTGGATGGGGCTCTGAGCATCCTGGGATAGTGTAAAGTGTCCCTGCCCATGGAACAATATGATCTTTATGGTCCCTTTCGACCCAAATAATTCTGTGATTCTCTGATTCTGTGATTTTATCATACCAAATGCATCTTAAAGGGTGCAATGTGCCCATAAAATTCAGTGACTTTACAAGAAACCAATCCATATCTGTGGTGCTTCAGCAAGGGTCTCTTAGCTCACTTCATCCTCTCTCCTGTTGCCTCCTCACCACAATGCTTTTTGTGTTTTCTGAAGCATCATTTAGCAGGGCTCAGCAGAAGTTTTCTGTGCCCAAGAGAAGCAGCAGATGTAGTGCTTGTGTTAATAACTGATTTATTAATACCAAACACCTCCTCACCTGAAGGAATACCTGGTCTGGATTCATTCCAAACATGGTTCAGGGCAGCTGTGCTTTATGTCTGACCCAAAGATCACTCAAATCTGTGATAGATTTCTGAGAGATCCTGTTTAATCTTGGAGAACTGTTCTGAGAAATGATGTCCCAATAGGATACCTGTGTAGATCTGAGCAATAATCAGTGTCGTTTGTATGTTTGGGGTCAGGTGTGTCAGTCTCAGCTGCTTGAAAAGTTGGGTACATTTTTTTAAAACTGGCACCACTTTTATGCTTAGTCTGCCTCAGTGAACTCAGCGATTTACTGAGTTGAGGGGCTGTTTTCAAATACTGTGCATACTTGAAGCCTTAATCCCACTACTCTTCATCTTAATATCCAGAATCTTGATATCCCCAAATCTGTAGCTACTCATACTTAAGTTAGTGGAAGAAGGCTTCTCCTAAATCTGCTTTGAATTACAAATCTGTGCTATGTGCATTTTCTTTAAAGACAAGATGACCTGTCAGCCAGTCTTTAGAAATGGTACTTCATTTTGAATTAGTTGAAAATTGAATTCTGTGTTTCTATGGAGAGCCAGTGGAGCAATGATGTTCTGAATGTCAGAGTTTTCAATATAATTAACAAGAACTCTGTGAGTGTGTGTTCTGGCTGATAACATGCTGCTTCTAGAGTTTAGTTCTTTCAGCTACAACTATTTTTTTTATGATCTAAGTATGTGATTCATCTGGGATGGATTCACACAATAGGGTCATTTTGATTAGATGCTCTCTGTGGTCCTTATGCATTTTTTGTCCCAGCCAAAAATAATGAGTGTGTGGATTTTAATGAAATGGTAATATTTGTGATGAAAATAAATATTTAACCAATTTAAAGACCAGGTTGGATGGGACTCTGAGCAGCCAGGTCTAGTGGAGGATGTCCCTGCCCATGGCAAGGAGGTTGGAACGAGATCGTTAGTGTCCCATCCAACCCAAATCATGGTCAGTGATTCTATTAATTTAATTTTCATTAACACTGTCCTTTCCACTTGAGGAACTTCTGCAAAGATAGTATCTGTAAGAAGTTATCATTTCCTTAAGAAAATAATGTATTAACACAAGGTTGCACAAGAGAATTTCAATGTATGTTTCTGTTACTACATATTTTAATCTTCAAATATTTTTTGGCTTCTGGGAGAAAAGTAAACAATAAGCCAAGCCAAACAAATGTCTCTGTAGATCTGTTTTTAATAACAATGCCACCAGCAGAAGAGTGCAGTGAGCCCACAGGTTTATGTGCACTTGGAATGAGATGATATTGCCAGAAACAGAAATTCTCTTTTCTCCCTCCTCCTTGCTCTGGCTCCTTCTGCTCATTCCTCTCCCCGAGCATCCCCCACGTGCTGGCAGGAACACTTGTGCAGCTGTGTGACAGAGTGTGAAGCTGCTGGGAGGTAGAAACGTTTTGCTTTTTAAAGCTTTACTCTTGATCAGCTCCTGCTCCAGTTCCAGAGGAAGGAGAACTTAGGGAACTTTGTGCCCACTCTCTTTGCACTGCAAGTAACTTGGATGTAAAACTGACTTTCCATGATTCAGGAGGAAATTGCCAAATTGCACCAAGCCTTGCAGGCAGTCAGGTTTCAGCAGAACCATCAAACTGCTGTGATATCTGCTCCCTAATATTCCTGAGCTCCTTTCTGTCCTTTCTGTCCCCATCCAGCAGAGCTTGTCAGCAGGAGGACATTTCTTATGTCCCACAGCACATCCTGGGACAAAGATCCCTGAGCCAGCACTCAGCCACTCAGCTCTGGGGATAAAAGCCAGCCAGACATGCAGAACAAGGGCTGAGGAAATCATCATGGGGACACTGCAGGAGGACTTGTGACGTTTAAAGGACAGGGGACATGACTGAGGGCTTCTGTTCAGCTGTAGAGACAAATGAAATCCTGGAAAAGCAGCAGACCCCAAAGCAACCAGGTTGTAAGGGCTTGCTCATAGGGATGGGGAGGGAGTTTGTCTCCTCTCAGGGGTGTGCCCCAAAGCCTTGGGACACAGGACAGGACCTCCCCTGAGAGCCAGAGGAACCCACCCCAGATAGCACCTCTCAGAAGGGGGCAAATTTCCTTTTCACGAATAAGCTCCTTTACCTCAGCCTCTCTACTAGAAATCTCTTCCCAGATCTCCCACTGATGATGATTAGAATTTTTTTCACAGCCAATTTGTACTCATTTTGCATCTCCCTCAGTGTCTTCCTTATCCTATCCCTGTCTGATGTTTACTCTGATCTATTTTGGGAGTGCCATCATATCCCCTCACAGCATCACTTGCAATAGATTAAAGCAATGAAGCTTTTTTTGTCACCCTTTCACAAGACAAACTCTCCCCTCTCTCAGATATTCCTGTAGCCCTCTCTGCACCTGTTCCAGTCTGAGTTTCTCTTTCTTGAGCCTGAGTGACTGGGATGGCACAGAGCAATCCAGAGGAGGTTTTGCCTCACCTCATGCATCTGAGGATCGCATTTTTTACCTCTTTCATTGTCACATCACACTCATGCCTCAGTTACCCCATGCTTATTGAAATACATCCATCTTTTTCTCCCTTGATGATCATTAGCTAACAAGCTCCTAAAGTGCAATATAAAAATCACTTTTTAATCTCTGACCCAGAACTGCTTGTCCTAAATAAGGTGCCTTTGCACTTCATGCTCTTGCATTTCATCATATTTCTGCTGTTCCACTCGAGGCTTCCTTTTATCTGACACAGTGTGGGAGCCACTGTGACCTTTCACAGCCAGCTGGCTGAAAGGACACCAGGATATTTGTCAAATAAAGAGCCTCCCAGGAGGTGCTTGCTTATGGGGCTGGCATAAATGGACTTGGTGGGCTGATGTGGGAAGAGTTTCCTGATGTTTTCAAGCAAGAAAGTTAAGAGACTAAATGTGAAATCCTTTATTGCTTCTGTTTCCCAGAGCTTCTGGATGATGTTTAATTGGAATTTGTTTTCCTGAATCTCAGATGTGCCATCAGGGCAAACTTTGGTTTCTGTTGAACTTTCCAGAGGAAGGTTAGAGAATCTGAGAATGATGAGAAATGCTTGAATTCATATTTTCCCCACACATCTGGTCAACATGCCAGCAAGTGTTCTTTTCACAGGAGAAATACACCCTAAAAGCGTGAAGCAAAAAAATACAAAAACATTTTCCCAAAATAAGAAACTCAAGAATTTTATAGAAACGAATTGTTGATTATGTGCCCTGATGCTTACCAGGAAAAGTCTGACACCACAGAGGAGAAGTCTGATGCCACAGAGGAGAAATCAGAAGCCACAGAAGAGAAATCTGATTCCAAGGATGAAAAATCTGATGCCACAAATGAAACTGAGGCACACACAGAAGCCAAGGAAGGAGAAGGGGCTCCTGAAGAGGCTCAGCCTGACCAGGCACCACCAGCAGGTCAACAGGTAATTTTTCCTTTCTCTTTGTGATCTGAGGGTTTTACCTGTGCTGAGCACATGAAGTATAAACCCACATCCTTCCTGGTGTGCCCCAGGGTGACTGATTGCAGAGTCTCTTGGATGTGTTTTCTTTGATATCAGGTTGATATGAACTGGATAAAACTCCAGGGAACTTTGTTCTGATTCTTGAATAACAGCAGCTGCCTTCTGCCACTTGTTATCACAAGCTTTTTATTTTATCTTGCTGGTCATTGGGAACCAGAGTCTAGCTGTGGAGGATAATTTAGGACTGCACATCTGAGTCCTGCCTGTGTGAAAATAAAATTGATGCTCTCAACAGCCAGCATGTGCAGTGCTGCCAAACCTGGTTGTAAATGTTTGCTGCAGATCTGACAGAGGCTTCTCCAGCCCTTGCAGAATCCCTGGGCAGTGCAGAAACAGAGGCCAGTGTTTTCCTTTCTGTCTGCTCCTGCTCTGGTATTACAGATCTCAAACTGCAGCTCAGGTTGTCCTTTGGGGATGGGTTTATTTGGATGCTGACTCTTCCCAGGGAGTCAGGACTGCTGCTGCAGTTCTGTGTTTGGAGCTCAGGTGGTCCCTGGGGAATATCCAGCACTAAAGCATCATCTCTTACATCAAAGATCAGAATAAATGGAGTTTGGGTTTTTTTTCCATCTAACTGCAATATTTCTCCAGAGCAAAAACCTCTCTGTAGGCCTTTCCCCATTGCACTTTTTAATGGTGACTGATCTGGTCACTGTAAGGCTGGAAAACCCCTTTTACATGCCCCCATGCACATCTCAGCCACTGGGAAGTCCCATTCATAATTTCAAAACAGTGATGAGGAGAGACAGTCCTCAGTGGGGACTAAATTCCTCCTTAAGGAAAATTACATCCAAGCACTTTTCATGTTGCTCTGAATTTCAGCTGGCAGGTGAGTGCCATCAAACTCCTTATTTTTTGGCTAATAAGGGGAACCAAAATTGCTGCCTGGCTTGAGTGCCATGCCCTTCTGGCTGGCATTCTGCTTTAATGTTTCCCAAATGAGAGCAAAATGCTGGAATTTGTCTGCAAATGTGTCAGGCAGCTGTGTAGGAGAGGTTTAGCACTGCCATCATGCAGCACCACTCCTCTACAACCAGCACCTTGCTCCACTTCTCACAGAAAGGATTGGAGCTAAAAGTGGAAAATAGATTTCCTTGCAGCTTTTCAGGGAGGAGAGAGCACAGAAAAAACTCTTTGCCCTGTTCCACCACCCACTTCCCATGTCACCCAGGACAAATCCTTCAGTGCCATGGCATCTGCCTTGCTATAGTTCATCCCAATTATCACTCCTGTTGGGATGGCATGAATCATTCTGTAGGAATTCTGCTGTTCTCACTGACTCCAGACAGCACACAGAGGACAGGGTTAGATAAGAAGAGCAATTCTGAGGCAGCTACAGCGAGATGAATTCCACCTTTTGCCCCTGTATCTTGTTTTATGCTTATAAAAGACAGTAAAAATGCCATTTCCTTACCTGAGTAGGGTTTTATGAAAGTAAATACTCTCAAAGACTGACAGATTGCAACCAGAGTATCTCCATCCTAAAGGACAGAGGTATTTTCAACACAAAAATTTGAAAGATGGCAGTTTTATGTTCTATGGCTGAATTAATATGCCAGTGGGAATTTAGCACTGAGGTTTTTGGCCTTATTTAGCTTCAAACCATCTCAAAATTTACTCCCTTTTGGGGTGTAACCAAGCCAGCTTTTCTCCAGCGACTTCACAGGAGAAATGTCAGCGCTGTGGAAAAATTCTGGAAGAGTCTTGGTGAGGTAAAGTTACCCCAGGCCTTGCCAGTGTGCACAGGGCAGAAAACAGAAGCAGCTGGGGCTGTCCCAGCCCTGGGGCTGCAGGGAGGCTCCAGGTTCCAGGAGGCTCCTCCAGGGGATGTTCAGTGTGCAGGCTGCAGCTCTCTGCAGCTTGTGCTGCTCTTCCTGGGAGATGCAGAAATCCAGAAGCTCCAGCTTTTTGTTCTCCATGGGTGTAATTCCTCCCACTCCTGCTTTGTCTGTCCCTTGGGTTTGAGTTTCTTGAAGAGAAGACTGAGCTCCAGCTCACATGGACCGTGCTGGTCACTCATTTTTCTGTAGTTTCACTGTCTGATCTTGACTTCAGATTTAAGCTTGGAGGTTAGAATGTTTTTTAAGTGGTGTCCCAGTTAAATCAGTTTTCAGTACAGATTAGGCTCCCTTCAGGGCAAAATTATTTTAGAAACATGTTCAAAAATCATATGCAAGTCTCCATCCTGTCTCAGCAATTCCCTAGGCCATATTTAAACTCTGGCACTGCAACTCACTGCCTTAACTCATTCCATGAGAACTCCAATCAACCCCTCTGCCTTCTGTGTGCCACTGTGACATTTGCCTCTTGTCTTTGGGATTTTGTGTGGGATCAGCTCTTTCCCCCAGTAGCCAGCTTAGGATCTAACATTAAATTCGATTCACTTTGTACATTTTTTTTTATTTTTTATCTCTCTCATCACTTCTGCTGAAACTACAGTCTAAAACCAGCTTGTATTATTTTTTATTCCCTGTTGAGCCAAGGCATCTGTTGCAGCCTACAACGCTTAACAGAAGCACAAGCCAGATTCTGAATGATGATATATAGCATAGCTAAGAGTCTCTATAATTCTGATTATACTTTCATTTTGTAGACCAGCTAATTACAAAAGAACCCCACAAAACCTCCACCTGAACAAACAAAAGCAAACAAACCCAGCTCCAAATCTTTGCTTGCCAATGAAGCAGCTTTGATTGGAAGTAACTGAGGAAAAGGGAGCTCAATTTAATGATTTTATAGTCCTTTTCTAACATAAAAGTTATGCTTGAATGTGCTTTGTGGGTTAATTTGGAGAACATTATCTCCAAATGAAACCAGTGAATTCCACATAATTTCCCTTAATTCAGTGTCTAACTTCTGCTGTGTTTTCCCTGTCTGATTTCTGATATTCTTTCCTTAATTTATCTTTTTAACATTTTCTTTTGTATCTCTTCTGTAGGAAGGGGAGGAAGAACATGCAGCAACAGGGGTATAGTATACCTGGCTATTTTATTATCCAATTTTGTTTGTCTGCATTTAATTCCTTTTCAGTCCCTTTGCTTCACTCAAAAACTGGTAAATTCTTATTCATGAAAGTAAATACATGACAGTCATATTCTGGTAGAGATAATGATTTGTCCTATCATGGTGTTATTGACTGGGAACAAAGATTGGCCTTAAATCATTAAAGCTGTAAATGGAGGAGAAATTGTCTGTCACAGAGTCTTCAATACAATTTCCCAAGGACTCCCATGACAAGTCTGTCTTTGATAATCACTGACTGACACCATGCTGTGATTGCATTTTCAGTGTGAAAATCTCGTTCTGACAATTGAGGCAGTTCTGCCCATCAAGGAGATATTTCTCTCATGAGAATTTGTAAGACCCAGGTGCAAATCTTCAAACGCTCTTCTGCTTTGCCCAAACCTCCAGGATCCCCCAGTGCCACCCCAGTGCCACCAGCATCCCCTCAAACCTGTCCCCAAGGGCCACATCCAGCATGCTCCTGAGCAC
>VRYO01001681.1:29214258-29227594 GCA_009812075.1 Sialia sialis | reverse complement strand
CAGGCTGAGCCCCTTTCTCAGTTCAGCTGCTCCTCCAGGATTTGTTTTTCTAAAAAACCCTGGAGCTCCTGGACCCATGAGCAAAGTGCAGGGTTCATCAAGTCTGGTTAGCTGTACCCTGGCACCACCAACTAATGCTTCAAGCAAGAGAAATGACCATTTTCTTTCCTGTAAAAGCTTATTGACTTGAGTTTTGAATGGAAATTGGTAATATCTGAAAGATGTGGCTTGTCTGTGGGCTCTCCTGGCCCTATGTCAGAGCTCTCATGAAATATAAAAGGCACCTTGAGGGGAAAATGCCCAGAGAGGCAATATTCCTTTGGAATAAAAACTTCCAATCCACAGATGCTTGTACTACATTTCTGGTTTTGCAGGAGGGATTCTTTAGTGGAATGTTTTTCCCTGAAAAATTATTGAAACCAGGAATCTGGTTCCAACAGCTCCATTCCCAAGCAGATATTAAGCAGGATTTAACTTCAGCAGCTCAGGTGTGACTCTTGCACAGACAGGAGGTGCCTGAGGGGCACAGAAAGTCTGTGCTGCTCATGTACGACCTGCAGTCCTGACTGAAAGCTCATTTTTGATTCTTGATTGGTTGGTTGATTATGCCAGGAGGAAGTTCACATCACTTTTGCAGCCTAAGCAGTTTGTGAAGGTGGCAGATTGAGATAAAGCTGATTTATACACATGGGAGTGCCTTTGGACAAGAGATCAATGGAAGAGGGGCAGAGGAGCCCACAAAGCAATTTCCAGCTGTTTTTCAGAGTACAGTTTCATCTGCTCTAGAAAGAGAATAAGCAGAGATTGTTGTCTGTGTTCCACAAATTCAAGCTTTCATGTAGCTGTTGATTGAAGCAAAGGGCTGTTGTCTTTCAATTGTGTCGTTTGTGCTGCATAAAAGAGAGAAATAAGAACCTTTGAGATAGAATCAAGGCTATATTAACTGATTCCAGATGATTTTCAGATCATTCAGGAGTCTAGTTCCTGTGCCATGAATCTTTACTTGTTTACTGCTCCAGGAAAGTGCACAATTAAAAATACTAAACTTAGTCATATTTACACACATTTCATATTCTCATTTTGATTTTGTGCATCTATTTGCAGCTTAACCACATGTTCTAACCTCCCTAAGAAGAGAGTTCTTAACTTCAGCATGTGCCTATTAACTCCTCAAAATAAAGCCCTGCCATGTTGAGATTAAAACCTCCATACATTAATTCTGTTTTTGAATCTCAAAGAATATTGTATTCGCTAGAAATAGATTATTTGTAAAAGCAGAGCTCTGAACGTCAAGATTCTTTTTTTCCTTCAATTCTTGTATGATAACTATAAATGTTTTTTATTTTAAAAAAGGAGGAAGAAGAAAAGCAAGGAGAGGGAGAAGAAAAGGAAGAGGTGGAGGAGCAGGAAGAGTCTTAGTACAGTTCCCTATGACAAAATATTTCTTGAACAGGTTTTCAGGTAAATATTGAGACATCAAGCACAGTTTCTAAATACCCTTAAATTAACATAAACTTGGAATTTTTGTAATTATTGTTGTGGGCAGGTGAAGTGTCCATGCACAAAGTACCCAGCTGATGACTCAAAAGTAGATTTAACTGTTGCAGCTTGTCTTTCACATGGAATAAGAATTCTTCCCTCTCTTCTCAGCTTTTCCACTGCAGCTTTTAGGAGCTCCATGCCTCACATGAATTCCTCTCTCAAATTTCGCTGAAAACTTAAAATATTGATAAGAGAGAGCAGCCTGGCAAGAAATATGACTCAGTATAAAATTGCTGAAAGTAGTCCAAATTTAAAACTGCGAAACAGGAAGCAGCTGGAAGGCAGAGTTTGTCCTGTACAGGTGTGTGAGCACCTCAGCACTGCTCAAGTTCTGTCAGCATTTCTAACTTTAATTTTCAGGTCTTCTCCTTCCTCTGTCCCTTCTCCCCTGCACTGAAATACAGACCAGAAAATCACTTAGTGGAGAGAAACTGAATCTTGTAAGAGAGTCAGAATTTCCAGCCGATTTTCCTTTTGGTGATGGGACTTCCTCCTCACAAGGTGCTCTTTCTGGGATCCATAAAATCATGGAATGGTTTGGGATGGAAGAGATCTTAAATCTCATCCAGTTCCACCTCTGCCATGGCAGGGACATCTTCCACTGTCCCAGGCTGCTCCCAGCCCCAATGTCCAGCCTGTTCTGGGCTGGATTCCCAGCTGACTCACACTCTGAGGTAGCTGCCAAAGACTTCACCAGCCTGGTGGGATTTCCCAGCACCTCAACAGGGCAGGAAATCCAACACTTCTCTCATGCTGCCTCTCCCAAATCCAGGTTCATCTGCTGCATTGGAATTACCACATTTTCACTACCATAAGGCGCACCATATTATAAGGCGCCGTATCAGTTAACAGCAAATTTTCAAACAATTTTCATAAATAAGGTGCACTGGATTATAAGACACACTTTTTTTTGGGCAACAAAGATCCGCGCACAACATTCACAACTTTTAGCGTAAAATCGGGAGGGATGGATCCGACGGGTTGTTCTGGTTTAGAGGGCAGGTACTGCCAGAAAAAGGCAGGAGTTTTTTCCTAAAATGGAGAGTAGAAATCTCCTCCCTCCCAGTTTAATTTGGAAATTAAGTCTGGCTCAGGCAAAGATGTGGGTTTAGGAATAACAGTTCTTTATTGATATATCTACAAGACAAACAAGAACAACATCAGCTATGGAAAAAAATAAATCAGTGACAAAACAGAACAAAACTCAGTCCCTTTTCCAGTCACAGGCACTCTTCTTCTCTGCACAGTCCTGGTGCAGAGCGGGGCAGGCCCCTCACAGCCTTGGCAGCAGCAGCAGGAGCAGGGAGGTGAGGCAGCAGGGCCGTGTCCCAGGTGGGAGAAGGGTGAAGGAAGACTCAGCTCACTGTTTATGTCCCGGTGCTCAGCGCCGTTCTCAGAAGCAGGAGGCTGTAGCAGTGCCGGGGTGCAGGGCAGATCCAACTGCAGAGGGAAAAACCTCTCTCCTCCGCGTTCGGGCTGGCGAGTGCCAGAGTGACGCCCTGGAAGGAAAGAAAAGGAACCCACGACCATCCACCCCAACCGCTCAAACCCCCCCAGCAACTGAGCCATTGAGACAGCACCTACCCATCTCTTTGGAGCAATTAAAAGCTAAGGGAGCTGCCCTGACAGCTTTCTTAGCATGATAATGGGAAAAATTTCTCCACAGAGGCAAAAAGTAAAAACCCCCCAACCCCCAACACATGTACGTGCCTGCTCACGGTCATTTGATTGGAAGCTTCATGTTTGTTGCTGCGCAATGTGAAACAGAAATTGTTTTGAGATCCCTTCAATACTCAAGGTTCATATATAAGGTGCACCAGATTATAAGGCGCACTTCTGGTTTTTGACCAAATTTTAGGATTTTAAGTGCACCTTGTAGTTGTGAAAATATGGTAATTCATCACAACATTGTCCAGGGTTCAGATCTGTAACACCACAGAAGTGCTGAGTTCTAACTAAATTTTCTTTGTTTTTATTCAGGAAGCACCAGCTGGAGCCACCCCACCAAAGAAAAGAAAATCCCTTTCTCAAGCAAAGCACCACTACCTTTTGTGCCTGTGTGAACATCAAAACATAAATAGAACACAGACACCACTCTGTCTCACCTGTAGCCTTTATATATATATTTGGTATTCCCGTTGCTTGTTAAAATGGATCTCATGGTATTTCAGTCGATTTTTGTGTGTTGGGATAGTTTTGTCCATGTCACATTTAGCCTGTGAGCTCCCCAGGGCAGGAACCATGTCTCACTCCATGTCCAAACACTGCCAAGCACACTGCTGCCCCTCAGCAGCCAACTGCACTCACACCAGTGACATCTCCAGAGGAAAATTCAGCACTGAAAACTGCAAAGAGGCTTCCTGTACACAAGCCATGTGAGTCACTTCTCCCTCAGCTGGCGTTTGAAAATGATTGAGATTCCCATTGTGCAGCAGTTGAAATAAATTTGTTTTCTGTCATATCTGTTCTTTGTCTGCAAAAGCATTCATTTAACTCTGCACACAGATGTTTTCTCCATCATTAGCCTTGTGGGCTGTACTAAGGCATGGAATCATAGAATCATGGAGTGGTTTGGATTGGAAGGGAGCTTCAAGATCATCCAGTTTCTGCTACTCCAGGTTGCTCAGAGCTCCATCCAACCTGGCCTTGGACATTTCCAGGGATGGGGCAGCCACAGCTTCTTTGGTCAACCCGTACCAGAGTCTCTCACAAATAATTTCTTCTCAATATCCCGTCTAAATCTGCTCTCTGTCAGTGTGAAACCATTCCCTGTGTCCTGTCCATCCAGCCCTGTTTGAACTGACCTTTGCTTTTGTGGAACATTTCTGTTTTAATATCAACTCCTTTAGAGGAAATGCCTCGTACAAAAAGCTCATCCAACTCACAGAAAAAGACTCCTGCTGGAGTCACAATTTTTGACCAAAAGGCAGATGTTGGGATTTTCTTTCTGCAAGAAAGCCATGTCACTGAGAAATGCTTAGAGGGATGGGATATCCAAAATTTCTCTAGGAAACCTGTTCTAGTGCCTTCTACTGTATCAGTAAAATATTTCTTCCTAATATCCAATCTAAAAATACTTTCTGTCAGTCTGAAGCCATTCCCTGTGTGCTGTCCCTCATCCCTTGGGAATTGTCTCTCTCCAGGTTTCCTGCAGCTCCTCCAGGCCCTGCAAGGCCACCCTGAGCTCAGGCCAAAGCTTCTCCTGTGCAGGCTGAACAATCCCAGCTGTGGCAGCCTTTCCTCCCAGCAGAGCTGCTCCATCCCTCTGCTCATCCTGCTGCCTCCCCTGGGCTCTCTGCAGCAGCTCCGTGTCCTTCCAAAATCATCAGCTCAAGGTGCAGCAGTGGCCAGGACCCAGGGAAATGCACTGTCAGCAGCATGGAAGGGCTTTCTGGCTCTACAAACCTGGCTGTGTTGGCATTTTGAACAGGTTGTGCACTCTGGTCTCAGGGAAGAGCTGGGGATGTGAGAAATACAGAGGAAATTGCAGCTGGAGAGGATGGAACAGCTGCTCCATGAGGAGGCTGAAAAGACTCTTCAATTTGGAGAGGAAGTCAAGGCAGCTACAAAAAACCATAAAGATGAATGCACATCAGTGAGTCAAAAAATCCTTCAGCACCGTAATGAAAATTAGCAGACACAATGAAATTAATGGATCAGCTTGAAAGAGAAAAGAGGGAGAATGTTTTTATGCAGTGAGTCAAGAAATTTTGGATTTTGTCGTCACAGGATGTTATGGAAGCTGACAATGTCAATGGGCCAGGAAGGGAATGTTAGGAACAGGAGACTCATAAATGGATATTACAGCCCTGGATGTGGCCACAACATCCTGAATCCAAGGAATCACAGATGCTGGGGACTGGGGGAAAAAGGATTTAAATATGTCAGACTTACTGTTCCTAAATAGTTTTGTCCATTTCCACTTTCAAAGACTGAATACCAGATTAGGTGAGCCACTGATTTTAGCATTTATTATCCTGCAGGTAATGCCTCTTTCTGGGGAAAATTTTCCGTGATTTTAGCATTTCTTATGTTCCTGCAGGTCAATTCTTCTTCTTGGGGAAAATTTTCCCATCTCACCAGCAACCAAATCGGGACACCAGTCATTGCTGCAGGGATTTTGAGCAGGAGAACTCTTGGTGCACAACATAAACACAGAAGTGTTAATCACTCTGGAAATGTGGTAAATCAAATTTTGCTGTGCCTTGATGTATTCTCTGGGCTCCCTGTGGCGGACGAACCACAAGCTCCACTTTTCCACCAGCACAAAACCCTGAGTGCACTCAGGACGTGAGGCAGGGCCACAGGCTTTGGGCTTGAGACAAAACCCAGCACACTTTGCACATCCTTGTTAAGGCAGAAATACAGCAGTGATTTCTGGAGAGGGTCTAATCTGGGAAGGCTGGGAGGGAATGTGAGGAATGCTAAACCTCCCACGGGGGAGGGACACGCTGCCCTGCTCCCCAGCTGGTGACTGGGGGGAAACAGCGAACGGGACAGCAGAAATCCCACAGCCAGCACAGAAATTTGGGGCGTTCCTTGGGATCAGCACGTGCTGGCCATCCCTCCTGCCAGGAGAAAAGGAGGCTGTGAGTATGCCAAGGATAAACTGGGGGCCAGCTGCTGCTCGCTGCTTTCAGCCATAACATTAATTCTGCTTACATAAGCTTAATACTTTCTGCAGTAATTTAGTGCAACTGGGCAAAGAATTAAATCTTTTCTGAACTACAGCTGAATGAAAATCAGTAGGACAAATTTGTGAGCTGTTGGTTTCAGTGCACTTGGAGGAGTACTGTCTGCATTTTTATATTCCTGTTTTACTGGGAGAAGGCAACAGCAGCTGGTTAACACAGAGTACACAGCATTTCACAGGCTTCAGGAATTCAGGGATGCAAAATCCTTCCAGTGCACTCCAGTTACACACAAACCAACAGGCTGCTCTTTTTTTTTTTCTTGTTTCTTTTTTCTTTCTTTCTTTTTTTTTTTTTGTGACACTTTGATATATAAAACATTTTCCTTGGATGACTGATGCTTGAAACTTCTTGTATCCTGAAACAAGCTAAAATTAGAAAGGCTTCAAGCTATGCTTCCTACAGATCCATGTATGTCAGAGGATGTGGCTGTTGGCACTTCAGGATGATTGATTGTCAAGTTTCACAGGCTGCTGAAGTGTAGACGTGATTTTGAGTGCCATGGCAAGTGACAAAGTGGATAGGGTTAGTCCATTGTTTGTTTTGTGGGAAAATAAATCTGAGGTGCTTTGCTGTGTTGCTAATAAAGGGTTTGGAATGGCAAGTTCAGAAGGCAGTTTGGGCTATGGATGAGAGCACTTCTGAGCCTCTAAACTGTGTGAGAGATTTTCTCCTAAGAAAACTCTTTGTGAAATTCATTGGAGAGAAATTCAAGAGTTCAGGAGCTTTGCCAGGGCAGCACCAGCCCCCAGACAGGGTTTCTGGCCACTTTTCCAGCCACCACATCTGTTCACCCACCTTCCAAGTAATAAAATTAATAAAGCTATCTCTTTAATGTGAGAATATCAGCATTAAAGGAGATAAGTCTGTCTGTCTGCATCCTTTAACAGCTTCAGGAGGCTGGAAATACGCTTGACAAATCTGGGAACTCAAGGCAGTTATTCCTTCAGGAAGCAGATTGTGAGTTTTAGGTTTGTTGTCAAATATCCTGGAGGATGCTTGTTGTTCCCATCATTGCCAAGGAAGAAGCACAGGGAGGGAGCAACAAATCTCAGCTGAGACTCATCCTAATGAGTTTGTGTCTCCATTTAGCTCAGGAGAGAGTAACTCCTTGGTTACTCGAGGTGCAGAGTGGGATGACACAAATCAAGGGACAGGAATCCAAATTGGGTGTGGAGAACCCATGTGTGGTGATGACTTTCTGTCACTGAGAATTTGGGATCATTTAGGTTGAAAAGACCCTTGAGATCACTGAATCCGACCATAAACTTAGCACTGCCAACCCCACCGCTAAAAAGTGTCCTTTGGAGTCACATCTGCACTTTTAAACACCTCCAGGGATAGAAGTAGGAAGGAGCTGTGGAGAGATGAAGGATGAATCTCTGAGAACATCTGGGACTGCTTTAGAGACCACAGTTTCTTTGAGGCACTGCCCCTTTCTCTTCCAGGATGTTTGATTTGTGAGGAATGACTCTGTCACTGGATTTAAGAGAAGTTGAGGTTTGATACCAACTCGTTCAAGCCCACAGATTACCCAGTTAACTTCCTTGCACCTTAATTTCCCCATGAAAGTGAGAAAACATTGCAGGGAATTTGTGGAAATAAAATCAAAGTATCAATGCATAGATAAAAAGATGAAAGCATAACTGCACCTTCTTCCTTTAAGATTATTTGCTTCTGAGTTGTCCATTCCCCTTTAAAAATAACTTCTTCCCCTTGTCAGATTGACATCTCACAGCTATCAAACCTTCTCCTCCACACTGTATTTTCACTGCTTTCTCACCAAAATCTCCTATTAAGCAGCCTGCAGAAAAAACAATGCAAGAACCTAGAACTTTTTTTTTAACTTTTTTTTTTCCCTCCTTATCTGTGTAGCACCAGAGTGGAGCACAGTGGATCAAAGGGAAACCAAATCCCAAAGAAGGGATCTTCCCTCTCTCCACAAGTCCCTGACAGGAGGGTGGGGAAGCTGGGGACCAGGTTCTGCTCCTGGGTAACAAGGGGACAGAATAAAAGGAACTGGCCTCAAGGGAAATTTAGATGGGATATGAGGAAAAAATTATGCAAGGAAAGTGTTGTGGAGCACTGGAATGAGCTGGCAGGACAGTGCTGGAGTCACCAACCCTGCAGGGATTTAAAAGCAGTGCACATGTGGCACTTGGGGACACGGGGCAGTGGTGGCTTTGGCAGTGCTGGGGAATGGTTGGGCTCAGTGATCTTAAAGGCCTTGTCCAAGCTAAATAATTCCACGATTCCAAGATGAGTACCAGGACACATCAGAGCACAGAGGGCACAAAGAGAGGGTGAGTGTTAGTGTAGAAACACAGAATCACAAGATGAGTATATGCAGGTGCTTTTATTGAAGAGCTCTGGAATCAGGGGTACAAATCCAAATCTGACTGACATGGATTCGAGGGACAGGTTTTTATACCCTTTTCCTTATGTAACTATATAATAATTACTAAACCCATATTGTTCTATTGTATACATTGATCTTATCCAAACATGGATTCTTGTGATTTTCATTAGGGCCCCAAACATCCTTTTTTATGGTTCTCGTTATGATTACATCACTTCTCATGATTCTTATTATAATTAAACAATAATATATTAAATTTACCAAACAATTATTACATGTAAAAAATCATATTATATATCCCATGATGATTACAGGTGCAGTTTCACATGACTCAATAAAGACAAAGCCCAACATTCATTCCCAGGGCCTGGTTCCCTTTCCCAGCCCTACCAGACCCAACCTTTCTTTCCATTCCTGAATCTGTTGTACACAATTCCCATGATTTTAGAAACATTTTTAACCCTGTGCTGTCATGAGGGTGGCTGTGGGGCTGGGGTCAAAGCTGGTGCTTTCTGCTGTCCTGGGCTCCAGGATGGGATCTTGGCTGGATCCCTTTGTCCTGCCAGCTCCAGTTTGCTCCCTTGCTCTGGTGGGGCTGAGCAAAGGCTGCAGGTGAGCTGAAGCCATGTGCTGAGCACTGCTTTCAGCCTTCAAAATCACATTACCCTGATAAAATTTGCAGTCCTGGAACACCAAGCACACAAGCTCCTTCCTTCCTGATGCCCAGCTTGTGTTTCCCTTACCCCTCCCCACCGGGATTTTTTATTTCTTTAGTATTTTATTCTAACAAAAGTGAAGCACCTCTACAATAAGCTCCAAATAAATAAATAAAACAGTCACATTCTCTTCCAGCATCCCTCTGGCTGGGGAGGTGACAGTTTTTGCATGGCATTGCTCATGAGTGATTCCCAGAAATCAGTGATGGAGCAGGAATTTTGGCTTTCTCTGGGCTCCAGTACTTTTCCATATGCATTAGATTTGCTGGATTTTAATGAAGGGTCATGTTGGACCCAGTTGAAATGGTTTGGACACCGGTATCTGTGTGGTCTTAATCAGATAAATCACTATAAGAAAATTATGTTTAGCTTCTGGACAGCCTCAGGCTGGTTCTGGGGGAGCTGCCAGTGTGGCCCATCCAGAGACAAATGCAGGAGGTGGAGGAAGCAGCTCTTGGAAGGCCAAAATTTGGGTGGGGAGTCACCCAGCTGTGCTATGAGAACACCTCCAGCTGATCAACTGGGAGAGGGGAAGGTTCTGGGGAAGGAGGAGGGACATGGCCAAGGTAGGAAAAACCTCCAGGGATGGAGGTTTAACATCAGCCCCAGCACAGGCTGCCTGTCACAAAGGAATGGGAACTGCAGGAGTTGAGGATCATTTCCAATGGGGAGGAAAACAGGACAGCATCCCCAAAGGAAGTGAAGGATCCCCAAGTACAGAGATCAGATAAATTCTGGTGGTGTGGAGTTCCAGCATCACTTGCTTTGGGGGCTATTAAGAATTTCTGCTTTAAACTGAGATCCTGTCCTCCTAGGACTGGCCCAGGAGGCAGAATTTTGTGTGCACAGGTTTGTCTCCAAGCTGTGGGCAGCTGTAATGTGATGCAGCCCTGTGAAGAGGAATGTGATGAGTAGATGTCCCAAGGAGTTATTTTCAGCATTAAAGCGGATACATTGCAAAGCACTGCCCTGGCACCTCCTTTGGGGCAGGTCCTGTGCAAAATTTCAATGCTGCCCAAAAAGGATAAATCCACACTGCAGAGATTCCAGTTATCCAGGTCTGGCACTGTCCAGTTTGTGAGAGGAGGCAACAGGACCTTGGCTGGTGGAGAGCAGCAACATTTCCTAATTGGAAATTTCAAAAAATGGTAGATAATGGAAGTTGTTTCAGAAATAGAGAAAACATAAAGCTGGAGCAGGAACTTAGTCCAGAGGAAGGGTCAATAAAATTTCTTTGGCAGATGTGGACTGCATATCAGGAGGAATGTGAGATGTAAAGCAAGGAGAGACAGCAAATACTGGGTGTACAGGACCTGCAGTGTGCTAGAGGCACCTGAAAAGAGCGAATTCAGCCATTTGTTAAATGTCCTTAGCAAATTACAGTAATTTCACAACTATAAGGTGCACCCTTTTGACTAAAATTTTGATCAAAACCCGGGAGTCCACCTTATACTCTGGTGTGCCTTATATATGGACAAAGTTCGGAAATTTGCCAACATGGAAGCAAGCCATGAGCCATGAGAGCTATGCCAGCCGGTGCCGGGGGCGGGCGGAATTGCCGGGGCCCACAGCACGAGGATGGCGCCTGGGGCTGCGTTTGAAGGCTGCGCCGATCCGTGAAAAATGTTTGCTAATTGAGCACCTGCCAGTAAACCCCGCGATCACGCCATTCCGTTACTAATTCGTTACTTTGTTGTGCGCAGATCCTCTCTGCAAAAAAAAAGAGTGCGCCTTATAGTCCGGTGCGCCTTATAGTCATGAAATTACTGTACTCTGCCCTCCTGGTCTCAGCAGGTTAAAAACATGGCGATCTTTGTTACTATTCCAAACCTCAGCACCAACCTCTTGCCTAAGAGGAAGAATTGAAAACCCAGATATTTTGATGTCTGCTGTGTGAAGGGGATGTTGAAATTGTGTCTGCTGGAGCATCAGAGATCCTGGCAGACACTCGATCCCTGTGGAGTCAGCGGGGCTGAGAAACCGGGGATAATCCCATGGGACTGGTGGAGCCCTTGAGTGAGGGACAGAGCCCCTAGAGCCCAGGCTGGCAGCAGGGCTGAGCCACATGCCACACATGAAGGTCACAAGGGTGGCTGCCCTGTCAGGCTGGATTTTTTGTTTCTAAATTAAATACTGAGTCTGCGGCAGAAACATGGGAAATTCTTCCTTGCCTGGGGCCGTCACCTGTGGGATTGTGTCCCTGAGCTTCCTCAGGTGTGACCCCACCTGCAGAGCTGCCCCAGCCCTGGAGCTGCTGCAGAGAGCCCAGAGGAGGCAGCAGGATGAGCAGAGGGATGGAGCAGCTCTGCTGGGAGGAAAGGCTGCCACAGCTGGGATTGTTCAGCCTGCACAGGAGAAGCTTTGGCCTGAGCTCAGGGTGGCCTTGCAGGGCCTGAAGGAGCTGCAGGAAACCTGGAGAGAGACAATTCCCAAGGGATGAGGGACAGCACACAGGGAATGGCTTCAGGCTGACAGAAAGTATTTTTAGATTAGATATTAGGAAGAAATATTTTACTGATACAGTAGAAGGCACGAGAACACGTTTCCTAGAGAAATTTTGGATATCCCATCCCTCTAAGCATTTCTTAGCGACATGGCTTGCTTGCAGAAAGAAAACCCCAACATCTGCCTTTTGGTCAAAAATTGTGACTCTAGCAGGAGTTTGGTTTTAGTTTTTGGGTTTTTTTAATTGGATGAGCTTTTTGTATGAGACATTTCCTCTAAAGGAGTTAGATTATAACAGAAATGTTCCACAAAACCAAAAGTCAATGACTTTCTTGTATTTGTCCTGAACTTTTTTAAAAAAAGAAATGTTTCCCTTCTTTCTTTGTGGGCAAGGGCTGGGAGACACCCTTGTGTTGAGAAGATGCCAAAAAGGGAACTTCTAATTCCAGTAGCCCCTGCTGCCAAAGCTTAGCCATGCAAACCCAATAAAAGACTCCAGAATCTCCAATCACTTCAAGATTTGATGGTTTAATATTTGAAGCCCAACACTGACTGAATCCCTGGAAGCAGGGAGCTGATTTAGTGAGCAAGAGGAAACAAGGACTGATATATTTACTGCTCACCGATGCTTTACTGCCCTGTACAAAAGATTAATGAGCTCTAGGCTCATGGGCAGTCAGTTTTCCTGACCTGATTCTTGCTGAACAGGAGCTGGAGGGGTGACCTCTGTGTCTGGGTGAGCACAACACACCCTGGTCTGGGTGGGTCATGGTTTTGATCTCCTGAAAAACAGGGGGGTTGAGAAGGGGAATATAAACTAGAGAAATGCTTATAAGCAGAGCAAGCTGTACTGTCAGAAGATTTTTTTTTTAATTCTTTTGATAGAATCACAGAATAATTGAGGTTGGAAAAGATTTTCAAAATCATCAGTCTCACTGTCAACTCAGAACCACCAAAATCACCCTAGAACCATGTCCCCAAGGGTCACATTCAGACATCTCTTGAACATTTCCAGAGCTGGCAAATCCACCACCTCCCTGGGCAACCCGTTCCAGGTCCTGACCACTCTTCAGGGAAAAAGTTTTTTTTCTTATATCTAATCTGAACTCCCCCTGCCACAACTTGAGGCCATTTCCTCTCATTTTTCCACTCGAGAATCACTTTTTATGTTTAAAAAATGCCATTTGCATAAATTCACCTGGCAAGGAAGCCCTCAGAAATAAATCTGTAAAAATCAGCTGGACACTGCCCTTGTGGTGGACGCCTTGGAGCTCAGATTTCATGGGGCAGAGTGGAGGAGGGATGGAGTAAAACACAAAAGCTGTGGCCAGCCTGGCTGCAAGAAGACCTGAACTCTGTGAGGGGGCAGGAAATGAAGATTGGTTTTTGAGCAGTCTGCTCCATCAGCCATTTACTTTATTTAAAGACTCTTATATATACTCAGGGTGTCCTCTCATGCAAGGGGACGGATGCAAACACCAGCCCAGGATGCAGAAATGAGGGAGATGTCCCAACCCAGACATCCTTTAAGAGGGAATGTTGGTCACACCAACTGCCTGTGTTTAAAAATCCAAGTGCCAGTC
>VRYO01001681.1:29201380-29213258 GCA_009812075.1 Sialia sialis | reverse complement strand
TGTAACCCAAGACACCTGTGCAGAGCAGGGTGGGCTTTGTTTTTAAATTTGGAAACTTTGGTGTACTTGGTTTCAACCCAAATGACCTGAAACTTCCCTCTTGACAAGCCCTTTTTTTGAACCAGATCAAAAACTATTCCATTTGGATTCCTTCCCCTTGGCTTTTACTCCCTTGCTGGCCCAGAACAGGAACAGGCTGATAATACATTTTTTAAATAATAAAAAAATTTAAAAAGCACATTAAACCCAGCAGCAGAGAAGGATCCATTTGTCAGAGCCATAACTGAGTGAACATTTTTTGGCACTTCAATCAGGCTCCATCAAAACCTGAATCTCTTGCTATGCACCAGATAGCAGCGCTCAGATCAGCCAGGGCTGAGCAAACATTTGCAGGCAGATAAGGCTGGGAGGGAAGCAGTGGGAGTTTATTAAACCTGGATTTCAGTCGTTGTTTCCTGGGGATCTCATCCTTGGCTGGCTGTTGTCCTGCCCTCAGGGGTGGAGGGGATGAGAGCTCTGCCCTTCCCGAGGGGAGGCTGCAGATTCTCGGCTCCCAAAGGGCTCCAGGCACGGATTGCTCCATGCAGGTCCTGCAGCAAATCCCTGGGCTCCATCCTCTGCCCTGCACACCTCCAGGGTGACCCCTGACCTTCCCCTGGGCTTTTCATCTTCTCCTCTTCCCTTTCTCTTTTTCCCTTTCCCTTTCTTCCTTTCTTCTTTTCCTGCCATTTTAACTTTCCCCCTTTCCCTTTATCTATATCCCTTTCCCTTTTTCTCTTTCCATTTTTCCCTTTTTCCATTTCCCCTTTTTCCTTTCCCTTTTTCCCTTTTCCTCTTTATCCATTTCTCCCTTCCCTTCCCTTCCCTTCCCTTCCCTTCCCTTCCCTTCCCTTCCCTTCCCTTCCCTTCCCTTCCCTTCCCTTCCCTTCCCTTCCCTTCCCTTCCCTTCCCTTCCCTTCCCTTCCCTTCCCTTCCCTTCCCTTCCCTTCCCTTCCCTTCCCTTCCCTTCCCCTCTTCTTTTCAATTTTTCTTCTTTTTTTCCTTCAAAATGAGCAGACAAAAATCCACAAGCACATGGAAAGCCTTCACAAACTTCTAGTTAATTGCACAGTGGGCAGAGACAAAAAAAAATCTGCTTTCCTTATTCCTTCAGGCAGAATCCCTGGAGCATGTGATGTGATGTGATTACCATCACTGCAAGGGCAGTGCTCTGTGCCTGCTGGGGGACAGGACAGGGCTGGGGGCTCAGGGGGTCGCTGGTGCCCAGGACAGGCGTGGACACCCTCAGCTGTGTCCAGCTGTGTCCAGCTGTGTCCCTCCAGGTTGTTCCTCACACAGAAATTCCAAAGGCTCCTTCCAGAGAGCTCCAGAGGCCACAGGGAGTGAGGGTGAGGTTGTGCTGCACTTTTCTGGTGCCCCCAGTATTTCATAACCTGCATGATGCCTTATGTTTGAGCTTTCATGTTTTTCAGATTCTTCCCTGTGTTAGTGTGTAACTCTGACTTCATATAAAGTGTTACAAGTTCTCCTCACAGCTCAGGCTCACAAAACAATCCTTTTCCAGCCCCAGAACCAAGGACACGCTGCAGCTCCAGCCCCAAAAAGTGCAAACAGGGAATTGAGGAGAGAATCTGGGAGGATGAGACTGCAGAACCTGGAGCTGGAATTGGACAATGAACCCAACGTGGGAATGGATCCAAACTCATAAGAGTGTGGAAACTCATGACTGAGATCCATCTTGGGTCCATCTTGGTTGTAGCCTTGTCCAGGCTCTTGTACTGGCCAAGGTGAATCCCGTGAAGGCTTTTAAATAAATCCCTACTTTATTATTAACTCTGTCCAGCCTCAGTTGTAGGTATCCTCTCCATCAGCACTGCTTATTGAAAAGCACGTGCCTGAGTTAAATTCTAAATGGCTCCAAGCCTAATCCCTGTACCACAAAAGGAGAGATGTGGGAAGGTCTGGTGGCACCTGAGAGCACCAGAGAAAGCCACTCTTCCATCCCAGCAGCTCTTCCAGGTGCTGGCTGTGCTCCAGGAGGGGCATGGAAGGGAAGGGGAGAGTTCAGGGGACTTGGAAAGCAGCACAGGACACGGGATGTGATCAGCTGAGATGACTCAGCCTGGTGAGGCGGTGAGGAGAGAGCTGCTGCTCTGTGCAGGTCATGGCTGAGCCAAACTTTGAGCCTGGCCGGGGTGAGGCTGGCAGGGGTGAGGGTGAGGATGGACTGACACCCACAGAGCCCTGAGTCCATCCTCAGGGGGCAGGGAGAGCTGCAAGCCATGCAGAGCCAGAGCTCACCCTGCTCTTGGAGGTGGTGAGATGGCTTTGGCATCCTCAGGAAGGACACTGGGCAGGAATTGTTTCCTGGCAGGGTGGGGAGAGGCTGGGATGGAATTGCCAGAGCAGCTGTGGCTGTCCCTGGATCCCTGGAATGTTCAGTTCCAGATTGGGCACTGGGGCTGGAGCAACCTGGGACAGTGGGAGGTGTCCCTGCCATGCAGGGGTGGCACTGGGTGGGATTTAAGGCAGGGACGCACCTGAAACCATTCCAACCCAAACCATTCTGGGATGCCATGACCTTGTCAATGCTCCCAAATATCTCAAAGGCAGGTGCCAGGGGGATGGAACTGTTGCCTAGAAAGGCAGAGCTGGAAGAGAGATTAGACAGAGCAAAAGGAATAAAATAGATATTTATTGAAATAATACGGTTTGGGCAGTGCAAGAGCCTGGCCAGGGCTACACCCAGACTTTTCTGTGGTACTCAGCAGCAGGACAAGGCAAAAACTGCAACACCATATTTTCATCTGAAAATGAAGGAAAACTTTCCTGTGCTGGTGACAAAGCATTGCCCAGAGAGGCTGAGGAGTCTCCTTCTCTGGAAATACTCCAAAGCTGCCTGGACATGATTCTGTCAGCAGGAAAAACCTTTCTGTGCTCTGAGGGATTAAAGTAGGACAGGAGGCAGCCCCAGGAGCACTCATGGCTGCAGGAGGCAGCTGTGGGGACAGTACACAATGCTGGCTGCACACTCACCTTACTGATGCTGAGAGCTATTCAGGCCTTGTTGGCACAAGTCGTAGAAGAATTTTACATATTTTGATCTAATTAAGTGAGCACTGTTCAACCCCCCTCGTGGCAGATGTTCTGTTATAAAATCAGTGGATTTAAATCATGCATGGTGAGGTACCTGGTGTGTCTTGTCTCCCAAAGTCCCTGCACTGTCTGCCAAAGGTGTGAGTTTAGAACCACAGAATCACAGAATCGGAATGGTTTGGGTTGGAGGGGACCTTAAAATTCATCTCATTCCCCCTTGCCATGGCAGGGACACCTTCCACTATCCCAGGCTGCTCCAAGCCCCATCCAGCCTGGCCTTGGACACTTCCAGGGATCCAGGGGCAGCCACAGCTGCTCTGGGCAAAACCCATCAATTTTCCATCAGTAGAATTACATTCCTGTAAATCTGAGGGTAGAAACCATTTTGCTGCCTTAC
Organism: Sialia sialis; assembly: GCA_009812075.1. Classification (NCBI taxonomy): domain Eukaryota; kingdom Metazoa; phylum Chordata; class Aves; order Passeriformes; family Turdidae; genus Sialia; species Sialia sialis. The sequence continues at coordinate 29,209,765 of VRYO01001681.1, read as the reverse complement.
AAGTAGGTTTTATTAGGAACAATTTTCCTCCTATTAGATTGATCTGCACTGCTGTTGTGTCTTTGTAACACAAACTGTGCCCATTGAAGGGCTGAGGCTGTTATTTCAACAAAACTCCTCATCCTGAGCGAAATAAATCTATAGATTTCTGTAGAAAAACCTTGAAAAGCTCTACATGAAAACTGGGTTTGATTTTGCATTACAGTGAATATCCTTGAAGCTTCCAGTGCAGTCTGGCAGTGAAACCATCAAAACATCCCATCCCTGCACTGAATGGCAGAGTGTAAATCAGTGACCCTCTCCATCACAAGAGCTCCTGAGCCTGCCCCCAGAGCTGCCTTAGCAGAGAAACCCAAGGACAGAGCTCCTACTCTCATTTTTCATCCTGGAGGATAAAAACAAAACATAGCAAACCTCAACTCCAGCCAGACAATGTCATTTTTTGGTGGGTGTTTGCAGCCTGACCTTATCCCTGCCTGCCTTATGCTCTGACAAACTCGGGTGTGGAAATACTTGCTGTCACTGAGGCATGGCCCAGACTGGTCAGAGGAGATGAAAACACAGATCTATGATGTCACCAGAGACTAAAGCTGCTGGTTTTGTGTTTGAGGAACTGATGGGAGTGCTGGGGGTGGCAGAGTTTGGGGCTGAGTCTGGCTTAGAAGGCAGAAACACCCCCTGGTTCAAGCAGAATTTTAAGTCGTGTGAGGAAGGGCTTCTGGGGTTTTTTAGCCTGGAGAAAAGGAGGCTCAGAGGGGACCTTGTCACTCTGTGGCTCCCTGAAAGGAGGGTGCAGCCAGGTGGCCTCTGCTCCCAAGTGCCAGCACAAGAGGGAATAGCCTCAAGTTTTTCCAGGAAGAATTTCTCTAATTAGACATTGCCAGGGGCTGCCCAGGGAGGTCTGCAGTTCCCATCCCTGCAGGTGTCACCTGGAGGTGGCACTCAGTGCGCTGGGCTGGGGACAAGGTGGGCATGGGCACAGCTGGGACTGCAGGGGCTGGGAGGGCTTCTCCATCCTAAATAATTCTGTGAATATCCTGCTCCATGAGCCCCACCTCCTCCTCTGAACAGCATCCACTCTCTCTTCTTCTTTTTCCTTCTTTTTATTTTTTTTTTTTAATTTGATCTGGCCTCTTTTGATGACTAAGGGAACAGGAAGATTACAGTTTAAGTATATAATTTTCATTTGATGTGACAGGTTAAAGCTATGTGCATTCAGAGCAGGCTTAGATTATTTTAGTTCAATTTCAACACCGATTTAGGCCCTGACTCACTCTTTGGGGCCTGACTCCATGTAGATACATGCTGGCTTGGATTTACTGCTGGTGAAATGCAGCACATGTGTGCATTGCTCTGCTGAAATGCTGGGGTAGGGGTGGACTCAGCAAACAGTCCTGGATCAGAGACAGAGAGGAGTAGATTGTGCTTGGTGGGTGATTTTTTATTTCCCCCCAGTATGAAGGTTTGGTATTCCAGAGTTTATTTTCCATCCCCTCGTGCCCCTCCCAGACCCTGGGCTGTGTAATCTGTGCAGTGAGTTCTCTGAGGCTGAGTGCCCTGGAGCCTCCCTGGCTTTGCCTCAAATCTAAAATTGCTAAAACTCACAGAGCAGGCTGGGAGCAGTGATCTGGAGGTGACTGGCCTGGCTGGAGGGACCAGAAAGTTGTTTTTATGGATTGGCAATGCATTCTCTGCATTCTCCCCCTCTCCACTGCCCCTGTGAGTCCCCACCTGTAGAGCTGCATCCAGATCTGGGTGCCCAGCAGGAGAAAGACATGGAGCTGTGAGTACAGAGCAGGGGCAGGAGGATGAGGAGATGGAGCATCTCTGGGAGCCTGCAGAGACAGGCTGAGAGAGCTGGGATTGTTCACCTGGAGGAGAGAAGGCTCCAGGGAGACCTTTGAGCCCCTCTCAGTAAATGTGTTACAGAAGAGTCGGAGAGGGACTTGTCACAAGGGCATGGAGGGACAGGACAAGAGGGAATGGCCTTAAATTGAAGGAGGGCAGGGTTAGAATGGATTTGAGAAGAAAATTCTTCCCTGTGAGGGGGGACAGGCCCTGGCACAGGGTGCCCAGAGCAGCTGTGGCTGCCCCTGGATCCCTGGAATGTTCAGTTCCAGCTTGGACATTGGGGCTGGAGCAGCTGGGACAGTGGGAGGTGTCCCTGCCATGGCTGGGGTGGCACCGGATCATCTTTAAGGCTTTTTCCAACCCAATCCGTTCTGTGATTCCATGATTCTCATTTTAGGGCTGCCCTGAGCAGTGTGATGTTCAGCAGCTCCAGCCCCAGCATCGTTTTCCTGATTTCCATGGACAATGCCCCATTTCCAGGTGGAGGGCAGACAATTTGCTTGCAGAAGCTTTTGTGGGCTCAGTCGCTATGTCAGACTGTGACAAAGGAAGTGTTAGCACTTTCCCAAAACTAAAGGCAAGGTTTTTTAGGATCTCGGAGTACAAAGGAGAGCCATGGACACAGAGGGGGGCACGGGCATTCCTTGGTGCCTCAGCTAATGCTTCTGCATTACAGGAAACTAAAGCTACCAGGGAGTGGCTTTTTAGAATAATTAAAAAAGGAAAAAGCTTTTGGGGCAGTCCTTTCTGCACCAAATCTGGAAGTGGATCTGGGCTTCCCCTCTCTCTTGTATTTGTCCTGCAAAGTACAAGAAGGAGACAGCATTTTGTGTGTCTCCTTAACTACATCTCTCCGTCTGCAGCCTTGGAGTGGAGGGGGAGGAGGAAGGGAGCTGCCAGCAGCTCGCAGTGATTGATTTGTCTCGTGTATTCTTACGCTGCGCTCTAACAACCTGTTTTAAAAAAAAAAAAAGACAATGACAAATCAAAGTGAATATTTTCTCGCTAGAAATTCAAAGTGCCCTGGATCATCCCTGGGTGTTTTGTTATTAAATGTGCGCCTTTATCCATAACGCTTGTCTGCGAGGTTTTGTTGTTTTTTTTCTTTCCTGCTAGAGCTTGCAACGTTTAGAGAAGAAACGTCTTTCCCCCGGAGCCATTTGCTACAATAATTGTGATGTGAAGCTGTCGCTGGTCGCTGTCACCAGGGGACAGGTTATAAAGGTAAAAGCGCTGCAGTTCTCCACGTGCTCCAAGTATTGGGAGTGGCCCTGGGAAGGGATCGGGTGTCCCGGCTGGACTCGTAATTTGCCCTGAAGCAAAGGTTTGGCTGAGGGCTGCGGTCCTCAGCCCGGACAGCTCCGGGGTGAAGCAGATTTGGAGGTCCAGGGGAAGGGGAGGTGAGGGATGCTGTCACCCCGGCATCCCGGGATACAGGGATGCTGTCATACCAACATCCCGGGATACAGGGATGCTGTCACCCCGGCATCCCGGGATACAGGGGTGCTGTCACCCCGGCATCCCGGGATACAGAGATGCTGTCACCCCGGCATCCCGGGATACAGGGATGCTGTCACCCCGGCATCCCGGGATACAGGGATGCTGTCACCCCGGCGACGCGGCTGCCCGAGAGGTTTGCCCTCCTCTTTCCCCCCTTTTCCCCGGGTTGTCATTCAGGAAAAACCCCTCCGAGGGTGCGTGAGCGCAGGTTTTTTAACCAGAGAGGGATTTCTGTCCCACGCAGCAAATGAAGGCTGTGCTGTTGATAATTGGGAGCTCCCAGCCGAACTTTGCCAGCGCTGGCAAGGGCTGACACCAATTCCAGCTCCTGGCAGAACTCTGCCATCCAGAACACCCCAGATAAAAACATTTCCAGCCAGCTCCTAACCTGCCCGTCCCTGCCGGTGGGTCTGAGAGGGAGGGAGGGAGAGAGGGAGGGAGAGAGGGAGGGAGGAGAGAGGGAAGAGGCAGGCAGGGAGTTCAGGTTACCGCTGCCGCATCGCCGCCTTCCTTCGCTCTGGCTCCGGAGGATGAGCCCCAGCCTGGGCACGGGGGACACGGGGGACACGGGGACAGCCGGGCAGAGGCAGCGGAGCCCGAGCCGCGGAGGATGCGCTGCTGCGGGAGCATCCCGGCGTGAGCGGCTGCCTCTCCCTTCGCCCAGCTCCAGGTAGGACCGTGAGCAGGGACTGACTGCTTTCCCCTCTGGATGTGCCTCCTCGACTTTCCCAAACTCTGCGGTGGGGAGGGGGAGCTGCAGGTGTGAGCTGCCTGCCCGGGGATGTCCCCAGCCCACCGCGGTGGGCTCCGCACTGCCGTGCCCATCCCCTGGCAGAACGGGGATCGTGGTCGTTGGCACCGGGGCAGGATGATTTTGGGGCTGAAAACGTGCTGATGAGTGATCTCGCTCGCCAGATTTAATGGGGGAACGTTTTGGCATCCCCACATAATGACCAGGATCAGTTAGGACAAAGCCTAACAAATCCGGCGTTCTCCTTGCTGTCCTGCTGCTTGGATAAATTGCTGAAAAAAAGATCCACGAGGCGCAGGTAAGTAATTAAAAAAGCAGCCACTGGACCTGATCCCACAAACATTTCATCAGCACTTTTAAAGCCAAGTTATTGACAAAGGATTTGCCAGCACGAGGGCTCCACAGTTGGGTTTGTGTTCCTTTGCCCAGGAAGATTTTTCCTCCCAAAGTACCAGACTTGATGATTTAACAGACATGTGAATGCAAAGACTTAATTCAACTGCTAGAGGAGTATAAAGTTCCGAACACCAAAAAATGATTGTCCAAGGGGCAGCATGAAACAAAAGGGCAAAGCATGAGCACCAGGCTCACCTGCTCAAAGTGCTCCCCTAGTTTAAAATAAGGAAGAATAAAACACCTGCAAGGTAACATCCTGACAGGTCCTCATCCTACAGTGATTTCATCGGGACTGAGCAGCAGTCAGAGATTTAGGAGTGGTATTGGAATATCTTTATCGGCAATTCTTCCCATTTTGAATGGTTTTGTTTTTTTTTTTTACAACCTGCATAATTATCACTTCTCTTCAGTGCTATTTTACTTCTTCCTTCATGTATCTTGAGGCTGTTTCCAAGGGAGAAGAGCAAGATCCTCATTTAGATTTCTATCTGAAATACCATTATCAGTTTTATTTCTCTTTTACATTAAGATGAAGAAAACCAACAAGCAGTACTACCTGTGAATGAGGGTGCAATAAATAATTTGGTTTGGGGGCACAGAATTTTTGAAGAATAGTGCTTCTATAACTCAGAGAACTGGACTTTTGGAGATGTGGCATTGGCAACAAGATCCTAAGGAAGAAATTTCCTATTGCTTCTCAGATAATTGGACTTTTGGAGATGTGGCATTGGCAACAAAAGCCTAAGGAAGAAATTTCCTTATTGCTTTGTTTATTAAGATAAGAGGAGTTGGATTTTATTCCTGTTCAGCACAATGAAGCACACGGTTTACACAGGGTCAGGTTGCTCTGATTCATCCCATTGTGGACAGTTGCTTATCTGTGCTGAGATCTGAGGTTTGGAATAGAGCAAGGAGGGTAAAATTGCTGATTCATGAGGCCATTCTGAAATAACTTAAATATGCCCATTAGCATCAGTGATAAAAGGAACATAAGGGTGTTGTAGGAATAGAGGGAGCATTAAAAGAAGAGAATATTAGCACTGGAGAGAAATCCAGAGGGATGGTTGGTACTGAGCAGGTGAAGGGAGGACAGAGACAGGAGGAGAAAGCTTTTAGGGTGAATGTTTGGGAAAAAAAATCCTACCAAGAAAAGAGGGAGAGCCCCAGGGCACTGCTCTCTTCCCTGCCTGTGAGAGAGGATGCCCTTGGCTGCCTGCCTGCCTGCCAGGTGTGTTTGCATCACTGCTGCAAGTGGATTGAGTCAAAAGTGTCCAAATGTGCCCCTGGAGAGGACACAGAGCACCTGCAGTGGGGGCTGGACTGCCCTGGGTGTCCTGTAAAGTGTCCCTGCCCTGACGGTCTGAGCTCTGAGGACACCTCCAACCCCCACTGCAGCATCTTCCTCCTGCAAAAAGGAGCTGGCCTTGCTAAATGCCCAAACTGAACATTTCTGTGGGTGTTTAAGGGCCAGGATTCACCCAGAGAATTTTGCAGGTGGCTTGGAAAAGTGAGCTGATATTTTAAAATAGAAGCAAGCTTCCTTAGCTTGGCTAAAGTTTCTGGGAATATATTTCTTTTTGACTCCTTATTTCCTGTGATATCACCAGAGCAGCGACACCTCCTGCCAAACTCTTCCAGTTTAAGTCACTCCAAGACACAAACTTTCTGCTGGTTTCAAGAGCAAAATTGCATTTTGGTTTCAGGATGCTTTTTTGGCTTTTCAAAATTGGTGTTTTGACCAAGAGCTGATGGTTGGGTGGAGGAGATCAAGGTACATGATGAGCTAATGGTTCTTGATTTTTTTTTTTAAATAAGGAGGAAGATCCATCCTCTGGTTCAAAAGATTCCTGTGCCACAAAGGCCTTCCCTCTTGCCATGATCTTGATTCTCCTTTCGGGATCTGGGTAGGGACAGAGGCAGAAGCCAAGGACACCTGCTCTTTTAATAATTTTAATAATGGATTACTTAAATTTCCTCACCCAACGTGACACTTCTGTATCTGAGCTGGGAACACTTTTCTGAGTGGATGAGGCCCATGAATTTTTGTTCTTTCCCTGTAAAAATAAAGTTGCAGATATTAAATGATGAGTGTTGCCTGCAGAACTCCCCCTGTGCCCGTGCTCTGCCCCTGGGAGAGTGGCTGTGTAAATTGTGTTTATAAAATCTGCTGGGACTGTGGTTAACCACCAGGAAATCACTCTGTGGTATAGAAAATATCATTCAGAGGAGGAAATGGGGCAGATTTTCCTCTGAAGGGGTGAGGTTAAGGAGGGTCAGGTGGCTCTTGTGAAATTGCCTCACAGCACAATGGGGTAAGGATGTGAAAGTCAAAGGGACTCTTGCTCAGATACTGAACTTTAACCAATTCATATTTTAAAGTTTCTCCTTTTTTGACTGATTTTTTTTACAGTAGTTTCACAATTATAAGCCGCACCTGATTATAAGCCGCACCTCCTGGTAGCCGGGTAGACCATGGGATTTGTCCTTATATAAGCCGCACTTTTTTTTTTTTTAAAAGCGAGGATCCATGTGTAACAAAGTAACAAATTAGTAACAGAATCACTGCCAGCGCGGGGTTTGGTGTCAGGTGCTCAAGTTGCAAACAGTTTTCATAGACCAGCCAAGCCTTTAAAGGCAGCCCCAGGCACCCTCCCCGGCCGGCTCTCACTTCCGGGTTGGCATTTCACTGGGATTTGTCCATAGATAAGCCGCACCTGATGATTAGCCGCACTACTGGGGTAGGCTGGATTCTTCAGTGAAAAAGGTGCAGCTTATAATTGTGAAATTGCTGTACTTTTTTTCTTTGATTGCTGTGAAAAACGTTTCTTTGCTTTTTATAGCTGTGCCTGTGTTCAGGCCATGTTGAGAACACAGTTGTATGCATGTATCTGTATATACGGGAAATGGTATTTAATTTGGTTTACATTAATCTGGAATGTAAATCTCACTCTAATTTCTCTTTCTCTGGAAAATTCCTAACTTCACTTGTCTTTACTGCACATATTTTTTTTTTTTTCTTTTAATTATTCTGAATTCTCTCCTTTTTAAACCCAAAGTGGTAAATAAAAAGCAGCCCAACGTTTCACAAAGTAAATTCAATCTGCTGTTGGAGTCACAGGGTCAATCAGCTAAATGGGTATTAGTGACATAATGACAGAGCAGAGCAGGACACGCAGTGGGATTTGCAAGCCCATAACAGTAATGCTCCTTTCCTATCTGTTGTCTAATTGGTGGCTTAGGGACTCCTGTCCTGGGTCTGTGACAGAGTCACTCTCTCCACAAAACATTCTGGAGAACCAGAGGTTCATTTTAAGCATGGAAAGCTTCAAACAAAATTCTCAGACCCTTTTTTTTTTCCATGCAGATCCCATCACAGCAGGCCTGGGAGGAGCTGGGAAAGCAAAAACCTCTCCCACTACAGAAAAAAAAATGAGAGAAAAAGCAAAGAGATCAAAATAATCAAAATGAAAATAAAAATACAACACAATAAACAAACAAAAATCAAAATCAACCAAACAGACAGAAAAAAACTACAAAAAATAAAAGAAAGGGAAAAAAATGAAAGGAAAAAAAAGGAAAGGGAAAAAAGCGAGGGGAAAAAAAGAAAGGGAAAAAAAGGAAAGGGGAAAAAAGAAGTAAAAAAGAAAGGGAAAATAATAACGGGAAAAAAAGAAAGAAAAATGAATGGGAAAATAGTCAAGGAAAAAAGAAAGAAAAAATGACAGGGAAAATAATAAAGGAAAAAAGAAAGAGAAAGGCAAAAAAGAAAGGAGAAAAGCGAAAATAATAAAGGGGGAAAAAAAGAAAGGGAAAATAATAAAGGGGAGGAAATAGATGGGAAAATAATAAAGGGTAAAAAAGAAAGAGAAAAAGGAAAAAAAAAAAAA
>VRYO01001681.1:29176233-29189436 GCA_009812075.1 Sialia sialis | reverse complement strand
GAAAAATCCTTCAGGGCTGTGAGGAGGGAGAAGGGAACTCAGAAATCCTCCCTTCTGCAATGCTGCTCTTTGATTTTCCTGCAGGCACAGACAAGGTCGGGGTTATCAACATGGAATGCCTGTAATGTCTGTGTGAAGTGGCTTTTTCCAAAAAGCAGTGAAAGTGGAGCTGTTCCCAAGGGGATCTGACACCCAGCATAATAAATGCATGGAAGAAGGACAGGAAAATAGATTTTATTATTTTGGTGGTTTTTTTTTTAATATTTTTTCTTCTTTTTATTGAAAAGAAGGATCATTCCTTCCTTCCTTCCTTCCTTCCTTCCTTCCTTCCTTCCTTCCTTCCTTCCTTCCTTCCTTCCTTCCTTCCTTCCTTCCTTCCTTCCTTCCTTCTCTTTCTTTCTCTCTTTTCAAACCCTTCTTGGTGAGGATTTCCCAAGTGTCTCATTTTACTTGCCTGAAGAGCAGGATAAATATTTTCAGCAGGAAAATTCTGAGACATGTTTAATAATGGTCATAAAATATTATTTATTTTCCTCTGATGTAGAGTAACCTGAGATCATGCACTTACATTTGACCACAGATGATGAAAGAAACAATGTTTATTTGTTTAACAGAAGAATGGCCTTCTCCATTTTAAGCTTCTTTAATAAACTTTCAATATTTTATTTAAAGAATTAAAATATTTATATAGCTCAATTTTACTTACAATTCAACTCTTTTCTGAATACTTTTGCTGCCTTCAGAAGGTGTGATGGGTCAGACTGATAAAGCCAAGCCAACATCTTTTTAATCTCTATTCTTTCCTGTAATATGCAGAAATATCTTGTGTCATTCACTGCTCTTGTGCCCAAGGTACAAGCTGGTTATTCCTTTAATTTATGGAAAAATGGTGAGCAGAAAGGAATGTGTCCTGGTCATTTCCAGCTCCCTGTCTTGAGGGGCAGAGGTCTGTGATGTGGGACAGCATCATCAGCCTGGTGTTCTCTTCTTGCTCTATTATTATTATAAATAATAAAAATAATAATATAATATAATATAATAATGAAATAATGCTGCAGGCAATTGCAGGTCTCACTTCCACCTCTGTGCCTGGTGCCAGCAGTTTTTGCATCAGCATTAAAAAAGTCACCCTCGAGGACCAGGTCCTGCTTGACCTCTTGTGGCTTTTGAGTTCAGGAGTGTTCCCAATTACAGTAATTCACGTGTATAAGGCGCACTGGTGTATAAGGCGCACTTCCAGTTTAGCAGCAAGTTTCCGAAGTCTGTCCATATATAAGGCGCGCTGGTGTATAAGGCGCACTTGTAAAAAATTTTCAGCAAGGATCCGGCTCCTGGCAGCCCCGCCCTGGCTCTTGCAGCTCGCACTTCCGGGTTGGCAAATTTCAGAACTTTGCCCATATATAAGGCACACCAGACTATTTGGTGCACTTTTTTTTTTTTTTTTTTTTTTCCCAGCTAGGATCCAGCTCCCGGCAGCCCCACTCCTCCGTGGCACTCGCGGCTCGCACTTCCGGGTTGGCAAATTTCCGAACTTTGTCCATATATAAGGCCCACCGGATTATAAGGCGCACTTCCGGGTTTCGATCAAAATTTCAGTCGAAAGGGTGCACCTTATAGTCATGAAATTACTGTACTTGAATCCAGTAATTCTCAGGCAGCCACTTCCACAGACTCAACCTCTGCATTTTTGGGGCTAAATCCCAGTAGAAGATGTCCCTGCCTGTGGCAAGGGAGTGGAAATGGATGTTCTTTAACCCAAACCCAACCATTCTGCGCTTCTGAGAAATCCAAAGTCCTGAGGCATGTCCTGAGAGCCCATCAGTGTTTCCAGGGAGATGTGCTTGTTCTTTGTAGTTACCTGAACAAGTTGTCTTCAGAATGCTTTGCCCCCACATCAGTCTCCAATGACTGCCCAAGAACATTTCATTTGTCACTGCAGAACTCTGCAGAGGAGCAGCTGAGCTCAGGTTGCAGTGCCAGGGATTTGGGGAGCCTGCTCCTCCCCTCTTGGCACAGGAATGTGTTTTGTTGCTGCACAGCATTTCCCTCAATGAAATTATTCTCTTGGTGTAAATTAGAAACTGATTTTTTCATTCACAGAATCATAGAATTGTTTACATTGGAAAAGAACTGCAAGTTTTTACCAACCCTTAACCCCAAAAATATCCCTAAGCCCCACACCTACACTTATTTTGAGCACTTCAGGGACAGTGATCCCACCCCTTCCTTGGGCAGCCTCTTCCTGTGCTTGACCACCCTTTTTGTGAAGAAATTTTTCAAAAATGCAATCTAAACCTCCCCTGGTGCAACTGGAATCCATTTCTCCTTGTCCTGTTGCTTTTTACTGGAAGAAGAGACCAATTCCCACCTCACCCCACCCTCCTGTCAGGGAGTTGTGGGGAGCAATGAAATCCCCCCTGAGGCTCCTTTTCTCCAGACTAAACCCCTCCCCTGCTCCCTAGGCTGCTCTGAATAAGAACATATTAATTGAATAATTAATTACTTACAACATAAAGTCACCCTGCTGGAAAATGTGATTTAAGAAAAAGCGGATGATTGCATGTAAGGCAAATCCATTTGTTTAAACAAAGGCACTGTGCTAGTGAGTTTATATGTATCAGCTAAATTAAATTAGCTTTTGCAGCTGAGGCCTCAGATTATGAATTTTAAAGCAAACAAAACAGTATTAGTGGCCTTTTGAAAAATTAGATTTCCCATGAATGACCATCACAAAACATTCAGAAACATAAGCAGAGCTGTGAACACAGTACTGCAGTGTATATACATTTATTTTTAAAATTTTGTATAGGCTGATAAAAGAATTCAGGTAATTTGGGGGCAGAAGTTAAGCACTAAACCAACGTTTATATGCATTCTGGGTTAGAATTCTAGGTTAGAAGTTGATTAAATATTTTATTTTTTTTTTAATGAATAGCTTTGAAAAGGTCATCTAAAATTTTCTCCACTGCTTCTAAGCAGAGAGGAGTACAGAAATCAGCAGAGCTGACAGTGTCTTGGAGTTGGTTGCATTTCAGCACATTCTATTTCTTCCAAGATAATTTTTTGGATGCAGAAAAATTACTAATTTTTTTTCACAACCCAAATTCGTCAGCTAACACATTCTCAGTTCAAATTAGGATTTTCAAACCTATGCACGAAGGATTTACTCTCACAGCTCCTCTGACTCAGACTTATTGAGGAGGTAGAGCTCTCCCAGGCACATCTGGTAGATTTTTGCAATGGAAGTTTTGCCTCCTTTCCAGGAGGGGACAAAAAGGCTCCTGGTGTGTGCTGGGTGTGACAGAAGCGCTGCTCCTCACAGATCTGTGTGGATGACAATGCAATGTCCATTTAAAACTCTGCCAATGTTGATATTATTTGCATAGAACATGAGAGTGTTGAGCCAACAGTTCCATGTTTGGTATTTTATTAGTAAAGGATTTTGCTACCACAGTGTTGTGTGTGTGTTCCCTTGTACTTCTGGCTGTATCCACATTTTGGGGTGTAGTCGTTTTAGAGAGCTGGTTCCTTTTCCAATTAAAATCAGTGGAATTATAGAATCATTTAGGCTGGAAATGACATTTAAGGTCATCCAGTCCAAACATTAACCCAGCACTGACCATGTCCCCAAGTGCCACATCTGCAGGGATGGGGACTCCAGCTCTGCCCTGGGCAGCTGGGCCAGGATTCGAGCTCTTGGGAAGCTCTTTGGAAGGGAGTGAATGGGAAGAAATTTTCCCTGATATCCAATCTAAACCTCCCCTGGCTCAACCATCTCATCCCATCTCTTGCTCCCTGGAAAAAGGGCCTGACCCCCCCTCCCAGCCCCTCCTGGCAGGGACTTGTGCAGAGCCACAAGGTCCCCCCTGAGCCTCCTTTTCTCCAGGCTCAGCCCCTTTCCCAGCTCCCTCAGCCCCTTGCCCAGCTCCGTTCCCTGCCCTGGACACGCTCCAGCCCCTCCAGGGCTCTCCTGCAGGAGCCACAACTGGACACAGCCCTGCAGGGGCCTCTCAGAGCCAGCACAGAGGGACAATCCCTGCCCTGCTCCTGCTGGACACACAATTCCTCATCCAGCCCAGCTGCCACCTGGGCACCCCTGGGCTCGTGTCCAGCCCCTGGCACCAGCACCCCCAGGGCTTTTCCAGCTCTCCAGCCCCTCTGCCCAGCCTGCAGCTCCAGGGGTTGGTGTGAGCCCAGGGCAGGACCCAGCACTTGGTCTCGTTAAATCTGAATTTGGAACTCCTGAATTTTCTCCCCTTCTCAACAATGACTTAGGAAACTGTGAGGGAATTGAAAGAAAAAGATAAATTTAAGCACAGGTGATACCCTTGGGAAGAACAAGAGCCAAAATGAAATGAGTTCTGTCCCTCTGTGTGCCTGAGGATGGCTGTCAGGGTCCTGCTGGGACCTGTAAGTACAGGGCTGTTGTCTTATCACTTACAAGAGAGATGTGAAATAACTGAAGACTGGCACTTGGATTTTTAAACACAGGCAGTTATGACCTAAAAACCATGAAGAAAAAATTCCTCCCTTGCTGCCTTTATATTTTATTTTATCTTTCTTACCTTTCTGATGTGTTTTGCCTGGGATTTTTTTTATAGCTAGACTTTAATTCATTAGTTCATGACAGCAATATATTCTACAAATGTTGTCACAGGACTTAGACATATGCAGCACATAGGTGACCCAGTCTGAAAATTCAAACTTGAATTTGCACTGGCTGAGCAAATAGAGACTTTTTTCAAAGCCTGCTAATGCAGTGGGTTTGAGGCTGTTCTTCTAAAGAATTTACTTAAATACATTTTCACCAAAAAATTTAACTGGATGATTTCAATGGTTGAAAAAGAATGTTTCACATTTTCGAAAATGCATAATTTTTGCAGGGAGAAAGAAATCAATCCAAGTCCCTTCTGAGAATGTCTCCAAGTGAACTGTGTACACAACATTCCTTGTGTTCAGCTTCTCACCTAACCCGACCTTGTTTAATTTCTGACTTTGGGTGCAGGGACAGGGACCTGCAATCATCTTCCTGCTCCTCAGGAATCCCAGTTCCATTTCCAATTACACATTACACTCCACAAACAGGAATCCCAGTTCCATTTCCAATTACACATTACACTCCACAAACTCCCCTGTACAGCTGGAGGCAGGGAATGCCATAAATTAGTGATGTGGTGTGATTTAAACCTCCAGCTCATGGATCTCCCGGGCAGTTCCAATCCCTTCATGTTTAATTTAATTATTACTGCTGAAACAGCAGTTGTAAGTAAATGTTTGACTCGAGTACACAAAGGGACCTGCAGCTTTTACACATGTTGCTGCTCATAAAGCTCCAGTGGGGGAATTAAAGAGCAGAGAGAGTTGAAGTGGGAGTGATGCTCTGGGTCCTGACAGAGTGAGGAGGGGTGGAACAGCTCAGGGAGAGGGGCTGTGAGACACCTCAGCACATTTTGGGAGTGCCAGCCCCCAAAATGAGGGATGCCCTGCAGGTGGGACTCAGGCAGGAGGATTCCTGAGCCACAGCACCTTCAGCATGGGATATGGAAGAGGAAAAGGGCTGGAAGCTTTATTCTTTAAAACGTCAATCTTCACTGTATTCTGGAGATCTTTTCTGTACTCACCAGTTCCGCCAGCTTTTAGGCAATCTCAAAAATCAAGTTTTGTGCAGAAGCATTTCAAACAGAATAATGAAATCAGAGTGGTTGGGATGAAATGACCCTGTAAAGGTCAGTCCACCCCTCTCTGCCAGGACATTTTCAACTCAGTCAGAGCCCTCCCAGTCTGGCCTTGAAGTTTTCCATAGACTGGGAAGCCACCACCTCTCTGGACAATGTATTCTGGTTTTCCTCATGCTCATTGTAAAAACTTCTCTCTCATATCTCATCTAAACTGATCCTCCTTCAGTTAAAAGCCATCACCCCTTGTCCTATCAGTACAAGGCCTTGTAAAAATTCCTTCTCCAGCTCTCTTGTAGCTCCTTCAGATAATGAAAAAGTGCAATGAGGTCTCCCTGGAATTTCTCTGGTCTGAACAGCCCCAGCTCTCTCAGCCTGAAAATCAAAATAAAATTCACTGCTCCTCTACAGGAGAAAGCCAAAATACAGCAGTGATTCTGCCACATGAAGAGAAATTGAATATCTGAAACAATCTCTTCCAGAGCCTTACAGTGTCCTACTGAAAAAGGCAGATTCCAGTCACAGACCTGCTACCACAAACACAGTGCAGAGGAGACACTGATTTCCAAAAACCCCCTGCCATTTCTACTTGATAATCTTAGCTGAATGCCCAAAGGGAGCAGCAAGATGTCAGTCACAGGATTTATTTAATGAAAATGCAAAAGGGAACCAGCTCTCCCAATATCACACCACTGCTCTGGTGACAATCTGCTCTCATCACAGCACTGCCACTCTGGTCAGTTGGGGAATATTCATTAATATTCTATTTTCAGAGGTGTGACTTTGAACGTCTCTCGGAACTGACAGCGCTTGCAGAATCATCAGGAAAATACAAAAGCTTGGGGGTGTTGGGCAAGGTGACCTCCAGAGGTCCCTCCAATCCTAACAATTCTTTGGGATCTTGTGTGCAAAGTGTTTACAGCAATTTCACAACTATAAGGTGCACCGGACTATAAAGTGCACTTTTTTTTGCAGCGAGGATCCATGCACAACAAAGTAACGAATTAGTAACGGAATTGCGCGATCACGGGGTTTACTGGCAGGTGCTCAATTTGCAAACATTTTTCACAGATCAGCGCAGCCTTTAAAAGCAGCCCCAGGCGCCCTTCCTGTGCCGCGGGCCCCGGCACTCCCGCCCCCAGCACCGGCTGGTGTGGCTCTCGCAGCTCGCGCTTCCAGGTTGACAAATTTCCAAACTTTGTCCATATATAAGGGGCACCAGATTATAAGGTGCACTTTTGGGTTTCGAGCAAAATTTTAGTCAAAAGGGTGTGCCTTATAGTAGTGAAATTACTTTAATTCCATAGTGCCATGGTGAATTTCCTGGGAAGTGCTGTTGGATTGGGAACCCTGGACAGAGTGTCTGTGTGTGCATTCCTCTGACAAAGCTCTTTGCTTGTTTGCTCCTCTCATGTGCCTGGAGCCGGACTCACTCTGCTGCCCACAGAGAGGTGCTGAGCACCACCTTTAAAAGATCTCTGGGCAGATTTTCATTTTGCCTGAACTCCTTGAAGAATCTGGTTTTCCATGTAAGCCTCAGGAAGAGTCTAAAAAGCATGACCTTAAGCAAGAATGAAAAATGCAATCATGGTTGTGAGTGTAGAGAATGATGTTTCCCTTTTCTTGGCACATTATCACACATTGAAAAGGTCTTTAGAATAAGCTGAAGGATAACCAGAGCAATTAAAGCTGTTTGAACCAGAGACAAAGCATTTCTGAAGCTAAAGAAAATGTTGCCAGGGGAACTGCTGTACTAAAAAATTTCCTTCTCAGATTTACACTCCCTCTGACAGCACCAAAGCTGCATCTTCTGTCATTCTGTGATAAACTTTTCTTCATCTTGCCTGAACTCCACGATTAATATCTTCATCTACCTGCCCTGAATGATGACATTTTCATTTTTCCAGCTACAATTCAGTGGTTTCAGTGCTGGGGAAGAGAAATGCACCTTGCAAAGGAAGGAGTGCAGGCAGGAAAGGGCTGGAGAACAACATTCCAGTTGTGCAGATTTATTCAGGCCAAATAAAAACTGTCAGGATATTTGTGCCAAAAAAAAAAAAAAAAAAAAAAGTGTTTAATCCTGTGGCCTCCTGGGTGTGAAAGTCTGGAAGAAGATTATGGCCAAGGCTTTCCTCATTAAGGGCCCACAACAATTCTGCACAGAGCTGTGGCTTTATTGTAATCAGCAAGGGAAAAAAAAAAAGAAATTAAAGAAAAAAATCAGATGTGTTAAATTGGTGTTGCAAGGTTTTTGAGAATTTATCCTGGCCCAGATTCATAGTAGCATAATTTCATGAATCTTTACATCAAGGCAAATATTACCTGACTTCCTTGGAAAGAGATAAAGCAGGATTCCCCATAACGGTGGGAAACAGCTGGGTGGGATTGGTCTCAGCTACTTTTGCAGTCTAAACCAGAAAGTCCAATCCAGCCCAGTCCTGCAGACTCCTCTGGAGTAAAAATAAGGAGGAAGACAATGGAGGAAAATGCATCTCAATGTTTGCAAAGGTAACAAAAAGAGGACATGCCCCAGCCCTGTTATTTCCAGAGCTTTTCTTCTGATCAAGGAAAAATGTGACTACACTAACAGACTGACTACACAATTTTTAAAAACTCCTTAGAGACAGAGAGGGATCTGTGTGTCTCACTTAGACTTCACACAGCTAACACTAAGAAAATCTGTTTTGAATGAGAAACACCTCGCAGAGCATCAGATACTTTGCAGAACAGTAGAAGAAAGGAGGAAGAACATAGAAAGAGAGGGGAAAAAAAGCAGAGGAAGAGTTGGAAAAGTGATGGCTTAGCATCTCTCTGGCCTGATTTGCCACTGGAGAGCAGCACCCTGCAGGCAGCAAGACAGAGACAGCTGATTCAGTCCTTAGGGCAACTTTTCTCCTGCCTTTGTCTTTTCTTGCTCTTCATTAGAGAAAATAACATTTATTTCTTTGATAGGGAGCTATTTCTCAAAATCCTTGCAATGGTCAAACCTCCTTTCAAGCCCATTTTCATGAAGAAATGAATATTATTCCTGTTTCTAGCACTGACCTCAAGTCAGCTTTAATCAGGACATGGCTCTCTGCTGTTTTAGGGCTCAAATAGCCTGATCACATTTGCTTTGACTCAGCTAAACAAACCAAAATACAGCATGGAACTGTAGGTGATTTTACAGATAAAGGTGTCTAAGTGCTGCTCATTTTCTAGCACAGAATGGTTTGGGCTGGAAGGGACCTAAAAATGATCCAGTGCCACCCCTGCCATGGCAGGGACATCTTCCACTGTCCCAGGCTGCTCCAGCCCCAATGTCCAGCCTGGAACTGAACATTCCAGGGATCCAGGGGCAGCTACAGCTGCTCTGGGAATTCCATCCCAGCCCCTCCCCACTCTCCCAAGGATGAATTTTTCCCTAATATCCCATCCAAACCAACTCTCTGTTTGAAGCCATTCCCATCATGACAATTTGTCCCATTCTCCTGCAGTGGAGACAGGAATTGCACTTGTGGCAGGGACAGGAGGTTTCTGTGAGTGAATCCCAGGAAGTCCCTGGGTTTGTGTGGGATTGCTCAGCAAGCTGTGCAGACGTATGTTCCAGCCTCATACACCCCAGAACAGAAATGTGGGGATTAGCTTAGGAGTTCACAGTGTACACACCATCCAGAAATGGGTTTGGAAGGGTTAGGGGAGTGGGGAAAAAACATTAGAGAAAATCCTCCTACTCACCAGCAGAAAGAAAAATTGGAAAGAGGTGCCATGGGCAAGGGGAGTGGGAGGTAGGACTCTGCCTGGTGATTCACAAAGTGACCAAGATGCTTTTCCATCTAAATGAGGCTGTTTGAACATCATGAGCATGGGCAACCTTGTGCATGCACACTGGGGACTCAGACACTTCACCACATCTTATCCCACGCCATCCCAAGCCAGGGATTTACAGTAATTTCACAACTATAAGGTACACTTCCAGGTTGTCAGCAAACTTCTGAACTTTGTCCGTATATAAGGCACACAGGACTATAAGATGCACCGGACTGTAAGGCGCACTTTTTTTTGCAGTGAGGATTGTGCGCAAAATAACGAATTAGTAACGGAATGGTGCGATCACAGGGTTTACTGGCAGCTGCTCAATTTGCAAACATTTTTCATGGATCGGTGCAGCCTTTAAACGCAGCCCCAGGCGCCCTCCCCGTGCCGCAGGCCCCAGCATTCCCGCCCGCCGTTCTCCCGCACTCTGCAGCCACCCCCGGCACCGGGCTGCTCACGGCCGGCGCAGCTCTCCTGGCGTGGGGCTCATGCGGCTGTCGCGCAGCTCTCGCTGCTTGCGGTCACTTGATTGTGAGCTTCATGTTTGTTGCTGCGCAATGTGAAACAGAAATTGTTTTGAGATCCCTTCAACACTCAAACTTTTTCCATATATAAGGTGCAACAGACTATGAGGCGCGCTTCCTGGTTTCGATCAAAATTTTAGGCTTTAAGGTGCACCTTATAGTCGTGAAATTACTGTACTCATCCCAACACCATGGCTCATCAGGAAAACCAAAGGAAGGAAGGAGATGACAAGGACAGTAATTAATAATTAATAAAATATCAATGAACATGCTGGTCTTTTTTAACACAGCTGGTTTTGTCCTCTCTGGCCTGAGGGGATGGGCATGAACCTCAGAGCAGCTTAAGCCTACCTAAAGAGCAATTAGAGAGATGACAGAGCCAATCTTTTCTCAGCAGTGCCAAATGATAGCTTTAGAAAAGTTTTAAAAGCAGCAATTATCCTTTCCAAAGCGTTTTTATGGAGTGTGATCTTGATGAATTCAAGCTGAAAATTAATTTTAACCTTCTGCACTTCTCCTGCTTGGGTAACCAGAGATGGAATGTGCTCATTAGATGCTATTTATTCCTTTTCTTGCTCTAGATTTATTCACACCTGTATGGAAGGCATTTCAAGAATATTGTTATTTAAGTCAGTGGAACAAGAGTGTGAGATTTTTAGACTTTAAAAAAGAAGGTGTTTATAAAGTCAAGGAAATAGTAACAAAAAATTAAACAGATCAAAAAAACCCTCTTCCTGCAGCTTTCATGGCTGTTTCTTTTAACAAGTCAGGGTGATATTTTTTTTCTAATTAAGCAAAGGTTTTAAAATTTCTTTTCAGACATTTCTCACAATTCCCCAAACTGAATGATTCATTTCCCTTTGCTGAACCAAACCTTTCCATTTCGAGTCACCGTGGCATTAATTTCTACTTGCTACTGTTACTGTGCTCAGTAGGAAATACAGTTCAGGGAAGTTTTACATCCCTTTTTTATGATTTAAGCTTCCTGGCAGATGGACTCATCATAAAAATCTCCTGACATGTCACATCAGTTCAATTCACTGACCAACAATGGCATAACATGCAGAATGCAGTTCTTGGAGGATGACAAAAGCTGTAAGAACATCTCATGAGGCAGCAGGGAGCACACACAACCCCCTCAATCTCCTGGGGCCACTAGGAGGAATTTCTTCACAGAAAAGGTGATTAAACACTGGAAAACACTCCCAGAGAGGTGGAGCTACTGTCCCTGGAGGCATTTAATGAAAGACTGGACATGGTACTCAGTCTGATTGACAAGGTGATGTTTGCTCAGAGGTTGTACTTGATGATCTCAGAGGTATTTTTCAACCTAATTAATTCTGTGACTCTGTGATACTCCCCAGTGACAGCACAGCCTGATCCACCCCTGCCCTTAGATGGGCACCTTGGTTTTACATGCAAAAGATTGACCTGAGAAGTTTTACACTGCAACTCTTACAAAACCTTACCTCCAGCCCTGCCCCATCCCCTTCAGCTGCAATCTGGGCCCCTGGATGCTCCCTGGGCTGGCTCAGCCCCTCACCCTGCTGAGGGCTGCTGGAGGACCTGAGCACCCTCAGCTGTGGGTGACAGTGACCACTGGCAGGGGCACAGCTGGCACAGGCGCTTCTGCTCTGCCACATTGCCTGAGGGCCCTGTAACACTGGGATGTGCTCCAGCCTCATCAGTGTAACAGGGGACACCAGTGCCAGGCATCACACACTCACCTGTGTCACTGTAACAGGGGACATCAGTGCTAGACACTGTTCACTCTCGTATGCCATTGTAAGAGGGGAAATTGGCATCGTCACACTCACCTGTGTCATTATAAGAGGGGGAATTGGTACCAGTGCACACAGAGGTGTCATTATAACAGGGAACATCAGTGCCAGGCATCATCACACTCACCTGTGTCAGTATAATGGGGAAATTGGCACCACTGCACTCACCTGTGCCATTTTAACAGGAGACACACGTTCCAGGCACCATGGCACTCACCTGTGTCACTGTAACAGAGGGGAATTGGCACCACTGCACACATCTGTATCACTGCAAAAGGGCAATCAGTGCCAGGTAACACACACTCACCTGTGTCACTGTAACAGGGGACATCAGTGCC
Source organism: Sialia sialis (assembly GCA_009812075.1). Lineage (NCBI taxonomy): Eukaryota > Metazoa > Chordata > Aves > Passeriformes > Turdidae > Sialia > Sialia sialis. Next base: position 29,177,323 of record VRYO01001681.1, on the reverse strand, counting down.
AGGTAACACACACTCACCTGTGTCACTGTAACAGGGGACATCAGTGTCAGGCACCACCACACTCACCTGTGCCATTGTAACAGGGGAAATGTTATATAACGGGGAAATTGGCACCACTGCACTCACTGGTGTCATTATAGCAGGAGATACACGTTCCAGGCACCATGGCACTCACCTGTGTCACTGTAACGGGGGACATCAGTGCCAGGCACCATCACACTCACCTGTGTCACTGTAACGGGGGGAATTGGCACCAAGGGACTCACCTGTATCACTGTAACAGGGCAGTGCCAGGCACTGGTCACTCACCTGTACATTATTACAGGGAACACCTGTTCCAGGCACCACAGTGCTCACCTGTGTCACTGTAACAGGGCAATCAGTGCCAGGTATCATCACACTCACCTATGTCACTGTAACAGGGAAATCGGCACCACTGCACTCACCTGTGTCATTGGAACAAGGGAAATGTTATATAATGGAGCAATTGGCACTGCTGCACATATCTCTGTCATGGTAATGGGGACATCAGTACCAGGTATCAGTGCACTCACCTGTCTCACTGTAACAGAGGGGAATTGGTGCCACTGCACACACCTGCATCACTTTAACAGGGCAATCAGTGCCAAGCACTGGTGACTCACCTGTGCCATTATTACAGGGAACCATGGTGCTCACCTGTGTCACTGTAACAGCGGACATCAGTGACAGGTATGACACACTCACCTGTGTCATTGTAACAGGGAAATCGGCACCACTGCACTCACTTGTACCCTTATCACAGGGGACATCAGTGCCAGGCACCACCACACTCACCTGTGCCAGTATAAGAGGGGAAATTGGCACAATCACATTCACCTGTGTCATTATGAGAGGGGGAAATTGGTACCATCAGACTCCCCAGTATCATTGTAACAAGGGACATCAGTGCCAGGCACCATCACACTCACCTGTGTCATTGCAATGAGGGCCATCAGTGCCAGGTATCATCGTACTGTGCCACTGCAACAGGGAAAATCAGTGCCAGGCACCAGGGTGCTCACCTGTGTCACTGTAACAGGAGGAACGGGAACCAGCACACTCACCTGTG
>VRYO01001681.1:29141771-29159599 GCA_009812075.1 Sialia sialis | reverse complement strand
AAACAGCAAGGAGAGATATTCCTGTGGTAGCTGAAACTCAGGGCATACTCTTAGAGAACTTACAGAAGTTTTAAATTTTAATTTCTTGCATTTTAAACACCTTTTTTTTCCCCCCTGTTTTTTGTCTCCATTCTCAGGATCTACTTACCAAAATGAAGTAAGGTAAGTCAGAAGATGTGGGATAACTTTTTTTGGACTCTTTGAGGATGCTGCAGGGTGGCAAGAGGGATGTGCCAGTGTCCTTGTCCTGGCTGTGTGAGCTTGTGGGGACAGCAGAGGGGTGGGGGACAGCATCCAGGGAAGGGCACTGACCTTAGGGATGAAGGTTTATATTTCCAAATAGGTCTCAGTCTAATTCAGAGACATCAGTGTTAGACTGCTTATGCCAAGAGCAGCCAGACAAGCATAATTAACTTATGTAGTTCTAAACTTTACTGAAATACTAGACCTATCATTAAAAACATTACTAATTTAATTGTAAAGTAAAGTCTGCCCTTCAGCTTTCAGGACTAGACACACAGAATGTCTCATAAAGAAGGCACTCTGTAGCTAACCTTAAGTCAAGGCAGCCAATCATTTTGAGATTTCTTCATGAGAAACATGGAGAGGCTAATCCAAGCCTCAGAGAAATAAATTTATGTGCCTAGATTTTAAAAAAATTATCTCCATGGCATCTTTGGTGCAATGCGAGCACCTGGGCTTGCAGCAGAGGGTGAAAACTCTGATCCCACAAGCGGTGAAAAAACCTCATCAAAATCCCACCAAACCTCATCAAAACCCCACCAAAACCACTCAAAACCCCATCAAAACCCAGAAAACCCCATCAAAGCCCTATCCAAACCTCATTAAACCCCACCAAAATCCATCACTGTGCTACAGGTGTCCCAGGACAGGCAGGGAAGGGTGGATGGAGGGAGGGATGGGGGGATGGATGGATGGATGGATGGATGGATGGATGGATAAATGGATGGATGGATGGATGGATAAATGGATGGATGGGTGGGTGGATGGCAAGCAGAGCCCACCGGGCTATTGCCACTGTGGCCACAGGATGTCACTGCCACACCGGCGCTGCGAGCGGGCGAACTCCGGAGCGGGGCGGGCGAGTTCCACTGCTCCCCTCCCCGGCTCTTCAGGGCTGGATAAACTGGGAAAAAAAGGGGTTCGGGGAGCAGGTTTGGATTAGATATTAAAAAGAAATTCTTGACTGAAAGGTTGGTGAGGCACTGGGCAGGGATGATGTGACTCTCCATCCCTGGGAGTGTTCACTGGAGCTGCCTGGGATAGAGGGAGGTGTCCATGCCCACCAAAGGGGCTCGGAAAGAGATGAACTTTAAGGTTTTTTGTTTTTTCCAACCCAAGCGCTTCTATAATTCTGTAAAAAAAATTATACATTATTTATAAAAAATATTTTAAAAAATATAATAATATATAATTATATATATAATATTATATAATGATAACAGAATATATATAATTTAATAGATGACCTTTAATATATAATTATATAGTCATTTATCTATATAATTATATTAATATTTATATTAATATAGTCAATACTAATCTATCCATTTATAGTCACACAATTAATTATGTATGTAATTTGTTTATATAATTTATCTAACTCAATACAATTTTAATATATAATTATGTATACTATAGATAATATAATGTATTATATTATATATAATATATTAGATATTATATGTTATATGTTATATATTATATATACTCTGCATATAGTTATATATATATTATAGTTATATATTTATATGGCATATATAATGTATAATATATTAATATAACATATACTATATAATAATAATCTAATATCATTAAAACTGCCCCGTGGGTGGTATCAGCACCTCACTCAGTGGTTGTCAGAAGTTTTCAGTACAAAGCTGTTTGTCCATTATTGCACTGAGCTGGAAAACTTCAGAAATCAACAACCTGTGGCTCTCAGCATTCAGATCCTTTTTATCAGCACCTGTGTGGCTGTGACAGCCATGGCAGTGGGGTTGTCTATGTCATTATTTATATTTAGGCAGCACTGTAAATTCACTCTCTGCCTGTGCTTGTGGGGCTTTTAACTCCCCCTCCCTTCATGAGTTTCCACAAGGTCCCACCCTGTTTTCTCCAGTAATTCCCAGTTTCATTAGCAGCCTCTTGTGGGGAAAGTTGGTGGAATCTGTTGATTTCCATTTGCAGAGCACTTTATGGATAGGGAACAAAATGAGGAAATTAGACACCCTCTGTTTTCTCCCAAGGAAATGATGTTTATTATGCCATGCCATACATGTAAACTTCCATGTGATTTCTTACTTTGCGGGGCAAAATTCATCATTTTGCCAAGTGCAGCTATATAACAGGGCAGGAGGAAATCAGCAGGGATTGCTTGGATTCTGACTTAGTTCAAAATCCCAGAAACTTCCACAAGGACCAACCCTACTGAGGCAAAACCAGCTGAACATTCAGGGAAGGAACATTCCTGCAGTGGGGTCTGGAACAGTCAGGTCCATGTCCTTCCCAGCCCCTGCCTTGCTCTTGTGGATCTGCAGTGCTTCTTTCAGACATGAACAGGCCCACAATAGGGCATAGGGCATAACTTTCCTTTCCTTCCCTGTTCTTGCATCTGGTCTGGGCAGAAACAATTCCACCTTCATGGCACAAGTGTGCTTTTAGCTCATATTATTCCTCTATTTAAAGATGAGTTGTCTCACTGTGTTCACAACCCTTGCTTATACTTTAAAGTTAAGAGAACTTGGAAGAGTTCAGGCTCTGAGGCTCAGCTTGGACATGGAGATTCAGTGTTGACAGTTCTTCAAGGTTTTGAAAAACACTGACCCTGAAATCACAGAGTTTGTAGGAGGGAATTTCCCTGCAGTACAAAGAATGCTGCTTGTCCAGATTTTGGAGGCTTCTTTGCTGTCGTGGCAAAGAAGTAGTGAGACCAAACATACTCTGCTTTATTTTTAATTTGGCTGGCTATCTTCCTATACCTCCCACACTTCTTTTTTAAATTTTGTTTTTTTTTTCCTTGTAGCTGCCTTTTATTTGGCTACTCCACGGAGTTTGTTGGGATCTAAGGCTCAGCTAAAAGAGACAGCACAGTGTCATGTAACATCTGGGGGTAGTAGCCCTAAACAATTGCTTTTGTCTTCTAGTAACCATGGCAGGGCTCTTGGTGGTGTCCAACCTGTTTATCTCCCAAAAAAGCCCCAGAGCTGACAGCTGGCTCACCAGATTTGTGTGTGCATCAGTAACGCCCCTCTGAAGCTCTGTGGGCCTGCAAAGTGGTTCCTACTAAATATAAAATAAATAGAATTACAGAATCATGGGATCATTGAGGTTGGAAAAGATCTGCAAGGCCATCAAGTCCCAGCTGTGCCATCCCCACCTTGTCACCCTGAGTGCCACCTCCAGGTGCCACCTGCAGGGATGGGCACTGCAAACCTCCCTGGGCACTTGCAATCCCTGAGCTCCCTTTCCATGGGGAAATTGCTGCTGCTGTCCCCCCTGAGCCTGCCCTGGCCCAGCCTGAGCTGTTCCCTCTCCTCCTGTCCCTGTTCCTTCACTACAATTTTTTATTACAAGGACAAGCAGCAGTTTCATCGCTGCCACCCCTTCCCACTAAAAATTCCTGGTTTTCCATCATAAATTTGTGTTTGTCCCACCTCAAACCTAGGCAGAGGTGGACCTGGAGAGGGGTCCATGGTAGCCACAGATCAATAGTAGCATGTCCTCCAACATCAGAATTTTGGATACAAAAGCAGCATTGTCTCTCTGTGCAGCTGTGAGGGCAGCGTTCTGCAAATTTGGAGATGTTTAACTTTAACCAAGGAATTTCTCTCACGTGGAAAGCAAATTTCAGAGTGAAAGATTAACTCCAGAGTGTACAGATGAATCCCTGACTGTAGGGATGTGAGGACACTCTGGTTTTGCAGCTGGGCACCAAAACGATGAGCTGTCATAGGTGACCTGGCTGGTGTTCCACTTTCGGGCACCTAAATATCCTGCAATGCAGAATCGGAAATCAAAATTCCTTTTCTACAAACCCATGATCTGGCACAGGGTCCTCACTTTTCGAAGGCTGCCTTATTTTCATGATTTTTGGCATGGCTGCTGATGGAAACTTTCCAAACAGAATTCCATGGGCAATATTTCCATGGAACAAGTTTTGTACTGGCTAATTGCTTGGAATATGTTTTACACCTATTTTTTTGGGACGTGAGACATTTACTTTTTTTCTCTCTAGTCTGCTCCCCAAGAGTTCTCCCACCATGAAGAGCTTCTAAGACAGATTTTTGTTTTCTAGAAAAGTTTCGTCTGAGAAGAAAAAAGATGGCGATTTGGAAAACAGTCACAGGAGTGGCAGTGAAAATCTGGGATACATTCCAGAGGAATTGTGGAACACAGAACAAAGCCCAAGTGAGTCTGAGCTGGTGAATCACAGGTTGTCAAATTGCTTCTCAACGTGAGCCTTCTGGACAACAGTTCAAGCAATTAAAATTACGAGGTTTCACAATATTTAGGGAAGGACTTGTGCTTTTCCTGGACCTCTACAGAATGTTTTTGATATTTAGAGGAAGACCCTCCAAAAATGTTGACGAATCATCCAAGTTCTTTGCAATTGAATTTAGATTTAGTTCTGGGTTTGATTTTTTAAATGCCTTTGTTCTTCTAGTTGTCTTCTGGGGCCAGATGTAGGAGGACTGGATTTTCATACAAGCAGCAATTTAGGCAATATTTTGCAGTTGGTCTGTGAAAACAAAAGAAAATCCACCACTACCAACAAAAAAAAAGAAAAAAAAAGTAAAGAATAAAGGCAGTTAGTGCAGTTGGTGAACTATTATTTTACTGAGAAATGACTAAGGCATTATAAATTCTTGTCCTTAAGCACAAAGACTCTTCAAAAGCAAATGTAAATCGCCACCAAATTATTACATTTATAACCACATTATTCTCAAAACATTTAATCAAACACTTAATGGCATAAAATTATTGTGCAGAGTCTATAATCCAGGCACACATCCTTTCCTCTCTGACAAATAAGTGGTGAAGAAATAAGTACAGGAGACAGATTTTGAGAGTATGTAGCATTAGAAAATGCAGCAGTTATAAAAAGTAAAAAGAAAATTAAGTGAGTCTGGACAAATTGATTCCACAGAGTCCTGAATTGGCTTTTTTGGGGTTTTTTTTAACCTTCCCTTAAATATGTTATATCAGAGGTGCCACCAATGTCAGGACCCTGCTGGAGCCACCTGGAGCTGCCTCTGTCTGGTGTCACTTCATAGAATCCACCCCTGCAAACTCCCTCAATACGCAAATCTGGCCATGTTAGCCCAAAAAATTAGCCTTGGTTTTGCTCACAGTATGAAATTCTGTTTGGCCATTGCGGTTCATGCTGTGGTGGACACTGAGTGACAGTAATCTTTTATATTCTTGTTGCAGGGCTTGTCTCTCTTCCCACAATGTCTTCAAAGTTTGCTGGCCCTGATGGCAAGTTGTACATCACTTCTGTACCAAAGGTAATGCTGGTATCTTGAATATCTTGAATTTTTTTTGTTTGTTTCACAGATTGTGTATTGTGCTAGAGCCAAATTAGATTTTGGGTGGAGGTAGACAATTAGAAGTCAATTAGAGCTGTAATTGGGTAAGTGGAATATCCCTTCAGCATTCTTGGCTGTATTTTCCTTCAGGCTTGAAGGAGATGTGGATATAAGATGGAAGCACTGTGAAGGTGAGGTTTGAGGTTCCTTTGCAAACAAAATCCAGCACAGAGAGTGGAAATGAATGTGCCCTTTTCTCTGGATCCTTTCCAGTATTCCAGAATTGCTTCCATCAGGAACTTTGGTGTCTCAGCTAGGAGGGAAAGCAAACCCCCCAACACCCAGTGCCCCCAGAGCATTTCCCCCAGGGCTTTTCCCCTTGTCCATGTGGGTAAAATGTAAAATGAAGAGCTCAGTGTTTATTCCTCCAGTCTCAGTGGCCTCATTCTGAAGGCTGGTGCTGTTCTCTCTTCGCTTCCAGCACAAGAGCAATGTGAATCTTAATTTATACCATATTTTTGTAAAATCCATTTAGCACCTCAGGGATGGTTTTTGCCAGTGTTCTCCTGAGGAAGTGGTGGTGATGTGGTACTGAGTTCACTCCTCAACACAGTGATAACTCATTTATTTCTGAAGAGCTGCTTCAACATGCACAATGCAGAAATCTGTCTTGGGGATGACATTGCACATAAATCACAGCAGAGTGTGTCAACTTTTGGCACACAATGAAATTTAGGAAGCGCTCAATCAACAATTAAAACAATGATCACATAATACCAGTGAAAAATAACAGCAATGACACTGATGCATTTGTGCCTGGTAGTTATAATGGCTGACATGAATTACTTGTCAAACAAAATACTGTTGAGGCAAAGCTGAAAAGTCTGCACAAAACAGTGGAGGCATCAGTGTGGATCTACACCCCCAAGCAGCAGTTTCAGACAGAGTCTGGAATGGTTGTGAGCAGGATTTTGGGGCACTGGCTGTGCTCCCATGCAGGTGGTATCTGCTCTGACAGCCAGGAAAGGTTGTGCTGAGCACCCTGGACACGTTTCAGGGCAGGATGTTGACACCTGGATGTGGCACCTGGGACATGGCTCGGGTGGTGTTGGGTTGATGGAGGGACTGGGTGATCTGGAAGGTCCCTGCCAGCCTTGCAGACTCTGGGATTTGGTTCTGGGATTCATTTGGCTGTTTCCCAGTGCCTGGATGCTCACTGATAGTTTGTGGGGTTATCCCCCCGATGCTCTTGTCACACCCTTTGTGCTGGGCTATCTCTAAATGATTAAAGCAGCTAGTAGTTGCTAAAAAGGTTATTTATTGTAGAAGCCATCAGTCTCACAAGGCACGGTCATAGACATTAAAGTCCATGCTAAGTTTTAGCATAAAGTCCCAGACAGAAGCAGGAGCTGTCTCCAGGGATCCCAGAGAGGGCTGGTGACACTGCTGGAGCTCCTCTCTTCTTCTGGGATGTTGGAGACGCTGGCAGGCATGGCAAAGAGATGGCAAAAGCAGTGGCAAAAGCACAAAGCAATGGCAAAAAGCAAAAGCACCAACTCTCCCCAATACATAATCTTATATAGGATTTTTCCAACAAGCTAACATGTAAACTCAAACCACTACTTCTCAACCTATGAAAATCCTAATTTCTTAACATGTTAGGATACGAATAAACTACGTATACAATCTATCTTGTTCTATCTGAAAAATGTAAGCAATATTCTCACTGGAGTTCTATTTTGTCTGAGTAGTGTCTAAGAAAGAGCTCCTGGAGCCTCCACTGAAAACATCAGTGTGTTTACCTTCCCTAGAACTTGTTCTTCTACTCTGGCATCTGCACCTTTTCCTTACTAAAACACTACAGCTCTCACTGAAACTTACTCACTGACTTACTTACTTACAGTAATTTGACACCGGCGCACCGGATTATAAGGCGCACTTCTGGGCTGCCAGCAAATTTCCAAAGTTTCTCCAAATATAAGGCGGACTGGATTATAAAGTGCACTTTTTTTGCAGCGAGGATCCGTGCGCAACAAAGTAACGAATTAGTAACAGAATCGTGCCATCACGGGGTTTACTGGCAGGTGCTCAATTTGCAAACATTTTTCACGGATTGGCGCAGCCTTTAAATGCAGTCCCAGGTGCTCTCCCCATGCCGCGGACCCAGCACTCCCGCCCGCCGTTCTCCTGCACCCTGCAGCTGCCCCCGGGCTGCTTGCGGCTCTCATGGCTGGCACAGCTGGCTCGGCTCATGGCTCGCATTTCCGGGTTGTTGGCAAATTTCCAAACTTTGTCCACATATAAGGTGCACCGGATTATAAGGCGCACTTCCGGGTTTCAAGCAAAATTTTAGTCAAAAAGGTGTGCCTTATAGTCGTGAAATTACTGTACTTACTTATCCTAAAACTCAAACTTACATCTAAACTTATACCTAAACTTATGCTCATTCTTTTAATCTCCCATTCTATGTGTGGATGACTTAACATGTTTCAATCCATCTAAGGGCTTTAATTCAATTCCTGCACTCTGGCTTCTGCCTGGAGAATTCAGGCAGGCCCCTGACAGACTGACACCAACAATGCTTCATGGGCACTGGTTGGGCACTGCAGTGGCCTCAAGACTTTTAGTGACATCTGAGAGGCATCGAATTGGGGTGTTCTCAGGCAGCTCCATGCACTGTGAGAACACTAATGTGAGTGGGGACCATCAGGAGATGGACTTCACTCTCCTGATTCAAACTGAGTTGTGAAAAGTGCAGCCTCCACATGAAATCCTGACTTACATGGCCTAGGAGTTCAAGTGGCCAGGGAAACTTTTAACATATAAAATAGGAGTATTTATGATTTTTAAACCAGTTATCCTTGGACAATATAAAAACTCTATTACAGTGACTTATCTGTGTCAATATCTCTGTCAATAGCTGCATACACATTCTTGAAAAACACTAAGAGAGAATCAAAAGGTGATGGAAGTTATGTATTACTATTTTCCATATCTTAGAGGAATATTTAGCAATCTAAAAATGGCTTGGTGAAGACAAACTATTTCTCAGTTTGAACAGGGCTTCTCAATATATTGTGATGGCCCCATCTTCTGTAAGCAGGAGCTGATAAAAGGCTGAAGACTTACCCTTAACTGTGTATTTTCAGTCCATGATTTAATTTTATCACAATAAATGCAAACAGAGTAAAACATTTCCCAGTCAAAAAGCATTTTCCTTTTACATTCATAACCTCCCCTGCATAATACTGGATTTCTCACAAAAGGTGTTCCTGGATAAATTCCAATAAAATTCAATCACCACTGATGCCAATATATTGACTAATAACCATTGTAGTGTTCTTTTATTATATTTCTTGTCAAGTAGGAGAAATCAGATGTTGACTCATTTAGCTGCTTGCTGGCTAGTGCTGAATCCAACAATTTGTTCAGAAACAACCTGCCTTCCTGCCATTTCTAAGGGCAGAAAGTTGTGATTCTCAGTTAGCTTTCCCTGCCTGAGTACTGGAAACATTCCCAAAGACTTTCAGGGGGTAAAAAACAACAACAACAACAACAAAAACAACAAACAAACAAACAAACAAAAACAAACAAAAAAACAGAAGGAGGAGGAAAAGTAATCCTGAGAATTTTTTTTCCATAGTGAAGGAGGTCAGGAAGGGGTGGACTCCAGTAAATTACTTCTCTCTCCCTGGATAATCAGGAAAAATGAGCCAAAGTCCTTGCAATGCTTCTTTAGAGGTCAAGAAGAAGGAAGGAAAATCCAAGGCCTCCCTGAGGAGTAGGGAGTCCATCTACTGATGGAAAAATTGCAGATTGAAGATGTGAAAACTTATCTATTCCTGTGTCTCTGAGGGTAATGACTTCAAATTTGATCCCTTCTGTTCCATATGTAAAAAAGTTACAATTTTAAATGAGTTGGGAGATTGAAGGAGACTTCATATCACAGGTTTTGTTTCCTCAGGGTACAAACCTGAAATCCCTGGTGTGTGTCATAAAAGGTGACAGCAGAAAAACACTGAGCTCAGCTTTTGGCCATTCAAACTCTTTGAATCAGAAACTAATGCGAAACGTCCACAGAAGATAAATGCTGCCCAGTAATTGCACTGATCAATTCCCAACCTGAACAAAAGGTTTGGCAAAGAACAAGGGAGGAAAATCAAAGGTGTGCGAGACGTTTAAAAAATGATGAGTAATGAAGCAAATTATTGAGCTGAGGGAAAAATTAGCAGCCACTGGAAGAGGAGGCCAGAACATCAGTCAGAAATGCTGGAAGGTCTTCATTGTGCTGGTATTAACTGAGAAAAGGTCAAACTGAGAGCAGAGGTGCAGGCTTCTGTTTAATTGCAAATGTAGTTCCTGTCAGGGATGGGAGAGTGTGATCCTTGCTCCCAATACCAGCCTGAGCTGCCAGAAAAATGGGTTTTAGGGACCAACATCCCACTGAGGGATCATTCCCTCATTCCCTGACCCACAGTGCTCCTCCCAAATCCCAAGAGCAGTGATCCCTGGCTGGAATTTTGCAGATTTTGGGGCAGCCCCACAGATGAGGGGCACAGGGCCAGTTCTGCCAGCTCCTGAGTGCCACCTCCAAGGAATTCTGTTTTCCCAGCTCCTCCAGAAGTGATAGCATAGGGTTAAAAATCTTTCTAAAATCATGGGAATTGTATACCACAGGATCAGGGAGTGGAAAGAAAGGTTGGGTCTGGTAGGCCTGGGAAAGGGAACCAGGCCTGGGAACAAATGTTGAGCTTTGTCTTTATTAGATCATGTGAAACTGCACCTGTAATCATCATATGATAAATAATATGATTGTTAAATGTAATAATTGGTAAATTGAATATATTACTACTTGATCATAATAAGAATAATGAGAATGGATATTTTGGGGACCTGATGAAAATCACAAGAATCCATGCTTGGATAAGATCAATGTGTACAATAGAACAATATGGGTTTAGTAATTATTATATAGTTACATAGGGAAAAGAGTATAAAAACCTGTCCCTCTGGAATCCATGTCGAGTCAGATTTTGGGTTTGTAACCCTGATTCCAGAGCTCTTCAATAAAAGCACCTCCATAAATCACCTGTGATGATGTGCTTCTACACTAACAGAAGGAGCTCTAAGGACTGAGCAACTTGCAGGATTGGACAATCTCCTAGAGGAGCTTAATAAATAGCTAATTTAATATTCCATAAACACCTCAGTGATCAATCAAGAGCCCATTCCAGGAGAGGGTGTGATGCTCATTTCCAGTGGGCTGGATCCATCCCTGCTGTGAGTTCAGCACAGCTCCAGGAAGCTTCCACAGCCTCCTTCCCAATCCAGAGTGAGTCATGGCACCCTTAATGGGGAAGGATCTATTTTTCTTCTTAACTGCTCCAAATGACACTCTATAAACTGGAGATGTTATTTAGCTGTGGTTGTGGTTTTATACCGAGAAGGAAATGAATGATGAATTGCAGCTCCATTTATTGCCCCATATAGAATTGCTCCGACTCAGAGGGTTGTTGGAAAGAAAAATTAAGCGATCAAAATGGAATTAAAAGGTCAATAAATAGAAAGATAAATCGACGAAAGCAAACAATTTTACCCCTGCTGATGAAATGGGCTGCAGATATGTCATGTTATGATATCCATTGGTTAGCATATCATGATTGAGAGAGCAATAAATATGGATGATACAGATAGAGAAATGGCAGGTTCAGTTTGCAGGTTTTTTTCCCAAATGTCTGTGGGAGAAAGGGAGGAGTGAAGGCATATGGGTGGGATTAACCCATGAAGAAACAAAGGGGAATTTCCTGGCTGTATTGATGGGTAGGGAAATGTGTTGAGTGTCCAAAAAGTTGACAGGATGGAACTGGTTTGTTACGTGAAGTAATAGTGTCTCTGAATTATTTTGAGGGTATCCAGGATTTATGAGGTTTGTGTTTTCCTGCAAGTGAAGTGAATTTAGAATCAAAATTGAAAATTAAGGGCAGGAGTAAGAAATAACCTTCACAGCCAGAAAGCTGTGCCCCCCTGATTTTTTGTTCTGTTTTTGTTAGCCCAGTGTGTGATGCATGTGGACACATTTGGGAGCACTCCTACCCCATTAATGTCAGCAGTTTGTTCTGATGCAGTTAGACTTGAATTTTTTTTTTTTTTTGGCTAATACCAAGCCTTCAGTTTATCACACATTTCCACAGCATCAGTGTCTGAGGAGCTGCCATCTGTCACATCAGTGCTGAGATCAGAGCCCTGTTTCACAGGGCCTGCTGTGTGCTCATCATTCACATCTCTGGTATCACACAGGGTGCAGAACTGACTGAAACATGCTTGTAAGAGCAGAAATCCTCCTTTCATTGACTGCAGATCAGAATTCAAAACACCCCAGAAGGATTCAACCCTGAAACCAGTTGAGGCACACTCAGTTTACCTTCTGATTTATCCATGTGGTGCTAGCTCCCTTTTTGTCTGGCTGGAGAGCTGGAGGAGATTAAAAGATCTGTGCAGCATCTGTTTCCCCAACCAGACCAACAAACTATGTGAAGCTTTTCCCAGTATTATAATCCTTTTATAGTAATCCCTGTGAAAAGGCATCCAAGGCAGATGATAAATCAACAGGCAGGCTTTGAAGCATGTGACTGTCAGATATCCATGGTTAACTGGATGCCAAGCTGACAGTACAAAGAGATTAAAAACTTTGTAAAAGAAATGCTGATGTTAGTGCATCCTTCCTGATGAGAGGACCACCTCAGAAACTCTCTCCTGTGATGTGTACAATCCACTGGAGATGGGTTTTTCTCCCTTCAATCTGTAGGGTGAAATGAATTATGAAGCCATTTTTTCCTCAGACTAGGACTGGCAGGACTAGTAGAGCACTGAATTAATCTAGAGAGGAAACAACTTTGAAATCAAAACCAGCATCTCCAGCAGATCAGGGTATAAATATGAAGTGGTTGTTGTGGTCCTGCTCCTCTGCATTATTATTTGCAATGTGTTGTTTGAGCTCTTCCATTGCATTTAGAAAATGAATTTTAGGTCAGTGACCAGCAGCCAGCAGCCTCCATTTCAGTGAAGTGCAACCTCAGGAAGGCTCTGCTGCTTCAGAAAATGGGCCAGAAAATGGGCCAGCACACAGAATGAGTTGATTGAAATTCATGAAGTTATTCATTAATTGATATTGGAGCACAGTAAGCATGAAGTAGAAGTAACTCTAAAGCAAATAACTCTGAGATGTGCAGCAGGGCAAGGGTGAGCCTTCATGGATGCCAGCTCGACCCTGGGAGCAAACTCTGCTCAGTTCCTGCTTGGGTGGTGAGGAGAAGTGCCATGACAGATAGGGGCTGCCCGGCTCATTCCTGAAATGGGATTTTTAAAGAAAAAGATGCCTGGTGGGGCTACCCTTTCCCCAATGCTCTCATGGGACTGTCAGGAACCAGCTGCTGCTCTCCTCTGGCTCCTGCTGTTCAGAATCATCTGCAATCCTAAATCAGAGAATCTCAGAATGGTTGGGGTTCGAAGTGATCTAAAAAACCATCCAATTCCACCCCCTGCCGTGGCAGGGACACCTCCAGTGTCCAGCCTGGAACTGAACATTCCAGGGATCCAGGGGCAGCCACAGCTGCTCTGGCAATTCCATCCCAGCCCCTCCCAGGGAACAATTCCTAATTCCCAAGATCTCATCTAAATCTATAATTTTTCACTCTGAAGCCATTCCCAGTGTGCTGTCCCTCATCCCTTGGGAATTGTCTCTCTCCAGGTTTCCTGCAGCTCCTCCAGGCCCTGCAAGGCCACCCTGAGCTCAGGCCAAAGCTTCTCCTGTGCAGGCTGAACAATCCCAGCTGTGGCAGCCTTTCCTCCCAGCAGAGCTGCTCCATCCCTCTGCTCATCCTGCTGCCTCCTCTGGGCTCTCTGCAGCAGCTCCAGGGCTGGGGCAGCTCTGCAGGTGGGGTCACACCTGAGCAAGGCACAGGGGCACAATCCCCTCCCTAAATTTCCTTTTTGCCCCAAAAATCTCTCTTTCCACAGCACTGCAGGATGAACTTTCTGTTTAATGTCTTTTTCTCCCTTTAGCAAATCTGGTGCAATAGAGTACTTTCTGTAGCAAATTCTGGGAAATATTCTCACCTCAGTATTTTGCTAAAGATGGGATTCAACACATGACCTATTTCAGGGAGTTTTAGAGACAGTGTTTTCTTGGGCCCCCTCTGAAACTTTCTGGTTCAGTATCCTTTAATCTCACAGACCACAATATCTGGGAATATTTCCTTTCCACAAACATAAAACCTGCCTTTGGCATTTTTTCAGACTTATTTTTCCCCCCATTCTATTTGAAAACTTGTTATTTTGGTGGGAGAGGTAGTAGAGAGCTTCTCTGCTCAACACCACTGATGTATTTGGGCAAGAAATTAAGTGCAGCAGAGGGATCTTGGAAAAGGTCCTTGAGCAGAGCCAGGCAGTGCTGTTACTTCCCAAAGTACCTCTCCTCTCTGCAAAAATAAACAATAAAGAAGGGTAAATTTAGAAAACAGCAGCATGCTCTAGCAACAAGAAGGGATGGGAGGGTGGAGAAAGAGAGTTGTGTTTAAAACAGAAGGCAGCTGTCTTGTGAAATGCTTCTAGGATAGTTAAATTTATCCCACAGTGGTGCTGGGGCTCATTAAATACCAGAGACATGTTGTCCACATTTGTTATCTAACATTTGCCTCCATGTGTTATTCAATAATGTATGTGTACCAAATGCATTATTGAAGATGTTTAATACTGGAAGAATACCAGAGCAATACAGACTGTACATGATTAATGCTCCAGAAACAAACCTCAGGAAAATTGGTCAGTAGTTAGAGAAGCAAGTGTGCCTTGATAAAACATTTCACTGAGAAAAACAGTGACATTTCCATTAATTTCCAGGGGCTTGAGACCAGGTGAGGAATTGCAGGGAGGAGGTGTTGCTACTACATTTAAAAATCTAAAGTTTATGTTACTCGGATGCATTAAGAGTGAATTTTTCCTTGTCTTTTCCTCTCCAGTGATATTTTATAAGAGCACAGAAGTAATTAGGACTGGAGATGCACCTGCACTTGTTTCAGACGAGCAAAAGCTTTCCAAGGCTGCTGAGCATTTGCCCTGCTCTGATCCCAGTGGGGTCAGTTTGAGAACAGGCTGCAGCCAGTGGTGCTGGAATCCTGGCAGCCTGGGGAAGGTTAAAAAAAGCCTGGCTGGGATAAACACTGAGATGCTGAGAGTCATCTTCCAGCCACGTGCAATGCTGTGATTTCTAATGGATTTGGAAAGCAAATGCTCGGATTTTTTTACAGGTATTTCCTTTAAGAGAACCAGAGGAGAAACACCCAACATCACTTTTTGCTTAAAAACTGCAGAGGCCACCAGAAGCTCCCAGGCAGCAGGAGATCAGCTAATGAATTCCCAGAGCTGCCAGCAGCGTGTTGCATGTGAAGCTTTTGTTTCGTTCTGCTTCTCATGCTTTCCTTTGTTTGGATTTCGAGTGGGCTGCTGCTGGATTTCGTGTTGCTGTGATGCTCTGGGGTGAGGGGTTGGCAGGCAACCTCCTGAGACCTCTTGTGCGATTGCTTTTCTGGGATCGCTTCTAGCTCTGAAACTGGTTTTTGCTCTCCCCTAGGTGCGACCTCAAAGACGTACTGATCATCTGATGAGCCCAAAGAAAATCAGGAATGTGACGCTCGTGTAGGATGAAAAGTTAAAACCATTTCTCTCTAAGTTATAAGTTATTCATCTTATTTTTTTGGGGTTTTTTTTTCTCATGCAATTAAATAAAATTGCAACCTTTATAACACAGCACGTGATATCACAGCAAAAAAATGGACATAAATGACATAAATAGACTGCCCTAGTTTCCAAGACAATGAGTTTGATGGGACTGGGGAAGAAGAATCTGCACTTTGGGTGCCAAGGAAATCAGCAAAACTCCTGTCAGACAGGAATGTTATGTTACAGCAAGATCAAGGGCTGGAAATTTAGATATTTATTATTTCAGAAAAATTGGCTAATAAGAATAATAATGGTTAATATCATATCTACACTTTTAAACACGTTTTATGTACAGATGATCATCTTGAGCTTTCAGATCAACAACCTTTTCCCATAATAAAATCAAGGGAAGTTTTCATGAGGGCTGCTTCAAAATTCCTAACAAAACTATCTTTGGATCAGAAATAACATTTCTCCATTTCAATACATTATTTTTATAAGTATTTGCCTTAAAATTCCATTTCAAAATAAAACCCAATCACCCATGTGCCAAAAAAATCCTTTTAAAAAACAAATTGAAATTCAAATCTCCTAAGCTGAAAAATGTGGATTTGAAACTCTTGACTTTGAAGAGTTGTTGCTTGAATGTTTTATGTCTCTGTTCTACTTGTGAGCTGAGTTGTGTCACAGCAATGGTGGCTTCTGGAATTCAGTTTGAACAGTATTTTTTCCTCAGGGATAGAGTTGATAATGACCATGGGAAATGCACTTTAACAAAGCAACTTCTCAGCACAGCAGATCCAGCACACGGACCATATCTAAAACTGATGAAATGTTTTGTCTGAAATTCTGTATTTCATAATAAAACAGTTCAAGCTTATTATTTTATTTTTTTTTTCCTTTTACAAAAAGGCAAACTTCTTCCAGAAAAACTAGCTATTTTCAGTGTGCTCTTCCGTCTTCCCACTCAAAGAATTCTGAATTATTCAGTGTTCCTCATGTTAATCTTTGGTACAAACCAGTGCAGGTGCTCTCGAAAGAAGCCCCTGCTTAGAATCCCTTCCAGTGACACTCTGTGCAAAAAAACTGAGGAATTTGACACCTGAACTCAGGAAGGAGAAGTTGTTTTGCACATTTGGCATTTGGTATCTCCTTAACTCGTGCCAGATTTTGTGCTGCTGGTGGCATTTTCAGCCAGTCTGTCAGAACAAGTGCAGGGTCTGCCATGTGCTGTTTGTGCACAAAGCTGTTTCAAATTCTGACCATCCCCTGCCTTTCCATCTTGCTTGCCTAAGGAGGAGATTTGAAATGAATTTTATAATGTTACACAGACAAAAATTAAGCAATTTACATCGTGGCATGTTGAAATTGTCCTTGAAAATATCCTTATTTTGAATTAAACACTTGTATTGAAAAACATCTACCGTATTCTGATACAAGGATTCCAATTGCTGACATCTGTTGTTACCACTGTAGCTGAATGCAACCTAAACAAAACCAAAAATCCACTTTATTAGAGGAATGTTCAGTGCATGAGAGAGGGTAACACCAGCCTGTGCCGTGAGGGGGTAAAAACCATGGAGCTTTGGCTTTCTGTTGATGTGCATTGTTAACAAGGCCTCCTGGCTGTCAGAAATGTAAAAATAAGCTGTAAAGTGTATGGAGAAGTGGTTTCCCAATAGAAAGTGTTGATTCGTTGGGGTATTTTTTGCAAAGGGTTCAATCTGTACTTTATTCATCTCCAGGCCCTGATTTTTAAGCTTATTTTTGATATTATTTGGTGTCATAGCAAAGCAGCCAACCCAAAACTGAAGAAAACATTTTCTCCACTTCATCTGAATCCTTCCACATTAATCAAAAAACATTTCTGTGTTGATGCCATGAGCCAGAAGACAAAAAATTGAGACTGTGTCAGCAACAAAGAGGTTTATATGCTGGGGAGTCCCTGCTGAGATTCCCAGGCTGTGCTTCCTGGTGCTCGAGGCTCTTCAGAGGACACCAGCAGGGTTCCCAAAATTGGTTTGCAGGCTGTGGCTGGGCCAAAGAACTTCCTGGCACTCCTGATGAATGAACTGTCTGAGAAGGGAAGGTTGGAGAGATTTCATAGCAGCCTTCCAGGACCTGAAGAGGGGCTATGAGGAATCTGAGAAGGGATGCTTCATCAGGAATTGTGGTGACAGGATACAGGGAATGGCTTCAAACTGACACAGAGCAGGGTTGGATGGGATATTGGGATGGAATTCTTCCCTGGGAGGGTGGAGAGGCACTTGGAACTGGTTTCCCAGAGCAGCTGTGGCTGCCCCTGGATCCCTGGCAGTGCCCAAGGCCAGGTTGGACATTGGGGCTGGAGCAGCCTGGGACAGTGGGAGCTGTCCCTGCCATGGCTGGAGTGGAATTGGATGAGTTTTAAAGTCCCTTCTAACACAAATAATTTCAGGATTCTAAATGAGGCTCCAAACCTGGGAACAACGTGGCAGCCCCTTCTCTGCTGCCAGCTCCAAGCTGACCAGGTGAGACATCAGGGTGTCTTGGGTTACAATACAGGATGTGATCAAAAGTATC
>VRYO01001681.1:29084816-29140771 GCA_009812075.1 Sialia sialis | reverse complement strand
GCCTCCTGCCTGGAAGCTGGAAAGTGCTCCAAGGTGCCATGCTCACCTCAGGGACCAGCAGCCTGTGAACACCCCACAGCAGCAGGAGGAATTAACGCCCCCCTGACTGCACCTCTCACCATCCAAACAAAGGTTTTTGCACAAACAGGTACCACAGCCATGGAAACGTGCACATTAACCAGAGTCTGGAGCTCTTCTCCCTGCCAGATGAAGGAATGCATCCCACACAGCTATGGAACACTCCTAACAGCGTTGGCACGAGGGTAAAAAATTCTCATCGTGTCCTTGGGATTTATGGTCGGGGGCATTTATTTCCTTCCATATTTGTTTTCTTTGGGCATGTTGTACAGCCTGTATATCATCTCCAGTACTAGCTGTTACTTATGTTTGCAAATAGAGCTCCACAAATAACAATACATAAAATACAGAGACGATTTTCAGCTCACAGGGAATATAAAATATGCAGGCACTTTCAGAAGGCACAGTAGACTAAAAATATTGAATTTCAGGCACTTTATGGAGACACCAATCTTTTGTATGCATGCATATTGATTTATAATTATGACTTGAGGGACATTTTAGTAATCTAGAAGTATCCAGCTTTTTACAGCTCACAGACTGTGCACAGTTTGATAATATAAAACCCTTCCATGTTTCCTTACAAAATGTTCTAATTTGAATTCCGTGCTTGTATACGCAGGGAAAAAATGCATTGAAGATAAACAGTATTTCATGCCACAGTAAGGTTTCCTAAACTTGTCTCACCAGTTTTGTATTTCACAGAAAATCCAGGCTACCTTTAATACAAAGCCACTTAAAAATAACATTTGGCTTCACAGGGAGGTTTCTTGTTTCAACAAAATGCATCTCAGGTTGTGTGGGCCGAGTGGAATCAACAGATGAACTCTTACAGAAGAGTACTCACAATATTGACTGAACATTTGGTTTCTTACTGATCTGATAGAACAGAGCCTCTATTTTCAATATTTATTTAGTGGAATGTAAGATATGTGGTGGTGCTAACCTAAAATGCATCATTTTTGAGGATTTGGGCCTCCCAGTGACATAAATGGGAATAGCTCTTTGATTGCAGGGCTCACCACCTTTTTCCTCAAAAGGATCTTGCATGAGGCAGGAAAAACACAGCTTGCTACCAAATTCACCAGCAAAAACTCATGGAAAACTGGAATATGGACTCTAACACTCCTTGAAGTGTCAGAGATAACTCATTTTCCCATCCCTCACTCTCCACCCACAGATCCTCCCCATCTAAAGTGGGGAAATGAGGCCCACCCCAACTGTCCCTCTCTCTGAGTTTCTTAAATCCCACACCCACATTCCCAACAACACCATAAAATTAACAACACTATAAAATTAGTAAAATTAATTAAGCAATCAGGAGAGACCAAAGTTGTTTTATTTTTTTTTCATACTTTCATGCTGTAATTAAACCCAACCCAGCTGTGCCAAGGGGAGAGCACAGCTCCCCAAACACCTTTGGCACTTTTCTTCCCAACAGCCTCCCAAACCCCTCCTAAAATGAGGCTGAGCATTGAAATTCATAAAGCCACTTGATCTGGAGGAGCATGCACTCGGCAGATGTGACTTTTATGATTACTCTCCTCCCACTCACCACAATTGACTCTTGTTCCCCAGGCTATAAACTAGCTGCCTCTTCCTCCCCCCAGGTGACAAGCAGCTTCATTTAACTTTCTCTGTCTCTCATTTTCCGCCCTCTTCCCCATCCTTTCTTCTCTGCAGCTCCCAAATACATTTCCTTTAAACAAAGGCCTAATTGATACATACCTAATTAACATCTGAGCATTTGTTCTCAGCTTGTGTTTAGCTCTGGAAATTGCTGCTTCTATTTCAGACCTGAACAAGGGCTGGCATACCTGAAAGTTTGCCTGGTATTTCCAGCAATACCAGTTGATCCAATGAAACGCTTGCTGGTGGCTGTGTATTCCCAGCATCCCATACATCAGGAATTCAGGAGGACACTGTGCCCACCTCAGCTGTCCTTCCTGAATTACTGGTGGGAGAAAAAAAAAAATAAAAAGAGAGAAAGAAATGGAAGCCAAACCAGGTCTGCATTAATATGTCTGCACCAAACGTCCTCAGCCAGCAGGAAAGTTCTCCATGTTGTTGCGAGGGTGGAATTTGACAGGAATGTTCTACATTGCTGCAGTTTGGAGCTCTGTGACATTTCTACCCTTCTGACCTGAGGAATTCAGTTTTTTCTTATCCATTCCTTTCCCTGATCTCTGTTCTTTGGGAAGTGCAGGTCAGTATCAACTCCTTCCCATTATCCTGGAAACAATGGGAATAATCCTGTGGATTATTTATACTAGATTAGCACAGATAGTTATTTAAATGATGCATATTTGCAGGCTCAGAGGAATATTACAACTCTTTTCCAGCTCAAAGAATCAATGTTTGGGAGCTCCCAGCATTACTTCGCATTTAGCTCTGATAGCAGAGCTCATGTCACACAGAATTTATATTGTTTATTTTCTCCTGTGCTATGATCACTCCCTCAAATGAGGCTTACACCAAGTGCTTTAAAAAAAAAAAAAAATCACGTTCCAGCACAATGCTCTGTTTGGTTTTGTTTTGGGGAAAGAATGCCAAAACTGAGGGAAAACAATACTGAGAGGTTTTTATTAGAGAAGTCAACCAGATCATCTCAGCCCTGCCTCCCACTCATTAGCTCTCCATCAAATGGGCCCAGGGACTGCTCCAACCTTGGATGAGCTCATCTGTGCTACTGATTCCCTTAATCCCAGTGCCCTTCCCATCAGACACTGAAGCTGTGGGCTCAGGTCTTACTTGGGCTGTGTTTTCCTGCACCCTGGCTCTCTCCACGGCAAACAGTGCCCGTTTCACACCTCCTGTGCAAGGATGGAGATTGTGGCTCAGCCCTGCTGCCCCACAGCTGACACCTTTCCTTTCCTTGCCTTGCCTTGCCTTGCCTTGCCTTGCCTTGCCTTGCCTTGCCTTGCCTTGCCTTGCCTTGCCTTTTGAAAATCAGCATTATGTTGGGATGTTTTGCAGTATAAAGCAGTTAGACACATTCAAACCGTGCCAAACACTGGCACAGGGTGCCCAGAGCAGCTGTGGCTGCCCCTGGATCCCTGGAAAACTCCAAGGCCAGGTTGGATGGGGCTTGGAGCAAGCTGGGATAATGGAAGGTGTCCCTGCCCATGCAGGGGGTGGAAAGATGTGATCTTTAAGGTCTATTCCAAACTGTTCTATGAATCCATGATTACCTTTCCCTAGAGATCCCGAAAAGAATTGTCACATTCTATATTCTGTTGTGCAACCAAATTTGAAGACATTTTAGAACTTCATGTTAAATGACAAGTCAAAATTCTGTTGCCTTTGCTCATGCAAAACCTTTGCTGATCTCAGTGGGGTTGAGTCTATTTTTAAAACTAAAATACCTCTCTTATGCAATAGGGCCATCCAGAGTTACAAATACATGTATTCTTTCCAAGGCCTTCATATTTTACTTCTTTTCATAACTTTTAAAGGTTAGGTGAGTGTATTAAATATGTTTACAAGACGAGTTGCTAATGAGGATGGAACTTTGAGAGGTGCAACGTGGAAAGTATAAAGTAAGGGAGGAGGTGGCTGTGGTACACACACATATTTCCACTGCTCTGAGCTGATACCTGAGAGCTGAGGTCTTGGGGGACTTGCTGAAATGACTTAGCTGCTGGAAATGCAATTCTGAGAGCCTTCAGTGCAGCTCCTCAGAGCCCTGGGAATGCCAGCAGCCTCTGGAGCCACCTTTCCCTCCTCTGCGGGGAATTCCACCAGCACATCCAAGGCTTTGCTGCCACTGTTTGAGGTGATGCTGTGCAACTTTCCCTCACACTGCTGTGAGAACAGCTGAGCTGGGAGAAAGAGCAGTGAGAATCCTCAGTCCCTGGCAGGGAACTTGGGTTCTCTGCCCCCTGCCCAGCCCCTCCTGGGCTGCCTGGACCTTGCACCTGGACCTGTGGGGTCACCTGGGCTTCTGCTGCCTGCCTGGGACTGGACCCCACGTGCTGCTGCCAGACCCTTGGTGAGCTGCAGAAAAGCTGCAACGGAATGTAGGAATTCCTCAGGTTGTAAGAAATATTATTTTGGGGACTGATTAACACAAACTAAGGGGTTAATGCACCTTTTGTAGCTTGCACTGTAGGTTGCACATTATGATGAGAGATCCCCTTTCTGGGACAGAATTACTTCCAAATTGGAGTGCAGCCCTTCCACCAGGCACGGAGGCACAGCATCACCCTCTACAACTCCCCGACAGCAATTTGGGGCTGGTCCCTTCTCCCAGACAACAGATGACCTCAAGTTGTGCCAGGGGAGGTTCAGGCTGGACATCAGGAAGAATTTCTTCATTGGAATGGGGAAGGGAAAGGAAAGGGAAGGGAAATCACCATCCCTGGAGCTGTTCTAGAAGTGACTGGACGTGGCACTCAGTGCTATGGTCAGCTGGAGATGATGGTGTTCAGGCAAAGGCTGGACTCTGATCTTAGAAGCTTTGTCCAACCTAAATAATGCTCTGTGGGATTCTGTTTGTGGTCCTTGGTGTCCCTGACACAGGGGACTACTGAAACAACCACAGCATCACTCACAGGGCACAGGACGGAGCATCCCTTACCCAGAGGGACAGGCTGGGCTTTTCTTTTTTGAGGGGACAAAGTTCCCTTTCCCACACAACAGGGGACCCAGTGGTTGTACAGGGAAGAGGGAGATGAGACTTTTGCCTTCATCCCTGTGTGTTCACTGAGCACCTGTGTGTACCCATGCAGAGGTCACTCAGCCCTGTCCCCCATGGTGCTGCTCCTAAGAGGATGTCCAGAGAAAATTGCTGCAATGTTCAGAAACCTTTTCACTGCAACTCCTTCCCTGCTGCGACAAAGCCACTGCTGAACCATGCAGACTACTGCCAATAATGTTTTATTTCCCTCCAGAAAGTTTTCTTCCTCTCCCTTCTTTGCAGATGCTTCTTTTCTCCCCCTCTGCACTCAATTTGTTGTTGACTCTCAGAGCTTTACTTGTTTAATCAGGAGTCCAAATGCCTCAGAGCAGGTGCCTTGACTCCTCAGCTGGCTGTCAAGCTCTGTGAGCAGCCACATGGCACTGCAGAAGAAATAAGGAAGGAAATCTATATCCTTTTCCCTCACCGGCCAGGCTGCTGACAAATTCTGCCCTGCATTGCAGTTGTGATTCAATTATTTCAATGAACCCAATCAGAAATAATTAATGAAGACTTTCTAATGTGTATTGGGAAGACCATCCACCAAAACAGGGAGCTTTTCTTTCTTTTGCTGTATTGCTGCACTCAGCAGCTCACAGCTAATAAGTGACAAAGCTGTGGTTTGCTCAATTCCAGCTGCAAATCCCTTTTGGTGGGGCAGAGGTGGATATAATTAATGTCAGAGAATTATGAAGGCACTGATGCTGCTTTGAAATGGAAACTGTAAGGAGAGCCACAAGCTATGGTTACCCAGCACTTAAATCACTCCTTGGCTTGTGTTTGTTAATTTTGCCACGGAGCAGGATTTGCAAGCAGCACCTGTGTCCTTTGTGCCCTCTTGTAGCTGTTTAATGATGAAAATTCACTACGAGCAAGTGAGTGACAGGGCACAGCACCTCTCATGTTCTGTGTTTTTCCAGGGACACACTGCCTTCAGCCACAGTCGTGGGTCATCAACCAAGGCAATTAAAAACATCAGCTAAACAGCCTGTAATTGCCACAATTTCCATGGAAGTGCCGGGCTGTGCTTTCCCTGCCGCAGGTGCAGGGAGCTGAGTGCTCTGCCCACACTGCCTGAGTTGAGGCTGTGCTGGAGCCTCCATAGGGAAGAGTTCACTGAACTCAGTTTGCTCCATTTGCTGTTCTCTGCTTCTCAGCCACAGCTGTCAAATGAACAGATTTGATAGCACAGGGTTGTTGCCTTTTTTTTCCTGTCAGGAAGCAAGAAGATTTTATGAAGGCCTAAAGACCTGAGTAAAAGGTCAATTGGCATAATCAGCAATTTAAGTAATAAATCTATTATCATGCTTTCAATTTCATTAGCCAGTTAATGATTCCAGCTCCTGAGTTAGAAGTGGCATTTCAGTGTGCAGGACATGGTGATTCCCAATGGAACCACAGAATCATGGGATGGTTTGGGTTGGAATGGACCCTAAAGTCCATCCAGTGCCACCCCCTGCCATGGGCAGGGACATCTTCCATACCCCAGGGTACTCCAAGCCCCTTCCAGCCTGGCCTTGGACACTTGCAGGGGATCCAGGGGCAGCCACAGCTTCACTGTGCATCCTGTGGCAGGGCCCACCACCCTCACAGTAAAGATTTTTTCCCTAATATCCAATCTAAACCTGCTCTCTGTCAGTTTGAAGCCATTTCCCCTTGTCCTGTCACTCCAGGGCATTGTAAATAATCTCTCTCCATCTTTCTTGTAAGCTCCCTTCAGGTCCTGGAACAGTGCAATTTCAATTTACTTTATGGCAAAGATAATTTATAACACAAAACCTCAAAAGGACACAGTGGTTCCTTTGTTCTCCAGGCATCAGTCACGTCCTCCTTTAAATTAGAAATGTGTGTAATGGAACAGGGGGAATAAGCATCTAATATGGAAATGGACTTTTGCTGGGGTGTTTGTGTACATGCACATTTCTTTGTTTGACATTAATAGAAAGCAGCAAGAAACAAATTCTGGCAATAGGCTTGGTCACAGCCCAGAACACTGCAGCAGTGAGGGAGGAAGGAGAACACGGACAGGGAGGGAAGGACACGCTTCAGCAGCAGCAAGAAGCTGCCTCTCGTGGCAGCTCTGCTTTTATAAATCAAAGCTCGTGCATTTGAAATTGTTTTCCTGAAAGACACTACTTTGAAGAAGACTGAGACCAGATACTGGCCTGTTCTGCCAGCAGCTCTCCTGAGAGCCAAATCCCCCAGTTTTACCCCAATCATGAGCCCTTCCCACTGCACAGCACACATTGCACAGGTTAGTGACTGCGCTTGTCGCTGCTTCTTCATCCTGGATTTAAATGTGGTCTAAGCAGATAAGAAGCAAACTGTTTATAGATGCAGCACTGAGAGTGTAATTAACCATCCTGCTTAATGAGGTATTAGTGAGGATGTGTATACAGTGGGCATTCACCTACTTCTCAGTCTTTACCCTGATCAGTGCTCATCAAACTGAGCTCTCCAGAACCAACAACAACAGAAAATCCCATTAGGAAATAAAGATTCAGATATCATTAAAGATCCTGTGGCACCCACACTGCCTAGAGCAGGACTGGCAGAATTTTCCTCCTGCACCAGGAGAAGACAGGTCCAGCATGGAGCAGCCCTTACCCTGCATTTGAAGGTTTTCTGCCTCCCAAAAATTTGGGCATACTTCAAAGCAACTCCAAAGTTGTCCAGCCAAGGAACAGCTCCTGACCAGATGGCAGCAGGAACCCTGTGAGTGTGTGTTCAGGCTGCTGAAGTCTCCCACTAGAGGTTGGAACTGCACTGAATTTACAAAAAAAGCCCTCTCCACTCATCTGAAATTTGTATAAAAATGCAGTCACACACCTAATGCCACCTGGCATCATAACAATGTGTTATTGACAACATTAATGCACACACACAAACAAAACCAATCCACATTAAGGTCAGAGTCCCTTGCTCGTGGTGTCCAGAAATTGATATCTAGTGTTTGAACTGTTTCCTTATTTGCATTCAGTATTTCATTGCTGTTCCACTGAGCTGGGGAACCTGATGACCTCCAGAAATCCCTTTTTGACCTAAATTATTCTTTGATTTTATGAGTTATTTTGATTTCCGTTGAATTGCTCTGAAACATGAAACAAGGTAGATTCATGCTCAGCAAAATGGCAATGTATTATTAAATAACCCAGCAGGTTTTTGGTCTTTCCTGGGTAAGAGCTATGTTATTTAACACCCTTGCCTTCCTCAATATCAGGTGAACTCATCCGTTTACAGTTGCATAACATCATTAAAATTTCAGCTTCTGAAACTTTACATACAAAGAGACTACAAACTAAATATTTAAGAGAACCTGGGATTAGATTCCTCTGACCTTCACCAGCTCCTTCGAGTAATTTATATAAATGAACCTACTTATTATTCATACAAATAAAATGCATTAAAAAAATGTAAATCCAGGACCACTCCTGTTTTTTATAGCTGAGATCAGAACTAGTTTGTCCATCAGGCTCATAGCCAGTGCTCCATCACACTGCCAAGGACACTGTAGGGCCTGAACTGCTTCTAATTGAGTCAAAATTATTTCATTTCTGGTCATTTGAGGGAGCAATGACTGGACATTTGTTCTGGCCAGATCCTGGTGTAAATGTTGGAATTCTTTGTGTTTCAGGGCACTCAAGGTGCAGAGACACAAACCAGCTACCCAAGAATGCATTAAACCTCTCTGTGCTTTTTTTTCCTAGTCCCAGGTAACACGGTGCAGCTATTTTTAATTTCTGTGCAGCAGCAAGTGTTAAACAAGCTCCATGTGACTTCACTTGCATTTTAAAGAGGTAACATCAGTAGAAAAAAGTGGTAGAGGCAGCACAGTGCCAGACATGCAGCCTGGGAGGTTGGAGCTGGGGGATCCCACAGCTTGGCCTTGTTCTCACCCTCCTCCAGTGCCATGCATAGAAGACTTTCATCTTTTAGGAGAAAGGTTTCTGTGTCAGCCCCTAGTGGTGTATCTGCAATGACCAAAAAATAGGTTTGGGATCTTTTCTTTCCCGCACCTGAGCAGAAAGTTAAAGGAGAGGGAGAGGGAGGGAAATGCTCTGGCACAAACCAGGAGGGTGAGTTATTTCCTGAAATTACCTCAAGGGAAACTTTCCTTTCATGGTCTGCAGAAATATCCCAGAGAGCCCAGACCTTCCAAGCTCACCTTCTGATGCTGCTTTGGAAATACCACCATGGAAAACTCTGAATAAAAGGGCACCACGGTGAGCCAGGACAGAGAACCACTTCTCTTTTGTGAGAATCTATTTTAGAGTTGTGCTGACCTTTGCAGGAACCTTCACTTAATAATACCTCAAATAAAAAGACTGGCTCAGAGAGAGCACTTTCTAGCAAGGATTGAGGGTGGGCAAGGGCCTCAGAAAAGTCATCAACCATTAAACTGAAATGTCACCATAAGCCCATAGGAAATAGCTAAATGAGGTGTTATTATTGGTAACAAAGACATTGTAGAAGAAAGATGAAAGAAAGGGAACTAAGCATTTATTTCTGTTAAAAGTGAGGGGTCATTCTTTTCTATCAGTCAGCAGGGAGTTGCATTTATTTCCACCTCCATTTTATCATTTTTAACATAAAAAAATGACAGAATATCATTAAAAAAGATTCTGCCAAATTAGCTGCACCTATTCATCACCTTAGGTCTTTAGATGCTGACAGGATCATTTTTTTGGGTAGCATACTTTGTCTCCTTTCCATGCCTCATACTCCTCTCAGCAAACCAACCATTGCTAAAAGGAGAGATTTAACTCAGTGGGACAGAACAGCTGTGCTAAAATGCCTGGTTTGGGGTGTAAATTGCTAAATGGGTATTTCTACAAGGCAGCCAAATGTGTCTCAGTCTGTTGTTGCACTTCACAGCTCCGAATTAAAAAGTGCTGAGCTCACCTTTCCCTCGACTGGCTCAATTTCTGACTGTTGAGTACATATCTTTACCTTGCTAAGCGGAAGAGATTCCACTTTGTGAATAAACTGAACGTAGAAAATAAATAGATAGGGCCCCTTGAAGCAGCAAGCCCATTTTATGCTTCCTACCTCCAACCAACGTCGTATGTAACATTAATTGTAACTGGCTCCGTTCAAAAACCAGGCATGCGAGGGAAAAAAGGCCCCGGCAGCCACCGCAAAACTTCACTTATCAGTCCATATTTTATTTTAAAGAAGAGATTTAGCAATAGTGATTGATGTTCACTGAGCTTCTTATGTGTGAGTCCTTTTCCCTCTCCAGCAAAGTGCCCTGTTGTGTTCCATGCCCTTTCCCTGTCCATCCTGCACTGCAGAGGCATTTCCGTGCCCTCTGAGCAGGTGAGGAATCCCAAAGTGCATTTGCATGGGGGAAGAGCAGAGATGAAGTGAGCTCGCCCTTGTTTCCTCTTTTGGCAGCCACTAACTGAGCATCACTTGACCTGGTGACTTTAGCTTCCTTTTACTGGAACATGTTACGTGTAATTACTGTCAACACAGCAATAAAAAGGTTTCTGGAGTAAGTGGAAAGAAAGGGTTTGGATGTCTCAACTTGATTATTTTTTTTCCTGTAGAATGCTTGGCAAAATGTGGAACTGCTATGACATAAAGATCAGAGGTTGTCTTGGGGGCTCTGCTCTGTCTAAAAGATGAAAGAGAAATAGGAGAGAAGCTCTTCTGAACCTCAGCTTTTTGCTGTTACAGAGACCAAGAAAAATAATAATCCAGCAGCTCCCCCATCCCAGTAGCACAGCTGGGTGGTGCTTGGTGGATGGGGTCTCATTTTTGGCCAAACCAGCACTCTGCAGCTGGGGTAGGAGAAAAGGATGGGATCCCTGAGGTCCTCTCAGAGGTTGATGGTGACAGGGATGTTACCTCAGCCCTTTCAAAGCTGGGAGCCTTCTAAATCCATCATCTGAGCAAGGATTTAGGGAAGAGTCTCCCTGAAAACTTGCCCTTAACCTCTCCAAATTCACTGAAGTGAAGTAAGGGAATGAATATACTTTAAACTTCTTTATCTCTCCACATCACAAGTTATAATTGTGGATCTTCTAAATCACATTAATTCCTTTGCCTGTACAGAGATTGAAAATCGTTAACTGGTAATTATGATGTCTTTTTACCTTCTAATTAAGAGGGGAACTGCCACAGGTAAGCGCCAGGTAGCATCTGAATATTCCACATCTTCACATCCTCTGACTTCTGCAGAGCTGAGCCAGTCAAGGAGTCAAACCCCAGAACATTCTTCAGGCTTTCCAAAGTTTAGGGAGTTTGGCTTAAACTGAGAATGGCTTTCTTTACACCCAGATTAAGGACACAGCTCTGAATTAATCCATCAAAACTCTTTGGCCAGACAGAAGAATTGACACATATATTTGGGTGATTGGTTTTTGCGCTGTATTTTTTAGGATGTAAGATGACTCACACTGTACCATAAGTCATGTCTTGTAACTCTCCTGAGAAAAGACTCAATTTTTCAGATTATACTTGGTATCTTTGTGACAACGACAGCAATAAGGTTTTGTTGGAGCCCTTGACTCATTCCTCTTGCAGGGAAACAAAGGTTAGGTTGTAACAAAGACCCTCAGGCTCAGCTCTTTAAAGGTATTTTGTTGATTAACTACCCACAGCCATTAGCTTCTTAATTAAAAGGTAAGAAAGCATACTAATGGGAGTTCAGCTCTGGAAAGTGTCTCTTTAGATTTTTTTCTTGGGCAAATTAGCTGATGTGTCTGAGATGATCAGCCATCCATCATCCAGCATCTGAGGCTCTGCTTGTTAAATCTGTCACTGCCAAATATTCACCCCATATTCTCTGATTGTGTTCCAGATCCTCTCCTGTTTTCTAGGATTCAAAGGTACACATCTTTCTGAAACAAAAGTTTTCTTTGAAATCAACATCCTTGATTTCAGCTTCAACATGGACTTTTTTCTTTTGTAGAAAGTTTGTGTGAAACTGTTCCGTCTCTTTAAAAATTCAGAGTGTAAAACCAGCAAGAGGCACAGGTTTCACTTCACTGTACCAATTTCAAGCGCTGGAAACTTCAGTTTTTGCAGTCACAGTCAAAATTCAAATTATTCTACCAAACAGAGCAGTTCTGCTCTGATGGAATGTGGAATGCTGTTCAAGGCATAGCTGTATTTTCATTTTGATCTTTTTGGATTTGATTTGAATCAATTTTTGACTAAAAAACCCAGCAGCCTGAGGAGACATCTTTCCCTGCACTCTGTGCTACCTCCTGAAAGGAGTTTGGAGCCAGGTGAGGGTCAGGGTGTGCTCCCAGGTGACAAGTGACAGGATAAGAGGAAATGACCTCGAGCTGTGCCAGGAGAAGTTCAGGTTGCACATCAGGAGGAATTTCCCCATGGAAAGGGAGCTCAGGGATTGCAAGTGCCCAGGGAGGTTTGCAGTGCCCATCTCTGCAGGTGGCACCTGGAGGTGGCACTCAGGGTGACAAGGTGGGGATGGCACAGCTGGGATTTGATGTCCTGGTTTAGTTTTCCAGCTAAAGGATTCTGTGATTCTGTCTCTTCTGGAGCAATTTTGTGCTTCTGACCAAACCACTTCACTTTGCAGACACCTTCAGTGGTGGGATTTGAAAGCAAAGCAAGACTGTGCAGTTGTGTGTCACCATCAGTGACATGGACTGAGCACACAACCAGCTCTCTTATGCAAATACAGCACTTTCCTCTCCTGTGAGGAAAGGCTGAGAAAGCTGGGGTTGTTCAGCCTGAAGAAAACACTTTAGAGCCCCTTCCAGAGCCTAAAGGTGCTCCAAGAGAGCTGGAAAGGGATTTTTCACATGACAGGACAATGAGGAATGGATTCAAACTGACAGAGGGCAGGGATAGATGGAATATTGGGAAGAAATTCTTCCCTGTGAGGGTGGTGAGCTCCAGGCACAGGCTGCCCAAGAGGTTGTGGACTTCCCACCCCTGGAATTGAAAGCTCTGTGGGGCTCTAAGCAACCTGATCTAGTGGGAGATTCCCTTCTTGTGGCAGGGATTTGGAACAAGATCTTTAAGGTCCTTCCAACCCAAATCCTTCCAGGACTTTAACACACACTAATCCAATTATGGCTTGCTCAGTCTGGCAAGAAGAGCCATCTTCAGTCCCCTTAAACAGGTGAAGCTCCTTGGAAACCTGAGAGCCTTTCTGTTCCAACACCCAGCTCAGATTCTCTTCTCTCTGCTGAATCTTTCAGGTAAGTGGGAGTAAAAGGCAGTAAAATTGCAGTCATATGCCAGCAGACAAGATTGAACACACACTGAGTGCAGACTTGATGAATAAGAAGGTGGTATTTTAATAGTCAATTTTCAGAATATAATGGCTCTTGAAAATAGATTGCTCAGAATACTTTCTCTACTTAGAAGTGCTACTACTTATCTGTGCACTTAAGTAAAAGCAGAACTTTGGGACACATTTAAGTTGAGGGATTTCTATAGGTTAGAAAGGCTGACAGGCAAAGGGGGACCTCTCAAAACTCAAATATGGTGCCATCAGACAGCAGAAATAACAGGGTAGAAATAAAACAACCACTAGAGTTACCTTTATTATAAGAACCTTTTGAAAAGCTCAAGTTGCTGCTGCATTTCCAGAACTCAGGATTTGTCCATTTAATTTAGACTCAAGATTTGGAGGTGTCTGTGCTTGTAAATTGAAGAACAGTTAAGCTCAGCAGGCCCACACTGAGAAGTAGGAGAGGCACAGAGCATTTCAGCCCAAAGTTCACATCTGGATTGCTTTGGCTGGCTATGGAAATTTTCTGCAGTGTTTGACATGCAAAGCTGGGAGGCAGGGAACAAGATTTTAAAAGGAGAGAGAAAACACATGAACCTCTGCAGGTCAAAGGCTTTCCGTGGAGAGGGGAGTTCTGTGCTCACACAGGAACCCATCTGAGGGTAGATAATGCATCTTACACTGTGACTGCATGCCACAAAATGTGCAAGTTGTCCTCAGAGCAGAGTCTTCAATGCATGGAGAGCATTGTTACCACCATCAGCATTGTTCCTCTAGAAGAGACACCAGGCTGTGTTTCCAGAGTGCCACCTCCCAGACACACTCAGTGTGCCTGTCCTGGAAGCCATGAACTTCTCAAAGCAAGTTCAAAAATAAGAGTTTTGTATGTTGTCCTGCAGCATTCAGTGCAAAGAGCTTTCTCTGCTAACCTGCTTCTCGGGGCACACAGCCTGAATTATCACCAGGAGATCTTCTCCTTGGATTTGACACATCTATTTGGATGGTGAAGAGCGAGACTGACGTGGCTCCTCTCAGAGCCGAAGGGACCTGAACAGATTTCCTCTCAGCAGTCTGTGTCTCTTCCCCTGTGATTGGGAGCCCTTTGATCAGCAATACTCTGTTAATAATTTATGTTGCATTGTGCCTTGTATCCATAAGCTGACAGACCAGTGGCACTCCTGCCAGAACAGGAATACTAATGCAATACACCCACAATTGCTCTTCACTGGAAAACCCTGTCACATGAAACACACCTTCTCCAGGGGCTAAACTTCATCATCTTTATTTTGGGTCCTCGCAGGGCAGCTCCTGAAGCTGCTCATGCAATGAACTCTTACCATTTTTGTTGCCTGCTTGGGCCACTCACAACAAAAACTGGGACAATTCATGTCAATTTTTAAAAATGCCAGATGCTGGCAGGTCCTGGGAATAGTGATATAATGAAAGAGGCAAAAATTGTCTTCAGGACCTCAGATTTCTTGTTTTGCTTCCTGGGAGGGTAATTTTTCTTTTCTACCCCTTTTCTGGCTGACACACTTGTAGAAGCCCTTATTATTTTTCACATCCCTTGACAATTTCAGATCCAATTCTGATTCAGCTTTCCTGATCCCATCCCTACACATTTGGCCAGCATCCCTAAAATATTCCCAGGATACACAGCCCTGGTTCCACTGCCTGTGGAGCCTCCTCATCCTGATATGAAGGAGCCAAGCCCTTCCTGCCTCTCCAGCTCCAAGGGAAAATGTGATTTCTCATCAATTTTATTTCCCTGCCTCTATTAATACTGGCCCTGAAGACAGATGTTGGCAAAGAGACTGCTGCAAGGTAGTCCCTGGAAGTGGGAGGGCTTGTCAAGCTTCTTGGGCTCTCCAATATAATACTTTAACTTTTTTATTGATTTGAGAAAAATTTGAGGGAGTTAAGTGCATTCCCAGAGCTAATTGAACCTATATTTCTTCACAGATACATGAGTCAGAGCATCTGAGTGTGTATTGCCAAATATAGCGATTGTGCTCCATCAAAAGACAGATGCTGGAGCACAGCAGCACACATCCCAAAGTCTTGCTTTAATTAACCCTTCAGAGAAATGATGGAAAGGGCTGTTTTCCATGTATCTGTGGAAGAAATGCCGTATGTCTTAACAGGAATGGCAGCAAGACCGATGAGACAGAGAGGAAAGCCAGAGGTGAGCAGAGCAGCGGTTCTCTGCCTGGTTTATAGGATTGCAGAATGTTAAAGGATTAGGAAAGGATCTTAAAGATCATCTCACCCCAACCCCTCTGCCATGGGACACCTTCCACCACTCCAGGCTGCTCAAGGCTCCAACCTGCCTTTGAACACTGCCAGGCTTGAGAAATCCACAACCTCCCCGTCCAACCTGTTCCACCACCCTCACAGTAAAAAAAAAAAAAAAAAAAGAAAAACGTTCCTCATTTAATTTATTCATCTCATCTGCCGCAATAATTCCCCATCCCCAGGCTGCCTCCAGCACACCTGGAGTGCGGGTCTCTCTCCTGTGGGGATGCTCGAAGCCACCCCAAAGTGGCGCGCATGGTGGCGGGCACCTGGGGAAGTGCAGGGGGAATTGAGGAGGAAGATGACGAAGAAAAGGAGGAAGAAAAAAAGGAGGATGAGGATAAGGAGGATGCGGGAAGCGCTCCCGGCCGTGAGGGCTGTGAGGGCCGCTAGAGCCGCCAGGAGGCGCCGCGCGCTCTCGGGATGCGGACAGCGCGGGGATTGGGTGGGGCCCGCGCGCGCGCGGCGCTGATTGGCTGGCGCGGGCCGGGCCGGGCGCGCGGCGCCGCTGATTGGCTGGCGCGGGCCGGGCCGGGCGCGCGGCGCCGCTTCTTAACGCGGGGCGCGGGGAGGCAGGAGCGCTGAGCGCCGGTGGGGTCGCTGTCATTGTCACTGTCGCGACATGAGCGAGGTGAGCCGGGCTGAGCGGGGGGCGCCGGGCACTCGGAGGGTCGATGTCACCTTCGCTTCTCCGCGAAGGGAAAGGCGCATCCCGGGCTGGGAACGCGGGGATGCTCCCGGGAGGGAGGGGGCTCTCAGCATCCCTACAGGTGTGCGTGCGCTTGCTGAGCGGGAGGCACGGTGCTGGTTTTGCCCTTTGAACCAGGCACGCCGATGGAGATTCCTAATTAAAGATCCCCGCTAATTTCTCATGCCTACCCAGCGCTTTCCTGTGTGGAAAGGAGGATTTAGTAAGTTGTGGGAAAGTTGCCTGCCAGAGCTCATGGAAAAAAACGCCCTGTTTGTGGTTGGGTGCTGATGTAAACTTTGCAAGTGGAGTCCTGAGAAGGATTACAGTCGAGGCGAAAAAAATGTAAATAGTGCCAGACATGTAGGGATCACTTGTACCCTTGTAAATAAATAAGCTGAAATTTTGCAGTTGTGGACGTTTTTGCTTGCCTTTTTTTTTTTCCTCTGTAGTGGAAGAGTTCACGCTAAATTTTTTTTTTTAGTTAAATGTATTGTTAGAATGATAGGTTCAGCTGAGAGATCCCCACGTTCTCTAGCGCAGCTCATTTTTTTGGGTACCTGTAACTATGCCATACCTATTTTTGGCGGCTGTTTGTTACAAAACACCTGCTGCTCCATTAACAAATGGGATTTTCCTTTTTTTAGAAGCAAAATTGAGAGTGACACCGGATGAGCTGTGACTGTTTGCTGTGCAGGTGTTATGCTCAGCTGTGCTTTTCCACGAGGTGCAAGCCGGAGATGAGAAGCAGGAGCAGCCTGCTCTGTGGTGCAGGGATTTGCGAGGAGCTGCTCACGTTTTGGTTTTCAGGTCATGCCAGGTGGGGAGAGCAGAGGAAATCCTCATGGCTGCTGCCTGCCAGGGATCTCCTCACCACCTCTCCTCTGCTGCTGTTGTATTTCTGTCACCTGGCTGGAGTTCATGCAGTGTGGCTTTGGGGTTTTTGTTGTTTTTCTTTTGTTTCAGCCACTGTGACTTTGCTCCCCAGGCTGACTGAGGTGTGCTGTGAGATGCAGCAGTGCTATTCCACTCTTTAAATTTATAATTTGGAGGAAAATCCTATGAAGAGAAGTAATGGTTGGGTGGTGCTGCTGTACCTACTATAACTAGACCAGGCATCCTTGTCACAGCTTTGTGCTGGGTTGTATTTGCTTAGTAATTGCCTTTCATAATTTGAATTAGATTGATTGCCTTTTGGATTTAAGGAGACACAGTGAAGATAAAGATCCTTCCTGCTACCAGCACAGGAATTCTTTATTCACAGTGCATTTATTTGTGCCTGACAGAGCTGTATTCCTGGCAAACCTCGGGAGCTGGGAGATGTTTCCCTGGTGCAGAGCTGTGTCCTGTGCCCGTGTCACTGAGCACTTGTGTCTTCAGTGCTGCTGTCATTCCCCTGACAAAATTGGGGAGTTAATCACTCACAGCTCCAGTGAAGAAAAGCCTTCCTGCTGTTCCTTGCTGTCAGCTCTTCCCCAAAAGGCAGAGGAGAGCAACTACACCACCTCAAACCACCTCAGTGCAAAAGATCGTTGTTAAAAAATGAGGCAGAAACCCCACTGAGCAGAAGGGAAGCTCTTAGATAACTGTTTGCTGTTGGGGAGGTCTTGATGGTTTTAGCTTGCAATGCTGTAATTAAAAGATACTTTTATTTTTGGTTTAATCTGCTAAAAAAAAAATCTGTGGATGGGGTGTTTGAAAAGAGGCTCAATTAGAGCCCTCCAAAGATTATCCCACATAAAGCAGTGTTGGGAGAATGGGAAGGTTTTTTTTCGGTACCAATTGCCTGGATTTGAGCAGTGCTGGAAATGCGGTCACAGAAATCTCTGAAAAGAGCTTTCATCTCCCTGAGTTATTTACTGAGACTTTGCATGAATTCTCATTTTACTGCTCCAAGGAAAATTTACTTTCCTTGTTTATGGGCAGTGATCAGGATGATTTATGAGCGTGGTGAGGCACTTCAACAGGTTGTACAGAGAACCTGTGGCTGCCCCTGGATCTCTGCAAGTGCCCAAGGAGAGGCTGGATGTGGCTCTGAGCAGCCTGGGATAGAGGGAACTGTCCCTGCCCATGGCAAGGGGTGGAACTGGATGGGCTTTAAGGCTCCTTCTAACCCAAACCATTCTGTAATCACCAGCCTCCTGGCAGAAAAAGCTGAAAAGGAAGCAGCCATTCATCTGACTGTAGTACTTTTCTATTTTCTAGCAGCTGGCTTATATATTTTTCGGGAGAAATAAGGACCTTTTCTACAGGAAGAACACTCTTTTCTCTGCAGTATTTATCTGAAAATGCTTAATTAGTTCCTTCTGCTGGGCAGAAGTCTGGCCCCATAAGTAGTCAGTGGGAATGTGATATGTAAGAGTTGATCTGGTGGCTTTACAAATTGTGATTTATGCTGCCTGGGTTAGTGGCAGACAGGTCCCTTAGCTGTATGGGGGTTCCTTGGGAATGTTAATGTACACTGAAATGCATCTTTAGCTCTGAAAGTCCACCCTCAAATAACTGGGGAACCTTTTCTGTAGGTCTGTGGCTGTTTCTGTTGTTTTTAATGAGGAGAACTGTGCTGGAAAATAGCAGCTGCTGTCAATGAGCAGCCATGAGATGCAGCCTGGCTTCCATTAAAGCTCTCCAGTCACACAGGCTGAACTGGGGGAAGAAATCTTGGGTAATGGGCCCACAGAGCAATGCCAAATCTCACAGAGAGCCTCTAGACTCACATCTGGCATGAACTCGATTCACCACAGGGAATCCTGTCATCTGATCAGTCATTTAACTATCCTGACATGCTGCAGATGATGTTAGGTCATGGTATTCCCCTGCCACGAGGGTTCACAAGAAATATTCAATCACACAGACATTTCTATGATGTTCACTCTTGCCTCCTGTGTGGGATGTTCGTGGCTGTCATCAGGAATCAGGTCTGGGCTTAGGAGGAACAGCACTTCAACAGTGTGGTCCTAAAGCCCTGAGTGCTGTCCCAGTGGCTCAGGGATCAGGAGTCTCCAGAGATTGCCTTGGATGCATTTACGTCCTTTTGATTGGAAAGGGCCGGAGTGGTGTTGCTGGTGTAAGGGACAAGCTCAGCTTTAATGCTTGTTATTTAGGTGTCTGACTTTAGGAGAGCCATTTGGGAAATCTTTTTGATTGCCTGAGGCACTTATGATTGAAGAACATGCATTGGAAGAGCCTTGTGCAATGTGAGTGAAGTGCAGCCCTGATTGCCAGGGTGCTGATGTACACCCCTTGAGTGGTGTGCACTTTGAGCCAGCAGCTTTTTTATGTTTGAGAATCAGCCTCGTTACCAGACAGCAGCAAGAATATTCTGGCTTTCCTTTGGAAACAGGTGTCAAGCAACCAGGCACATGAAATTCAGAGAGCTGGCAGGGCTCTGACTCCCTCAGTTGGGAAGGTGAAGAGCTGGGGGCTTGATCTCTGTGTAAATGGAGAGATTTTGGTCAGGCTTTGAAAGCAAAGAAAACCAAATTTTGCATCGACTCTTTCCCTTTGCCTCAGGCTGGCTTTGGAATCCTGCAGCCACTGCTGTGCTGTGCCCACCTTCCAAAGGATGGTGGATTGGTGTTTGTGTGTCCCATAACTGGGAGGTGCAGGGCATTCCTGGGGGATGAGCTGTCCTGGAGGGTGTGTTCACACAGCCAGCTCTGCTCTGCAGCTCGAGCCACCCTCCCTGGGAGTGTCCAAGCAGCCAGTGCAGCAGGCTGGCATGGGATAACTCTGGGGTCAAAGATGTTCTTCTAAAGCAGGAGCTTCACCAGTGCTTGAAACACCATCAGCAATTCCAAACAAGTGATAACCTCATGGTTTGGGCATGTCCCACAGCAGCAGAGAGTGTCCTTTTCCCTCAGACTTGAGGGAGAACCTGAAACATCTCCTTGTCCCTCTGGACAGGTGTGTTCTGCAGGAGGCTCTTGGAGAAGGAAATGTTAGGTGTAAGTGGATGTTTTTGTCTGAAATTGTCTGCTTCCGGTGGTTAAATGGTAAAACTGGACTTCTTTCTGGGTTTTTCTCCTGAATTCCCTTGGAACCATTCCATTGAAGTGGTGTTTAGCATCTTGGAACCACATAAACACAACTGAGGATTTATACAACCATAATCCTGATGGCACTAAATCAAAGAACTGGTGTTTCTAAGGGAGGAACACACCATGTTTGTTCAGAGCAGCTCCTGTTCCCTACTCTGGTGTTTGCAGTCCTGCCAGGTGTCTGAGCCAGCCCTTCACCTTAGGGGGGCCTTCTGGTTGCATTTTTCTGATTTTGCTGTGACCCCAATTGTTAATTATTTGCCTCATTATACCCACAGTAGATACAAAAACTGTGCAGCTCTAAAAACCCCAGCAAGAACATGGCAGAGTGGAGGAGGAAATTCTGCAGCTGTTACAGGATGGGGGTGGGATCGATAAGCACATGAACATCAGTTTTTAATTTTAACTCCCATCTATTTATTAGCTGAGTGGTAAATTGCAGCTCAAAAGAGAGGAAGAAGAGAGAACAATAAGTTTTACATCTGTCACTTTGCCTGCTCTTTCCATCAGTGTGGTTTCAGTGGGATCAAGCATCTTCTAAAATAGCACTTCGAAGTGATGTTGGAAATTGATCTTAATTTGATGACACTGGCAGAAGCTCACGGGTTTTCTTGCCATGTATAGAATGCCAACTGATTCAGGCAACACACTAAAAAAGGATATTTAGCTTTAATAGTGTGCTCTAATGTTTCCTTGTAAATGAATAACTTATTCTAACCTTCATGCTGTAGAACTTGACAATACAATATAACTTTAGGTTGCAAAGGAATATTAGTTTGTAGTCCAATATCCCTAAGTTTGTAATGAATTGGCAAGCTTATAGGAGTCACCATCCAACAGTTATTGCATTATCTGGATCATGCTAGTGATGAAATGTGGTCCAAAGTAGCAGTTAATTCAGCAGGAACAGGGATGGCATTTCCATCAAAGATTTCTGTGTTTTTGTTGTTATACATATTTTTAAAATTTGAATAAAATACTTGTTTTCCAAACTGCAATTTGCTCGTCCGTCTCAGTTTTTTGTAGGAATGACTTGGGAAGTGTTTGCGTGTTTTGCCTCTTTAACTGTGCTATGGAAGAGCTTGTAACAGAGTGGGCTAAACACTGGCTATGTCAATCCTGAAGAGGATGGGGGAAAGCAGTGCCTTCCTTCAGCCTCTCACTTGCATCAGAGCCTTAAATTCCCTGAGCCATGCACCATGTTCTCTGCAAGACACAGGATCTTGTCATGAAGATGAAAAATGCACATTCCCCCTCTTTCAAAGGGAAGATCTTTTGTTTCTTCAGTTGTCTGGATATTTAGTTCCTAAGGAAATTTAAAAAATATGGTAGATACCTATAAACTAGGTCAAATCATAAATAATCCCTTTTTAACTTTGTCCTCTAATTTTCATTCAGAAATTCAATCTCTAGTTCTGTTATAAAAAGAGGTGGAAGACAG
The DNA here is from genome assembly GCA_009812075.1 of Sialia sialis. Lineage (NCBI taxonomy): Eukaryota > Metazoa > Chordata > Aves > Passeriformes > Turdidae > Sialia > Sialia sialis. Next base: position 29,119,333 of record VRYO01001681.1, on the reverse strand, counting down.
ATTATGTACATTTGTCTTATAAGGAAAATAAATGGCAGAAACTGCAGAGGAATAGAGTTGTGAAACATCATTTATAATAAGGATTTGGGCTCCCTGTTTATCCCCATCTCCGTGTCTGCTTCCTCAGAGACCACACTAAGTCCACTTAGGGGTAAATTGGGCAAGTGTCCCACAGAGCAGGTCTTGGACTGGTGCTGTTTCATCAATTCATACCAAGAGGAATAAAGCCTTATTTATGCACTAACATGGAATTTGGAGGGAGAAGCACAAGTTTAGTGAGAAAAGAAAGTTCTCTGTCTATGTGATTTGAATATTAGTTTAAGCTAAACTGTCTCTCCTCTTAAGAGAAAAGTATTGCTGGATGTTCTTGCATCATCACCTTAGTCTAGAGTGCATGAAATCTGACCTTAACCAGTGGTACAGCTGACACTGTGAGTGCTGTAACAGTAGACAGAATGATGTTGCAGTGCTCTTTTGTGGGAGATGAAAGTAGGAAACAAAAAGAAAGGAAAAAAACTTGCAAAATCTTGTGTCCTTCTGAGTGACCTTGGAGACCTCAGATCTCTGCAGTGAGACAAGGAGCTGGTGAGAAGAGTGGCACTGGGTAGGATGACATCAGATCTTGGGAACACAGAGTCTAGCTCTGCCAAAGAGTTTGGAGGTGTGTATTTAACATCTCTAATGTCCAAATACCTGGCAGAAAGATCTAAGCTGCTTTGTCACCAGCCTCACCTGCTGTTCCTTGGCTGGCATTGGATTTTTCGTGGGTTCTGATGGTTTAAACTTGGAAGGAAGGAGCAGACCTCACTGTTCAACAGGAATCTCCTAACAGTGAAAGGGACAGATGCCTCTGGGGCTCCTGGCTGGCTGCACACACGGGTGTGGATGGATTTGATGGGATATTGGATGTACCTTTTCTGGGAACAATGGAGCACGGTTCAGAAATGCCCAAGCCAGCTCTCCCCAGGAAATGGGACAAATCCATTTCCTGATAAATCAGCTTGGCAAGATTTAGGAGGCTCTTCTGGAACAAATGGGGATGAAAGAGACCTTAAAAGAAAACTTGGGCTCTGCACAGCTTCAGCATCCCTGGGCAGAGTGCTGGGAAGCTGTCAGCACCCATTTTTAATACCTGGGGATGATTGTGCATCTCCATGTGTCCACTGTGACCAGCACAATCAGCTTTGTCACCCAGCAGGTACCATGATATCAACAGCCAAGCTGCAACAGCAGATGAAGCAAAAATTAATGGATCTGAGGATATAAAGGATTTATTGAGGATTTTGATATTAGACCTTTCCCTAGTGACATTCAGGACCTGAAGGATAACCAGTGATTTGTGAGAATGGTTTTAACAGACATGATAGCATTTTCCCAGGGCATGATTGCCTCACCAGGCAGTAGGGCGAGGTTGGTTTGACCAGGTGAATATCAGGGTGTAATGCCAAGATAAATCTGAAAGCACATTTTAAAGGGCTAAAGTCCAAGTTTAAGTGAGAGGTACAGAGGCAGAAAAGTAATCCTCATAAAAATCACAACTTTCTTCTTCATTTGAATTTTAGTGATTTTCATTCTCTAGCCTTAATCTTTCAAGAAATGGGGTTCTTTTTTCTCTTGGGTATCTTTGTTTCTCTTTTTCTCTGGATGAAAATAGGCTTTTCTTTGCAATAATCAGCATTAAATTACTCTTACATTAAAATGCTGAATACTCTGCATGTTGACTCAAAAGCACATAATTTTAACAGTAATGGAAATGCTCCAAAGAATGACTTTTATTTGAACTTTTTATTGTAGCGTTGCAGGAGGAAATCTGAATGACATGGAAATCTGTTTCTTGGAATTCCAAAAGAGTACTTACAAAATGTGAGGTCAAGGGTGGCAGAAGATAAACTGCCAGAAATGAGAAGCTTTTAAGTTGATGGGAAGGAAGGATGGGCTGGGCAGGCAGATGACATGGTGGGGGAAAATGAACCATGTGGCTTCATGGCTGCTTCACACATATCACTGCTCCAGTCAGAGCTGACAGATACACACCCCTGGAAGAGAGCAAACATATTGTTGGCTTGGCACACTTGGGAGCGCGTGTGCCAGCACACATGTGCTGCAGTTTCAGCAGGGCAGCCAAATGCCTAAGGCAGGCCAGCTTGATGCCAATTTTAATTTGCCAGTCAGACTTGGCTAGTTATCACTTCTTTCCTTCAGCACATTTTGCAAGTGACTGGAGAGCACTAACACCGAAAGCAAGCTGAATGAACCTCTCAGGATACATTACAGGAGATCCTCTCCTTCTCACAGGGCTTTTTTTGTTTTTTTATTGTTTTGTACTCCTTGCCTGGATCAAAAGCTTTGTGTGCTTCTGTCCTGGAATTGGATTTAGGGGATGGATCTGCAGGTGTGGGAACATTGGTAGCAAAGATTCTACTTTAATATTGTGACTTGCAGAGAACCCAAATTAAAAATTACCTGAATTATAGCAATAGCTTTTGCAGTCATGCCATGTAAGTCTTTAACAGATGTTTTTTCTGACTGCAGTGTGTGAGGGAGCACAGCTGGATCTAAATCTGCTTTCTGCATGAAACTTCTAAGGAACCCATTTTCCCTCTAGTCATGATAACTATGGGAGACTATTACCAAAATGCAGGACTTTTCTTGGAGGAGCACCTGAGGACCATTTTTAATGGCTTTGCAGGATATTTTGCCATGTTCATGTGTGAATGAGGTGTAAATGTTTAGGTGGATAGTGTTTTCTCTTTTGCTTCCCATGCAAGGCACAAAGTGCAGAGTGGAGCCTGGTTCATAATGAGAGACTGAAGACAGAAGGAATGAAAGAGAACTACATGGAGAAACTTGACAGTTTTCATTGAACCTGAACTGGAAAACACAGTTCACAGAATCCCAGAATGGTTTGGTTTGGAAAGGACCTTAAAGATCCAACCCTGCCATGGCCAGGGACATTTTCCACTGTCCCAGCTTGCTCCCAGCCCTGTCCCACTTGGCTTTGGACACTTCCAGGGGTCCAGGGGCAGTCACAGATTCTCCTGGCCAGTGCCAGGGTGTCCCCACCCTCCCAAGGATGGATTTACTCATAGGGCAGGTAACCTGGTAGGTCTCTGGTGGGGCCAGGGAACTCTTACAGCTCTTGTATGAAAATTGCTTTCTTTTGTTCTCTTCTGCTGTTAGCAATGAAATGGCTCCAGCAACAATTTCCCTGAGCTGCTGCAGGGTCCTCAGAGCTGATTTGCGGAATTCCCAGTTTTCTGTCCATCTCTTGGACAGAGGCAGTGATCTGACTTGTCTTCTGCTTGCTACATATGAGCTTGTTTGATTGCTGTCCCTAATTCCTGGCCATCAAGGTGACCTTGTGCCTCACCCTGCCCATTTTCCTTTCAGTGTGGCACGGTTGTTTCTAATCCCTTGGCTGTGGTTTTTCCTCCCAGTGCCAAGAGCTCTGCTCTGAACCACGTCCCCCCTAACAAAGCAGCTCCCCTGAAGCTCTCAGCAGATCATGGCTGATCCAGATTGGAACAACGCTGGACTAATCCTCTGTTGGGCACCATCAAGGGCAGCTCCAGCAGCCCATCCTGGGTCCCCCTGGCAGGGATGTGCCAGGTTTGTGTCATCCCCCTGGGCAAGGCTGTGCTGCCCTGGCAGTGCAGTGATTCCCTGCTGCTGGAATGGCCCTGGAGAAGTTCTGTCATCCCAGCAGATGCTGGGGGGCTGCTCCAAGTCACCCCCTGTGACCAGACAGGCTTCCCAGGGTGGGAGGAGCAGTGGAGTAAGTGATGCAGAAACGTCCCTGCCACTTGATCTTGCTCTTGTCTTCAAAATCAAAGGCTTTGCCCGAGGCTGAAGGCAGAAAGTTCCTTTGCATGGTGGCTTGAAACTGATGTAATTAATATTTTTGGAAAATCCTGGCTGGCCCAGTTACTAGAGCAGTCTAACTGGCTGTGATAATACCTATTTACCTCTGAAATATGTAGAGAAACAGCAGGGAGATAAGAAGAGATTTTTTTTAATTGTACAACAGGAAATAAAAACATGCCAACTGAAAAAAAAAACAGCCACCAGAATTTTTGCAGTCTGGGAAGAAGCAGCCTGTTCTAATAATGATAGCCAGTATGATCAGAGATGAAGCAATTTGTCAGCGCCGATTTTCACTGTGAATAATCCAAGCTGTCCCTTGAAGACAACCTCTAACTCAATTACAGCTGGCTTTAGAGCTCAGCAAATTGTATTACCCAAAACTTCAGAAGGGCTTGGAAGAATAAAATTCAAAGTAAATGTTTTGCTACAAAAGCACTATCCATAAATCAGTTATATTATTCCCAGGCAGGGACTCTGATGCCTTAATTGGCTTAGGACACTCTTCCTGTCTGAGGATGCTGATATGAAAGGATTCCCAGGATATTATCTGTATCCAAATGCTCTTTCCAGATCCCCAAGGTTCTCTTGTTCCTAATCAGGTGCCCTGCCTGTATTTCCCACACTGGGCATAATTTCCCACAAGGTTGATAATTTAGGTTGCCCTGGTACAACTGTTTGTGGATCAGAGACATCAACTACACGACAGAAATGATCAACAGAAACACTGAAATATTTATTTCTTTTTTTAGCTGGATCGTTTCGATGATTGTTTTCAGCACAGCTCTGCTGAAGGGTTATTTTTAACTTGAATAATTTTAGTTGCTCCTGTTTTCCAGTGACCTTGCTAACAATTGTTTCCAAAGAAATGAGGCCTTGGGGATGGGGAGGTGTGGTTGGATTGGGCTCTGATGGGAAGTAGGAGTTCTTAAGTCAGGTTTCCTGCTCAAAAATGCCCTTTTTGGAACAGTAGTGCCAGGTCTGATGGTGCCAACAGATAAGAAATAATAGGAGAAAAAACAGAATAAACCACCTTATGAGCTACAGTTTTTATTTATGCCATCTAGCTTAATCAATTTTTATGTGATTGAAATATTCCTCTTAATATTTTTACATTCTTTCCCACCTTGGAAATGGATAAAGAGGAGACCTCAGTGTAAGTGGGATTTGGGTTGTATCACCCATGTCCAAGCGAGAACTGAGGTCACTTTTTGGCAAGTGGTGTGAGAAGGTGTTTTTGTAGTTGATTTTACTCTCTTTGCCCTTTGCTAAACAAAACCCAGCACACAATTTAGGGAAATTCCTCAATACCCCACTGAGGTTTCAATTCCACTCATAAAAGTAATTCTGCTGAGTCAAAGACAATCCTTGTCCACATCTCAGTTCACCCTGTAAATAAAACCATGCTGGATCAAATCTTCCATTTCCTGCAGAAGAAAAAAAAGGGATTACTTCTCATGGCTGGCATGGTAATTAACAGGATTTGGGAAATACATTCTTGCAGCTGCTTTCAAAATTAACTTCAAAGATTCCATTAATCCCTGCCTCTCAAAAAAAAAAAAAATATTGTGATTACAATGTCTTTGGAGAAATAATGTTTTAATTCAAAATATGCTAATAACCTAAATATTAAGCAAGCTACTGTTTGTGCTAATTATGTTGATTACATTTGGTGTTGGTGTAAATATTCCGTTTAGAACATTATATGGAATCTGAATACAAAATCAGCAGGTTCTCACTGTGCTGATTTAGAAATTACAGCCCAGCATCGGCAAAAGTGGGGCACAGCTAAAGTTCTTTTCTATGCTCTTTAGAATATTTAAAATCAGCACTTTAAGTAGGTTCCTCTATCCCAGACAGTGATTCCCTCAGCCCATTTTCATCAGATGTCTCCTAATTTATCCAGGGAGGAGCTGGAGCTGCTGCAGAGAGCCCAGGGGAGGCAGCAGGATGAGCAGAGGGATGGAGCAGCTCTGCTGGGAGGAAAGGCTGCCACAGCTGGGATTGTTCAGCCTGCACAGGAGAAGCTTTGGCCTGAGCTCAGGGTGGCCTTGCAGGGCCTGGAGGAGCTGCAGGAAACCTGGAGAGAGACAATTCCCAAGGGATGAGGGACACCACACAGGGAATGGCTTTAGAGTGGGGCTGGATGGGATCTTGGGAATTAGGAATTGTTCCCTGGGAGGGGCTGGGATGGAATTGCCAGAGCAGCTGTGGCTGCCCCTGGATCCCTGGAATGTTCAGTTCCAGGTTGGACATTGGGGCTGGAGCAGCCTGGGACAGTGGGGGGTGTCCCTGCCATGGCAGGAGTGGCACTGGGTGATGTTTAAAGTCCCTTCCAACAAAAACCCTTCCATGGTTCTAAGTGTGCCCAGCACTAAGGAGCTCCTGCTGTCTGTGTACACTCAGAAATGCCTGTTCTGAGCATTTACCTCAAGCCAGAAGTTCTGTCTGGACAAAAATCCATAAATCACATCTTCTAAACTGAAGCAAATGCCCCAAGCCTATGAGCAGCTATGTGATTAAGCACTCTGTGTGCATTTTGTGAACCCATGTAAATAAAAACATGTGTTTCACATGGGCCATGGCTACACTGCAAACAACACCATTTGTACTTATCAGACCTGTTAATTTTGGACAGATAACACCGTGATACTATGCTTTCCAGGATGACAAGGTGCATTCATGTGCAAAACCACATCCATTCAGTGACTAAAAAAGTCACAAAAAACCCTGTCCCTCTGTCAGCTTGTAGCCACTGCAATTTGAATCCCATCGGCTCCTCTCAGCCCACCTGCGTCGTTTTAATTTATTAAAATAGCTGTAGGAAAACCTTAATAAAATCAGGGACAATCAGGAGCCCAGTCATGTGGAAAAGTGTCTGACCCATGAGGATAATTACAAGAATTGTCCAAGTGCCAGGGATCATTTAGCTTTGACAGCCACTATGGAAAGATGGATTCTGGTGCTCTTGCCCTGGCAAAGCAAAACAAACCAAAAACTGGCTGTGGAAAAACTCCCTTGGAGCAGAGGAGCATGCAGGGAGGAGGAGATACATAGGTGAGGAGGTAGAAGTTGATAAATAATTTTTCTTTCTGTCAGGCTGCTGAGGAAATGCGGACTGCGATTTCTCACCGCGATGTGTAAGACAGAAGTAACAGGCACATTATCAGGTGTATCCATCATGCTGACAAAATCTTGGCTAGGTGTTCTGCACCTGGTGCAATTCCCTTAAAAGTGGCCTTTGAAGGACACTTTCATCTCATAAATATTCAGTACCACATCTATAAAAATGTGTGGAAGAGCGGAGGAACTTGTAAAGGAGGCACAGGCAGACGAATGAGGAAAGTTTATTTTGTGTCTTGTGCAATTTTTATTGCTTTATTCAAGCTCCTGTCGGGGGTTCTTCAGCTCTGCCTGCAGATGTTCTGTAGGTGACTGATGTGAGTGAACCTGTACGTCACACAGTTGGTTTGGGATTTGCCATCTGTCTGTGCTGCAGACCAGTTTGGAGAAGAAATAATTAGAAGGAAATGAGTGAAATGATAGAAGTTGTGCCTGGCTCTCCAGCAGTGCGCTTTATCTCTCCCAGCTGTTCATTTCCATGCTTTCTGATATATAATTCCAAAAAATATTGTGGTGCTAAAATTCCAGTCCCATTACTTAGAGGCCAGTAATCCCTTAAAAACTTCAGCAGCCAAAATCTTTTTTGTCACAGCAACATAATTTTTCCTGCTCTTAATTTTTATTTCAAGAGTTATGATTTATTTTATCCATTTCTAAACCAAATTATTACTGTGTTGTGGCTAAGAGTAATGTCTTCCACATTTCAAGGTGTGAAATGCTGAGTGCCATAGTTTGAGGTCGGTACATGACGTTAGAAAGATGTAGTGACACGGAAATCTCCAATAAAGGAGAATTTTACCTAAAAATCACACCGAAAACCCCAAATTCTGCAGGGTGAGAGCGTACCCACTCAGGTCATGGCTGTTTGCTTCTTGCCCCTACTTAAATTCTGGATCTTCATTTAGATTCTGATGTATGTCCTGATCATTCTGCTGTGACTGGGAAGCTTTCCTTGCTTGGAAAACACCACAAGTCCCACAGCAGATATTCTCAGTGACATTTTTATTTGCAGAAAGATCATAAAATTATTGAGTCTTCGAAATTTATGTTTTTAGCACTTTTTTCACATTAAGGCTGAAACAGCTGAGGTTTTTTTTTTTAATTAAAGCAGAATACTATGAAAAAATAAGGTCCTTGTGAAGCAGTTCGGTTGGATTCAATTTATGTTTCTCAAAGAGAAGTCTTTGTGTGGAACATGGGTGGATGCAGAGGGAAGGCTTGCATGGCACAGGGTTGGCAAAGCCACAGCTTTATTGTGTTGCTTAGGACCAACATGTATTTCCTTTTGTCACACCTTAGGGTATCAAAACAAAGCTTAGGATATGCTCAAATTTCCCTGCTGTTCTCCTTGCCAGTATGGAACATCCTAAACAACATTTCATACATGTCACTCCTGTCAGTCTATGCTGACTTTTTCTTCTGTTCACTTCACTCAAACTTTCCACCTGTTTCTATTATTTAATTCCACTCCTGGATCTTTTTTTCCATTCTTTTATGAAGAAACACATCCTGTTGAAAATCTGCAGCCACTGCTTTTCTGGAATACAGCCCTCTGTACCTTGTTGACCCTGCACTGAGGTGAAGCATCAGCATGATGTTATTATCTGGAAGGGCCCATTTGTCAGAACGTTCTGGCACTTTCATGTCCCTCATCTTGGACTTTCTGTGGCTCACCATAAAACAAACAACCCTTCTGCCCCCAAAAACTCTCTAATCAACACCTGGCTGTGATCCCTAACTCTGAGGTGCTAATTAAAAGCATTGCTGGAAAGGTCAGGCTGTTTCAAGACAAGAACAGAATGTAAGATTAAAGGCAAAAATTAGGCTCGGGGGTGCAGCAGGGGCGAGAAGAATGAGTAGAAAAGCTGCTGCAGTAATTTAACATTCTTCTTGAAATGTCCTCCTGGCTGCAAGTTCACTTTTGACCTCAGTTTGCTCGCCTTGGGGACTAATTTAGTACAGATTTTCATAGCACATTAACTGGCCTCTGCACATAGCTGTGAGAGTTTAACAGGAAAGCAAACCTGTTCTTCTCTTACTGGGATTTTGAGCATATGGCAGAAGTCTTTTTAACTTCCTCTGCTGACAAATTGGGAGTCACTTTGATTTTTTTGAGACATTTTAAATGATGTGTCTTTGGTGTTTTGTAAAACCACTGTGTTAAAAATTAATATAGCCCGAAGCAGTCATAAACTCTGTTTCCTCCTACACAACATAGCAGCAAAACTGTTTATCATGTTTTACTGTATAATCATTATGGGTCTGCACTCATGTTCATTTTAGCTCTGATGTTTCTTTGATGGCTGGTGGAAAGTTTATTCAATGTTTCTGTCCTGGTGCTTGCCTTAAAAGATGCTGTGGAATTCCAGAAGCAATCTCTGCATGAATGGAGCTGGCTGCAAGTTATAGGAGATGGGAATCCTCTTTTGAGGGAGCTGAGGATGTTCAGTCTGTCAGATCCCAGAAATAAATATTGCTTTTTTTTGGTATTTCATTCCTTTTAATTGTATCTGTTTTATCTATGGACAATACCAGCATTTCATCCATTGTTTCTTCAAAATCTCCCCAGTAACTCCTTGTGTTTAGTCCCCTTTTGATCTAAACCACATTAAAAATCTCAACTTTGCTCTGCAACTTGCAGTAGCATCATGAAAGGTGATGAAAGAAGAAAGAAACTCCAGCTGCTAATAATGCCAACACCTTGAAAATGTTTTGAAAAGTAGGACCACTGAATGTATTGAAATAAAAGACTAAAGGCTTTGCAGGAGGATGATCCCATTAAATCTGGCTTTTTCCTGAGTTTCAGTGCCTTGTTAATGAGAAGCTGATTCTCACTTTCAAATCCATTGCAGTCACTTGGAAGACAGCACAGGGTTTATAGATCAAAATACATCTATAACTAAAGGAAAAGCTCTCAGATGCTGGTTTGGCAGGCTTTCAGATTTCTTTCTGTACAAGTCCAGTGGTCACCAATCAAACAAACGGCTGCAGAATATTGCAACTGATTTCAGGCTTAAAGAAAAACACCGTGACCTCATGAATAGAAAAACCTTAATTTACCAAACCCAGGTTTTTATTCTTTTTTCTTTGACAACATTCTGCTCTCCCCGAGGGGAAATCTCGAGACACGAAATAAATGTGTGAATCCATATTCCAGCACTCCATCATAAGCAGACTGAAGCTGACAGGTATAGCCTAGGGAGGAAAGAGAAGCTTTCATAAAGCTTAAGCAGCACAGCCTGAAATGCTCAGGAAATAAGATAACTTGAGAAAGCATTAAAAAATATACAGGGGAAGAAAAAGGAATATAGGCACCTTTTTATTGATGGGAAAAATAAGGTATTTTGTAAATGAACACTGAAATCTTCCTAAAGTGCTGTTTAGAGTTGAAACATGGAATTATAAAGCAGACTTTAAATAAAAGCAAAAAAAAACCAACGTGTTTTTGGGTGGATGTATTGATTTCTGGCTGTTGGTAACTTATGCTTTTGTCAAAGGTGTTTATCCCTTCAGAATCCCATCCTCTGTTATTGGCCAGGTTTTTGTTTGGCTCTGAAGCTCGAGGAAGAAAAAAAAAAAAAGTATTTCCATTTTCCATGTCAGAGCTAAGAGCACACATGAAGGTTTTGTACTTACCTCATGGTTAGGTTCATATAGAAAAAATATTTTGGAAATACCACTGATTGGGAAGGCAAAAGACATAAACCAAAGCAGAGACATTTTTAAGCAGAAATTTTAGAGAAAATACCTTCAGATAAGCAAGGCTGTATGAATTTTCACGGGAGAATCCACATGACTGTCCAGATGTTGGTAAAAACCATTTGGTTTGCAGTGCTCCTGTTCACTTGAGGATGTGCTGCCTCTGATGGCTGAGTGCAGCTGGATTTATTCTGAGTTTAATATTCCAGATTTTTACATGTACAAGCCTAGAGGATGATTTCTTTAGTTCTATTTCAGTGACACACACAGGCATAAGAAATGTTAATTTAGCCATACTCTTTAAATACCTGAATCCACCTTGAGATGCTTTCTCACTTTTCATGGAGTGACCATTCCTAAAATGGGAATTTCCCTACTATTGTAACCACTCTAGTACTTTGCCACTGTGAATATTTTTACTTCCCTGGTGTTTGCCACCTGTCACTTGGCAGAGTGATCTAAATCAGTTTTTTTTCATGGAAACTCAGGAAGCTATACTTTGGACAAAGTGAATTAAAGTAGGAAATTCCATCTTCTCTCTTGTAGCCAAAATGAGGTCTGGAGATTCTCCTTAGCCCTCCTTTCATTGCTAATGTATTTCTAGGAACATTGTTATTGTGTCTTTTTTATGGCATTGTCCAAGTTAACTTCAGGCTGGGTTTGGACCCTTATAATTTTATCCCTGCAAAACCTCACGAGTTCCCTGTAGTCCTGAGCTGTGGAAAGGGAGGCACAGCAAGGAGCTGAAGAAATGAAATGCTGCAGTGCAGCTCCTGCCCCTGTACTGCTGGGGCACAAACACATCACTCATTGTGGTAATTACATCATGGAGTGATGCAGCTGGATATAAAGCAGACTTTTTTTTATATTGCAAAAGTTTTGGAAAACTGAAGGCTGGAAGTTGTAAATTTTCTGTGCTTTCTGACACTGACCCTCAAAAGAGCACTGCTTGAAGCCTTGGAGCATGCTTCCAAATTTGAGTAATAAAGTTGGAACCACTGGTGTGTAGTTGGAATAGAAGTGTGTGATTTCACAGGGTGAAAGGTTTGGAATTTGGGGTTTTAGAATATAGTAGTAAGTATTGGACAAGATGGAGGTTCTTGGGTGTTGTCTTTTTCTTTCTTCTTGTTTTTTCTTCATGATTTCAAGTAATAGTTTTTGGTTAGATAGGGAATCCTGCAGTGCAGGTCAAAAGTGTTTAGTTAGGCTTTAAAAGACCTTGTAACTAGCTAAACTCACCTCCATTCTTGCTCACTTTTGACTTAGTAACTAAAAGTGCTGAAAAACTCTCTGTGCTATAAATAAGATTTAATAAACAACCAAGTCCAAACAAGAAATCCATCTCTTGAGCATTCAATCCTGACTCTAAGTAAAAACAACCAAAAAAACCCAACCTAACCACTTTCAGAAAAGAACTCCAGGATCACAGAGTCCAACCTTGAAATGGAACTCAGCATTCCTGGTTCACTGGCAGTGTCTCCCTGTGTTGCATGAGGGTGAATGGATTATCCAGTGTGCTGAGGAAAAATCAGGCTGCAATTACCAGGAATTCCAAGGGGAAAATGCATGTTCAATTTGTTCTAATTCTTGGTTTGTGTTTTTTTTTTTTTTTTTCCCCTGACAGAGACAAGGAACCGGGGCTACAAATGGGAAAGACAAGACGTCTGGTGAGAATGGTAAGGGTTGAATTTATTTCTGGATGGAGAACACTGAGTAAAATGGAGCCAAAATACTTCTGACTGCAGTGACAGATCTGTAGGGAAGGTTTGGTGTCATAACTTTCCTTTTTATTGTGTTTGAGAAACTGGGAGGGTTTTCTTTTTATTTGGATGTAGAGTGTTTTCTGAATGTGTACTGTGGTAAACCAAGCAACATCACAGAAGCCAGAAATGGGGCTAAAACAAGATCTGATATGTGTGAAAAGGACACCAAAAATGAGGTGGGGTATTACAAGCTGTTCCACGAATGAGGAATGTGAAGAGAAATAAAGTTTCAAAGGATTTGCTCTTAGAGTTTCTCTAGTCTGATTAATCCTACCTAATTTTAGGCCCAGAACTAGGATACCAAAGTTTAAATTCACTTGTTTAGAGCTCCTTTGAGTGTGGCTAGAGAGAAGCTGTGGATGGAGCAGCTCTCATGGAAGGACCAGATGGCAGAGAGGCTCCAAATTTCATCACTGGACTGAACCTGGACTCATCTCCACTCTTCCAAGCGGCTTTTTCAGACCTTAACAAAGGGGCTGGCAGAGACCAATTCCAGCCCTTTAGGTGGCACAAGCAATTCTAATAAAAAAATGTTGATTTTTTTCCTTTTCACCATGAGAATGCAAAATTTTCAGGAAAACAGTAATTGTTTGGGATCTCATTTCATTTCTTAGAGGAGCAGAAATGCTTTACACAAGTGATAGTTGATTAAAAGCCAGTTACCATCAGAAACATTATTCAAAGAAAAATATTAAAAAATATTTCATATTTTTAAATACACCCAGCTGAAAAAGAAGCAGCATTAGAAAAAGGATTGAACTATAAAATGTGCTCTCTGCTTCTGTTTTCTCATCCAGTTCTAATTAAAAGAACATGTTCTATATCCATCCCATCCCCTGAAAAGCAGGAAACATCCAAGTCCCTTCTCTGAAAAGCCAAGGCTTTTCCAGTAGGTCATTTGAGCAGTTATTTTGGATGTGTGTTTGGCCTTTTAAGTGTTGGTCAGAGTAGAATTTTTGGGCTCTTTGAGGCAGCACATCCTAAAGCATTTAGAGTTTTCTTTATGGATAGTTCTGCTATTACAGGGAGGTGACTTTCCCATAAGGGCTGTTTGCATAATGCTTCAGTAAATGAAATCCATAGATGATGCTCCCACTATGACAAAACACAAATTGGAGTGGGAAAAAAAACCCCAACAAATAAATATTTTGGCTTGTTATCGTGTCTTGAATTAGTGGGAACAAATGTACCCTGACAGCAAAGCAATTTGCATTTTCAAGTTAACAGGGAAGGAAAGCAAGCAAAATTATGTCAGCCATTCGGGCAGCATGGGAAGCATGTTTTTCTCTTTTTTGTTTAAGCACATTATGAACTCAGCTCATTTGCCTTGAATTTTTTTCCCAAATAAATATTTTTTCCAGAATAAAATCGCCCTGTTGTCAAGTTTAGCTTAGATTTACTGATCCTGCAGCCTTTTTTAAAGGCAATTTTTTTTCTTAGTGGGGATTTTGAGTGAGCAAGGGCTGTATCATTAATTCAAAAATATATATGCTTCTAGTTGTAGCATAATTTTATGTATAACATACACAGATAGATGCAGAGTTGATCTTAGGTAAATAGATACCAATTATTTTTTTGTAATGAAATTACAGCAGAAAAGCTGTCACCTACATAAAACACAGGAGCAGCAGGGGAGATGGAACAGAGTCCTCTGATCTCCCCAGCCCACATGCTTGCATAAAAATAAAGCAGAATCAGAACTTTGAACCTGAGATTGAATGCTAAATCAAAGAAGCAGAGATGTGTAACTCTTTGTCTTTATTAGCGCTGTGTGGTTAGAACTCAGTGATTTATTGCTCTGAAAATTGGGGTGTGCTGTAAACCTACATGCACAATATAAATTCCCTGTTCCATGTTTTTCTCGCCAGAAGTCTGCAATATGTCCGCGTCTTAAATGTTATTAACCTCTTCTTCAAGTGTTTGTTTCCCTGTCAAAAGAAAACTTTCCCTCTTATTTCCCTCTTGTTGAAAAGGCGGGAAGGTGGAGAAACAAAAAAACTCTTTAATCTTATAAAAAAGAAAGGAAAAAAAAGAAAAGTCATTTTCTGACAATGTCTGCAAAGGCAAACTGGTCTGGTTGCTGTCTTTACTCTTGTTTACAGATCAGGGAAAGCTGCTGAAAACTGGCTCAGACAACAAATAAAGATCTTGGCTTTTCTCAGGGTTTGATTCACACAGTGAGACTCTGTGGGGTCGAGCTCTGTTCGTGCATTGCTGCAGAAAATGAATTTTGGGCTCGCCTCTGGGTTAGGCTGAAACTGAAGAAAATAAAATAATGACCATGGCAATCAGCAGTGTCCCTCTTTGAAGACATGTATGGCCTTGCTGTCACCGAGCAGCACCCAGGGAAATTCAGCCTCTGAGGATTCCTTTTATAGCAGGGATGGTTTGGGCAGGCACAAATGCATGTTCTGGTTTGACCTTCCTTGGACAGCAACAGAAGTTTATCCTTAATTGTGTTTAGTTCCTACCCCCAGAGCAGCAGAGGCAGCTCTCAGCAAAGCTCCCTTCACAGCATGGTGAGGATGGAAGGGAGCACAGAGGGACAGCTTGGTGCCACCTCCCTGCTCCCAGGGCACAGGGCACAGGGTGTGTGCAGGTGGAATATTCTGGAATATCCCCAGGGAGGAGACTCCAGCCCCTCTCTGGTCCCTGCCCAGGGCAGAAGTTGTGCCTCCTGTGCAGGGGGAATTGCTGGGCTCAGTCCCTGCCCGTGGCTCTGGGGCCATTGCTGGGCCCTGGAGCAGAGCCTGGGACTGCTCTGAGCCTGCCTGGGCACAGGGACAGACAGACAGACAGGGACAGACAGACAGACCCAGGGACCCCCGGGGCTCCTCTCCAGGCTGAGCAGCCCCAGCTCCCTCAGCCTTTCCTGGGCATGGAGATGCTCCAGGCCCTTGCTCAGCTCCAGGAGCTCCTGTCCCTGCTGTGCTGAGGAGCCAGAGCTGGGCACAGCACCCAGAGGTGCCTGCAGGGCTGGCACAGGGGCAGGATCACCCCTGACCTGTGGGAATGCTCATCCCAGGACACCCTTGGACACTTTGCTGGCTCAGGGACAGCTCGGTGTCCCCCAGGACTCCACATCCTCCTCCAGGTGACCCCCAGCCTGTGCTCTGCCTGGGGTTGTTCATTCCCAGGTGCAGGACTTGGCTTTGCCCTGGTTGGATTTCAGACAGTTCTCTGCCAACCTCTCCAACCTGTTGAGGTCTCTCTGGAACCAGCACAGCCCTCGAGGGGATCAGCTGCTCCTCCAAGCTCTGTGTCTTTGTCAGATTGCTAAGGAGGCTTCTGCCCCTTCATCCAAACCACTAATGAACAAGTTAAACACGTGAAACAATCTGGTTACTGAACTCATAACCTCACTGGGACCTTGGAGGACCTCAGTCTACCTGAAACCCAAGACATGCTTATCTGTGAAACTGCAAACACAACTTGTAAACCTGTTACATAACTCTGCTCTCTGTAGTAGGAGATCCAAAGGGAAGACAGCCCTGCTATTCCCACACAGCTCAGTGTGGGATAAGAAGCTGTAATTTCCTTTATGCTCACCTGGTTTGATTAGTTGGGACAATCATATTTGCAGATGCAAATACGAAAACAGAATGTTCCCCCCTGCCTAATCTTAGTGAAGTGATTCTTCTCTGTGACCTTGGCAATGTCACAAAGTTCCTTTGTAGGTTAACACTTGTCACTTCTTGTTCTGCTTCATGTTGCCTTGTATTGTGTTTTTTTCTTGTGGTGTAATTTGCAAGCTGCTCTCATGCAATCTGCTCTTTAATAGCCCAGCACAACTGCCAGGGAAACAGTTGCATCAGAACCAATTATTTCTGTCTTCAAATTTAGAATCGCTCTTTTTCCTATTAATAGATCTCGCCCTTTCTTCTCAAAGTACATAAAGCATGTGATTATTAATTGGTATTAATAATTTTTCCTGGAAGATGAGATTTATCATTCAGTAACATGAATATTTATGATAACAAAGTAAGTGTTTCCATGGGATGAATTCTGTGCCTTCCTGGCTCTGAGTGAAATGAAAATGAGCAGGTTTTGCATGAACTGAGATGTCATGGTGGATTAATCCAATCACAGCAACATGGTCAGTTGTATTTTCAGTTCCATCTCATTCCCAGGCATTTGTCAGTGTATGAGCTCTGCTTTGGGGCATGCAGAAAATTATGCATGAATAAATATTCTGTGTTTCATCCAGTCCATGAGATGCCTCTATGAAGATACAGTAGAGTTAATAAAGTAAACTTTTATATTCTGCATCTAAAATGGAGTAATTTCAGTCTGAATGCTTCTAGAAAACATTAAGGGTAAGGGTAAATAATTGCAAAGCAATTCTGTGTGGGAGAATAAAGATCTCTCTCTAGTAAGTTTTCCTGGTGTAGGGATAGGCATCTTGCAGTGTTATCAACAGTCCATTCGCCCACTCCCTCTACTCAAGAAATTTGGGAAATTCTGCTCACTGCATTCAGGAATTAAAAAAAAAAATCTTGCCAGATCCGACAGAGTGAATAATAATCTTCATAGTTATTTATGTAGAGTGCTTTGCTTAATAGGGCTTCAATTCCTGGCTAGAGGCCAGGATCATTATTGTAGTATGGACTAATATAAATATCTCTTTAAGAACTCAAAATTAATTTTCCACTAATATTCTCCAATGACTGCGTAAAAAATGTGCTGTTTTTGGGAACAGCCCTACAAATAAACTTACTGGTGGAAAAAACCATTCTGAGGAGGGAGGGGAACACATGAGGGTAACTTGTATAAATATTCAAAGGACCTCATGGAACATGGTTTGCTGTATCTTCCCGGGCCTAGAGGTCACATTTTTTAGTCCAAGGAAAGGACAGAGCCTGAACTGCTGCATTGCAATGCTCATGCATTTTTTTTTCCCACAAAAAATTGCTTGTGTGGCAGGAGATGAATCTTCAGTGTTGCAAGCAAGTGCTGAATCAATGTAAAAAAACCCACCCAGCCCTTTCAAAGTTCTGCTCTCTGATATTTCACCCCCACGGCACTGATCAGGAGTGAGGATGGGGAGTATTGGATGGAGGTAATTAATATTGAGTTTTTCTGGGTGATGGGTTGAGAGCTGGCAGGGAAATTAGCTTGTTGTCTCTTTTCACTGTGGTGTTCTAAAATTCTTTCATCCCTTTTAAGTGGTGCTCCAGATATGATCTCCCAGTAATGCAGTCTCTCTTATTCTACTTTCAGCCTACATCCAAAGCCAAATTCTGCCCTATTTCATCCAGTCTAGCCAGCACTAGTGGGGATTTGGGAAGTGAAATGAGAATTATTTGTTGTACCTCATCCCACATCTCTTAAAATAAAAAGTCTGTGCCTCAGCAACATTCCCAGACGTGTCTGCAACCACCAAATACCATAACACCTTCACAGAGCCTAAACCCAAAAGTGTCTGAACCCTCAGCACGGTTACATAAGTTGTGTTCGGTCATGTACAGATCACTCAGGCTCAGGGAGAGGTGTAAAAATCCTGTGAGAACTCAACACTCTGATCTGCAGCTGAGGGTGGATCAGATGAGAGGTGAAAAAGTCCCAAGTGAACAGTTCTAGATGAATCCCATCTGGTAAAAAACACTGCTGAGGTTCAGTTTAGGCATTTCCCTGGGGACAGCTGCACACAAAGTTCACTCAGAACCAAAGCAAAGATGTGTCAGGTCCTCTCCTGCCTGGTTCTCTTCCTTTGCCCATCCTGGTGTGTTTATCAAGGAATGTGGCCATCCCTGCAGGCAGCCAGCAGAGCTCACTCAGAGGCAGACTGAGCCTTTAATAACAAGGCTCTGGGATTGCTCACAGATCTTCCCTGGAGAGGATGCTGAGAGGAAGAAAATAAATTATACATGAACTTTATTTCCTCTCCTAGGTGAATTTTCATTTCTGGAGGACAGGGATGATGAGCATGAGTCCTCTCTAGAGGGATGCTGTGCGCTTATTTATTTGGGTGATGAAGATTGTTCACAAAAAGTCTCCAATCAACAATTTTTGGTGTTTATCCAGCAACAAAACTTGTAAAGTGATGATTTTCATGTGTGTTTGAGATAATGTGGACACTTTCTGCACTGAAACTTCACCTAAACCCACATGTGCCTGTCCATGTGCAGTGAGCATCTGGTTTCATGGAGAGGAGTTTGATCAATGTGTGTGATCTAAACTGAAGTAATACTTCTGAAAGAGTAGATATTATTTTTATTTTTCTGTTATCTGTCAAGTTGGCTTTGATGCTGTGCATTACAGCTGCACCTCATCTGGTAATGAGGAGCTTTCATTTTTAAAAGTTTAGGCAGAAGCATCTTTAAAAAAAAAAAAAGATTGTATTTAAAGTTTCATCAATTAACAGCAGTCTCTTGTAGTCCGGCTTGTGCCCTGGAATTCCCCGCAAGTTTTAATTTTGTGTATCATTTATAACCACTCTCATGACTCCCAAATAAGTCCATCTTCCCACACAAAGAATACAGCACTATCCACATGAAGGATATCTGTCAGTATGTTGCTCTATAATGTTAATTATGCAGCTTTTTCTTGCATGTTTTGGGTTTCTTTTTTTTTTTTTTCTTTTTTAAATGCAGAAGTCCCAGAAGAAAAAGAAAATATAGAGCAGAACAGCACAAGCATAGACTAGAAAATTCAGCTTTTAAAATGTGCTTTTTAAAGACTTAAAAATGAGAAATTATTGCAAAATATAAAGGTACCTTTGACATGGAGAATCTTCCCACTTAATACTCGTGCTACCAGTGAATGTCTAGGTACTTATATGGTCCTCACCACCATAGTTACTGAGAGTCTTCCAAGTATTTAAAAATAGAGATAACAATAACAATTCTTGCCCTGGTCCACCTCTTTCTTTCCAGCCTGCCAGGAGAACAACTTGATTAATTTATGGGATCTTTGTTTTGCACACAGTGCCTGCACACAGCTTTTGGGAACCCTGTGTGCCTGCGTGGATGCGATGTTCTCAAACGGAGTGCATCCAAAAATCCGGCTGCATTTCTAAAAATGTGAGAGATGAGCACATGTATAGGAGTTATATATATTTCTATATGGTCCCTGACAGTCTGCTCCTTTGCAGGAGGCAGAAGTCAGTAGAACTGCAGCATTCCTGCAGCATTGAGATCAAAAACTCAAGGAGATCATCATGAGGTGCCTCATTCAAGAGGGCATTTGAACACCTGAAAGGTGGAGCTACCCCAGCTCATTTCTGAGAATCTGTCTGGAAAATCAGCCAAGGTCATTAGGGGGGAAAAAATTCAGTGATTAGAAATGATGAAAAAATTAGATTAAGCAAAATAAAATAAAGCTGTGGTGGTGCTGGTGGGTTTTGCCTTTTGGATGAATCATAAATATGCTGGAGTTCCCATCAAGTGTTAACAAGGAAAGACAGAACTGAAATGATGCCTTTGACAAGTGCCATATTTCTTCTGGAAATCAGTCTGTAATTATCAGTGAGCTGCCTGACTGAGCCTTCTTTCTGTGACTGGCACCTAACTGGCTGGCTTCCACAAATGTGCACTGCCTGGAAAATGTGTTTTCTTGGGAGCAGGAGCCTTTAGCTCTGCCTTGGTGCTGGTGCTGACCCAAAGGGAGGACACAGCTCAAGCCAGCCCTTCAGTAATCCTGGAAACACCCATAAAGTTACCTCTGAAATGAATCTGCCCTTGCATCATCCATGGGGTGTGTCAGGATTGGAGTCAGTGGGATGTGGGAACTGGAATATTTCCATTGGGAATCCATGGAGCTGGGCTGACTGGCACTGGGATATTTCCATTGGGAATTTATGGAGCTGGGCTGACTGGCACTGGGATATTTCATTGGGAATCCATGGAGCTGGGCTGACTGGCACTGGGATAGTTCCACTGGGAATTTATGGAGATGGGCTGACTGGTATGGGGATATTTCATTTGGAATCCATGGAACTGGGCTGACTGGCACTGGGATAGTTCAACTGGGAATTTATGGAGATGGGCTGACTGGCACTGGGATATTTCTTTGGGAATCCATGGAGCTGGGCTGACTGGCACAACTTGGAGATTCATCTCTCCCCATTCCCTGACTCTAACAAGAGATGATTAAAAGGCTACAAGAGGTGCATATAGCTGAGCAGCATGTTTTTTTTAATTTAGTGGAAGTGAAAAATGAAAGAGGAACACAATCAATGCCCAACAGTGGTTACCAGGATTTACTGTTGTGGAAACATCACTTTTCTTTTTGACTGTACACACATGACTGTACACAGATCTGCTTTACTTCACACCACAGGCTTTTGTTTTCTTCTGACTTGGGTTTGTAAATGAGATGAAAATACTTTCCTACTTGAGCTCCTCCGTTAGCAATCGGTAAATGATTAATCATATTTTTTTTTTCTGAAGGTTTTTAAGATTTTAATTTGTAGCACACAGCTGTCTTCAGGCACTTAGCTCGATGCTCCAAAATTAGCTTGTAATTTGGTGTTATCAGGCTCCCTTGTGTAAGCAGGCACCAGAATTCAGAACAGCAGGAGTGTTACAGACATGATGAAAATGTGGTGCTGTGCTGAACAGACGGCCAGAACCAAAAGCAGGAAGGAATTAGATGTTGCATCAGGAATCAGCACAACACTTCACCTTCAGTCCCTGTGCTCAGAATATTTCAGCACCTCACAGGAAATGCTTTGGTTGCTTGTCCAAGGGAAGAGAGGGGTGTCTCAAAGTCAGTCCCACACGTCTTGGGTTCCTGTGCCTCTCTCTCTAAGTTTGGGGTGAAATTCTTCATGTCTGGCTCATCCATGTCAGAGACCTAAAGCTCTGTTATCAACAGAAAAATCTCTTTTTTTGTGTTGATCAAAATGACCTCCTCTGGAGAGCCTGGTGTTCATAGATCTTCCTTTGATTTAGGCTTCTAATTTGCATAGCTGTCTCAAGGCTGAGGAATTTGTGGGGAATACTAACATTACAAAATAATAAAAATAATATAATAAAATTAATAATAAACATAAGAGTGTTTTGTCTATCTCAGTAGTTAAGTGGATGCTCAGCATCCATACCTGGGCATTTAATTTTTTCCTTAAATTCATCTCAAACCACTCCATCCTTATTCATATTTGACTTATCCTGATCACCTTGTGCCAGCTCTCAGAGTCCTTTTCTTGTGGAAATATGGATGTGAAAACATCCAAATATTTTCTGACTTGAGGATTTTGTTAGCTAGGATGTGATGTAAGCATTTGCTTTAGACAAGCACTCTTGGTATTGGTTCATTTGTTCCTCCAGCCCACATTTTTTATGGATAGGAAAGACTGAGAAAAATACATATTTTCCAAGGAGGAATTTCCAAGAACAGAAGAAAGTTAGATAGCACCGGATATGGAAAAGGCATTTTGAAAGTCACAGTGGAAAAAAAAAAATAGGGCAGGGTGCTCTGGCATCTCCTGGGAGATGGTGTGGGTATTCCAGAGCTGGAAATCAGCTCTCAGCACTTCTCCAGGGTCTCACAGTGACATTATTTAATCACCATTGATGAATGACTTCTCTAACTGTATTTTGAGTATCTCATCTTTCATTCTAATTTATACCTAAAACCCCCTGAGACTGCTGGTTGACTCTAGGTGGAGAAAGCATTAATTATTCCTTAGGTTTTAGTGAAACACTGGCACTCCACAGTGACCAATTTACTACTCCTCTAAAAGCTGCCAATAAAAGATGGACATGTACAAATATATTCATTAGCACAAACTAATTAAAACCTAGGCTAATAGCCAGGAGCACAACACGTTGCTGCAGGATTTTGGAATTCATTATGTGCCTGTGCTAATCCAACAGTTACTGCAGCTCCTAATCTAAGTTAAGGATCTCATACTGATCGACACCAAAAATTTAGTTTATAGTGCCCACAGACATTGCAGAGAAATTGTGATCCAGGTGTCTGACAGGAGACAGGGATTGGCCATGGGGAAAATTCTGGGCTACAAGAATGAGCTGTGGAGAAAATTCTGAGCAACATCCTTTGAGGTGTGGTAGAACCAACAGAAGGGTGGCAGAGATGAGATTAATTGTCCTAGTTTGGAGGACAGGTGTCTGCTAAGAAAGGCAGAAGGGTTCTCTTTGAAATGGAGAATGTAAATCCCCTCCCTCCAAATTATTATCATTTTGAAATCAAGGGGCTCTCAGACAATGATATGGGAATTAGGAATAACAGTTTTTTACTAAGAAAATTAAAATAGAAATACAGTACTACAAAGAACAATCCCCAAACAATGCCAGAGTCAGAATCCAAGCTGACAGCCGTCAGTCAGTCAGGGTGTTGGAGCAGTGCTCCTGGACAAGGGGCAGTTTCCCTCTGAAGATCCAGTGGTGATGTGGAGAAGTCCGGTTTCCCTCTGTAGTCCAGTGGAGAAAGGGCTCCCTTAGTGTCCTAAAACCTTTGTTTTTATCTTGGTAAGAAATGTTGGGCTCTTCCCCCTAGCTGGAACATCTCCCAATGGGATGCAGTAATTTTATCAGTGCCACAGTGGGACTCAATGGCCATGAGCAGAAGAGAACTCCCTGGAGGAAGGATGGGTTGTGAAAAGATAAAGAACACTGGCCCAGCTGGTTTCTAAAATATGGCCATGAACAGGAGATGTCCCCTTTGGAAATAAAGAACACTGCCCCAGCTGGTTTCAATGGATGGCCCATTAGCAGAATATCTCCCATGGAGATCAGGATCACTGCCCCACCCTCAACAGATGGTGATAGAATAGATACCTTTGATCACATCCTGTACTGTAACCCAAGATATTAATTCAGCCTGAATAATTGTTTAATACGGGCTTTGATTTCAGAGCCGAGTGCAGGTTATCAGGTGTGGTGCCTTTGAGGGAAGATGTGGATACACCTGTGTGTGTTCCAGACCTCCAGCTCCATTTGGGTCCCATCCTGAGGAATGATGGGAGCACATAAACCTTCATCCTGGCTTCTCCAGGTTCACAGAGCACAGGCGAGGATCAGACAACCTCCTTCTTTTCACCTCTCAGGGGACAGACCCCATCAAGGGAAGGACATTGAGACACAGCTGAGCTTGATCCAAGGCCGCTTGGTGTCCTGAAGCAGCCACCTCTGGGTCTAGCAGTCAGCAGAATAATTACTAGCAGAAAATGTGTTTTTTAATCTCACCTAATGATTATATTCATCAAGCAGAATGCTGTATTTGTCACTGGCAGAAATTTCTTGAATCTGTTCGCAACAAAACTCTGTGTTCTCTGGTGAGAGCTCTGTGTCTCCTGTGAGTTCTGCCTCTGGCAGGCAAAGGTGAGGAGAAACTGGGGGGAAAAAAAACATTCCTGGCTTATTTTAGGTAACAAAACAAATGGAAGATGTGGAAGTTTGGACCTTTTCTGTCAAAGGGTGATGGATGCTGTCAGCAGAGGGCAGGACATTGGCTGTGCCAATCAATCATTCTCTCCATCAGCACCACTTGATCTCAGACAAACTTCTTTGGCCTAAATTCCTTCCTCTTCAAATTAAAGAGAAAGAAATAGCTTTTGTAGACCCCAGGGGAAGAAGTTTGGAGATTAATGATCCATAAACAATAGTGTGTATTCCTGTGCCGTTTGGCAAGCAGGACCAGGTGTGGCGGACATTGTCTGCTCCCACTGCTGCACCTCTGTGAAGCTTTTCCAGAGCTGGGACAGAGAAATGTGTCACAATTCTTGTTGAAATATTTATGGTTTTCACAGCAGGGACCACAGAAATAAAAAGCAAAAGACTTAAGTCATGAGATGGAATCCTCCAGAGGTTCCTGAGCTCAGAACCATTCCATTATGGAAGAACATCAAAAAGAAAATGTAATTTTTGGCAAATCCTTCCATTCCTCCCCATGCCATGGGCAAACCTTGGGAACAACACAGTCCAGAAGCTGTTCTCAGATGCAGCAGAGTTAGTGTAGATTTTTGGTCTCTATTCATCATCTTAAGAAGCTTACTGCAGCTAACATTAGCATTTTTGCTACTACATGGTGGACTGGCTGAAGTCCAGACTGAGCTGGAATTAGAATACTTATTTCTTTCCTTTTATTAGTCCTTTTTCTTCTTGCAGCAGAAGATGATGGACACAAAAAAGCCAGTGAAGAAAGCTGCATCAAGGGATATCAGTGCTTTGTAGTTTCTCCCCATAAAACTGTGTGAGCTTTTAATTCCAGCTCAGATTGGTTCTAAGTTTCAAGTTTAGATGAAATTAAATATAAGCACATCCACAACTGCCATTATTTTTGAGCGGCTACTATGTGACACCACTAAGAAGTTACTGTTTTCCTCTCCAAACTATAAACTATCCAAATTGACTTGAAACTTGGCATGAAAAGATTTATTAACGACCATAAATTTGACCCATGTTTTGAGTCTCCCACAACTCTTTGGACATCTCAGTAATTTTTTGTGGCCGTAAGTAGTTTTCTGCAGGGTTCTGTACTACTATGGTGCATATTTGAGGCTGAATTTCTTGACTGAACTTGCAGAGTAGAAATTAACCTCAGAGTAGAATTAACCTCAGCTGAGAGCAGCCGCTTCTGTTCTGCTGTGTATTTGTGGGGGTTCTGGCCTGGCAGCAAAAGGCTGAGTTTACTTTGTTTTATTTCAGTGTAATTTCTGAGATAGGGAGTGATGCAGCCCAGAGCTGCCAGCCTCCTTTGCTGGTGTCAGGGATACCTTTTGTTGTTGTAAGTGATGCTGTCTGAATGTGACAAAACACTTGATAAGCTTGGCCAAGCGTGCCAGAAAACAAAACAAAAGCAATGTGGAATTTCAGTCCAGGCAGTTCAAAAAAACCCCAGGGTGTTCTGCCCCCACCAATGAGTTGTTTCAGGAGAAAATCTGATCGATTTGGTTTAAAAAAAAGAAGGTTTTGCTTTTTGCTAGTCAGGAGAGGCTGCACAGAGTGAGGTGAGCACTAGAGAACACTCAGATCCTTGGTGCACATTGTCAGAACTCTCCTGGAAGTGGTTTCTGCTGGTTTATGCAAAGCTCGAGCAACATTCACTCACAATATTGAAGCTTTTAACCAGTCATTTGCTTATGTAAGTACAGTAATTTCGCAATTATAAGCCGCACCTCCCGGTAGCCAGGTAGACCACGGGATTTGTCCACATATAAGCCGCACCTGAATATAAGCCGCACTGGGTTTTTTTTGTTTTTTTTTTTTTTAAGTGTGGATCCATGTGTAACAAAGTAACGAGTTAGTAACAGAATGGGGCCAGCACGGGGTTTGGTGTCAGGTGCTCAAGTTGCAAACAGTTTCCATAGACCAGCCAAGCCTTTAAAGGCAGCCCCAGGCGCCCTCCCCGGCCGGCTCTCACTTCCAGGTTGACATTTCACTGGGATTTGTCCATAGATAAGCCGCACCTGATGATTAGCCGCACTACTGGGGTAGGCTGGATTCTTCAATGGAAAAGGTGCGGCTTATAATCGTGAAATTACTATAGATATTTTCCTGCCATTGTGACCCCTTGTTACAGGCAACAAGTGAATGCGCCCATGGCAGGAGGATGAAGCCTGGGGGATGCTCTGGGGTGATTCCAGATTCCTGGTCCTTCCTGCCAGGCAGGCCAGGCTGCTGTGATGGGTCAAGTCAGTTATTCCTTACTTTCTTCATAAAACCTGAGGTTTTCCTTTCATCTTTTCTACAAGCAGGGTCTTCTATGACTGCCTCACTTCCTGTCTCCCTCATTTCTTCTATCTCACCTCTCATTCCTTCTCCTCCCCCAATTTTGTGTCTCTTCAGCACAGCCAGCTCAAGTTCTGTTTCTCCCTCTAACTGGCTAATTTCCCCTCCTCTTTTCCCAGGCAAATTTGCAGTGTCTGGGTAATTAGTAAAGAAAATTCATTTGCCAAAAAGAAGGTTCCTGAATAATGCTCTAATTTGGGATCATAGTGACCCTCACCTGACGTTTCTTGTTCCTCTTCAGTCTCACAATTTCCCAGACTAGGTTTAAGCAAAAACCAGGTGAGGAGTCACCTGGAAGGAGGAAAACGCATGTAGGAGACAAAGAGGTTTTTAAAGAGGAAGGAAGGAATGAAGGGCTTTGTTTCCTGAGCAAAAGAGGAGAAAAAAACTTAATTGATTCTGTTTACATCCTAAAATTTGAGCAGTAGATACCTAGGTGGAACAGGGATTGTGGTGGGCTGTATCCTGTGTGGAGGCAGGGAGGGATGTGAGTCCCAACTTAAATCCTTCCTTACCCCAACCCAGTTTGTGTTTTCTGAAGCAGAGCAGCTGCATGAAAGGTTCAGTCCTTCTTCCAGATGCTTGTAAGCTCATGTCCTTGTAATCCTCAGAAACAGGGAGAGGAGGAGTGGATCTCTCTGGATCAGGAGACAGAGGCTGCAGAGCTGATCTGAGGTTGGCCAGCTATGTGTCAGCTCTTTCTGAACAGCATTATTGAAAATCTGACACGTCTGTAAATCCAGGCAGACCTTAAAAACTGCACATCAGGGTTTAAATTCACACAGGGGAAAATGTTTTCTAGAGAATTTTTTAATGAGTAGCAAAGATGTGTGAGAGAAATTCCTCAGCACAGAATGTGTAAAGCACTACTCAGATTAATTTTTGTCTTTCATGTAATCATTTTAAGTGACTCAACTGTTTTCAATTTTTTCCCTGTGCTTAAATCTTCAAGAAATCATTGGCAACTCTCGAAACACCAGCAGAGTAACATTCACCCTCTGCTTTTGATCCCTTTTAAGATTTTCCAGATATCCATAACTTTTATTTCATTTAGTTTACATTCCTTCATTGGTATTATATGCACTTATTTTGCCTATTGCAATCTGAACTGGTGGCAAGGCCAATTAACAGCTGCTGAACTCTGCTGGTTAAAAGCTCCCTTTTCAGTTGTACACAACCTTGCCAAAATCCAATTGCTCAGGCTGAAATTTGTCATTTTGATGGCTTGCCTCAAGCAGAATTGTTTTGGAAGGGTTCAGCAAAGTCATTCCAGTAGTTTCCAAAAATGAGGCTTGAGCAAAATGTTAGCACATCGAGAAATTAAAAACAATTTCTGGTGGCCTTTTGCTTTGAGCCTTTGTCATTTTGAACAGAAATGTAAGATTTGTCATCTGGGATGTGACTTTTCTATCTGTTACAGAGGCCAAGTTATAAATGTTTAGCAGGACAAGTCTTACATTTGTGTGAGTTCAGTGAAGCAGCTAATTATTTTTTTTTGCCATGAAAACTCAACATCGCTGAGCCAAATAGTAAACACAAAAGCAATTAAACCAACACTGTCTTTGAAAGGCTTAAGGAAATCATAGTTTTCCTTAATTGCTGCTACATTCAGCGATGCTTTGGCCAGGAGCTGAAGCCAAAGGCAGGGTTGTGCTTTTTCTGTGCTCCCAAAACATCACAATTGCTTAGGAAAAAATGTGCCTCCTTCCTTGGAAGCAGAGGGTCCCAGAAGCTGGAGCAGGGAGGTCAAAGGATGGAGTGACAAAGGAGTTCAGTAGGTGTCCTCAGGAAGCTGGGACCACAGAGGATTGGGCAGGATTTGATACTTTTGGGAGGGTGGAACATGGGATGTGAGAACTGGAGGGGAGAGCAGGAGTTGAGTGGTGTGGGAAGGGGCTGGGCTGGAATTTGGAGGTTAGGAAATGTCCTGGGGAGCAGGAGTGGCCAAATAAAGACACAGCAGTGCTGAGGTCTGCTGGGAGCCCTGGTGACCATCAGGGCTGGGACAAAGGAGGTGGAACAGGAGCAGCCACCACCTCTGAAGGCAGCAGGGTTTTCTCATTGTTCCTTTCCCGTCAGCTTTATGAACCCACCCAAAAAATAGTCCAGTTCCTTCCCTTTGCTGCTGATTCAGGAACAGCAGCCTCCCACCACCGCCAGTCACTCCATTAGAGCTGGTGCTGCATTTGCAGTTCCCAGCAGCTGTGCTGAGGAGCCATGTGGGTGTCCATATGTTGCATCAAAATACATTTTCTTTTGGCTTTAAATCTAACAAACACTGTGCTCTTAAGACCATGAACGTTTCAATGTCAAAAATTAAAGTTCTCCACTCAATGATTCAGTTAATTTTGCCTAATAGCATCAGTTCATTTTGTCATTTATTAACTTTCTCGTGTTCAACTTTGCAACCTGAATGTTCTTTTAAGATAGCTTTATGTGTGCAATAAACTTAGAGATGAAGCAGGAGAGAAACCTTTATCCCCTGGCCTCAGTTAGATTTTCATGTCAATTAGTCTATCTGGCACAGGGTTTAATAACTTTCTAATTGCAATTGCAGCACTTAACTAAATCAATGGCCACCCCTCCTGATAAAATTGATTTTAAATAGCTGTTGTTAAAAGGCAGCAGGTGAAAACTTAGCGAGGTGAAAACCAAGATAAGATGGATGGGAACTCTCCTTTTCTTCTAGACAGCTCATATTAATAAACCTTGCTTTTTGTTCTGTTTTGCGTTAACATGTTTTTGCATTGAAAAAAAAAATCGAAGTCACAGAGGAAACTTTCTGGTCTTCCTTCGAGATGTTTCAGGACGGGAGGATTAAAAGGAGGGACAGTCCCTTCTGGAGAAGGAGGCAGGGGATGACAAAAGGGATTTGTTCCAGCTCTGAAGGCTGGAGGGTCAGTGTGGTACCTCACAAATGCACCACACTCCCAGCACGTACAACCTTCCTTTGTGTCCTCAGTGTTCTGTGTGGGTTGGTAAGTGCACCATCTGTCAGGATAATGAGGCCATTTTCACTTCCCTGCTCCACAACCTCCTGATGTAGATAAAGAGCTGGGAATATGGACCTGCTTTCCACAGGGGCTTTATTGGAAAAACATGCTTGCTTTTACCCACATTAAAAAATAAAATAAAAAGCTGTGTGGGTGTGATTAATCAATACACAGGCTATAAAAAGGTGGATTTTCCTCCTTGCTGCACACCTGAAATAAGCCCACTGCAAGGCAGCCTTGATGATCTACCCTTTAGTCAGATGCTTGTCAGAACACTTGGGGAGAACAGCCCCTCCACCCTATCTGAAATAGCATCCAGTTCAAAAGAGGATGTTGCTGAGTCAATGCCAAGGACCTAGAAGTTTTGGTATTCTGTTGGTTTGTGGGGGGAAAAGGGAAAATGCAGAAGCAGGATTTGAAGTATTGTCTAGTGGCTTTGGAGCCCGACCTTGCTCATTATCTTTGCTGCTTGGAAAATTACATTACCCTACAACCATCAGCCCTCACTCAATAAATACAGAGGCTAAAGGCAGGGACAAGAAATCCCACAGAGCTGTGGTATTGACTTGTTAGAATTCCAGGCTTTAGCCTCCCAGTACAGTAACTGCCTTTAGGTAATGAGCAGGCTGCTCAGAAGGACACCTTGCCCTTCTGGATTCATTCCCCCCTCTTTTATAGGATCTGTTCACTGCCGTTTTTTACTCCCTTATGCTTAACAGTAAATTGCCCTATGTGACAATTGGGTTTTTTTCTATTACTGTGGGCCAGGAAATTAGTGGAAGGGCAGAGCTGTGCTCCAGTTCTGCCTCAGAGCCAGTAGTCCACCTCAGCATCAGCTTTCACAACAGAGGAAGAGAAAGAACAAAACATGGCAGAGATGTGTGGTGGGGCTTTATTTCTTCCATTAAGGAATGGTGAACCAGTAGCTTGTGTGCTTTGGGTGTAAGGAGCATGAGAGTTTAATTGTGCTGTGAAATCCCAATTCCCTGTTGGGTGCACCATGAGGTGGTCACTGTGTTTTTCTGAGCTCTGACTCAGATCCCAGTCTCATGTCAATGTTGCTTGGCTAGGATCAGCCATGAGAATCATGGCAATACTTTTCATTCTGCAGATATGATTCTACATCTACAGATGGCCACCAGCACATCTGACACCCACATTGTGTTATTCTTCCTGCATTCTCAGCGCTGCTTTGGCTGCCTTTGCCACATGCTGGGCGCAGCAGGGTTCCTTGGAGCACCTCCACCCTTCAGGGTGGCAGCAGCCATCACCTGGCTCTTCCTGAGCTAAGCAGCAGAGCAGAGGTTGGGTGTTTGCTGGTGAATTTAATTGCAGTTCTCACAGAAACTGCCATTTGGCTGCTTGTTCACATGAAGCATTTGGTATTGCTTGTTGTGGTGTTAGCTGTAATCCCTTATTAGAGCTGTAGAAGGAGTCTTATTGATGTACACATAAAGGCACACACATTACCTCTGAATTAAATTGAAAGGAGAGCCAGAGGTGCTGATACAGGCTTTTTTTTGTCTGTTCAACTATATTTCTATAAAAAGAAAAACCTGTGCACACCGTTCAGTCAGCTCCTGAGGGAACATGAGAGGATCCAGATCAGCTGCAGGACTGGCAGCTTCCCTGGCCCTCTCAGCAGAGGGAACAAATGTTCATTGTGACCCTCTGTTGAAGGTGAGCTGTTCTCTCCTTCTCCATCTGAGCACATGGATGGAGTTGTGTGAGAAGGTGTGCTTATTTTTTTCTCTTCCTTGCTGAAGCAAACAAGATTTCTTAGCTGCTGCACTTTCAGTGTAGTACTTTTCATAAGGGCTAAATAATTCATTTGGTGAGAAAGAATTTCTCATGAAATAGTGGATAAGTGTGTTCATCTGAAATTCTACAGTGTGTACTTCAGGCATCACTCAGGCTCAGGCAGTGTAACTCATTTAAAGAACAATATCTACATCTGAACCAGTCCCTCTGAGCTGCCTTCACAACTAATAGAGAGCTAACCAGTATGGGAAGGCGATTCAAGGGTGAGATTCATGCTGTCCAAACCATGTTGGAATTGCACCCTTGGAATCCTTGCTTTTCTCCACTGGTGTATTTCTAAACACCTGCAAGTTTGGCTTCCTTTACAGCAGGACTTGATGATCTCAAAGGTCTTTTCCAACCTAAATGATTCCAAGTTAGATTAAGGATTTTTTTTTCTCCCCACTAGGAATTGGCCAGAGCTTTTTACCTAGAATCTGGTTTTGAAATATTTGGCTTAATGAGCTTCTTCAGAACATGTAACATGGCCTTGCAAGTGGCTCTTGGGCAAGACAGCCTGGAACACACTGACAGTACCCTCCAGCATTTAATTCCTTCTCATCTTCTTTCAGAGCCACGTTGCCCCTGGATCTTAATTTATCTCCCCTGTGCTGCTGTTTCAGAGTTATCCTACATTCTGAGGAGCCCCTCCTCTCTTCCTAAGAAAGTTAAGCAAGCCAGCCTGCAGGGGAAATAAACAGGGAATGTGGCTTTTTGCGTTCAGTGGAGACAGGGTAAACTCAAATTAATGATTCTGTTCGGGTAACAGCCCAAGCAAAAGAAAACAGTGGAAATTTCCCAGAACCAACCCTCCTGCAACAGGATTTCTTTGCTTTATGGTGGAAAACTACAGCTGGGTGACTGCTTTCAGGAGCTAGGGATGTTAAAATTCTGTACCTTTGGTGAGAAAATTTCATTCTGCGGAACAATGAGTAAAACTTCTGGTCAGACTGAATCTGTCCAGCACTCTGGCTGAACTTGTGGATGCTGGAGCAGAAGTGACAAAGCCAAGTGATGCAGGAGATGTGAGACCCCCTGGCAGGCCAAGTTTCCTGGTAAATCGATGTCCATCAGAGTATCCTGGGCTTGCTCAGGCTGAGCTACCTTGGAGCTGCTCCAAAAGCCTGGGTTTAATATCCATCACATCTCTGGGGCTCTCCTGAAGGGATGACTTTGGTTTTATAGAAGGGTAACAAACTTTCTTTTACCAAACTCTTCCCTAAAGGAATGTCTTAGAGCAGGTTTGCTCATCCCAGCCAGTTTTTACCCTCTGACAAATCTGTCAGTAAAGGACTCCAGGTACTTCTTTTTGTCATTTTTAACCTCACAAACTCCACTTCTATTTCTAATTCTCCAGTTGCTGACTAGTTGCCTCCTCAAGCATCCCCAAACTGGCAGATAGTGCAAGATGTTAAAAAAGCATGGTACATGTATTAAAGTAGTGGCTTTTTTTGTGCTGTGATTGTGCTAAATTAATTACTCACTACATCATGGAGCAGTGCAAATAAAAGCTGCACTGTTTGGCCGTTATTAAAGCTGTTTGTTTCTTGCACTTAATCTGTGCAGTAAAGTGAGTGCTTCTTATTGATAATATTTACAAGGCTGAGAAGATACTGAAATAGAATCATGGAATGCTTTGGATTGGAAAGGTTCTTCATGCTTATCTTGTTCTAACCACCTCTTCCATAGGAACATCCACTAGATCAGGATGCTCCAAGCCCTATCCAGCCTGGCCTTGGACATTTCCAGGGATCCA
Source organism: Sialia sialis (assembly GCA_009812075.1). Taxonomy (NCBI): domain Eukaryota; kingdom Metazoa; phylum Chordata; class Aves; order Passeriformes; family Turdidae; genus Sialia; species Sialia sialis. The sequence goes on along the minus strand of VRYO01001681.1, from coordinate 29,086,644 downwards.
GGGGCAGCCACAGCTTCTCTGGGCACCCTGTACCAGGGCCTGGCCACCCTCCCAGGGAAGAATTTCTCTGCAATATCTCCTTTGCTGAAGAATGTGATATTGAATGGCAAAGCTCAGTTCCATTACTTTATGCTGTGCACCTCTGGATGTGTGATTAAGTCATTTGTAATTAAAACCTGAGATGGATTTTACAAGAGGAGAGCATTTGCTCACTGTGACTTTCCAAGTGCTCATAAAGCAGTTTTTATTAAAATTACCCTGTAAACTTAAAATAGCCTCTCATTAGTTGCTAGCAGATATGCTGGTATCCAGTGACTCCAAGAAAATGCCCTTATTTTCTACTTTGGAGATGAGCAGGGAAAAGTCTCCCTCTTCTTTGTGTGTGGAAAAAAAACATCTTCTGACTATGTATCGGTGTTTTTGATTGATTGCTCTCCTTTCTGTGACTGACAGGTTTTGCTCTGTAACCTGTGCCACCTTTCCCAGCTCCTGTCACTTTGGCAGGCACGGATTTGATCCCCCTTTCCTGCCACTCCTGTGTGGCATGTTGTGATTGCTGCCACTTCTCTGAGCTTCTTCCGCAGCTGCTCTTAAGGGAGCATCCCTGGAAAGCAAAGCCAAGGAAGTGGAAGATAAAAAATCCTTTATTTTGTGTTTTCCTGGTGAGTGCTCTCAGGTACCCTCGATCATCCCACAATTAACAGCGAGTGCCAACTCACCGTGAAGCAGTTCCTTTGCAGGCTGGAGCAGGAAAGTGTTTGGATGTGCTGGGGGCGACAACAAAATGGGTTTAGAGCCTTTTACATGGTTTTGAAACACAAGGGCTGAAGTCTCTTTCCCTCAACACTCCAGGAAACACCCAGCACAGTCCCTTGGCAGAGTCTGTCTGGAACAATTCCAGCCATGCCCTTCAGCTCTCAGAGATTTAGGGAAGCTGTGGATGCTGCCTGAGATGTGCTGGGACCTTGGATAATGTGCTGGTGTCGAGGTAGCCCCGAGGAAGTTCTCCCGTTGTTATTTTAAACATTATTGCTGAAGACACTTTAGCAAAGGTCAGAGCACTGAGGGGTGGTGGAGGGGAAAGAATTTATTGTTCTGCATTTGTAACCACATTAGGGCTTCCAGCTCGGGCTGGGAGCGCCTGCATGCTACCATAATAGGGAAATAACTGATCATATATTAATCAAGCAGTCGAGGAGCAAGTCAGGAGGGCAGCTTGCTTCATGCACTGCTGAAATGCAACAAAGCTGGTTAAAGGCACAGTGTTTAGCTGGGGAAATGAGAACTGGAAATGGCAGAGGAAATTAAAACCGTGTCCTAACAATTCCCATTAAAACTTGGCTGGGGCCTTGGGCATCATGGGCAGCTGCAGAATGAGACTCCTAGAACTCTGGGCTGAATTTGTGAGAGGATCTTGGCATCCTGACCTGGAGAAGAGGCTTGGTTAGGGCTGGGTGTGTTATCCTGGGGGTGTGTGTTATCCCTGGATGTGTGTTATCTCTGGATGTGTGTGTTATCCATGGGGGTGTGTGTGTTATCCCAGGGTGTGTGTTATCTGTGAGGTGTGTGTTATCCCAAGTGTGTGTTATCCCAGGGGTGTGTGTTGTCCATGAGGTGTGTGTTATCCATGGTGTGTGTCATCCCAGGTGTGTGTTATCCCTGAGGTGTGTGTTATCCTTGGTGTGTGTTATCCCTGAGTTGTGTGTTATCCCAGGTGTATGTTATCCCAGGTGTGTGTTATCCATGGTGTGCGTTATTCCAGGTGCATGTTATCCCAGGTGTATGTTATCCCTGGGTGTGTGTTATTCCAGGTGTGTGTTATCCCTGG
>VRYO01001681.1:29058728-29081386 GCA_009812075.1 Sialia sialis | reverse complement strand
TGACCTCCAAGGTCCCTTTCAATCCAGGTAATTCCATAATTCTATAACTTCCCTAAAAAACGAGTCTTTTATTTCCTCACCCTCAAGTAGACACAGAGAGGAAAGAATGATCAACATCAACTCCTGGCTTTTAAAACTGTTGCTTGTGAGGAGTTAAGTGTGGCCTCCAGAGCTCTGAGCATCCATATGTTTTCTCCAGCTGGCTGGTTGCTCTGTGGAGTCTGGGCAGATAAAATGACTCTTCCCATCACATAAAGATAAAGCTCCACATGGATGTCAACATCCATGTGATTCCTGCGCATTTTGGTCCTCTTTAATTAGGGGCTGTTCTGCCTCATTGGACAGGCTGGTGTAATAGCTTGGGATAAAGATTGTCACAGCTTGAAAAATCTTTGGAGCCGTGGGAGGTAATGATCCTGCCTGAGGCAAAAAAAAACGCTTCTGGCCTGATCCGGGGTGCTGTGATTCTGTCCCACTCCATTGAATCTTTTTTCCCAAACGCTGCAGTTTAGCCCTGAAAAATGCAGGACTTTTATGAGCGTGTTCCATTCTGTCACATCCAGCATGTGACAAGCAATTTCTGTTTCGTCTGGAAGATGGGAATTTCTGAGAATAAAGACTGAGTCCCCTTTTCCACCCCACTAACGTCTTCCCTTCCCTGAGCAGTTTTAGGCAGGACTGGTCTGTTTAGGCTGTGTTCAGATGTAACATAAGACTACTTTAAAGTTTTGGCCCATAAGCAATATTTCCTTTTCCCAGCATTGTCACCATTCATTTTACTTCATATCTGAAAAGTAAATGAAAGAAATAGCTGGAGGCGCATTTGTGAATAATTACATTTGCACCACATTTCTTCAGAGTTTGATGGGTAGATTTGTGTGTAAGATTTCATTGTTTTCCTTCAGCTTCATTATCCATCCAGTGTCTGCCATGGCTCACGAGGTGCTGGAGCAGATCATGGAGACAGCATCCTAATGCTGAGTGTTTCATCTGGAAAGGGAATGCAGATCTTTTTTTTTTTTTTCACTTGCAAGAAGATGGGAGGCTTGAAAAGCAGCTCATTAGATGCTGCTTCAGGCTCTCCTGCTGGGATGAGTGCTGCCTGTGGTGAGGGAAAACCTGCACCCTATAAATTGTGTCTGACTTGAGCCCTGCAGTGTGATGGGGTGTGGGGTGCCCCTTGTCAGCAAGCAGCCCATGCTGTGCTCCCAGGAGTTTGTGCCACCACCGATCACATTTGCCTCAGCTGGCACCAGAGTTAGAAACATGATTTTGGAAAATTCATTGGGTAACAATATTATTTATTTTTTTTTTGTGCTCAGCAACTGGTGGTGTGGGATTGTTCAGCTCCCCTGTTGGCAGTGATCAGAGCCCAGCAAGGACATGCACTGACTGCCCTGGTTTGTCAGGGTGTGTTCAGAACAGTCCAGCTGAAAGAAAAGAAGAAATCTTTCAGGGAAAGCCTTGAAATAGCTGAGTTTAGTAGGAAGGGGTAGGGGATTTATTTATTATGGTGCTAATGAAAGCAGATCCCCCCTCAGAAAGCAGAAAATGCAGGCCAGGGCTTATCAACCATCTTTAAATTCTGTAAAATCACAAGAAGCTCCTGAGTTTAGGTCTGCTGACAACAGTTTTGCTGTCCCTAGTTTTGTCATGGGGGTGGGTGTAGGGATCCTCAGATGTGGAAAGAATCATCATGTAATTTAGAAAGTGAAGATATCAACAAAAGGTTTTGGTTTGTTGTGGCAGAGAGTGAGGAGGAAATCCTAATCCACCTTTATTGCCCCATAAAAGCAGCTTGGAAGAAGGTGGTTTGTTGCCAGAATGCTTGGCCTCCACCAGCAGGAATGAAAAAATCAACTTCAGGAATAAAAACTGCGCCAGTGCTTACCTGTGCTCTGCTCTGCTGAGAGTGAGAATTTCCTGGGGTTTCAGACCATTTCCGAGCTAATTATCCCTTCTGAAAGGAAAAACAGGATGGGGAGACGGTGCATGAAAGGAGGAGCATTTCTACAGGCTTGCTTTCTGCTCTGCAGAAATTTAATGATTTGAGGACTCAAATCCAACAGCCTGCACGCCTGAGATAGGTGAGCAGCTAGTGACAGGTAAAAGTTAGTGTGGCATGGGTGCAAAAAGGCTTTTGGGCTTTTTATCAGTGCAGTGGGATGATTTATAGTCCATGCAGGTCCTGAGCCCAAGCTGGGTTTTCATTGGAATTAATTGGTTAATTCTTAATTTGTAGAAGGATGGAGTGTAAAAATCACCTGATTCCAGCTGCCCTGTCATGAGGGAGTTGGAACTCCTGCTCCTAACCAGTAAATCTGTATTTTTCAGGGTGTGATAATTTTAAAATCACAAGGCTGTTTTAGGAAAGCAGCTCAATGCAAAAGTTAAAATTCTATTCCCTTAGACAAAGCCCAAACCGGCACCCCACTGAATTTTGTGTCCAGATTGACAGTCCATCTGTTAAAGTATCTGTGTTGTGACAGGTATCAATAGAAAATGGTTTGGGGAGAACTCCAAGAAAATCCACTCCCAAAATTTGGGAAATACCCAATCCAGCTCTTTTCAGTTTAACAGAGGACTTAAACTCTTTAAGCAAATATGTCTGTGCAGTTATATATATATATATATATATATATATATATATAAAATTATATTCTCTATGTATGCCAATGTGGATGGACCATACATATATAAAAAAGTGAAATATGGGCATAGAGAGAAATAAAATTATACATATATACATTATTATACAAAATTATACATTAGACATATATAGGTATTTCTATTACATTATATACAGATAATGCACATGTTTTATAATGGATATTATGCACATATGTGTAATCATTTTATTTCCCTACCATCTGCTAATTATTAATTTCTTCATTATTCATATAAATGTGTTGGCCCTTTTGAACACTTCTAATTTCTTAATTACGTGTCTAGGTCATGGCTGAAAACTTCTTGTCCTATCTCAATGGTAATAGGAAAACAGAAATATAGGAAGAGCTCATATGGAATTTTGATGTCAAAAAAAAATTAAGAGGAAGTCAAACCTTAAGATATTGTAAATTATTGTATTACAGTTGATTTTAAGGCAGTGATGATGATGATCAAGCAAAGATTGAAGTGTCCTGGAAATTGTAGAGACAAATTACACTAAATGCTGCATTTTCTTAAGTCTTCACATGAGATTGCTGAGTCACTGTTGCAAGTTAAGATAGTGCTAAAACTTGGCTGTGATGGGAAATGAGCTGTACAAGCCAGATTTCATCAAGAGGTACAAACCCAATTGTGTCTATTCATCCACCCATCTGCTTTTCCCAACTGGCATTTCCAAAGGACAGTAATTAATACACTGAAAGGATAAAATCAATGGATAGACTCCACTTCTGCTATTAGGTTGCCTGTAACCCATAAATACCAAATCAAAATCAGTTCCAATTTCTCCTTGGCTGTGCCACTTCTGACCTTCACATCCCTTTCCCCATGGAAGATAAACTATAATTGTATTTCTGTACTTAGGGTGGTTGTATTGCTTCAGTTGTTACACAAACCATGCAGATTCTCAGACTTAATGACATGATTCTGTGATTTAATGACATAAAGTTAATGGATTGCTTTTCTTCCACAAAAATCTTTGTTTTGATAGCTTAGCTTTTCATTAGCCAGCATAATAAAACTTGGTGAGCTCTCAAGCTGCTCTTATCCAGATTTTCTCTTTCTTCTTCCATTTTCATCTTTCTTCTTCAATGTTTTTTCTAAATAAAACAAAATACTAAGTGAACATTTTTCTTACATTCTCTTACATGGCTGAATTTATTTGGTTGTTGTAGTTAAAATAAAATCAATATGGAATACTGCAAAACCTTCCCTTTAAATATTTTCTCAGTTGGGAATGGTCCATAAAAGATGGACACAAAAATTAGTTCTGAGTAAGAACAAGAAGTAAAGGCAAGAAATCCTGCAGGGATCATGCTAAAATCATGGAACGTCACCCTGTTTGCCACTGTGCAGGACAGAGGCAATGGGGGATAATTCTCTTTTCATTTTAATAATGCATTGAAAGCTTTGCCTTTATTTGCATTAGTGGTACTTGGGGATGAGCATCCTGGAGGTATTAATGTCAGGAATTAAAAGGAAAGTGGTTGAAAATGCGTGAATTCCCCCGAGCGGAGCTCCCTGCAGACTGCTGGAGTGACGTTCACTGCCGGCTGGCACTCAGCACTTACATAAGTGAGTTTAACAAGTTTAACAAGCAAGTTTGTGGTTAAAAACTCGGTGCTGTGGTGAGGTTAGTGGGACAAATGTGCTCCCACTAACTCAGGCCAGGAAGTTTAGAGTTATCTTTGCAACCAGAGCAAGAATTTTCCCATGGCTGCACTTCTAACTTGTAGGTGGGTGAAGGGAAATTCAGCAGAGTCAGCTGGGTTGTCCACGTGGAGTCTGAATGCAGGGAAAGCTGAGGCCTGGGAATAAAGGAAGGCAAAGAGCCAAGGATTGAGGATGAAAGACAAGAGCAGAGCCTGGAGAGAAGGAGGGAAGCAGCACAGTGGTGGAGAGATTGGACATAAATGATTCAGAGGGGAAGGGCTGTGTGTGTTGGAAAGGATGAGGCAGGAAATGAGGGGAAAGGATGGAAATTAGCCTTGGGATGTGTTAGCTCTTCCTGGGTGTGATACAAACAGGGTCTTACTGCCTCTACTTGAAAATATTTTAATCTGCCTTTTTTTTTTTTTTTTTTTTTTTTTTAAGCGTAAACACTGAATAATTCAGGTTGGAAAAGACCTTTAAGTTCTCCCTGGCAGGTGGCACAGAAGGGTCCCTCTGTCCCTCCCCTTTGGCTCCCCAGGTTGGGAGGACTTACAGGGGGTTTGATGAAACTTGTGCCTGGATTTTCCCCTGAATCTGCTCCCACTGCCATGCCTGTGACCATTGATGCCTTTTCCTTGGTCTTAAAATTGAGAGCCACATATGGTTAAGGGAGAAAGGGCTTCTCCTTGGTATTTAATAAAGATCTTTAGGAAGAAGGAGAGAGAAGCAGAATTTTCCACCTGTGCTGTTAGTGATTATCCCTGTCTGAAAAACCTGTTGATGTTTTTGTTGTGTTTCCTTTGAGCAGATGGGCAAAAGAAGGTCCAGGAGGAGTTTGACATAGACATGGACGCGCCAGAGACAGAGCGGGCGGCCGTGGCGATACAGTCCCAGTTCAGAAAATTCCAGAAGAAAAAAGCGGGGTCCCAGTCCTAGTAGCTACCTCACAGCGCAAAAACAAAGTAATCCTGAGATGATTTATCAAGATCAGAAATAACACAAAGATGCATGTACAGAAATTATCAATATTTAAAACCCCATTGGCAGATAACGACCCATGAGCTTGTGTGCGACTTCATCCCAGATGTTTCACGCCCATTTTCCTCTGTAACTCACCATTTTACTTGATGTTGTAATAAAAAGTTAGGGTGAAGTAATTAAAGTGTCTGCCTTCATCTGTCTTTCCATATTAATCCAGCAAGTGCAGCGTTGCAAATGAATCCAGCCCAGATGCCTGTTTCCCTCTCCACCTAAAGCTCAGTCATAACAGCGCCGTATGTCGCAGGGATTTTTGCTGAGGGATGAGATAGATGCATCTCAGCCCTGCTTCCCTCATTTGGAGAATTCCAGCTGCCAGCAAAATGTGAAAAATAAAATTACTTTCTCATAATGAGCTGAAAGTAAAAAAGAAATAATAATAAAAAGTTGCAGACAGAAGCTGGCATGAGGGGTGTAGGAAGCAGGGAGCGGTTTATTTTTGTCTTGCAAGTGTGTCAATAAAGTGGTTTGAGTGGGGAAATTGTGCCTGTCCTCCCTCTTTGCATGATAACATTCAGAGATCTTGGACTGCATTGACTGTTATGGAAAGAAAATAATAAACCAGACACAAAATACCATTGGAAGTTTGGGATTGATTTTTGTGTGTAAAAATAGAAACTTACCATCTAAACTCTGTTTCTTGATGCAGTTTTTCAGTCATAATCAGCAACTGTTTCTGTGCCATCTCTTTATTTCCATATTATTTGGGCAGTAAGTCATAGCAGCCCATTTGCACTGTTCTGTATTCAGCTTTGAGCCCTTCTATTGCTGTGCTAGCCCAGCTTTGGATCCACAAAAAGCAAATACAACATGTCTGAAATTGGGAGGGGAGTGGTGACAGCCTGCCAGCCTTTCACTCCTTCAGTGGGGGACAGATCCAGGTGTCACTCCCAGCTCTGCCCAGGCGGATTCTTTTCTTCCTCTCCCACCTTCCACAGCAGTGTTTGACCACCAGGACAAGGGACAAATGTGTCATTAATCACCTTCAAACAGAAAGCCAGAGCAGGGGGGCAGGAGTAGAGGGGAAGGAGGAATGTCCTGCCCTTGCCACAGGAGCCATCAGGGCAGCAGTGCTGAGAGGTGCAGATCTGTGGGGTCACACAGGGAAAGGAAAAATCTTCTGCAGAGCTGTGGGGTCACACAGGAAAAGGAAAAACCTTCTGCAGAGCTGTGGGATCACACAGGGAAAGGAAAAACCTTCTGCAGAGCTGTGGGGTCACACAGGAAAAGGAAAAACCTTCTGCAGAGCTGTGGGATCACATAGGAAAAGGAAAAACCTTCTGCAGAGCTGTGGGGTCACACAGGGAAAGGAAAAGCCCTCTGCAGGCTGAGGCACCTGTGATGCTGGGCATCATTTCAGGGGTGGTGTCAAGAGCTCTGGTCCTGTGCTGGTTACAGGGAGCCCTCAGGGATGCTGAGCAGGAGAAATCCTGTGGGCAGGGAAGAAAGCATGTGCAAACATGACTTGAGAGGTGTGTGAGACTGGGTGGGGAGGCACAGAGTTTTTTAGGACTCATTTTGGTGGGGAACACCTAAATGCTGCCCAGGTCCTGCCTGTGGCACCTCTGTCTGCGTCAGGCATGACTTTCCCACTCATCACCTGCAAAGTCAGCGTCCTCCAAGCTGCAGCTCAGTGCTTTCATTATTTTTTTTAATCAGCATTTTTCCTCTGCATTTAAGAATTTCACAAATAAACCTCAAAGAACAGCACTCTGTGCTCAAAGTGTGGTTCGTGGAGGCCCCAGTTCTCCCCCTTGTCTTTCACAGCAACTGCTCACCATATAATAATAGCCTAAGCTTAATAATCTAAAAATTGTAATGGCTTTGGATTGTTTTGGTGCCATTTTGTTTAGATGAACATATATTTGTAATAAAAGACTGCATTTGTGTTCTGCATTATGTCATTTGAAACAGCATGAGCTCTGTAATGGCTACTTAATTGAATAAAAACTATGGGTAAGCACTAGGCTTTTATATTTGATCTGACATTCCTTGGACTTAAATTTCCTACACAACAGGAATAATCATATGGTTGGGACAGAGAAAATGATTGCATTATTGAAGCACAGCAACAGGGGCTGTTAGTAAATTAATTATGGCACTGTCAGCAGCAGGGCTTTTCTTCAATGTGAAGTTCAGAGTGCATCTTATAGACACTAATGTACAGTGAAACATAATGAGGAAACAGTGTCTGGCAAGAAATTTGGAATAATTGTGGCTGCCCCGACAGACAATTTCCTTTTTGTGTAAATGTGTTTGCACACTGATTCAGTTCATGTTCCCAGGAAAGCTTTCTTGCTCCTGAGTCTTCTCTTCACTCATCCTTTGCCCATATCCAAGGTGACAGCCGTTAATTTCTTTTCTTACCATTCACTCTTTTGAAACACCTATCTGGGTTTGGCTGAGGCGAGAAAAGAAGTTGGATTCAACCAGGATGGGTGAAGGAGGACAGTTAAATATTCCAGGGACAATGTGGGTTTTTTAACTCCCAGACACACACTGAGCTCTGCCTAACTGTGAATAACCCAGTGATGGAAAGAAAGATTTAAAGCAGGGAGATATCTCTGCTGGTAACCCCAAAGTTCCCATAGGTAACATGGAAGAACATTCAGAGCCGGAGATTTTGCAGGAAACAAGGTTCTGGCTCCCACCATTGACACCCACACCCTCCCCAGACACATCCATGCTGCCTCTGCTCCAAATTGCTGCCAGATTATCCCAAATGAGAATAACCCACAGCTGAGTGATCAGAACAATTGCCTGAGCCTTTGAAATCCTGAGTTCACACCGTTGCCTGGACTGTAAAATAACCTGTGAAATTAAACACAGAGGAGACCAACAGAAGGAACCAAAAGCCATCAAAAAACACAGGAATGCCCACACAAGGAAAACAGCAAAGAATGTGGAGTCTGTCAAGTTAAAGGCAGAAAAGCCACAGCCAAACCTGTGGGGGAAGTGGGGAAGTGGAGGTTTTACAGAAAGTCGAAAGGAGTCTTGGATAAATGCCCAGAGCAGAGGCTCCCACAGCTCAGTCAGAGCTTGGAGCAACCTGGCAATGTCACAGAATCATAGAATCGAGCCGTGGAATGGGTTGGGTTGGAAGGGTTCTTAAAGCTCAGCTCTTCCTAAGATTCTTTTCCATAAGAAGTGAACATCCACTGTCCCAGGCTGCTCCAAATCCCAATGTCCAACCTGGCCTTGGGCACTGCCAGGGATCCAGGGGCAGCCACAGCTGCTCTGGGAATTCCATCCCAGCCCCTCCCAGGGAACAATTCCTGCCCCAAATCCCATCTGACTGATTGTGTTAGTAACAGCAAATTAATACCAACAAATCACCAGGAGTGCACAAGGCTCACCCATGGCTGGTGGAGCTCAGATACACAACACCTGCCTTGTTCAAACCATTGCTCACACGGGAAAATGAGTAGCATATTTAGAAATGTTATATAGAAAGGGCTCTAGCAGAATTCAGAGATTTCTAAAGAGCAATTCCATCAGGAGTCTTGAGAGAGAAACAGGGATATGATGTAATCACCACTGGCCACACAGCAGCTGAGATTCCCAAACCTGCTGCTGGTGGAGATGACAGGAAATGGCAACCCAGGGGCACCTGGATTTTCCAGAAGTTTATCAGCACTGCCTTGAGTGCCTCAGAGGAGCTGAGGTGTGGGAACAGAGTCCCACAGAAATACAAAAGTAAGGTGACAATTTGTTAGACAGGCTCTCCTGTATAACAGGGTCCCAAGGCTGCCAGAGCCCAAGGAGAGTTTGGACAATGCTCTCAGGCACAATGCTCTCCTGTGCAGGGCCAGGAGTTGGACTTTGATGATCCCTGTGGGTTCCTTCCCACTCAGAACATTCCATAATTCTTTTTTTCAGTATGAGCTCTATACAAATGTTCAAAGCCTAATGGGAAAAAAAGCAGAGTGTACTATCAATATGATGAAATTAATATTTAGACATTTATCTCCTGGAAGCATTTAAATGCAAACATCCTTCTCAATCTGAAAACAGCAGAAATCCCTTGTATTGATTTATATGATCAAGACAATCTTCAGAGTGGAAAGATCCAGGAACTTCCCCTCAAAAGAGCCATTTCTAATCCACTAAAGTCTAGCCACGAATGGGTTATTTAGCTCAATTCTTAAATTAAGGCAGTGCGGTTTTTTCTGCTTTTTTTTTTTAATCCCTAAACTCTCCCTGACAGATGGTCTCCTGCCTTTTAGTATCTCTAGTGATGGTAAGGCTAAAACCTTCCTTGGCAGCTTGTTCCATGGCTGAACTTTTCTTACAGCTATAAAGGTTGGTTTGTACTTAAAACCTAAATCCTCCCTCTTGCCATATACATTAATTTGTTCCAGTCCAGCTATACCCAGTTTCCCTAATCTTATCTTTTAGGTCTCCTTTTCAACCCTTTTTGTTATTTTTTGTTATTGTCCTTTGAACCCTGCCAATTTATCTGTGTGCCTGCAATGAAATGCAGCCACGCAGATGAAATGTGCCCAGTGCCAGGCACAGCAGCACAATTATCTCCACAATTCTACGAGTGACGAGCCCCTCACCACAAATTTACACGGCTTTTGGCACTTTTTGTGACAACATTATTTTGCTGGCTTATAATCAGAACATCATTTCCCAAGAATATAGAGCTGCTCAGTGATCTCTGGCTGGTCAGGATTTCACCTTTTTTTTAATTTTTTTTTCCCTGCAAAATACTACTCTGTCTGTAAAACATCTTTTTCTTTTTTTAAATTTTATAATCCCTCCTCACGTCTGCAATACTGAGATGACATAGAAATCTGTGTAAATGTCTTTATCTGCAGCACTTTTTCCTTTAAATAATGCAGGAAGGTAGGAATTGTAATAGTTCGAATTTTTTTTTGCACTTTCCCATTTTCTGTTACTCAATAATTACAGTCAGGTGCAGAGGCTTCAATGATCTCTAAATCAACCTTTTTTGGAAACTCAGCAAAGGTTTCAATGACTTCTTATTTTATTCTGAAAAGTTAACTTGCCTTTACTGGTGATGACTAATTATTTGATAAGAAATGTCTTCATATCCACAGCTAAAAATAGCTTTTGAAATAAGCCTGAGGACTCTTGTCCCTTCTCACTGCGTTGTGATTTAATGATCTTTTCACAAAGGCCAAACTGATACTATTACTCACATTCCGTGGTAGTTTCCAGCATGAATATTCCTGCAGAAATCTTCAATGTGACAAAGGGAGGGGGTGTGAGCACATGATCTGGTGGCCTCATCAAGTACACCAAGTACAGTGACTTTCTGTGCTTGGTTTGCAGATCTTGGCAAAATTATATCCCTGTACTCCTTGAGCCGTGGTAATTTCTTGTTGGGAGCCAAGCCTGTATTTAATGGAGTGAATTATTGAAAAAAAAATAAAATAAAACAGCAGATGATGGAGATGATGGCAGTGATTAATAACAGAAACAATAATTACTACAGCAAGGGGAGAATTGACAGGTTTCCAGAAGACTGGCATCACATGAGCAGCTGGTGACAGGAAAGGGGGAATGGCTTCAAACTGAAATACAGCAGGTTTGGATTGGATGTTAGAAAAAAATTCATCCCTGGGAGGGTGGGCAGGGCTGGCATAGGGTCCCAGAGCAGCTGTGGCTGCCCCTGGATCCCAGGTTGGACAGGATTTGGAGCAGCCTGGGACAGTGGGAGGTGTCCCTGCCATGGTAGGGGATGGAATTGCAGTAATTTCATGCAGATAAGGCGCACATTTTGACTGAAATTTTGATCGAAACCCGGAAGTGCGCCTTATAATCCAGTGCACCTTATATATGGACAAAGTTTGGAAATTTGCCAACCCAGAAGTGTGAGCTGGGGCGGCTGCCACGGTGAGGGGGACCACTGCGGCAGCCAGCGCCAGGCGGGAGTGCCGGGGCCCACAGCACGGGGAGGGCACCTGGGGCTGCGTTTAAAGGCTGCGCCGATCCATGAAAAATGTTTGCAAATTGAGCACCTGCCAGTAAACCCTGCAATCACGCCATTCTGTTGCTAATTCGTTACTTTGTTGCACGCAGAGCCTCGCTGCAAAAAAAAAAAAAGTGCGCCTTATAGTCTGGTGTGCCTTATGGGCGTGAAATTACTGTATATGATCTGTGAGAACCTTTCCAGACCAAACCATTCCAGAGCTCCATGATCTCTCCACAAGGCATTCAGTTCAGATCTTGAAAACACAGTGACACAGCAGAGCTGTCACCCTCCTCCTGCTGTGACCAAACCCAGCTGTAGTGGCAGCAAATTGTCTCCCCTTGGAACCAGGGACATTTCTGGCCACGTCCCTGCTGTGCTGTGTCCCTGCCCAGGGCTGGCACCATCCCACTTTCCCCCTCTGCACAGGGGATGCAGTGTCTGGTCCCCACTTCCAGATCCCATGGAATATAGCAGTGCCCTTTAGGCACTCCTCTGTTTGTGTCAATTCTCTCATTATCATTTTGACAAAACTCACACCAGTCCTGCAAACCTTGAGGTGGAGCCTTTTAGAGGCTGATGATATCTGGGTGCCCTGAACTGTTGGAATTCAGAAGGCAAGGAATTCTCAGAATGTTGGGAATCCTCAGAACACAAGCCAAAGCTTTGAAATAAACACAGGATTTAATCTGAGGCCTTAGGAAAAGCTTCCAAGTTTAGGGGCTAGAGGCAAGAATGTAGATTTACAGCTTAAAGCAGAGACATGGTAAGTAGAGAAAAGTTTAGCTATAGAGTTTAAGATATGGAAAGAATAAAAGTAGCTACAAGGGTGACAAGAAGTTTTAGAGTGCGGCAATGTTTGTGCGTTAGCTAAGAAAGTTCACACTGTAGTATAAGTCAATAAAACAAAGTATCTTAACATTGAATTAGAAACATAAATAGCAGTGTTAGCAGTGTTTTATTAGTTAATAAATCCTTAAAAACCTTGTAACTGTAAGTCTTGTGACTCCAAACATGCTCTCAACACCTGTAAGAACTCTAATTTTCTGTAGAAGACAAGAAAAATAAACGCCACTTTCTAAAACAACTAAAAGTCCTGTCTCTCTGCCTCATTCGAAAAAGATTCCCCATGAAATGTTGTATCATGGAACACTGAATAGGCAAATCTCATTGCCAAAACACCAGCAAAAAGGGCCAAAATTGGCATCAGCGTGAGGGCTTTGGAGTCACCACCCTGCCCTAAAGCCAGAGCAGCCCCAGCCCCGGCTACCACTGGGGCAGAGGATGGATGGGTGGGGAGACAGCAGAGACTGGGAGCAGCAAAGGGGATTTCTGCATTGGGAGGGGTTTTGGAAAAGGTGAAAGGGATGTTGAGATGCTTGAGCACATCCAGAGGAGCAAAAGGGCTGGTGAGGCCTTGGAACACAAACCCTGTGAGGAACAGCTGAGGGAGCTGGGGTTGTTTATCCTGGATAAAGGAGATTCAGGGGTGACCTTATCACTCTCTACAGCTCCCTGAAAGGCGGCTGTGCTCTGGTGGGGTTGGTCTCTTTCTCCAGAGGAGAAAAAGAGGACAAGAGGACACAGTGTAAAGCTGCATTAAGGAAAAATTAAGTTGGAAATTTGGAAAAAGTTTTTCACAAAAGAATGATAAAGTACTGGAATGGTCTGCCCAGGGAGGTGCTGGAGTCACCATCCCTGGATGTGTTTTTAAAAAGACTGGATGTGGCACTTGGTGCCATGGATTAGTTGAGCTGTTAGAGCATGGGTTGGACTTGAGGATCTTGGAGGTCTCTTCCAACCCAGTGATTCTGTGAATTCTGTGATTCCGGGATTCTGTGACAGATGAAATAAGAGCACTCTGAGGGGGTGGCACAGGGCGTGGGCAGGGAACGCTGGCAGGGAGGGTGGCAGGGATGGGAGGTGACTGGCTGATGCTGAGGAGCTGCAGCTCCTCCTTTCCCACTCACTCTCGTGCTGATGAGCAGGATTGCTTCAGAGATTTCCCCTTGCTGTTATGTAAAGGTGGTGCTGTCTTCAGGGACACCTGGGCAGCAGTGCTGAGGCATCACAGCGTGCCCAGGTCATGCAAGGCAGCAGCAGCTGAGCATCACAGCTGTGCGCTGCAAATTCTGGCAAAATAAAAAAGAAAATAAAAGCCTCAGTGTTTGATCAGTCAGCCTGCAGTCTGCCCTCTAGACTTCCCCCTGGCATATGGTGCCTACAGCCTCTGGAGAGCACCCAAACCACCTCTTGCATCCAGGGCTTAAAAAGTGAATTGGGAGACATCATCTGTGGAGAGATTAAAATCATTGTTCGCAGGGAAAGCAATTTTATTCTGCTAGAATTCCTGTGCCATCAGTGTTCCCCTGCTCACAAAGGCCTTTTCTTTACAAAGGATAAGCCCAGGCAATCAATTGTTTTTATCTGGTAAATGAAAATGAATAAAATGCAATTTGGGTGTGGGTAAACAGAGAAGTCATTTTGCACCCGGCATTAGCTCACATCTCAGTGGACATTAGCCCTGGGTTTATTGAAAGACAGGTTATTGCCTGGGACATTGGGATTTTAGTGGAATGGAACACAAACTCCAGTTTATTGACATCTGCTGCATAGCAAAAAGATGGATGATTAGCTCCTCCATTTCTGCTCTTTTTTTCAGAACTGCTGTGTGGATGCCCACAAGGGGAAAGCTTGGATTATGCATCATATTCTTCATACTTTTATACAGAAGAAGAAGTTAATGGTCCTTTCATAGAAGCACTCTCCATTAATGCGAGTTTCTTGGCATCAGAGAGCTACCTGATTTTGCTTCCTTCTCACAGATGTACATGACTTAGTGCCTGTCATCTGAATTAAAAGTCCATTATCTTGATTCTGTGCTGCACATTGAAATTGTAATCCTGCACGCTTTGTAGTCAATAGTCCTAATTTTCAGTAGTATTTTTCGTTTGAAGATGCCAAAGCTTCAAGGACTAGCAACAAAGCAAAAAGTAAAAGTAAGAAGAATAAAGGAAATCCTGAAAGTTATACAGTGAGGAGGGGAAATTCTCTCTATTACTTATTTTTTTTTTTTGCCTGCACAGAAACAGATAATTCTCCTTTGAGGAAACAAAGCCCCAAATGGTAAACATCATTTTTTTTTGCACAGTCAGAGCTGAGCTCATGTGCACATCAGCAATGAGCAGCTGCTTCCCTGGGTGCACCAGCACGACATAAACCTTGTTCCTGCCCTTGACTTTGATTTTCCTCAGGTGCCACCTCACTGCAGGGCTGCAGCACGAGGGAGGATGTGCTCCATAAAGGTGAGATACAACTCCTGGAGCTGCTTCCTCGCTCCTAGTGCTGAAAGTTATCCCCTCAGAATTTATCACCCTGCGGCTGAATCTGCTGGAGCTCAGCCTCCCATTCTGGGGGCTGCAAGATGTGCCAGGGGAGGTTCAGGCTGGGCTTCAGGAGCAGTTTCCTCTGAAATTCAGGTCTTCCAAGTGAAGGGATTGTTAAATATTGGGACAGATGTTCAGGCTGGCAATGCAGTGCCCATCCCAAGGATGTGGCACTCTGCTCAGGGCTGGTGACAGGGTGGGGATGGGGCACAGCTGGGACTCAGTCTTGGAGGTGTTTTCCAACTGATCCTGGGATTCTGTGACTCTGCAGGCACAGGGGGACAGCCCTTGAGCTGCTTTGGTGAGCTTTGTTGTCTCCTCACCCAGACAGACCTGAGTGAAATTGTAATATATAGTACAGAACACGTCACTCTGTGTGTGTGTGTGTGTGTGTGTGTGTGGAAGCCACTCCTTCCTCCAAAAAGATAATTCATTGGAAAACCTTGAAGACATCCCCTCCTAATTGCCACTTCTGGAGTGTCCTTCTCCCTCTCTGCTCTGCAAAGACCTGACAATAAGCAGGTGATGGATCTGGGACTTGCAAAACGCCACTGAAAAATGTTTTGCAGCTCAGGAATATAAAAACCACATGGCCAAGGAGGAGTCGTGGACACAAAATTTGGTTTCCCAGCTCTTCCAGGCTTCCAGGACATGCCTCAGTTATCAGTTATTGTTCTTTGTCCTAGCAACCGAATTTCTCTCTCAATTTTCCTGCTGCTTCCTGCTAAAGCATTCCCAGCTGAAAAGCTTTTCTCCTGATACACTGCACAAGGCTCGATTGGGTTGCTGGAGTCAACATCAGTGTTTTTAGACAATGGTGCACAGCCTCTGATGCAAATCAAGTTTAAAAGGTTACTTTTGTTTGTGTGCTTTAGGCTATTCTGTTCCCTCTTGTAGCTCCCTTTTCCTGTGCTCTGTCAGCAGCGATATTCTTTAGGTGAGATGATTAGTCAAGGCCACTTAATTCCTTTTGCCTGTCTCTTCTCTGCCATAAAACCTGTTGATTCCCACTGGAAAGAAAAATCAGATCTGTTGGCTGTTAGGAACTTTAGTATTTGTGAGCATAGGAGTTAAGTACTGCTAAAAAATCTACTTTCCAATCTGATAATATCTTAAAAAAAAACAAAACAAAAAACCAGTCATTTTTGTTTTGCCCTTAATATATCAGCCAAATTAAAACAAAAGCAAGACTTATGTAAAGCTGGATCGCACTTCAGACTGTATTTTTGTGCATTATGAAGTTTACTGAAGTCTCAGGGGATCAAATTTGCAAAAGCAAGTACCATTTAAAGTCATTGGCACTCGTGCACTTTAATCCCCTGGGCGCTTTTGCAAATCTTTCACAGCCTGTGTAAATGTGCCATATTCAACTGCAGCAATTCTGTGATGGATGAGGCTTCTGCCAAGCAGGGAGATTTAGCAGAGCCTCTCTTCCTCGTGCCTTTCACTGTTATTAACAAGCTCTCACCTAGAGTGAAATAAATCTGACTTAATTTGCACTGGCTTCCAGTTATTAGCCATCCATTTGTAAATATAGCTGCAGTGACATCTGATTGTTTTTTTGATGTGTCTGCTGCATCAGAAACAAAGCCAAACAAATTCTGGCTGGTTACATATCAGCATCTATTATCTGTGCAGAGAGTCTGGAGGAACTCTGGAGGAGCAGGACCTTTTTCTGGTGCTGAAATTCCCTTTTTCAGACAGAAACCCAAGCTGACCCACTGCCTTTTTAAGCCCTTCCTCAGGCTTTTGTCTGGATTCCAACCTTTGAGAGTGTCCAGCCTCCTTCTGCAGCAAAACCACCTCAGTTTGGTGAGACAGAGAGGAGTTTATCCCATTTCCAGATGGAGCTGATCCAATCCACTGCTCCTTCCTTATCTATATTGACTGCAGCAGGGTTTATGTTTGAACTGCTGATGTGATAGCAGAGGTAAATAGTTAATAAATAGTAAATAAATAGTTAATAAATAATAGTAAATAGTTAGTAGGCTGGAAAGTCACAGATAATGAAGATTTGGAAGCACATCCAATAAACCTCTCAATGACAGGGGCTGGGGATTGGAGGTGGGCTCCTTGCAAGGCAGTTTTCGCCAAAGCTGGGAAAAAATGAGGAGTTAGTAAATGATGCTGAAGACATCACTTTTAATGAGGTTGTGAGGCTGCATTATATAACACAGGGTATTTATGACTTCACGGCAATTTAGGGATTTTCATTCTGCAGTCAAAATTAGTTGGGAATCATTATTGAAAAACTGACAATTTTTACAGGATCCTTCTTCCTCCAACCTGAAAAGAAAAAAAAAAAAAAAAGGGCTAATTGCTACAGCCTGACACTAGCACAGCCTGATCACTGCTCTGATTAACTAAGGTCAAACATTTCAGAGAAATCTGTTTCCCGCCTACATACAGTCAACCCAGTTAATTGATCTAAGAGAGATTTCTTCTTAAATACCCTATTCTGCAGAAAAACCATGGGATTCTCCCTCTTAGTGCAACGTGAGAGATTCTGCATTCAGCTGAAGTTTTAGAAAAGTGCACTGCACCTCTGCTACCTCACCTTGGTAAGAGCTGCTAAAATAAGAAGCAAGTTGCAGTCTCTGGGGTTAAAAGATTGGTTTTTTTCCCTGTTGTTTTTGGGTTTTCCTATTTTTTGTTTGCTTGTTTGTTTACCAGAGTAGTTTCAAGAGTCATGTAATTTCTCCCAGCAAAAAGTGAGAAGCCACCTTTTAAAACTTTGTTGAGATGTTGATGGAAGTTGGCCGTGTTTGTTTTTTTTTTTTAACAAAACAATTGAAGTAGCTGGAATTTTTTATGGATGCTGGGCTGTGCCCCCTGGTTTTGTCTTGGAACTGTGCACTTGGTGAAGTCAGAGTGAAGAGAAAAACAAGGGTAATACCTCTTCTTAGCTGTGGTATTTAACTCCAGACCTCACAGGATTATCTAGTTAAGCTCATTAACTGAGCTGTCAGTCAAAGCTCAGGTTATTTCCAGCTCTTTTTTTCTGGACAATCAATCAATTAAAGATGATACCAGCTCTGAGATATGAAGGTATGAGCTGAGTTTTTTGCCAAGGCATCCAACTGTTGTGTTCAGCTCCAGCCATTGCCCATGAGGAAACAAACAGATGGAAATTTAAAGGATTTTAGGAGATAAAAGCATTTTCATTTGGTATTTTGATTCAGCTCAAGTTTTAGGGAAACTAAGAGAGCCTCTGCCTTTCTTGGATGAAAAATAGGGGCTCTGGTGGAGTACGTTTCCCTTAGCATCCCAAGATGATTTTCCCCTGAGTTTTCCTGTGGCAGTGACATCTAAAAGTCAGTTATTAAAACTAAACTTTCTTGTCTAAGATATTATGTAAGTTCAGCTGTGATGTGTATTTGTATTTCATAACCATTTCTTGAAACTTCTTTGCATGTGTGAGCGAAGCTTAAGCCTTAAGGGATTTAATATTTAGCATATTTCTGCAATCTGGCAAGGTCATCTTTCTGCTGATATATTTGAGTTAGGAATTTACACAGGAAATGCCATAACTATTAAGTGCGAGAGAAAGCCAGAGTCCTGAAAAATTAAGACGTTTGAAAATAGAACCTGACCTTCTCTAATACAGGATTCCTGATGCCCTCCCCACACCCTTTACTTAATATTTCAGTTCCCATCACACATGGTACAAACAAACATAAATCAATCAGGAGTTCTCCCCCGTTTGCTGGCGTCAACAGTTTTCAAAGTGACCTTTTTCCTTCCTTCAAAAGCTACTTCGAACAGGGAATGAAAATTTTCCTCCCAGAAATCAAAATGTGAATCCAGCTACTGGAGAATAAATGTGTGGCAGTGAATGAAATAATTTAATATATATTTTTAGAGAAGTTTTATTCTTCTGAACTTTTCAGCTGTACTTGGTTGTAATTTAACCTTCAGCGAATGTACTGTGTGGAACTTCAGCATGTACAAGATGAAATTGTTCTAATTATAAGATTGTCTTAGATTTTAGTATTAAAAAATCTGCATTTGCCCATCTGCACCTTCACTTAAGAGGCTTAAGAATCACAACTTGGCAAATATAAATTAACATTAGAGTCATTTGCTGTATCTGCAGAGCGTTTTCAGTTTCTTTGTGCTCTCCTGTGCAGAGCTGAGCCCTGTGTGCCTCAAAATTTCCCCTTTGTCAAGGCTGACAGGAGCAAGCTGCTGTCAGAGAGGGAAACGTGACAGAAACCTCCTGTCCTCTCTTTACAAGTTAAACTCCTGTCCCTGCAATGCCTGAGCTCAACATGCACTCAGTAATTCCCTTTTCCATTTGAAGATGCAGGGATCTCTTCAAAAGTTGATTTTAGTGCTATGAGCTGCACATCAGGCCCAGCCAAGAAGGTTTTATGGAGCCACAGTGTTTGTGTTTGCAAACAGCGCTGACCATCCTCCCCAGTCTTGGAAATATTTATGGAAACCTATTCCCCTCTGAAATAAGTGTACAGAAAACTCCGGGAACATTTTGATATGGCTTTGAGTCAGCAGTGATCACTCCAAACCATGCCCCCCTCTCTTCAACAAGGCTTTGCTACCTTCCTCAGCTGACACTTTGCTGGTAATGAAAGGAATGCACTCCTCCTCAAGGTTTTTATTTTTTTTAAAGTGTGTGAAGTCTTGGAAAACCACATTTTATCATTGTCTAGTTAAAAGATAATATCACGCCTGGACAACACCAGGCTGTAATTTTTTTTTTTATGTCACAGCACTCATGTTGCCTGCTGCATTCTCACATTTCTAGGCAGCGGAAGTGGGTTTAGAATTGTTCTCCCAAGCTCTTCTGGGTCTGTGCTGTTGAGCTGCTGTGGCAATCCTCCCCCTGCATCTTAGTTTGGAGAACAGGTGTTTGCTAAGAAAGGTAGGAGCTTCTCTTTGAAATGGAGGATGTAAACTCCTTCCTTCTAAATTATTATAATTTTGAAATTAAGGGACTCTCAGCAAAGATATGGGAATAGGAATAACAGCTCTTTACTGGGAAAATTAAAATAGAAACACAGTACTACAAAGAAACAAACTCCAAACCCTGGCAGAGTCAGAATCCAAGCTGACAGCCGTCAGTCAGTCAGGGTGTTGGCAGCAGTGCCATTCAATGGTGGCTGCATCCTCCTGCAGTGACAGATGTGCTTCAGTTGGAGCAGTGCTCCTGGACAAGCAGCAGTTTCCCTCCAAAGGTCCAGTGATGATGTGGAGAAATCTGGTTTCCCAGTGGAGTTTAGTGGAGAAAAGGCTGCCTTAGTTTCCTAAAACTTCTGGTTTTGTCTTGGTAAGAAATGTTGGGCTCTTCCCCCTGGCTGGAGCCTCTCCCCATGGGATGCAGTAATTTTATCAGTGCCACAGTGGGACTCAATGGCCATGAGCAGAAGAGAACTCCCTGCAGGAAGGATGGGTTGTGAAAAGATAAAGAACACTGTCCCAGCTGGTTTATAAAATCTGGCCATGAACAGGAGATGTCCCCTTTGGAAATAAAGAACACTGCCCCAGCTGGTTTCAATGGATGGCCCATTAGCAGAATATCTCCCACAGAGATCAGGATCACTGCCCCACCCTCAACAGATGGTGATAGAATAGAAACCTTTTATCTCATTTTGTATTGTAACCTAAAACACCCTGGTTCAGCACCATGCCAAGGAGATACCGATGCCTTCAGCTAGAGCTGTGCTAAATCTTGGGGCTGTTCTCTGCTCTGCCACACCAACCTGGCCATGCAAAGCCCTTTCTCCTTCCTGCAGGTGCTGCCTGCCTCACTGATGGGCCATCATTGCTTTTAAAAATTGTGCACCACGACTATAAAAGTTTCTTTCACAGAGAAGGATGCAGCTTGACCAGCTGACATAAATAAATAAATCTAGCTTCAAAATTAGACAGTGGTTGTGCTGACTGCTCTGCATCCCTTGTGTGCTGGACTAACAAGTGGCTCCAGATGCTTTGCCACATACAGCAAGTATTTATTGCCAAAGGAAAAAAAAAACCAAACACAAAAAAGGATAAATTGATCATCAAACAGCAAGCCACAGTAAAATGCCAGCGCAATCCTAGCCTGACCTGCCAGGATAAAGCTGGCAGGTGCTTGAGCAAACTGCAATCTTCTGGAACATGATTAAAATGTTTGCTCTTTGGAGTTGCAGTCCTCTTGGTGGCTGAAGGCATATTTATATAAATTAATGGAAAAACTGACGATTCTTTGGTGGCAATATGCAAATTTTTTTGGTGATAACATCCTTGAATTTGTTCTCAAGCAATGACCTCATTTGGGGGAAGCTAAGCAGCATGTGGTGGCCAGCTCAGACACTCAGGAAGTGGAGAGAAACATTTTGCAGGGACATTTCGTGGTAGAACAATGGGAAATTCAGACTGAAAGAGGACAGGTTTAGATGGAATATTGGGCAGGAATTGTTCCCTGGGACGGTGAGCAGGGGCTGGGATGGAATTCCCAGAGCAGCTGTGGCTGCCCCTGGATTCCTGGAATGTTCAGTTCCAGGTTGGACATTGGAGCTGGAGCAACCTGGGATAGTGGGAGGTGTCCCTGCCATGGCAGGGGTGGGATGAGATGATTTTAAATGTCCCTCCTAACCCAAACCCTTCCATGATTTGAGGGGAGCTGAGGGAAGCTCTCACCATCACTCTGGCTCATCCCAGCTCCCTGCTCCTCTCTTGCTCTTGCTCCAGTGCTCCATCAGTACCCCATCAGCCCCAGGGGCCATAAAGCCACCACCCCTGTCCCCTGCTCCTCCTGCCTGAGGCTTTCTCATCAGAGCCAAACTTCATTCCTGTTAATCTGAAGTTAAACCTGGAGCAGGAAGCATGCTGCAAGCATGGCAGAAAGCAGCTCTCCTTCTTTACCCAGTCTGGGGCTCCAGTACACGACTCCTGAGGAAGAATTGGGTTCACCTAATTCAATAACTCCATTTTGAGCTTTTCCTTTGCTGCAGTACTTCTTTAGTCCTAATACTTGAGGTAATCCATGTTCCTCAGGGAAGAAAAAGAAAAAGAGGCAATTTGATATAAAATGACAGCAATTCTACAGTTTGGACTTTCATAAAGGTGAGGTTTTTTTTTTCTTTTCTTCTCTCCTCATCTAATTCCCATCTCTGCTCAGCTTTTGACATCATTTTGTCCTGCCAGAAAAGCTCCTCCATCCCTTTTGTGCTTTCTGCCAGCTCTGCACTGTCCCTTCCTTTCCTGTGCCACAATTCGATAAAGTCATGACATTAATTACTGAGCAAAATCATGTTTCCCTCTATGGTGGGTAATTTCTAGAAAAACCACTTTCTCTCAGTAACAAGTATTCTGCCACATATGTCCCAGCCTGTTTGAGACTCCAGGAAACCAGCCTGAGGCAGTGTTTCAAATCCTAATTCAGCTGTAATTTATATCTGCAGTTCCAGGTACTTATAAGCAATTTTTGCTTCCATCAGCTGTGGAAAGAGGAGAGTGATAGGAGAAAACATCCATGTCTCCTCTGAATTTCCCCAAAAATCCTGACTGAGGTCATTGCGCCCTCGCTGCAGCCCGAGTTTCACTCGAGCTGTTTGCTGAAGGACAAGCAGAGGGAAAAACCCTTAATTGCAATTCACACAGGCTGGTTTCTGTCAGCAGAGCTCCATCAGTGCAGGCAGCACCAGGGAGGGGAACATGCTGCACCCCCAGCTGCTGAGCTGCTCCTTCCATCAGCTCATTAGCAAAGTTCCTTTGACATCCAGCCCCCACTCTGCCTTTGTTCTGTTTTGTGGGATGAGGGAATCATGGAATGGGTTGGATTGGAAGGGAACTTCAAGATCATCTTGTCTTAACATCCCTCCCAGGAGCTGGGACAACTTCCATTACCCCAGGCTGCTCCAAGCCCCATCCAGCCTGGCCTTGGGCACTGCCAGGGATCCAAAGGCAAAAATCTCTGGGGACCCTGTACCAGGGGCTCACCATCCTCACAGGGAACAATTTACAGTAATTTC
>VRYO01001681.1:28997719-29034420 GCA_009812075.1 Sialia sialis | reverse complement strand
GGATGATCTTTGCCATCCCTTCCAACTCAAACCCCTCCACGTTTCTGTTTCCCACAACAATCAGCCTTTTCCCAAAGGTGTCTGCCACCCAACACTGCCACTGCTTTGTTAACAGCAGCCAGGACATTTTACACACCCCTCCCTCTTTCTCCTGCATTTTCTGCTTGTTTTGTTGGCAGAGCAGCAGCTGGAGCGTGGCTCATTGGCAGCTCCCTGGGCTCCTCACAGAGCTGCTCCTGAGCCTTGGCACATTTGCTGCTTCTTGAGAGCCACGGGTTTGAGTGGACTACAAAAAAGGTGAGCATTGAACCTTACAGGGATGGAGACTGGTTTTCAAGCTGCTGTCTAGACCTTTCTCAAGTGGATTTAGGAGCTCCTAGCTATGTAAAAAAGACCTTTTTTTCCCCCCCTCTTTAAATCTACATAAAAAAGCACAGTCAATAATCTGTGTAAACAATATGCAGTCATTTTACTGCAATTTTCTAAATGTCTGGGGGCAAAGTTCCAGCAGGATTTCAGTAATGAGAAACCAGAAAGTGTAACTTGTTCTCCAAAGCTGGGTACTCAAAGCACGGTCTCTGACATGGCTTATGCAGAGCCCTCATTATTTGATGTGATGTGCACATTTTCCCATCGTAAAAAAGCGTCAGTGCTCCTTCTCATCTGCAAGGAGCATCTCTCCCTGCAACTGCTTATGAAACAGGGCACATTATTAAAATCTCTGGCAAAGAAAAATTTTGAGAATGGAATTTTTCCTTCTGTGCTAGGTTGAGACGGTCTCGCAGGATGAGAAAAAAAAAAAAAGAAAATTCTTTGATTTAGAAGAACTAATGGTTTCTGACTTGAAAACACAATCTTTGAAATATAACCACAGGGGTTCACCTTGGCCATTCCTACATCAGTTCTGAAGGTATTTTTGAGCAGAAAAAAAAAAGCTGCTTGCTGTATGTCTGGAGCTGCTTGGGAAGACTTTGGTTCTTATCCTCTGGACACAACTGTATAGGCAATTTTTTGGTTTCTTGCTATTCAGCCTGAATGATGTTTTTCTGGGCAAAGCATTATGAAGTTTCCGGATGGTTCATTGCCTTTGATGCTCTAATTACCTCTTTTCAGCTATGTTTGTGCCTTATTAGTAATGAAAGCAAACCTTTCAAGTGCATGAGCACTGCAAATGAGCATGTTTAATAATTCATGCATTTTGGCTTAATTAGTACAAAAGACATTCTAAAACGACATTTTTCTGATGCATTTTTAAAAATGGGGTTTGGACTGCATGATCTTCAGAGGTCCCTTCCCACTCTGACCTTTCAGTGATTCTGCAATTTTTAATAAAGGAGAATTTGCTGTATAACAACCTTACAGTTCTTTGTTTGTACAGAAATAATAAACATCCAGTCAAATCTGAATGCTGCAATATAAGCCAGAGCTACCTCAATCTTTTTTTTTTTCTCCTTAATGGCCAGCCCTCTAATTAATTATTTAGTGCAGTACATTTAAGAAAATGTTAGTTCAAATAAATATTTGTAAACAAATGCTAAAAGACATTTACTGTGATATTTACAATGAGCAACACATTCTACCAAACAGGGAGTGTTTTCTGAGTTAATGTGACTCTGAATAAAAATAATTTATCCTTATTTCAGTACAACTAAGCCAATATAAAACACATTGCAAAAAAAACCCCAGACATTTTTAGCTGCATTCCAGAGGTCAGCTTCAGGTGTGGGAAGGGTTGGGATGAATTTGACAGGCTACATGCAGGGAAAAACATCACTGCTGAATTTTTCTCGGATTTTATTCAAGATAGCTATCTCATCTGCAGAACTAAACCAAGCTGAGAAGCACTCCCTTCTCCCAAATGATTTACCTCATTCCTCTTTCAAATGCCAGAGAGCTTGCATGGTGCTGTCTTTTTTTTTTTTTTTCTTTCATCTCTTCCAGAAAAAAAAAAATCTAAGGATTTATGCCATTTTCAATATAAGGATCATCAAAGACTGAAAAAAACCCGATGCTCTTACCAAGTTTTTACATGAGAGGTCTATGCATTTTCTCGTGAATCAGAATCTCCGCTGAGCAAAAGCAATTTGTCTTCACAACACTCCAACAGAGATAGCATCAGTGAGGGTGACAGCCTGAGGGTTTTCAAGTTTTGGTTGCCGGGTGGAGGAAATTCTGTGCTGTTTGAAAGATTATCTCAGAAAGTTTTGGGAAGCAGCGCTGGTGACTGTGACAGGCTGTTTTATTTAACAAAGGTGAGGATAAGGCTGCTTGCATAGGGCAGTGTGGGTAAAATCAAGCTCTCAGAGATCTCTCTGGGATGATTCCAGGGTGAGTCCATCCAGCCCTGGGAGCCAAGGAAAGGTGCTGATGGAATTATGTTAATTTAGGAGCAAATTCTGACCTTGTGCAGTGCTGGGGGTGTACAAGTGCTGTGCACATGGGGTCCCACTCTGCTGGGCATCTCCTGGCTTGTGCTGACTGTGGAAGGGGAAGCACTGATGGGATATTGAGTTTTCCTTTGAAAGGAACCAAAGGAGACAGAGCTGCTGACGTAGTTCTACGCTCAGGTTTATGCTGATTAAAAAATTAGAGTTGGTTTTTCCAGCTGACTAGTACGGTAAATAAATCAGTGAAGCCTTTGCTGCTACTCCCAGGCTGTTTTTCAGGACAAAGACTGCCTACAAGGGAAAACTTGCATCAGAAATGAGAAAAGAGTGGAGGCTGTGCAAGGACAAGGTGAGAGTTTAGCTGGAAAAAAAAGAGTGTAAGTGATACTCAGAGGCTTTTGTCACATCCAGAACTGACACACCATTAAAAACTTCGCAGGCAAAGCTTTCTTGGACAGCAGCAGCTTGGTCTGAAGCCAGGCTGATAGCAGCAGTAACATTTTTCACAATTGCTGCTGTCAGAGTTGGAAACCTGCTGGTGCTCCCTCCCTGTCCACCTCGTGTCCGCACTGCGCCGAAAACTCCTCACCTGCAGGGCTCACCTCGCTCTGCAGCACCAGGGAGAAACACTTAATGAGCAATAAACCCAATTATCTGCTTTGCTTGGTCCTGTGTCCTGCTCAGCCAGCAAGGGGGAGTGAAGAGGATCAGTCCTGCATCTCCTCGCTCAGCCCCAGGATCTGCTCAGCGTGGAACTGCATTCCCAATTCTTGCATAATTGTTGTTTTCTTGCAGTAAAATGCCACAAATGGAGAGTAAAAATTTCTGAAGAGTGCTTTGAATGCCAGGGCTCCACTCTGTAGAGCCAGTGTTGATCAGTAATGGAAATGGAGATGGAATTTCCGTGTGCAAATTTCTGACTGGCCAAAATGAGTGACAATCTCACACACCATTATCAGCACATTCAGGGGCTCACAGGCTCCTCCTGAGGCCACGTTTTCATGACAAAAACTGGATTTAATAATTCTGTAATAAATGCCAGAAGGTCTGAGAACAGCCAAGCAGCAGAAGGGGAAAGGAAAGAAGGAGAGGACAGGGCACAGCTTCCTCATTAGTGAAAAAGCTGCTGTGAGAGCAGGCACTTGCCCTTCCCTTCTCCAGAGCAGCCTCAGCCTCTGCTCAGGTGCAGAAAAAGATTGAAGTGCTCAGCATTTGGGGGTACTTTTAAACTGATTGAATGCAGGAGTCATTTCAGCTGCCAACCTGCCCTTCCTGGCTCTCTGACCCACGCATCCTCTTGTGCTTCTCTCCGTGTTTCAGCAGCAGAACAACACCCCACCCTTATGCAGCTCACCTATTTACCTGAAAAATGTTAGAGAAATAGCCAGGTTTCCCATTTCTAGCTGGAGAATTCCCTGCCAGCGCTGCAGGGCTGTACTTTATAACTTTCCACACAAAAAATGCACCCTCATAGATGTTTTGGAGATCCATAACACCTAGTTAAATGTTTCACATTGCAGTCTGCTAAAACTGGCATTTTCATAAAAATACTCAAAATACCAGATGTGATTCACAGAGCAAAATAAAAACAACAGTTGCTGTTGACTACAATCATTGGAGTTATCTCTTAAGGAACACCAGAGTATCAGTAAATCTGTAGTTCAGGAGCCAAATTTGCTGCTGCTATAAATCACTGACTCTATTGATTTCAGCAAGACTATAAATTGATTTCTACTTGCTGGAGATTAGGTTTAAGTGACTGAAAATGAGGATTCCAACTAATGTGGACTTTTTTTTCTTTTTCTTTCTTTTTTTTTTTTTTTAAGGTGATTCATTTTGTTATTTAGATTTAAGCCTTCTGATTCCAAGAAAAAGCCTTTGATCAAGATGTCTTGAAGCAAAAGCATGAGTGCTGTAGCTGAACTGAAATCATCCATCTGAACTCCACTGACATAACAGACTGTGCAGCTGCCTGAGAGGATGGCAGGAGCCTTGATTATCACATTGTTACCTCTTCCTGGAAGATGGAATGCAACAGGAATGGAAGCATGTTTTTGGTTTGCATTTCTCTGAGCAGAACTTGGGCCTCTAGCACAGAGCTGCACTTTCAAAAGACCTGCCAGATGCTTTGTCCTTTCCAGAAGTAACTTTAAGGAGAACTGATGTATTTTTAAGGGCTTCTCTAACACTGAGCTGAGTAAGGAAGGAAAAATAGATTAATTCCAGGAGTCATATAGATTTAGACCCTATGGATAAGCCATGTGGGTGTCCAGCCTCACCTGCACAACTGATCCCTCCCTGCTGGGATTTAATGAGGTGTCTAAGTTATGAAAACACGTAAAAGGGGCCCCACTGGGTAAATCAATCCGCAATCCAGGACTGAAGTCAGCAAATGTGTCAATAAATAATGAAATGGTGACAGAAAAGGTAAGGCCAGGAGCGCTCCCGTTCTGTCTGCGCCTTGTCACGCGAGTGCTTCATGAATTTTTAAGGATGTTCTGAGACAGCACTCTTCTGCCCAGTGGCTGAGAAAACTTGGAAAACTGCTGTAAACCTCGGTGAGGTGCCCCTGGTTAGCAGGGCTGGAGTTTTAAAATTCATTTGCTGGCCCTGGGTGCAGTGAACAGAAACTGTTCAATTATACATCGCGTCAGCTGGGGGTTAAATCGATGGTGACTCCATGGAAACAAGTTTATTCCTGAGATAAACTGGGAGCCTGGATTCAGCACAGAGGCCGGAGAGGTGAGGAGTTTTCAGGGTTCACTGCAATCAGCAGGAGATGCTCTGTTGACCTCTCCAGGCTCTGAATCATCCCTGTGAATTCGGGGATGAACCTGACCATGCCAAGGCAACGGGAGAGCCAAACATGCAGGGCAGGTGAGGCTAGAGCAGGAAAACCAATACCAGCAGTGCCCTGCTCTCTGCTGAGCTAGGGGTGAGCTCTGTAACTCAGCCTCCCCACATCCATCAGTCTGAATCCCCTGAGTGATGCTGACGAGGTGCAGCATTGCATTTTTGTTAATGAAACCCCCAGGACCAGGGGTTCTCACAGCTCTCACATTTCAATCAGGGATGCTGAATAAATATCTCACTATTTCACATCTGTAGAGCTGTGCTTTAAAGGCCAGCACATAAAGCTGTTCCATGGATGGCACAGACCATCACTATAGTCAGGTTAGGACTGTGAAAAATAATTTTTTTTTTTCCCTAGTGGTATGATTTCCTGCTTTAATTTCCAAGAAGAGCACAAGCATGACCTTTCTTGCAGGTAAGATTTGGTTTCCATTTTCAGGTGTCCGAGTGCCAGCTCTCCTGCAGAGCTCAGATTTCACTCAGTCCTCTTGGCACAGGGGAAATAACAGAGCCTGACATCAGTTAAATCAGGAATGGCTGTAAATATCTGCAAGGACCCACAAGCAGGGCTGGGGCTGTTCAGGGCTGGATGGGAACCCCTGCTGCTGCAAAAATCACACACACACTCTGTTCCAACACTGTGAAGGTGAACTGGTTTGGCATTTTCGAAATTAAAAATCTATTTTTTGTAGAAGTGAGGTTCAAGTTAGGAACCCTCAACAGAAGTGCTCTAAAATATCTGTTGTGTTAATTAAAATGGATGCAGCACCTTTGGTTTGATTTGGAACTTTTGCTCATAGTTTTAACAATTTAATATTGAAGTTATGACTGGAAGAACATGAAAGCAGCTGAAAATTTACTGATAAATGTAATCCTTGCCTAAGGCATAAAATTCTTCAGTAACTAAAGCTCAGTCAAAAGGTGTCTAAAGCTACAGACAGCATGGGTAGTTTAATAGCTGTAACTTAAAAATAAAATTAAAAAAAAAATATATATATATATATTTATATCGACCACAAAGCAAACAATCTACTTTAGAAAACCAAAATTAAATTAAAACTTTAAAAATCCTCACTTTTAATAAGAAAGATTGTGTTGCCAATCAAAAAATAGGAAATGGGCATTGTTGGGGGAGGGAGGGGGTTTCCTTAAAGTGCAAATTTCAGTCTAGAAGAAATAGAAAGAAAAACCCCTAAGAGTATCCTGAACTAGCACAGATTGGGATGCTTTTTTTTTCCAAAGTCAGTGTTAATTTTCATATCAAAATAAAGAATAAATTAGGAAGCAACATGAGCTTTTGCTGCTACACACTCCTCACAGAGTCTTTGAGGAATTAATACCACTTGTTTCTCTCCTCTAATTAAAAAATATCTTCCTTACACCAGTGTCACTGATTCATGGGTGACAATTGTAAAAAATAATTCAGATTACTTTAATCATAGACTCACAGAAGAGTTTGAGTTGGATGTTAAAGATCATTTCGTTTCAAATCCTTCCACTATCCCAGGTTGTTCCAAGCCCAGTTCAACCTGGCTCTGAACAAATCCAGGGATGAGGCAGCCACAGCTTCCCTGGAAAACCTCTGGAAAACCAGGAAAACCTGTCACTGTTCCAGTGCCATCAGTGACTTCAATTGATGTTATAGTTCTCTTCTATAGTACCTAAAATGGAACTTTCACATCACAATTGCACAGCTGCCCTATTTAAACTCAAGATTCACACCAATACAGTTTTCCTTTCTGATCTCAGAATATTTCAGCTTCTGATCTGAATCTGTTTAAGTTCATTTTTATTGGACTGGCAAGGTTAAAAAACTTACAGTGTGAGCCTTCCTGTCTGCAAATCCACCAGAATAAAAATGAATGCCAATGATATCAAGTATGTAGTCACATCAAATTAAATGCAGAATTAAATGGTTTTCATCCCTGCAGAACATTCAGCTTTTCTCAGCTGAAGGAGAAAAAGCTCCTGATACTCCACAGAAATAAAACCTGAGACAAGGTAAAGGCAATTTCCTCTCATCACTGGTGTGCCATTCCTAGGATAAGCAGCAAATGGCACAGTCTGTCTGTCAGTGCAGCAGAAAATAAAAAGAAGGTGCTCCATACACAGAAGGATTTAATATGGAAAAATTAGAGATGCTCATCTCGGGGAGTAACTTCAGAATAAGTGTATATATACAAGTTAACAGTCATGCTGAGAGTATTTACTACTGTTAAAATGTTGGCAAGAAGGTTTTTTTCCCCACTCTGTGCTTGTCCTTCTGTTTTTCCACATGCTTATTTTGATTTGTCTCCTTATGTACTTCTCTCAAAACTGGATCTTGGTCTCCTCCTGTAGAGTCAGGACCGTGATTTCTTTGTTCTGTATACAAATTATATACAATCTGTGTATACATATTCACAATTTTTGTATATATTCTATTGCATTTGAAACCAGACAGTGAAAATATAAAACTGAACCAGAAAACAACCCATATCTCAGCCTTTGTGTGCTTTGCAGTGGGATTTCTGAACAACAACAAGAGGAGGATACATAGATTCCTCTGTATCTCCAAGAAATTCAGTTTTGGATCTGGAAACCATGGAATTAATGGAATTATTCCCCATTTTCAGCCAAGGCAGGATAATACAGTAGGCATGGGGAAATGTCTTGGGTTACAGTACAGGATGTGATCAAAGGTATCTATTCTATCACCATCTGTTGAGGGTGGGGCAGTGATCCTGATCTCCATGGGAGATATTCTGCTAATGGGCCATCCATTGAAACCAGCTGGGGCAGTGTTCTTTATTTCCAAAGGGGACATCTCCTGTTCATGGCCATATTTTATAAACCAGCTGGGCCAGTGTTCTTTATCTTTTCACAACCCATCCTTCCTGCAGGGAGTTCTCTTCTGCTCATGGCCATTGAGTCCCACTGTGGCACTGATAAAATTACTGCATCCCATGGGGAGATGCTCCAGCCAGGGGGAAGAGCCCAACATTTCTTACCAAGATAAAACCAGAGGTTTTGGGACACTAAGTTAGCCCTTTCTCCACTAGACTCCAGGGGAAAACCAGACTTTTCCACATCATCACTGGACCTTCAGAGGGAAACTGCCCCTTGTCCAGGAGCACTGCTCCAACTGAAGCACATCTGTCACTGCAGGAGGATGCAGCCACCATTGAATGGCACTGCTGCCAACACCCTGACTGATGGGGTGTCTGGTTGTACTCTGACTTTACCATGGTTTGAGATTTGTTTCTTTGTAGTACTGTATTTCTATTTTAATTTTCCTAGTAAAGAACTGTTATTCCTAATTCCCATATCTTTCCTGAGAGCCCCTTGATTTCAAAATTATAATAATTTGGAGGGAGGGGGTTTACATTCTCCATTTCAAAGAGAGGCTCTTGCCTTTCTTAGCAACACCTGTCCTCCAAAGCAGGACAGGAAAGCAGGCTAAAGGTGAGCTGCCAGAGGTCCCAGCCTTTTCTGGATCCCCAGCGGCCAAATTTGTGTTGGATCGAGTCACGGCCATGGCACTGGAGCTCCGTCAGCAGCTTTCCAACCAAAACCCAATCCCTAAATAGACTCTGGTCAGTGTCACAGGGAAATAACTCCTTCACCCTTGAACTCACAGAAAAGAGTTCACATCTCAGGTTATGGGGCTGACACTGGAAAAATACTGTAGTGCCTTCTATTGCTGCCTGCTTCTTATTTTTCTCATTATGCTAACCAGCTTATTTTTAGCTGCAGTGACTGAATTCTGGAAAAGAAGATTTGTTTCTTGACTTTAGTGTTTAAAACAACATTTAGGCACTGCAGGTGATATCCAGACTGCATTTAAGGGAGCCTCGTAAATCTTTTAATAAAGTACTTGCATTCTTTAGCTCAAGGCTTGTCTACATGTTAAGGCTTTGCTTTCAATCATCAGGATTAGTCAAAACAGCAAGAAACTTCTAAATTGGGTCAAGAATGCTAATTAAGGCATTCAAAAAACTGAGAGAACCTGATCATTCAGCAAAGCTGGAGCTGTTAAATCAGTATTTTTTCCCAGTTAATACGCAGTAGGTTTAAGGGCTAGACTTGGGCTGCTGAACTGAGATGCCCAGTTGTAAAAACCCAAAAAATGTCCCAATCTGGATGTGAGGGCTTAGTTGAGAGCAGGCCTGGCCTGGCCTTGGCTGATGTTAAAAGGCAATGTCAGCTGGCCAAATTTCCTCTGGGACATGGGGGCCAAGGAGAAGGGCTGGAAAAAAGAGGAGAGAAATGGTGTTCTTGCCCAGCAGCCAAGAACACCAGGACAGAGGAGGAAAGTGTTTCCAGGGGAGCAGGGCCTTGGAGAAGGGGGGTTCCTGCTTTGTGCAGGTGGAAGGACCCAGGAAAGCACTTGGGCTCCCTATGCAGGAGTGGAGAGTCCCTGACATCTTCTTGGCTGTGAAATCAGAACCTTGAAAATTCATTTTTTCAGAGCCTGCCTCTCCAAAAATGCCATTTCTCCCCACTCACGAGAAGTTTCTTCCAAACTGGTGCCTTTCACCAGCTGAAAGTTTATGGAGGAAGTTCTGAGATATAAAACCTTGTGATGCTTGAAATGGATTCCCAAATCTACTGGTGTCATACACCCCCTGAGAGACACTGGGATCATATGTGGGATGATTTAGTCCTTTAGGAGTTTTATATTCATGTGATCTCTCCCCACTTTTGAGGAGGTGGGATGGTCAAAAATTACCTTGAACTTGTTCTGTGACATCAGGTAGAGAAATTCCTGAAACCCTTAAGGACAGTGTAATATATAAGCAAAGGTTCTGTTTACTGCTGATTAGCAAAAAATATAATTGGGGTCTGACTTTTGCAGTACCCCCATGGGAAAGCAGGTTTCTACAAATTGAAAGAAATTAGAATTTTCTAGATATCTTCTATCCAAGGCTTGATGTTATTCCTTCCAAGCATGGACTCCATTGCCAGGGGATGCAAGTAAGTGGTCTGTCCACAAAAGAGCCCCAGACATAAATAGCAACATGGGATGCAAAGAATATCAAAATATTTCCCAGTTCATAGTGGTTCTTTTCTCCAGCACAATGATTTAGGAGTAAAGAGAAGGAAAAACCCAACAGGCTTCTTGGCTGAGGCTATTACTGAGATTTAAAATTATAATAACAGGAATCTATTTTTAATAAACTGCTCCAGCAATGTTTATTGCAGTGAAGAGTAACTGTTATGATAACTCAATTTGTGATTATTGTTCTTAAAAGAGAAAAAAAGGAACATTATTATAAAACTCTTTGAACCTCTACAATTATCTTCCATTTTTCTGCATTACAGACTCTTTAATGGCACAGTGGGAGGTAGGAAGAGAGTGCATTTCTTTCCAATTTCTGTCCCTTTTTCGGAGGGTGAAGGACTGACTCATTTGTCAACCTCACAGGTAAACTTGGGGTTACAATTGTTGAAATTTATGAATATTTATACGAAAAATTGCCTCAGTTTTGCTCTGCTGAAAGGACTCCTTGAGGACCTGATCTTACTAACCAAACTTGTAGTTAATGACAGCTGTGGGGAGGAGAAGAACAATCCAAATCTCAAACTTCTGGGAGTTCTGATGCTGGGAAAGATGCAATGGAAACAATGAGCTGCCACCATTTTTACAGCATGGAGGATTTTAACATGGTGCAGGAGCTAAGAAGAGCCACTTTTGTAAAGGATGTGACTGATCCCACAGCTTTAAAATCCTGCTGTGCTGTTTTTACTGCTTCAGTTTTCACTCTTAAGGTGCCTCCTGGGACACATGATAGTTCTGATGGCTTCCTGAGAAATGTCACCATCTACAGTCGGTCACCTTCAAGGTCTGACAGATCTGTGCAGTCCACAGAACCTCATGTGCAGGTCTGCATCCATCCCTTCACTTTTTGGGAGCTGTGCAGAGGCTGTTAAGCAGCAATTCCAGTTTGCTTGGTTTGTAATGTGAATAATGGTGGTGATGTTAATGGTGAAGCATGAATACAAATAATCACAGAATCTCTGAGTGGTTTGGGTTGGAAGGGACCTTAAAGCCCATCCAGTGCCCCCCCCTGCCATGGCAGGGACACCTCCCACTGTCCCAGGCTGCTCCAGCCCCAGTGTCCAACCTGGAACTGAACATTCCAGGGATCCAGGGGCAGCCACAGCTGCTCTGGATAATCTGTTCTAATCTTATCTTTTTCCAAAAATCTGCTTGGGTGTTATAAAGGTCAGAACACAAGGACATGTGGCATACGCACCAAATGTAGGAATTATTTTTAAAAAAAATTAAAAATCTTACTTCCATGTTCCATTTCTTGTAGCTGTGACTTTTGAAAAATCAGAGAAACTCCCAAAGTTGTTTTTTCTGTTGTTGTTTGTTTGTTTTGTTGCTGTTGAAGACTGTTTAAAAAATGTTTTCCATATACTTGAAAGTTTTGGCCTGGTCTGAGGACAATGATGCAGAAAACATTGACAGCTGCATGTACCATCAGCTAAAGAATCCTCCTGTCTAGAGCTGGCTGATACTCAAGAATCACCTTCTCCCAGCTCAGTGAGCAGGAATTCTCAGGCAAAAATTCCAGGAGGCCTCTATGGATAAACCAAAAGCTGCTGGCAAAACTCAGACACAGAGAGGGAGTACCCAAGAGGGTGGAAGCAGGCAAGAATAACCCAGTGGGAATACAGAGACATTCAGAAACGTGGTTAGGAGAGCCAAAGCCCAGCTGAAGTTGAATCTGTCCAGGAATGTCAAAGACAGCAGGAAAATCTTCTGTAAGTTTAGAGGTGACAACAGGAAGGGCAGGGGAAATGTGGAATGGAAGCTGGTGACACAGGACATGGAAAAGGCTGAGTTTGCCTCAGTGTTCACTAGCCAGACCAGCCTTCAGCAATCCCAGGTCCAAGAGGTCAGTGGGACAGTCTGGAGCAGAGACTCAGCCCTGACAAGGATCAGCTCAGGGAATGCTCAAACAAACTGGATATGTGTAAATCCATGGCTCTGAGGGAATGTGCCTACAAGTGCTGAGGGAACTGGCGGATGCCAGACTGCCAATAATCTGTGATTGATCATGGTGATTGGGAGAAGTCTGGGGAAAAGCAAATTTGTGTCTTCAAGGACAAAAAAGAGCATGCAGGTACCAAGAATCCTCTCAGCCTCATCTCCATCCCTGGGAATTCACCAGCAAATTCCATTATTACCTCCTGTGTGTTAAGTTTCAGCTTTGCTGTTGGGTGGATTCATTTCCAAATTCCCATTTATCAAAAGAACTTTTTCTAACAGTCTTTCTTCAGAATGTCTTATAATTGTTGGGAATTCTTTTGAGAAACGAGTAGTACTTATTGCAAACTCTTGAAACTTTGCTGCAACCATAAGATGCAACAGGCAGCACTTTGAAAAGGGAGAAATTAAGAAAGGAGGAGGCAGAAGTGATTGAAAGTGACATTTCCCAGGAAGATTGAATTGGCTGAGAAGAAAAGCAAAGCACCATGAAAACAGGTAAAAGTTCTCTTGAAAGAAAAGATTTACTTCAAGGAAGAATAAAGGTGTGCTGAAGCAGCACAGTGATTTATCTCCAATGTTCTTGTCCACTGAAACCAAATACCTTGAGTTATTTTATTTCTTTGCCATGTCCTTAAATAGAGAATGACTTTGATTAATTGTATTTGAATTACTAATTACCTCTGAATTTCTGAAGTGGTGGGTAAAAGAGGAGAGATGTCCAGTAAGTCTTTCCCACTGACTTGAAAATTAAAGTATTGGTCTATTTGCTACTAATGAGTTCTTTCTATCCATATGTTTTGTTTAAAACCCTTCATAAAGTGACCTTTAATAATGCATTATTCAATATTTATGGGCCAACGTTCAAATTGCCCCACTGGAACCCTCAATTATTCTTTCAAGGTAATGAAGCTAATTATTAATTTTATGTTTAATTTCCTTGCTGCAAAGGAAAGCTAAAGCTAATCAAGAAAATAGGGAAAAAATAAAACCATTAAAACTAACAGAGCTAAACATGACTACAAGTCTGTAAATCACTGGAGGGGCTCTGTGGTTGTTCCAATCCTGGAAGATTTTTCACTCAAGCACAGGGACCAAATTTTGGTTCTATCTGCCCTCAAGAAAGTCAGCTTTATATAGAATATATTAGAATATTTCCAAATACTAAATATGCATAAGTAATGTATTTGGAACATGAAAGGAAAGAGAGCAAGATATTTGTTAAAGAAATGATAAAAAATATCTGTTGACTGCTTGGAAGGAAAGAGTTCAGTTTTGACTTAGCTGTGGATGCAGATGCTTCCCTTCAGCGGAGCAGGGACAAATATTTATCTTACTTCTCTTGAGTTGGAAATGAAAAGTATTTCTATCTTTATCTATTTCTACAGCTCCTGGGTTTGTGGTTCTACCCTGTGACTACACAGAAATCAGCAATTTCTCCCACTACTTTATTTCCTACTTATTTTCCCTCTTACCTATCTGTGTGACACACTAATTTCCTGCCTAGAGTATTACAACTGTCTCTACCTTCTGCTTGGGCTTCTCCTTCCCACATTTTTCTTTTAGCTTTCTCCAGCCAAATCCTTGATGTTTTCTTTTCAGTGTTCCTGCTTTTGAATGACCCTTCCTGATCCCATTGTCTCCCTTGCATTCCTCTGTCCTCACAACCACTGCTTCTTAAGGTGAATAGTGAACAAAAGACCTTCCACAGATTTTTCATTACTCTTTTTCACATAAGTGAGCACCACTGATTGCTTTCTGTGGATCTGAGTAGCAGTACTCACACTGGAAAATGTATATACTATACTATAGTAAAATAAAATAAAAGAATACAAAATAAAATAAAAAATTAAAATAATACAAAATAAAATAAAATAAATTATGTTTTCAGAAAGGCTACAAATATAATTATGCCTTTTTCCCATTTGAATCCTACTCTGCTTTGTCACATCCTGTATCCTGTAATGAAGACAGACAAATCTTCTGAGATTTGATAACCTGCTTGATCTCAGAGTACCACAAATAATCTGCCTTTGCTGTTGGGAGCTAAAGTATCAGTAGAAGTACCATGTTTGTGATCTGCAAATTTGATTGAGCCCAAAAGTTGCATGTACCTCAAGCACCTTCAGTCAGCAGGGAGCTGAATTCTTAATTTTCTCCTTTATTTTGTTCTCTCCTGATTTAGATACCCCGAGTTTGATATTAGGTGATGTCAAAGAGAGTGGAACAGCTCCAGGACATCACCAGAGGGTTGTTACAAGTCTGGCAAACCCCAAGGCAAAAGGGACAAGCACATCTTCTGCAATCTGTCTTTATGAGCAGCTGATGAGAGTCAACTTTTGCTCCCAAGCACGAAGCACAGCAGTGAGACACGGTTTATTAGAGGCTGGTTTCAGCTGGAGATGGGCAGATGTACCCACATATGGTCTTATTTATCCCAGAAGGGTCAGTGGCCTGATGGAGAGGATTTGATGGCTCAGCCTCTTTCTGCTTCTAAATTCTCATGTTTTCCGTATGTGGGAGAATATGCTCACATGTTCCATTAGCTGGGACTGATGCCTTAGGATTTTAGCTTTCATGTTTTTCATCTATTTTTAATCCTGCAATTCTTTAGTGGATAACTCTAAGCTCCATACAGAGTGCTGGCTGCTGCTTTCCCATTTTGGTCAGACAACACAATTCCTCTCCAGGCTGGGAATCAAGAACACCTCACTACCTCAGGCTCTGAGAGATGGAAACAAAAGTGAGATGGTGGTGGGGAGCAAACTCGGGTAAATGACTTCATTACCTGAAGCTGTAATTGGGAGATTAACCCTCAATATGTAAATGGACCAAATTTATAAAAGTATGAAAACCTGTCACCCATCATTCATTTTGGATGTAATCCTGGGGGCTTCATCTGCCCTAAATGTACCTGAAGGCCCTTCAATAAATAGAACTGCTTTTTGCTAATGCCAGTTTTAGCTTTCATATTTTTCAGATTCTGTACTGCATTAGTATTTAACTCTGAACTTCATATGAAGTGTTACAAGTTCTCCTCACAGTTCACTCACACAAAGTAATCCTTTTCCAGAACCAAGGACATGCTGCAGCTTCAGCCCCAAAAAGCGAAAACAGGGAATTGAGGAGAGAATCTGGGAGGATGAGACTGCAGAACCTGGAGCTGGAATTGGACAATGAACCCAATGTGGGAATGGACCAAAACTGATCAAAAGTGTGAAAAGTGAAAACTTTTGATACACTGTCCATCTTGAGCCTGGCCAGGCTCTTACACTGCCCAAGGTGAATCCTTTGAAGGCCTTTTAATAATACCTACTTTATTCCTTTAACACTGTCTAACCTCTGTTCTAGGTAGCCTCTCTAGGCATCATTACAGTAATTTCACAACTATAAGGCACACTGGACTATAAGGCGCACTTTTTTTTTTTCCAGTGAGGATCCGCGCGCAACAAAGTAACGAATTAGTAACGGAATCGCATGATTGTGGGGTTTACTGGCAGGTGCTCAATTTGCAAACATTTTTCACAGATCGGTGTAGCCTTTAAACACAGCCCCAGGCGCCCTCCCCGTGCCGTGAACCCCAGCACTCCCGCTGCCCTCACGGCTGCCGCGACTGCTGT
Source organism: Sialia sialis (assembly GCA_009812075.1). Taxonomy (NCBI): domain Eukaryota; kingdom Metazoa; phylum Chordata; class Aves; order Passeriformes; family Turdidae; genus Sialia; species Sialia sialis. The sequence goes on along the minus strand of VRYO01001681.1, from coordinate 29,018,581 downwards.
GGCTCGCACTTCCAGATTGGCAAATTTCTGAACTTTTCCCACATAGAAGGCGCACCGGATTATAAGGAGCACTTCCGGGTTTCGATCAAAATTCTAGTCAAAAGGATGCGCCTTATAGTAGTGAAATTCCTGTACTCCCTTAATTTTGTCTGCCCTCTGTTTCCAGGTAGCCCAAAAGCCATCACCACAAACCCTAGTTACAACTGTGAGCAGCCACAAGAGATATTGCCACCCACCCACCCTCTCCTGCTTCCCAACCTGGGTGTGGGGTGAAATCTCCCCCAGAGTGCCCAGGAGGTTCTTTGTGCTGCCTCACCTGGGCGATGTGCCTTGGGAACTGCCATGTTCATCACCCTCCCTCCGTCCTGAGGCTTGGGAGGGGACGCTGTGAACCTGCAGATGCCCGACTCGGACGGCGTGCTGGACGTCAGGCTGTCCGTGTAGTCGTTGGTCCCTGCCGTGAGCTGCTCCGAGGAGGTGTCTGAGATGAAGCACTCTGTGATGGTGAACTTGGCGTGCCTCAGCTGCTCTTCCATCTTGGCGTGCTCATAGGCCCTTGCCAGCTCTTCGTAGGTGGAGGAGGCACTTTCTGTGGAGACCATGCTGCTCCTCGCCCGATCTAAGAATAACAGGGGACAGAAAACATCTGAACAATAACATCTGTTCAGTATTTTCGTTGATGACATGGATGAGGGCATTGAGTCCTTTATTAGTAAATTTGCAGAGGACACTAAGCTGGGAGCATGTGTCGATCTGCTGGAAGGAGGGAGGGCTCTGGAATGGTTGGATGGATGGGCAGAATCCAATAGGATGAAGTTTAATAAGTCTAAGTGCCGAGTCCTGCATTTTGGCCACAATAACCCCCTGCAATGTTACAGGCTGGGGACAGAGCGGCTGGACAGTGGCCAGGCAGAAAGGGACCTGGGGACACTGATGGACAGCAGCTGGACATAGCCAGCTGTGTGCCCTGGTGGCCAAGGAGGCCAATGGCTCCTGCCTGGATCGGGAATGGTGTGGCCAGCAGGAGCAGGGAGGTCATTCTTGCCCTGGACTCAGTACTGGTGAGGCCACAGCTTGAGTGCTGTGTCCAGTTCTGGCCCCTCAGTTTAAGGAGGACATTGAGACACTCGAGCACGTCCAGAGGAGACAGTGAGGCTGGGGAGGGGCTTGGAACACAAACCCTGTGAGGAGCTTGGAACACAAACCCTGTGAGGAACAGCTGAGGGAGCTGGGGTTGTTCAGCCTGGAGAAAAGGAGACTCAGGGGTGACCTTATCACTCTCTACAACTCCCTGAAAGGCGGCTGGTCCCCTTCTCCAGGCAGCACTGAGAGAACCAGAGGACACAGTCTCAAGCTGTGCCAGGGGAGATATAGGTTGGACATTAGGAAAAAGTTTTTTAAAGTACTGGAATGGTCTGCCCAGGGAGGTGCTGGATTCACCATCTGTGGACGTGTTTAAAACAAGACTCGATGTGGCACTTGGTGCCATGGTCTAGTTGAGATGTTAGGGCATGGGTTGGACTTGATGATCTTGGAAGTCTCTTCCAACCTGCGATTTTGTGATTCTGTGATTCTGTACAGGGCTTTTTTGGGATGAAAGCCACGATATTCCAGAGTAAAGCCCTTGAAGTTATCAAGGTGATTTAAATGAATCTGCTCCAAATATCTGCAAAAGTGTTAGTTTAGTCAGGAACTCAGCAATCGAAGATAATCAAAAGTGAAGTCTTATCCTGCGAGCACCTTAGCATTAAATTCATGTTTCTTTTATGAAAAACAACCTACACTACATGAAAAAAATTTTACTTTTTCAACCAAAAAATCCCCAATTTCTCTCAATCTAAAACCTTCAAAAGGTTTCAAACCCACAAACCACGTTTAGCAAAATAAGAAACAGCTTCTTTACATTACCTTTTTAATGCATCTCGGAAATATTTCACTGGGGTTACACACGGGTTAGAAAGGAAAGTCTTTTTATCCTGTTTCAATCATACCACACATATATATATTATATAGATAGATTTTTTTCCTTTTTTTTTTTTAAAGTACTGGAGCAAAGGTCAAATAGAAAGGTAGTAGCTCTCAGATATTGTCTCTCTAGACACCAGGTAAAACACTAGCTCATTTTATTTGGAACAAAGGTCTTCAGAAAGCAATATTTGGCAGCTACAGCCTGCAGTCACTCAGCTGCCTTTTTTCAGTGCTGTGAAGCTAATAGGGGAATTCTTATTTGACACACGGGTTATTATGACCTACAAGCTGTTCATTTCTGCTGATGAGTTTCTGAGAATATCAGTATGTCTTAAACAACACTGTTACTGAAGATGTAAATGGCTACTGATACATTAAAAAGCAGTCTGGAAATGCAGGGCTCATTTCTGCAGGGACAGAATTGCTGGGCTGCTGTACCCACAGTGTTTCTACTCCAATGGGCTGGAAGTGCAGAGGACTTTGAAAAGTTCCTTGGGCAGAAGTCGTGTTTCATCCCAACATCTGTGCAATTTCAGACATTTTTTGTGATGTTCAATAAACAGGCTCATGTAATAGCTAATTCATAAAAATGGACCTCCTGCAGCAGCCAGAGGCAAGTGTATCATTATTGCAAATCTTTATCTTTTTTACTGTGTGCCTGCACCCCTGCATCTGTTTTCATTGTGCACAAAGAATGATACTCCTGCCACTCTTAAACACGACCATCCATTATTTAAAACGACAAGTACTTCTGCAAGACGCTGTAACTCGCTTAAGATTTTGAGCTGACCAGAACTTAACAGGGTTTCTTTTGATTTCTTTTTTCTTTTGATTTTTTTTTTTTTTTTTTTTTTTTTTTTGTGGCTTTCCACCCACAGGAAACATCATTCTGTGTTTCACATTTGATTTGCACATCAGACCTCAGTGATATCTTCCCATATTTCTGGTCAGCTGGAAACTCCCAGGAGGCAGCAGTTGACCAGTGCCAGGGAGCAGTGCATGTGAATATTGTGGTCATGCAAAGGTCACACAGCTTGGTCCATTGAAGTTCAGGACTTGCAGCTCCCCATATCCCATGCCAAGAGGGAGAATATTCCAGAACCAGTCTTCCTGAACACCTACTTTATGAAAGTTTATCCAAGCCCAGGGTGAACTTTATGGAACTTCTTGAACTTCATGAGTACAGATTGATCAAGAAATTTCTGATGGCCTCTAGTTAGAACATTAGGACTCAGTCACAGCTATGAACTGCTGCCAGGCATTTCTCCTCAGCTCAAAAGCTACTGCTTTGTAAGCGTGGAATTGTTTTGATAAGTGCTAAATTCTGCCAAATATCAGCTGCATCAACCAGCTCCTGCAATCTGAACTCCAGATTGGAGAAGTGATCAAATGTGCACATTAGCTCAATTGATTCTTGAACACATAATTTGGCTACATATGTTTATTTGAAAGTCTTAAACTTCTGAAGCACTTAAATTAAATGGACTCTACTCTTTTCCCAGAAACCAAGTGGTGTAATAGAGCTGCTTTTTGGCACAAGAAAACCTTTCTTGATCTAAAGCTTGCTGTCCCTCAAATAAATCACCGTGAGCTCGAAGGTAGACACAGAGTAGAAAAGTAGGCTTGTTAAAATATAGATTATAGAGTCTGTTTACATAATTGGATGTAGTTTATCTACTAAACCACACAGTAAATTTAATTTCTGCCCTTTGCCACACATATTGGAAAATATCCTTGGGTGACAAGAGGTTGGAACAGATCCAAATGCACCTGAAATCTGGAGCATCTACAGAAAGGGTTTTGGAGAGGAGATTTTCTATTTATATTTAGATTTGTACATTTAATAACTTTAAAAATTTATGATAATTCAACCTGAATGTTGTCATCTGACTGGAGGTATCTAGTGACTGCCATTACCCCATGGAGACAACATTGGGGTTGAAGAGGGTGAATTATGAAATGTTGAGAACTCCAGGCTGTAAATTACTAAATATGAGTGAAGTCAGATATTTGTTCTTACACAGAAAATAAACCAGTCATACTGGTTTTCATGGTGACAAGCCACTCACATCCACTGCTTTGTGGCTCTAACACATCATGAGCACCTTTCTCCTAAAATCAGGACAGACGAAGTGAGAAAAGAACTTCCTGTCTTCCGAGGAAGCCTGAATTCACTTTGGTCAGACTTCTGTTTGAGAAATATTTTACATTTCTTCTTTTTTAATTTTTATTAGATTTATTTCATGGTTGTTCTTCTAGTTTATAATTTATCAATTATTTGCCTTTTTTTGGTTAATTTTTCAGCACAGGACAGTGGAGAAAGCTTTTTTTTCCCCAGTTCCAGTTGCATTTCTGATGTGAAGGCAACAAGAAGAGATAAGGACTGCAGGCAGAATATATATTCGGTGTCTTCCCACTTGTCATGTAGAGGAATAAACCCCATGCTGTTTCTCAGGGAAAGCCTGGCCAGATCCTGCAGAACTCAGTGCTATGAATGGATTTTTAATTTTTGCTTGGACTTTAATTCCTGAGTTCTTTTGGGATTTTTTCCCAGTGATAATGAACATATTACATGAACGGGAAAATAAAAATACAGACCTGAAGGTTATTCAGATCTTAAAACCATTCCAAATATAACTCAAGCATAATTTTTGCTGACTAATATTGCCCATTCCTAGTCAAATTCTCCTACTTTTGCTTTTTGTTTCGGGAAGCTGCAGGAAAATTTACCACCTTGTCTTTTACAGGAAGGATGTCTTTCAAAGGACATGTGTGGAATGAGGAACCATATATTTGTCATCATTGTCACTACAAGCATTTGTGACACTCGTCATAAACACCCTACAGAAAAACCACCCTGGCAAGGGAAGAACAGCAACACCTGAGCTCCAACAGGCACACCAGGAGCAGGAGGGCTCCTGCAGTCCCGCTGTCCCCGTGGGGAGCCCGGTCCATACCTGTGTCCTGCGAGGGGCTGACGCTGTAGCTGTCACTCTCCTTGTCTACTGATCCTGCTGGCCTGGGCGTGGGCAGCCTCCAGTCCGTGGTGAGGGTGTGTGCTGATATGGTGGGGTGGGGTCTGTTGAGGGTCCACTGGCTGGCGTAGCGGTTGCGCGCGGTGGGTCCGGTTTTGGCACTCCTCCTCGTGGTGGGATCTGGGAGGGATGGCACAGAGGGGTTGGGAACAAGCCAGCCCAGAATCACAGAGTTCTAGAGTGGTCTGAGATGGAGGGGATGCACAGGGATCATCCAGTCCCACTCTTGTCCCTGCTCAGTGTCCACAACAATCCCACTCTGGGCATCCCTGGCAGCCCCAGGGCTGTGACCATTCATCCAACAACCTCTATCAACCACTATCTTTCCCTCATATCCTTCCCTGACAGCTCCAGCCATTTCCCTGTGTCCTGTCCCTGGTCATCAGAGAGATCAGTGCCTGCCCCTTCACTTCCCCCTTCTAGAAATCATGTTTGTTAAAAAAATCCCAAACTCAAGACATTCTCTTTTGAGGAAAAAAAAATGAACAGTGTTCATGCAGATCACTACAAAACTGCTGATGCTGTTCTAGAACTGCTCTCTTTCTAATGAAACTCTACATTTTATTAAGGGTGGAACTGAAGAGCTGAAGACCCCATCATTCTTCCATTGACACATTCATTATCCCTTTACTCCAAGACAAGCAGCAAAACCACTCTGAGAACTGAAAGAGCACAAGGCAAGCAGATCTGGTCAGGGATTTCACACCACACCTCAAGTGAAGTGAAAGGCAAATGATCAGCATAGATGTGCCCTCAGAAACATCAGGTATCTGCTGTCAGTTTTTAAATAGATGTGCTCAGAAACGTGGGGCTATAATTTTCTCTTCTGGACATACTGTTACTATATTGCAGTATTGATCAGCTACAGATTTCCTATTTTAACAAGTGGCCAAGACATAAAACATAAGCTGTAATTGTGCCATCAGAGTTTCAGTGGAAACAGGTTCATAAAGATTTGATTGGTTTGGAACAATTAGTAAATTAATACAATTTCTCAAACTTTAAAAATCATCTGCTACTGGTTTAATGTCAGCAATGTTGTACTTTTAAATTAACTTAGAGATAATATAGTGACCAAGATTGCAGAAGCAAACTGTGTGCCAAAATTGGCCTCCTCGAACTTTTAATAAAGAGTTCTGCCCTAAAAGTGAGTCTAACAAAACAAAGAAAAGAGAAAAAAAGTTGTGGCAAACAGAGAATGACTACATAAGCACTGAAGGATTTCTCTTCAAAGCTTCTGAAAGAATATCACTAACAATAGAAAGGATATTAGAAGTGAAAAATTCAAATCTATTCAAAATGTTCTTTGACATTCAAATGGTGAAGTTGTCAGTCTTTGAGGTAAAAAGAAATTGAAAGAAAAAGCAATACCCAGATAATGACTCTGAGCACTGCTTCTGCCTAAGCATTCCCAGTGAGAATTTGTATTCTGCTGCTTCAAAGAAACAAGGCTTTTGTTTACAAATACTGGACTGATCCTTCTCCCTTTTTTTCCCCTACAGCAGTGGAAAAATTAGAACCCAGTGCCATTGATAATTGATCCTCCTGGCAGTGCAGCACAGAGCTGCGTCACATGGACAGCATCCAAATCCGTGCTCCGTGTGGTGCAAACCAACACCTGGGAATGTGGCACGTGGCTGTGGTGTGGCCAGGAGTGAGCCTCATTCAAGGGAGAGCATGGAGAGCAGGAGAGTGCTGGTGGGAACAGCTCTGGAGAAGAGAAGGTTTGGGAGAATGCCATCAGTGTACAGAAATACCTGAAGGGCAAGAGCAGGAGAGCCAAGGTTGTGTCAGTGGTGCCCAGTGAGAAGACGAGGGGCCATGGCCACGAGGAGAAACTTGGGAGCTTTGTCCTGAACATCAGGAAACACTTTAATGTGAGGGAGACTGAGTCCTGGCACAGGCTGCACACACAGGTGCTGGAGTTCCCATCCTTGGGGACATCCAGGAGCCATCTGGGGATGTTCCTGAGCCAGCAGCCAGCCCTTGCTGACCCTGCTGTAAGCAGAGGGGCTGGACTGACCAGTGCCCAGGTGTCCTCAGCCTCTGATCCTGTGACTTGGGAGGATCTTGTCAATGGGAATGAGCTGGGAGAGCCTCTGTGTCTTGGGTTGCAATACAGGATGTGATCGAAGGTATCTGTTCTATCACCATCTGTTGAGGGTGGGGCAGTGATCCTGATCTCCATGGGAGATATTCTGCTAATGGGCCATCCATTGAAACCAGCTGGGGCAGTGTTCTTTATTTCCAAAGGGGACATCTCCTGTTCATGGCCATATTTTATAAACCAGCTGGGCCAGTGTTCTTTATCTTTTCACAACCCATCCTTCCTGCAGGGAGTTCTCTTCTGCTCATGGCCATTGAGTCCCACTGTGGCACTGATAAAATTACTGCATCCCATGGGGAGATGCTCCAGCCAGGGGGAAGAGCCCAACATTTCTTACCAAGATAAAACCAGAGGTTTTGGGACACTAAGTTAGCCCTTTCTCCACTAGACTCCAGGGGAAAACCAGACTTTTCCACATCATCACTGGACCTTCAGAGGGAAACTGCCCCTTGTCCAGGAGCACTGCTCCAACTGAAGCACATCTGTCACTGCAGGAGGATGCAGCCACCATTGAATGGCACTGCTGCCAACACCCTGACTGATGGGTGTCAGGTTGTACTCTGACTTTGTCACTGTTTGGGGTTTGTTCTTTGTAGTACTGTATTTCTATTTGAATTTTCCTAGTAAAGAACTGTTATTCCTAATTCCCATATCTTTTCCTCAGAGCCCCTTGATTTCAAAATTCTAATAATTTAGAGGGAGGGGGTTTACATTTCAAAAAGAGGCTCCTGCCTTTCTTAGCAGACACCTGTCCTCCAAACTAGGACACTCTGCCAGCACACAGGAGCTCAGTCTTCCTCCTGATGAGCAGGAGCTGTGCTCCAGCTGTGCTGTGCCCCTGTCAGGGGCTGTGCAGCACAGGCACAGCACTTCCAGGGTTACCAGTGGGCTGGAAACACAGCTGGTGCCCTGGTCATGCTGCCAAACACAACTGGAGAGAGATGAGGTCAGCAAGGCAAAGGTTCACAGAGAATCTCTTTCATAAATAAATAAATAAGGATGAGAGAAGAACTTCAAATATGCTGTAAAGGAATATTTGTCACTCAGTGAATGGGTGGGCTCAGAAAGGAGGGTCCATAACCTCTGAGCCACCCAGCTGGGCTCTGCTCTCTTCTTCACAGCACAAGTGGTGGCTCCAGACAAAATCCCATCACCCAGCCTGAAGCAAAGCTGGATTAGTGCCTTAAATCCAGAGAACATTACCTGGAAGTCTTTGACCCAGCTCTGTGCACTGCAGCAATCAGATCTGTACTGCTTAATAAAAGTGCTGGTGGATTTTTATTTCCAAGAAGGGCTGGACACAGATAATTTTTTTACACATGAGTAAATCCACATTTAATTTGAAGGAATTCTCTCCCTGGCTGCAGAGGAATGAAGCACAGAGCTGCACACAAAGAGGCATTAGTAAGAAAGGTGCTATGAAATTCTGTGGTATGACACAGGCATGAGGCTTTGGGGTGATGCCTCTTTCCTTATTAGAAAATCTAGTCTTCGAGGAATGACCTGAAAAAAGATGAAAGAGCTAAAAAAGCACCAAGGCCAGGACTAGAACACCTATTATTTAAAAGGTTGTAGTGGGAATGGATTTTTCAAATAATCTGCATTCCAGCAATTGAGCTTCACCCAACTCAACAAGTAAATTCTGAAACTAACAGGGGACAAAAATAATCCAAGAGATTTCAGAAATTGCACGCTATCTTTTGCTAAAATTTCTAACTCAAAACTAATCATTCAACCCATTTTTTTTTGACCCATTTACATAGATATGGAACATATTCATGAGAAGAATGAGAAGAATGGATTGCATCAGTATATTAATTTATGATAGTATTTTAATCATGAGAAGAATAACTTGGCATGAATATATCTGGGAAAAGCAATTTACCATAATAACTAAAGCCAGAAATGTAACTTTTTCAGAAAAAGTAATAATGAGAATTGCTTTTTTTTTTTGCCTGATGGAGAGGTAGGAGGAAAGCTGTTTTTGAAATACAATAAAGATTGATCACAGAGGAAAGAAAAAAAAAGTGCAGTAGATACTAAAAGCCATTAAGGTAATTTACCCAATAAATTCTGGAAATTAAAATCTAGCATGCATTTGGCTTAATGAAGGCCAGGTATGAATTATTTCAAATTACACCTCCATTTCAGATGCATATGCAATTTTCCCCACGTTGAATCCCAAGTGCAATAGTTTAAGAAATGTCCTCTGATGACCTAAATAAATTTCTCCCCACTCTCACCCACAAGGATGAGGCTGTAAATGCAGGAGCAGAGTATTTCTGTTGTTACAGCTTTCTCTTCTCTATGAAAAATCTGTTTTTTGATGTGCTTACTTGTTCCTGGCCGGGCATCAGAGACATCCACCAGTGGCCCTGTGGCTTGTGACACTGACTGGTAATGGACAGTGTGGGTGACAGTCAGGGACTTCTGCTTGGACGTCTCTCCAAAGTCAGCATCAGTGAGCAGAACCGTGGACCTGTCGTCTGGAAGTGGAAAAATAACCAGGTGATGAGTACAGAATGTTGGCTTTGCCTTCTCTGCACTGAGTCCCCCAGGCAGAGGCTGCTCCCTGCTCTCTGCAGGGTGAGGTGGCTTTGAAAGGAGGGAGCCTCTGGATTTAAACTCAAAGCCCACATAAAACTAAAGAATCACACTCATTTTTCCTGGTGATTTCACCTTAGAGGCATGGGGCAGACTGTTAAACATCCTCACAAAGAGCTGATTTGTGTGCAACCATTTGTGGCCCCAATTCCTTTGTTCCCATGCTTTGAACGCTGCCCTCTCCCCCTTCACTTTCAAAAAGCTCAGATGAGCTTTTCTACAACATATTCCATTTATTTCATTTTATTTGCATGATTAGCAATGTCCTCAGTGAAACCACCCCTATCTTCCCAACAGGAGGTCATTATGGGGTGTTGCTAACCAACCCTCTCTCCCCTTTTTCTGCAGAAGGGATGACCCTGACTCACAACTTTTTTTTTTTTTTTTTTTTTTTTTTTTCTGCAGCTTCAAATAAAGGTGTGAGGTTAAGCCTGACCTTGGGAAGGAAGAAAAAGGTGAACACTTTTGAAGGTTCTACTTCTATTTCTTCCCTGAGGGGTAGGATATATTCACCAAATTTCTACACAGACTTGGTCATTGCAGTGCTATACAGCACATCCTTTTCTAAATTATTAATATTTTTTCAGTTGTGATCTCTGTATTGTATTATTTTTTTTTTCTCCAAGGAGTAATCTGGTGCACTTGATCATGGATGGTTTAATAGCAATAAATCTTTTACTGCCTTTATGCTTGCAGAACAACTATTTGGTGTGCTATTAGACTTCCTTTTGCATTCTTCAGTCTTTTTATCCATTCAGAATTGCAATAAAAGCCTCAAAGATTTCCTGCTGTGCCATGCTATATAGTTTTATAATGTGACTTCTGGGCATTTACTAGTCAGCAGAGGCTGATCCACTTCTTCTAAGCATTCGTAGTTTTTGTTTTGGATTTTTTTTTTTTCAACTTGAAAAGACACCATTAGGGTGAACAGTCCTACACTACAACAGAACTCACATTTTTTACCCAAAGAAGGCTATAAATAGAACAACACTAGGAATCAAACCACTCTGTCTCTGGCAAAGGATGAGCTCTCGTTCAGGTTGGGAATAAAGCCTCTTGGCAGCAAACTCTGTCAAACCCTGCCAAAATCCCTGCTTATTCTGGGTGGAAATCTGCCTCTTACCAAGGCCCTGAGCACATTGCTGCAGTTCAGGCTCTAAGAGCATTTTCACTGTAACCCCCCCACTGCTCAGCAGCTGCCACTCCAAAGTTAAAGCTGTCTTTAGGATGAAGCCTGGAACAAAGGGCAGACTTTGGGAAGCTAAAATCATGATTTTTAAAAGTCTGTAGGTCTCCTTTTCAAACCTGGAGCAGGCATGGACAGAGATGCTGCTCTCAGCTTGCTGATTTTCCTCTTTGGACACACCATCCCTGGATGCTGTTACATTGTCAGCATCTTTTATACAGAATTTTATCCCAAAAAAGTAAAATTAGAAGTCTAACAAGGCCAATCAGGAGTGGCCCAGTGTGTGCTCATACAGTCACAACAGGCCACATTTCTATTCTGTGTTTTCAGATATTTTTTTAATTATTTGGGAAAAAAATCCCCAACACCAAACAATTCTATTTCTTGTGACAGTTCAGTTAAGTACCATCCCCGTGAGAAATCTTGTTTTCTGCTGTGTCAAACAGTTTAGATTTGAATTTTGCATGGATACACAGAAGCTGAAAACTGATCAAAATGTTGAAATATCATGTGCTATGAACAGGTGGATACAATATGCAGCATGTAAGTTTTAAAAGCTGGCTGTAGCAAATCTTCAGATACTGAGAGTGCAGTTTCAGAATTACATTTTCCCTTTAAGTAATGTCAGTCTTCCAACTGCCTAGTCAGAGCCAAATGAGAGACCAGGATGAAAATCATAAAACTGCCAGTCCTCAATTATATTTTCTTCAAGAAACTCTTTCCAACAGTTTCATTTTCCTAATGTCCTGCATTATTTTAGATCCTATTCTGAGATTACTTTTACTGGGAAATGACTCAAAGGGGAGGGAAAAAAACCAACCTAGTTTGGTTTTTAAATTTTTAGCTCTTTTCTCTTGATGTGTGCAGCAGGGAAAAGGTGTGGAGTAAAGGGATTCCACCTGAAAGAAGCTGTTACATTAACCAGGGAGAAAAAAACTCAAATTTACCAATGGTCTCCATGGTGTCCCTCTCCTCTATCAGCAGCTGTGCTCTGGGAATGTCTATGTGCATCCTCAGTGTTTGCTGCTGCTTATTAAGGGTGTCTGATGTCCTGGTGTTCTTGCTGAAAACAAAAGAGAAGTGAACACGTTAACATTCAGCTTAAATGAAAAAATATTTGCAAACTTCCTCATTTTCAATTTGTCCAGCTCAAAAAAACCCAATGTAACCATAATCAGCAAAACCCACTCTTACATCTGATTTTGCCCTCTTCAGAACAAGTGCATGGAATTAATTGATGCACTTAATGAATGCACAGTGGGGAGGGATGTGGTCTGTCCTCCATCAGTAGGAATCTGAGAATTTCACACAGTTTTCTTCAAGTGTTGTCATAATGAAATGGATAAAAGCACTTTGGAAGATGGACCTTTCACTCCTCATGAATCTGAGTAAAGCAACACACAGCTGATCAAACAGGTTGGTGGAAAATGATGTCTTGAGTAATTTCTAATTGTTTTTTTATCTTTTCATTATTTTTAATTAGCTAAGTTCCAAATATCACTTTGACTGATAAATGAAAAAGCAAATTAATAACTAGGTGTACTATTAATAGATTGCATAAAATAAATAAAGGCTTTAGTCCCATTGATGTTCCAAGGCAAAAATTGCAAATCTTGTTTACATTTGTGGATTATGTCTAATTGATTGATGTAATAATCGAAAAAAGAACATAAACCAATTATTTTATCATCATGCAAATTGAAACAATTTCATTTTGAAGTTTGTGTACCAGAAAATGAGTTCTTAAATGAGCTGTCTACCAAAAGCAAATGAAAATGGATGGCAAAACCAAGTGCCACAGTCATTTCCAGCACAGAGCTTGCACCAAGAAACCTTCAGATTGCACTGAAACATTTTGCCCTTTTAGATGTAATTACTCTCTGGATGAAATGAAATATTTGCAAATACTTCACGCAGGAAGGCTGAGGAGAGTTGAGACAAATCAGCCAGCAGTGTGATCCAGGTGCTCAGGCTTCAAAGAGCTGCAAGATCCAAGTGGAAGCTAATGTTCTACATAAAATAGCTGCAGATCACTCAGTTTAATTCTGCTTTGGCAGAGAATTATTGTTGTTAAAGGAATCAGCAGAGGACTGTTAAAGTGATGAGCTCAGTTCTTCTGCAAGTGAGAGAAATTAATCCATGCGTGATGAGCTCACACCTCCAGGAAATTTGTGTTAACTTCCTGCTGTGTCTCCACATCAGCAAGACCTGATTAGCTCAGGTTTGGAGGTTCTCCTGGAGTTCCTTTTTGGAGGAATTTTCTAGCCATGGGGTCAGTGGTTCTGCTTTAAATCCAAGGGTGAGATCCACAAGGCACATGGGAGCTCCTCTCCAATTTTCCAATCCTGCCTTGCCCTGCTGTTGTGGTCCCCAGCATTAAAACATTCCATACATCCCAAATTTCATGTCTCTCTTCTCCTGGGTGATTAGGTGGTGCTGTTCCCTGCATTCAAACAGGCCACAACTGGTGCCTTATTCAATCATTATGGAAGCAAAATATCGGGAGAGCCTCCCAAGGGCTTCCAGACTCTTCTCCATGTATAATCAGGGGAGAATGGTCATCACAGGCTCTTACTAAGCACATAAATTTTCACAGACATTTAGTATTGTCAAATGCAGATGAATTCCACACTGGTGTTCTCCAAATCTCTGCATGGAGTGAATGCCCCTCAAGTTGCTGAAATGTGAAGAGAATCAGAACAGTAATATTTTATCTGCGTGCCAAATATGCTTGGATACAGGCCCTTGGAATGCTGGACTGCTCTGGGCTTGCCCAGAGTCATCGAGCAAACACAGAGCTTCTGTTCCAGTGCCTCACTGCCCTCTGGTCAACTTTTTCCTAATATTTAATCTAAAGCTTCCCTTTTTCAGTTTAGAGTAGGAAACTTTTTTTTTTTTTTTTTTTAATGTCCAGTTTCAATAATCCAATAGTCACAGGATGCACAAAGTCAGATCCAAAGGGATGGGATCAGACTCCTGCTGAGAGAATGCAGATCGCAGAATCCCTGAGCCTCTTCAGCAGGATGAATGCTCTGTATTTCCATTTTCAGAAAATACTCAACCAACACAGGAAGCATTGTTTGGACCACAGGGAGCAGGAGCAGAGTTTTCCCCAGATTTGCAGTTTTACTGCTCACCTGACAAGCAAGAATTCCCAATCCCAACCTTGGCTCCAGGGATAACTTAATGCAAAGTATGTGGGATGTCTTTCAAGGCAGAACCTCTCTATATTCAGGAATTTTCCCTGCTATTCCTGAGAGCTATTCCTTGGTTTGTGGGCTGTCTCTCCTCCTCCTTGCTGATGTAATTAATTCCCCTGCATGCAGCAGTGACATGGGGTGTCCAAACACAGCAGAGGCACTTGGCAGAAGCAAGGGGGTTGGTGCTGATTAGGATGCTCTCTCATTCTGGAGAAGTGAATTTTGAATTCTTTTTCTGCAGACCACAACAGCTCAGCTTTCAAGTTATGAAAACCTAAATTTTCAACAGCAATGAAGTGCCTCTAGGGCTTGGAAGCAGGGCAAAGTGTTTTAAGGCTTCAGTTTTGAAGCTTGGTTAGAAGTATTTCCTAAACTGAAATCAGGCAAAAATATTGTAATGGTCTGGTGGATGAGGAGTCCAATAATTAATTTTTTAAAGGGATAAAATGTATCTCTCATTATTTTTTTTTTATATTTACAGACCAAAAATTTCCAAACAGAAGCATGAGCTTTTCTTTACTTATAAGACCTTGTAAAGATCTGTGTATAATAGAATTACAGTAATTTCATGATTATAAGCCGCACCTTTTTCATTGAAGAATCCAGCCTACCCAGTAGTGCGGCTAATCATCAGGTGCGGCTTATCTATGGACAAATCCCAGTGAAATGCCAACCCGGAAGTGAGAGCCGGACGGGGAGGGCGCCTGGGGCTGCCTTTAAAGGCTTGGCTGGTCTATGAAAACTCTTTGCAACTTGAGCACCTGACACCAAACCCCGTGCTGGCGCCATTCTGTTACTAACGCATTACTTTCTTACACATGGATCCTAGCTTTAAAAAAAAAAAAAAAAAGAAAAAAGTGTGGCTTATATTCAGGTGCAGCTTATATATGGACAAATCGCATGGTCTACCCAGCTATGGGAGGTGCGGCTTATAATCAGGTGTGGCTTATAATTGTGTAATTACTGTAATTCCATCTAGTTCAAGGAATCTCTGAGCTCTAAATCTTCAGGCGCTGGAGCCTGTCAGGAGGCTGAGTCACAGAATCACAGAATCATGGAAAAGACCTTAAAGATCATCTCATTCCAGCCTGACATGGACAGGGACACCTCCCACTGCCCCAGGCTGCTCCAAGCCCTGTCTAGCCTGGCCTTGGGCACTGCCAGGGATGAGGAATCCACAACTTCTCTGGACAACATGTTCCAGTGCCTCATTGCCCTCTGAGTAAAGAATTTCTTCCTGATATTAATCTAAACCTGCTTTCTTTCAGTTCAAAACTCTTGCCCTCATTCTTGTCACAGTCTGCCCATATTAAAAGCCCCTCTCCTTTTCCTAAGCTCCTTCCAGGGACTGAAATTCTTCAATGAGATCTCCCCAAAGATTTCTCCATTCTGAGGAATCCCAGCTCTCTCAGTATTTTGCTGTATTCTTTTACTCTGCTAAAGCTCCTGCTTTTGTCACTATTTAAAACAGATATTTGAGCAGGTGGTACTTTTATGTTGAGTCTGTGAATAAAAAGGCTTTTTTTATAATGTACAGAGCAAGTAGATTGCAATGGGGATTTTGAAAGAGTCCACAGTTTGTTGTAAAAACATATGGGAAATTAAATCTTGTAAGTAGTCAGAATATTTGGGGATAAAAGATTCTTCACCTTTTGTCCAAAATTTAAAAATTCAGTGAATTGCTAAACTGATTCACAGTGAGCTGTTACAAAGAGTGTGGCTGGACTGGTGCTTTCAACCAAAAGAAACATTAAAAATCTGTGTTTACTCAGCAGCAGGGGTTTTTATTTGTGAGTTTAAGGTATCAACAATGAGTTGTGCAGCTCCTATTAAAATGCTGATTTATCCTGCTCCACAGACATTTGACTTACACAGCCAAAGCCAGTGGCTCTCAAAGCAAAGACTAAAGCTCCATTTTTAATCTGCTTTACACACACTCATGAAAATCTCCTCAAAGGGAAAGATACACAAAGCTCTCTCCAGGCCTCCAAGTATGGAATCATCTTTCCTGCCTTCTCTCCAAATACCCCCCCTTTCTTGATATTTTTATCACAGCAGATTTTGGCAAAATCTTAAAGATAAAAAATATCAGGAGCTTTATCATACATGACTTATTCTTTGCAGAGGGATTATTATCCTCTGATTATTCACATGTTACATCTTCAAGAACATCAGGTGTTTGTGGGTAGCTCAGGTTTTGGTTGAAGGTGTTTCACAGATTTGTCACAAATGAGAGTTCCCAGTTCTGGCATGTCTGCAAATGAAATCCTATATCCACTACTTCCTCTGAAATTCTGATATAACAGTCATTTGCTGGCATGTCTGCAAATGTAATCCTATATCCACTACTTCCTCTGAAATCCTGATTTAACAGTCATTTGCCTTTGTTCAAACTTTTAGAAAAGAAATGTAAAATATGCTTTTGTGATAAGGCCAAGATTATTTGTTAATAAATGAGGATGAGAGGAACTGGTTTGATGGTCATGTTTCAATGCTGGTGAAAGAAAAACCCAAATAAATGATGGCAAGTGAATTACCTGGAAAAACAGCTCTGAAATAAGGACTGAGAGGGGACCTGGCTGCTCTCTGAGTACACCAGGTAGGGAGAAAAAAACTTCCTTAATTTTGTAACCATCAGCAAAGGAAAAAATAGGTAAAACCTGGGCACTTCTGCTGGAAGTTTGGAGAAGTTTTCTAAATGTCAGAGGAGTGAGGCTCTGGAGTGGCCTTGCAGAGGAGGTGACAAGGCTTGTGAAGCCAGCCAGGGTCAGGGCACAGCTTTGCAGAGGGGCTCTGAGGGGCTGTCACTGGGACTGAAATCTCCATCCAGGGGTTTCAGCTGATCCCTGCTGGGTTTCTTCTCCACTTGCTGCGTGTGCTAATCTGTGCTGTCTTCTGTGGCACCAGAAACCACCAGGGCAAATGTTCCTGAAGCTGCTGAATCCCACAGTTTGTTGCCATGGGCAGCCAGGGAGGCGGGGATGACTGGGACAGCATGACCAGTCCTGTTAAAATCACTGGGCTTATCAGATAGGATGGCACAGAGCTGAATTTACACCCAACCCATCTGTCCACATGCCTTTGCTTTTTCTTACAACAGAAGTGAAGTTTCTCATGGGTGAGGAAGTTTAGAGTGTGGTCCACGTGGCGAAATATCTAATGACATGCTCAAATTTGTTGCTGGAATATAAAAAGTATTTTCTAGCAACCCAAAATTCATTTGAACTCAAAAATAATCCCTTGGTGATCCCAGTTTCAAATATATGCAGCAGCTCTAAAGTTCAATATTTTCCCTAGACAAAACAATAAACATTGAAGTTATGAAATTTCCATCTTTGAAAGAATTGTGGTGCCAGAATAGTCATTATGATGCAATCCAACAACTGAATTAGATTTCTGAATGCTGAGCTGATGGAACAGAAGTGAAAAATAATAAATGGATTTACCTGCTCTTTTATACCTTTGGGTATAAGCAGCTAACAACAGTGAATTACATAAACAGAGCTGCAAAGTTTAGAGCTCTTCACAGTCAGAAATTTATTGCCTTTAATCAGATGATCTCTGAAGAGCAATTACTTTGATATATATTATGAATTTTTACTTCGGAGTGGGAAAGATATCCAAATGGACCTACATAGCTTCTATGATTTAATCTACTAACACAAGTTATCCCTTTTTTTTTTTTCAAATCATTGTAGCCCCTCACATTGTCCAGAGTGCTTTTTTTCTCTCATGTCTGACCATTAATGCATCACAGTTCTTAACAGACAGACAAATGATGAGTTTTGGAGAAGGGTTTAGAAATAAAAAGTTTACTTCTCCATTTGTCATTATAACAATTCTTAAATATTATATCATAGTTGACAGATATTTTTCAATTTATAAAAAACAAAAATGCTTACCTCATAAGCATTTCAGCCAAACTCTTTGCATCTAGAAGAAAACAGAAGAAATGTCATCACAAGTGAAAATCTATTTGATAGATGCATTATTAGCAAGTGATTTGAATCAGCCATGTGTAACACCACTGCTGTTTCTCTGTGGCAAGAATAAAAGTGTCTAAAAGTCCCTACTATTGCTGAAATTGCATTTCTGCTCCACACAGCCCAGTTTAGCTCCTCACAAACACCAAAGATGATAAGAGAAATAAGCCAAGTTACCACTGGCTTAACTAGAAAATAGCTACAGTAATTTCACGATTATAAGCCGCACCGGAATATAAGCCGCACTACTGGGGTAGGCTGGATTCTTCAGTGAAAAAGGTGCGGCTTATATTCGTGAAATTCCTGTACATAAACATATTAGAAATAGGAAAAATTTAACAAATGACAAGGATCTCAGTTCTTTCATGCTATGGGTAACAAAAGAACAGGTGAAGGAAGAGGAAAAGGCAAGAAAATAGGAATTTGGATTCCATTTCCGCAGCCAGGCTGGATGAGCAGTTGCCAACATGTCATTTCCAAACCAAATGCAATTGCACAAGATCTGAGCAAGGGAGGCCTCCAAGGATTCAATTTAGAATCCCAGAATCCCTGAGGTTGGAAAAAACCTCCACGAGTCCCAGCTGTGCCCCATCCCCAGCCCAGAGCACTGAGTGCCACCTCCAGGTGCCACTGGCAGGGATGGGCACTGCAAACCTCCCTGGGCAGCTCCTTCCAAGGTCTCACCATCCTTTCCATGGGGAAATTCCTGCTGAACCTCCCCTGACACAAACTTGCTTGATTGCACTCAAATATGAATGTTTTTTCCACTAGCAATAATTCAAAACTACTGCTGGGTCTTCCGAGCATGGTCTGCACATGAAACAGAGGATGGTTTATTCCCACAGGGATCAGCCCTGCAAAATAAAACACTGCTGAAGGAAAAATATTCCTCCTGTTCTTGTCATTGCTGCTATTATTATTAGCAGAAAATCCTTTGGGGATATAATTATTTCAATACTTCTCAGTTCAAAAGCCGAAGTTTGGTTTTTCAGGTAGGTTTCTGTAAAACTTTATCAAACGGAATACACTAATTTCTCTGGTATCATCCAGCAAAACCAGGCAGCTCTGCTTTGTTCTCCTGCAGTCTGCTGCTAAACAAACTCACTTAAAATGCTGATTCCCAAGTCCTTAAGTTTATCACACAGCAACAAAGCAGCCTTTTGTGCAACCAAGTGAAGCAAATCTGAGAAGAAAGCAATTCCAAGTTCTAAGTCTTCAAACAACTCTTATATTGAAGTTTACATTTCTTCTTTTATCTGCTCCTTGTAAATCTACCAGCACCTGCCAAGATATTTACTGAATTTGTCTTTTTTTCCTCCATACCACCTTTTTTAGTTCTCAAACACCTCTTGGGTCTCCAAATGTAACAATTTCCTTACTTGTGATCCTGTTAAATATCTTGCCTTTAAAATTCCAAGGATGCAGGAAGGAACAAGTCACCATCTTAACACATCTCTATAGGTAGTGTTGTATTAATTTTTAAAAGAAATGGAAAGAGGGCTCTTTACATTCATTAAACAAAAACCTCAGCCAAACCCCTTTTATCCACTTTTCTGAATTGTGTTTTTCTGACAGAGTGCCAGCTTCCCTCTTTTGAGCTTTATTCCTCACCTACCACTGGGGAAGCTGGAATTCTCTGCTCCATCTAGGTCTGTTAGCTCCACTCCTTCATTTTTAACCTTCCCCATCCCTTTCAGCGCAAAGCATGGAAGATTCCTGGTGGAGGGAAGGATGGTTCACCTGAGGTGTCTCATCTAAACCAAGCACTGCTTCATCTGGGCTCTCAGAATTCCTGTTTTTCACATGGAATGAGATTGTCTTTGCCCTTAACACTTGTAAGTGGTAGTAGATGACAAATCTTTGCCATCAGTCATAAACCAAAAGACCAATACTACTGCTCCCAAAGGAGTTACTGACTTCCAAAAACCCAGGAAGGAACAAATTTCTTGAGAAGAATACAAAAAAGCCAAATAAACCCAACACAATAATAATAATGACACCGTTTGCAAGTAATGTTTTTTTTTTTTTCCCAGCAAATTTTATGATGCTTCTTGTTGTTCCAGCAGCATGAGGATGGTGAAGACACTGTGCACACATTCTCCCTCTGGCACACATAATCAGGGTGGTTTAATATGCAAATATTGTTTTCATTCAGCCAGCAGGTTTTTGAAGAAATTGCTGCTTTCCTAAGTGAAGTCTGTATTTGTGCAAGGAATTCACAACTCAAGAAAAGCAGGAGGGACGAAGTTGAAAATGATTACAATGTACTTCATAATTTTTCATAATTTTTCATAATTTTTTATCAGATTTAAATGGCAAAAAATCTCCCTCACATGTTCTCAGGTACTGCCCTGCACACAGATGATTTCCATGCTGCATCTGGAAAAAAATTCACACCAATTCATGTATGTGTTCATTAACAGATGTTCATTCTTGGCTAAAGAGATACACAGGAGATTCTGCACCTTCAGTAAAAAATAACATGAGGCATCAGCAAGACCATGCAATGTGGCTAAAGCTGAATGAGGGAAAAAACTCCATCAGCTGAGTTTAAATTTGCTAATTATCCAAGTAGATTGTTCACACGGTGAGCAGAACTGCTGGAGTTAATGGCCACAAAGGTTGGGGTGGGAAGGGACAAAAACAAAGGTGGCAGGAAAATAAAGGGCTCCTCTGTATCCATCAACCCAAAATCCAGAAGCCTAAAAGTAACTGAGTATCACAGAATCATGGAATGGTTTTGGATGGAAAGGATCTTAAAAATTATCCAGTGCCACCC
>VRYO01001681.1:28975015-28996719 GCA_009812075.1 Sialia sialis | reverse complement strand
GCTGGGACCCCACTACGACATCATGTGTCCAAAACTTCAGCTCCAGGAGAAATGTTATTGTCACAAACCAATGACCAGAGATTTTAATGTCATTTTCCTGCAGTACCCTTCTGATCACCAAATTGATAATACTGTCTAAAATAATCCAGCATCCCTGGCTGTGTCCTATCACCTCCCAGTTTTCAGCTGGTGGCAGCAGGGCTTGGGAAGGGGGCGCAGATGGAAGGGGATGATCTCTTCTCCAGCCAAGCATCACTTCAGGGAAAAAGCCAGAGCCGTCACTTTCCTCTGCTGGAGCAGCCACCTTTAAGATTCTTAACACACTTGGGTTTTCCCCCTGGGAAATCAGGGACAGTGATAGAGTTTTAAATTGCATCCTGCCACTCCTGAACTATCACCCATGCTGATCCTTTCTGCTTGTGTTAAGGTGAATTGGATTTAAAAACAAAGGGAAAACCATTACAGGAGTAGCAGAGCTGGGTCAATAGCCAGGAGAAGGAGCATTAAACCATCAGGCTTCTCTTTGAGAATATCTGCTGAACTCCTGAATGGCTGCACGAACTCCAGCAGCCAAGTGACCTTTTTTTGTGGCTGGTGGAACTGCTAAACTGGGCAAAAATCAAGACTTTGCTGAGAATTCTGCTTTCTTTATCAAGGAGGAAAAAAAATGTTTAACTGTCCCTACATCCAGACAAGGGGTAAAAGGGTCAAGAACAGAGAGGCTGCTGTTCTTCAGCAGAAATGGGAGCTCAAACCCATAGTCCATGAGCAGGAATACAAATGAAGATTACAAATGCAATTGCATGCAGAGCACACTGAAAATAAACTGCAATTCCCTCTCCTTTTTGTCAAACAGGTTCAAGAAAACCACATCTGCAGCCGCAAAAACAAAGAGTTACATCTGTAACTTGCACGAATTATTTTAGAAGGTCCCACTGCAGAGATTATTTTTCTCATGCAGACTAGTGGAAATCCTGATTTAGGAAAAAAGAATACTGTGCCTCAAAGAAACTCCACCAGGTCATACAAACCAAGTGATAACGTGATATTTCCTTTTCAAAAATTATATGAAAGGTAATCACAACAATTACTAAAGCATTTATTTTTTAGCTAGGACATCAGAAAAACTCGCACACATTTGTTTTAGGGAATTTAGTAAGGGGTTCTCTGGAATGGAAATACTTATTGTCAGGAAAGCTTTTAGAATGTGAAGTAACTTCGAGAAGAGCAGACAATTTCAAACATGGGATCAGTCTTCAAAACAAATGAGCAAAAAAAAATCTGAATTACTGAAGTCCTATCAGTCTGATCTTGGCAATGAACAAAATAATAAAAAAAAATTGAATGAAGCTTAATGAAATGAATTAAAAGGATAATTGAGGCCAATCAATACAGACTTGTGGTCAAGCAGCCATGTCAAACATAGTGGATTTTTAAAATGAGATTAGAGTTTGCTGAGAATTAATGACGTTGAAAAAAACTCTCACTGTGGTATGATCAAATAACAGAAAAATATCATAATTCTGTTTCTCTAAAACAAAGTTTTGGTAACTCAAAGTATTTTAACACAAAGTAGCATGATGCAAAAATTAACATAGCACCCATTTTACATGGATTCCAACATATTCAGACCCCAATATGAAGCAGTTTATTCAGTATTTTTTGTCTGGGATATTTATCAGTGGTATGGAGTAAATAATATCTGATAAAAGCTTGAAAATGACACAAGAATTTGGTAGCTAAAATATAAGGAAAATGCCAGATCACTAAGAAAATAATCTGGATCATAAGGTCATACATCAAGATCACAAAGCAGGGCTGTACAACAGGGAATATTTTCCTGTTGCAGAGCAATCAGAAAACTGGCAAATGATCTCGATGGATAAAATGTTAAGGATGTAAATGATGGGAAAACTACAGAGGAAAATTAAAATATATTCATCTGTTTCCTTTGCCAATTAAAGCATTAAGAAATGACTTGGTTACCACCATGTGGAAAGAATATCCTTGGAGATGGAAAATGATACAAAAAAGAACTTCTGTACTGTAGAGAAGTCAGACAGGACCAGATGGGATGTCGAGCTGCAGTGTGACGAATTCAGCTCAGTGAGACACAACTTTTACAGAAATGGTTGTTAAATACTGATTTCTTTTATCAAAAGTACTGATGAAATCTTTTCTGCTGCCTGTGTTTAAGTGAAGCTCTGACGCTTTTCTAAATTGCTCATTTCTGAGAGGAAGTAGTTGAGAGAAATTTTGTGTTATGCAAAAGCCACCCTGGTCAGTGATCATCAGCCTTCCTCAGGGGACTGTAATTCAGGATTCTATGAACACTTGTAAATTAACCATGGAAAAATATTGTGCAATAACGTGCAACAGACATCATTTTCCAGAGCCAAAGGGCTTGAGAAGTCCTGCTCATTACCGGATGGAATTTCACAGGATTTCTAAGAATATAAGATAACACTTTCTTTTTCTTCACCACATTTTTTACATGGAAAAAAAACCCCAAACTGGAAAGGTAAATGGCTTATAATGTTTTGAAGAAGTGATTAAACAAGCCAAAGCATCCGGATGTCTTGATTTCCAAGGCTGTGTATGAATCATAAGGTTGGTTGTCCTCCTTTATATATAAACTTGCCCATGCCTTTTGTCTTTTTTTGTCTTTTTTCTAACTCCAAAATATTGTTACAAAGGACAAATTAGACCCAAAAGAGAGATAAGTGGGAAGGTCAGAAGGAAAACATAGTGCTGGTCCTGGTTTTAATAGGAACCACGATGACATTTTGGTTAAAATACAAATAACGAATCAATTTGGTGGCTCCTGGAAGAGGTCAGGCTTATTTTTTGTAGATGATAAATTATTTTACTATTAATTCAGGTTTGGATTTGAAAGGACTTTTTCCCAAATACCTTCAGGGAATAGCTTCCCAAAATACCTTTTGCCAGTGCAAAAGCTGTAGTGTCAGACTACAAGGGTCAAAAACTTGGCTGTGGCTCAGCCAGAGGGTTTTGCTAAAAAAATGATAAAGCTGAATGAATTCACAGATCTAAATCTTACTCACATAACAAACAATTGAATTTGAAAAAGGATTAGAGGAAAATACAGATCAGCTGCAATGAAAGGTCAGTGAACAATAAAGTGTTGTATAAGTTCTATTATAAAAAATCATGGGGAAAATGTGGTAACAAATCTAAGAATATCTGGTTGTGTGCTCTAACCCACTAATATCTGGCTACTTCTGTTTTATAATTTGGAAATCATGGTTAGCATCTGCTGGAAAACTGATATTCCCTCACCTTCTGATTTCATCCTTCAAAAAAATCCACTTTTAGGTCATTGAGGGAAGCAAACAAACAACAACAAAAAAAAAGGAAAGCAGGCCAATAAGAAATATTTTCGTTTCCCCCATGCAAAATAATAACAATGGATATATTAATAATTTTTTTAGAAACTTATGACCAAATGAAAAAGGGGGAATTTCTCTGGAAAACACACACACTCTGTTCTGTATTGCAGGAAAATGATCCCTGGGGATTGCACACTTTGGTCACGTGCAGCCCCACTCCTATTTTCATGTTCAGGCAGAGAGAAGTTCCACAGGCACCACCTTACCTCTCAGCCTCTTCAGCCTCTGCTCCCTCCTCCTCCTCCTCACGATCAGCAGCATCACAAAGAGCAGCAAGACCCCAACCAAGATACAGGAGATGGTCACCAGCATCTTCAGCCCTTCGTTGGTCCCCAGCCCTTCCTCACTTTGCACCACCGACTTGATGAGAGGAGGGATTGTACCTGGAAGCAGGGGCATGGCATTAGAGGCCTATCAGTGAGGACGAAAGATTGATTTCTTGTTGGAGTCAGTGTGTCAGGGGCCTGCCTGAATCCTCCAGGCAGGAGCCAGAGTGCAGGAATTGAGTTAAAACCTTTGAATGGATTGAAACATGTTAAGCCACCCACACATAGAATGGGAGTTTAAGCATGAGTTTGAGTATAAGTTTAGATGTAGGTTTGAGTTTTAGGACAAATAAATAAGTAATAAGAAAGTTAGTAAGTGAGTCATTCAGCGAGCTTCAGTGAGAGCTGCAGTGTTTTCGTGAGTAAAAGATCCCAGATATTAAAGTAGAAGAACATGTACTAGTGAAGGTTGAAAACATATTATTGTTTTTAGTAGTGGCTCCAGAAGCCCGAATTGAGACAGTACTTAGAAATGCAGTGAGAGTATTGCTTACATTCTTTAGATAGAATAAGATAGATCATACATGTAGTTTATATGTATCCTAGTGTGTTAAGAAATTAGAATTTCCATAGGTTGAGAGAAGGTGGTTTGAATTTACCTGTTAGCTTGTTAGAAAAACCCTACAAAAGATTAGGTATTGGGGAGAGCCATTGCTTTTTAGCCATAGCTGCTGCCACTGCTTTTTGCTTTTTGCTATTGCTGTTGCTTTTACCTTTTACCACCACTTTGCTGTGCCTGCCAGCATTTTCAGCACCCCAGAAAAAGATCAGAGCTCAGGCAGCAACACCAGCCCTCTCCAGGATCCCCCTGCTTTTGTTCAGGACTTTATGCTAAAACTGTGACTGTGCCTTTGAAGACTGATGGCTTTCACAACAAATAACCTTTTAGCAATTAATTGCTGCTTTAATCATTTAGAGATAGCCTGGCTCAGAGGTGCTGAAAAAAGCACCAAAAGGGGATAACCACCACAACTTCTCAGGGAATGAGGCACCTTGTTGCTCCAGCTGCAGGCATGACACTCATCAGGATTTTTCTGTTTGGGGTGGAGGCTACATTTGTGTGTCTATGAACACATAAGCAGGCTCCTGCAGAGGCAGAGATTATCAGAAATCCAGAGGAATTGCATTCACTGATTAAGGAAAACCGTGTCTGATATGCAGTCAAATACTATGATTAATTTTAAGTCCTATTAAATTATTAAAAAGCTGTAAGAGACCTCAGAATTCCTCCCTGTGTCTATTATTCCTTATTATGGGAAATAGCACCACTGTGACATTTCTGCTGGGCTTTTCTGTGCGAGGAACTCATTTGACAAAGCTCATTTTGTGCCACATACATCAGATTAATCCTTTGCACAGAAACATTCTGCTATCCATTCTGAGGGTGCAGCAGTGATAGTGATCTGAAATTCAGACAGCCAAGCTGATACTAATCTGCTAAAGACTGTCTGACATTATACTCATCAGTAAAACAGGAGAGTAATGCTGGCTAGAAACAATCAAATTTTGAGAGGGAAACGAGGGAAATGAATCTACCAACTACTGGCAGGCAGCTCTCTTTTTCATTCTGGGACATATTTGCATTTTGAATATACCTGGCTTCCTGGTGATATATAATACTTGAACTTTTCAATTCTTTTCTTCTTTACCTCTAAGGGACGTGAGAAGAATGCAGCACCTTCTGTGCGAGGCTGTTTAGTCATGGAAGGCTTCTCACTCATTTCCTGATTACTATTAAACTGCTGAATGCAACCACAAATGAGGCTATAAAATGCAGATTTGCTAGAAATGCGTAGAAACACGTAAGTATTGTGAACTGTGATGACTTTGGATGGAAGCTATTAAATTTTAACCAGCTACTGAAACATAAAAGTGGCTACTTACTTGTTAAAAGGAAAGGAGGGTGAGAGAGAAAAACAGGCACA
Organism: Sialia sialis; assembly: GCA_009812075.1. Lineage (NCBI taxonomy): Eukaryota > Metazoa > Chordata > Aves > Passeriformes > Turdidae > Sialia > Sialia sialis. The sequence continues at coordinate 28,991,058 of VRYO01001681.1, read as the reverse complement.
TCTTTTTTTACATTTTAATTGCTGCATTAAGTGATATAGTTGTATCTCATTATGTGCTATACAGGATCAGAATAAAAACTGAGATCTGATTCAGTACAGTGTGAGTGCCATAAGCACAGTGAAAATGTAGAATCCTAAATCCTGGTTTTTTCAGAAGAGCTATTTCAGCTGCATATAAAGAGAAGAGCAGCTCCCTAAAGGGACAAAGATAAAAGGAAAAGCTACAACCATCCAAACCTATATTAGGTACTTTGGAAAATTTGTTTTCTTACAATTGCATTTGGAATACTTTTCTAATGTTCCATTGCAGTTCTTCCCCATAATTTTATTTTTTGTCTTTTCTTGTAATTTTCTATTTCTTGAACACACAGCAGGATATTTTCATCTTGCCCTGAGACGCAGATTTTGCACTACTTTAAAGGCAAATAAAATCATTAGATGAAGAAATGGAAAGAACCTCAAGCTCCTGGAGGTAATACTAATAACTGTCTCTAAATCCTCCTAAACCCTCCTGGATACTAAAGGGCCAAAGTTTTCTCTGAATTACAGTCACAGAGACCATTAGGTTCCAGATTGCCTAAAATGATGTCTTGCTTTCCTTATTACTTTGAAGGAAATCAAATGATGAGTGGCCTTTATTTCACCTAAACCTGGAGTGTTTGGATATGTGATTATCATTATCCACACCTCTCTCTAGGCAACTGCAAACCTCATAACATTATAAACAGGCAGTTGGAGCTTAATTAAGAAATCATTCTGCATGTTTTCACATCACCCATTTGTTGCTTTTCAGCAACTGCATTAGAAATTACCAAAAAATTAATCCTGCTGTCCATTGAGGAAACAGCCTTTCAACATTTGCTGTCATCCCAGGTGCTTGCTGGGAGCAGAATGGTCCAAGCTTTTTTTTCAGGACTCAGTCCTAGACAAACGGGGAGGGTTTGTTTTGTTTTCCAGGTCGGTTCACCATCACCCTTTGTTAGCCTGATTGGTGCCTCACAGAATTTGTATCCTGAATGTCTCTGACCCCTTTTTCCCCTTGGCTGCAGCATCTCTCAGTGCACCCTGTGAATTCAGGAGTGTTCTCTTGTGTCCTTCATGGCAGGGAGTGCCTGGGTGTGTGAGAATCAATTAGCAGAGTTTAGAGGTGATCTGATTTAATGCCAGGGCTACCGAGTAGCTGATCCCTGAGCCAGGAAGCTCCTTTGCAGCTCCACAACTGCAGCCGCACAGGGCTAAAAATATCTCTTTATGGATTGTGTGCTTCTGAAAAAACAAGGGGCAGGGAGGTCAGCAAACCTGTAAGCTGGAAATCGTTACTGAAATGCCCAGAAACAGAGAGCAAAAAGCTGCACGTAGCTTTGTCATTAACCTTCTGACCTAATTCAGCATGGAGAGATGAGAGGGGAAGGATGCTGAGCCATGATATTCCTCAGGAGCTCTCCCACACAGCAAAGTGACCCAAACCCACGTAACTCTGGGATTTCTGCACACTTTACAAAGGCTTTATCTTAAGGCTGCTAAAGCTTCTAAGCTTGTTCTTAGCATTTGGCATCCCAGAACTTCCATGCTCTGTATTATCTAATCTTTAAAGTGCTACTCTTGGATCTGCTTTATCTGGAGGGCAGCTGTGACCCCTGGAAGCTGGAAGAGGCTAATCTCACATCACAGGGTGAATCAAAGGTAGAGGCAGAGACAACACTCAAAAGTGGAGTTTCCACTGGCATGTTTTCTGCAAACAAAAAATTCCACATCTAAGGAAGCAAAAATTTCTGCATCAAATACTGGTAAGAATTATAATTGTCATCATCATCATCACCAGTTTATAATTTCAGTTCTGAGTCAAACATAGCAAATCTAGAAAAATCTGAAAACTGAAATTTGGTTTTCCATCCATGTTTTCCTCTCATAACCTCAGGTCAGTATTTGAGCTCGCTCTGCTTCTCTAAGGCAAAATATAATCCTGGTGAAGCACGCTCCACAAATAAAACCAGCAATATCACAAATGGGAAGTTTTCTAGCTGACCAGAACCAATGGCCCAGGAAATTTAATGCTGCAAATATTTTTTACTGTTTCATTTTTGTCCCTTTTAAAGATGCTACAGAGCAACATAAAAAATCACAGGGTGTGCAGGTCACAATGCGTGACGCCAGGGTAAGTATCACCACTCAGTCAAAGAGAGCCTGACAACATTTCACATCAGAACTATAAGAATAGTTTTGATTTGAGTGCTGCAGGTGGAAATTTAAGGCTCTGGACCTGCATTTTGATGTAAATCCACTTAAGGTGTGGCTTAAGATTGCTTGCCCCAATCAAATAAACGTGATGATAACAGAACAACTGCGAGTAGAATGCTGCCTGTGGAGAGATACTGGGAAAAAAACAGAAACAGGATAGGCTAGACAAAATGACAAGAAATTAACTCATAATACTTGAAAGAGTTATTATTACACTTTTCAGTAAAACAAGTCCTTCATCTGCCTAGAAAGACCTGGAATATTTGTGTAGGGACTGCTTAGATCCTGGTTTCCTGTAGACCTCTGGAGTGCTGAGGCAAGATCTTTCTCTTAATTCTCTAGACTGTCTGAAATAACACAAGGACTTGTGTGGCAGCTTACCAAAAACGATATTTTCCCAAAGGGTGAGAGAATGTGTGATTAATTACATTCAAGAACTGCTGAACACCCAGCACAAAGGCTGGTGTAGCAGTGGAGGATGTGTCAGGCGCTGAGGTGTAAACCCTGCCTGAGTCACATCCCACATTTCTGCCTGGGAATGACCCTGGGCTCTACATGAGTGGTGATGTTCATGCGGAGGCTGTGCTACCAACACAGAATTACAAACAATTGCCAATTTGGTGCTGTCACAACCACCAGCTCGTTTGAACTGGCTCACCAGTGCTGTAGCTTGATTTAACACTACAGATGTTGCCAAGTGGTTGCACAATACAGCACAACATCCCTGGCAACACAGCACGATTTTCCACTGGCTGTCTCCAGAAAAGCTCTGGCAATTCCCACTGGAGCAATTTGAGAGCCATCTGTGCTGCCTTTTTGCCAGGAATGCAGTTCCCCACTGTAGAGCCACCAGGAGCACACATGTGCCACCATCCCTCTCGATCAGCCTGGCAGGACCTGGCACTCACTGCAGTGAGTGACAAACTGGCACATTTGCTCCTGCCCTCGTGCCCTGGGTTTTTGCAGGGTGGGCAGTAACCCCTGGCAGAAGGGTGGGATGTGACAACTCCCTCATGGTCCGTGTCCTGCTGCTGGGCATGACAGAGCCATCTGTCACGGCCATTAGCTCCCTGTGCCCTGTCTGTAAACAGGGATGGCTGCACTGCCATTGCTCTGCCCTTGGAGGATAGTTATCCAGAGGTTTTCCCAGAGGACAACCTGCTTGGCTGCTCCAGTGTGTCCTGTAATGGGTTTTGGGCTGTGTCACAGGGAATAGCAATGAGGCCAGACACCCCCGTGAATGGCTTCAGGAACAAATTCCACGGCAAACTAAAATTTCATGGAAAAGATGCATGAAATACTAGGAAAGGCCCCTGGAACCACTGGAACTAATGACTTTTAATGTCCTATAATTATGTGTCTTATGGCTGATTGACTTTGGAGTTTTTCTGAAGTGAGGACAAATAAACAATTCCTCTTTTCTGCCTGGCAGCCTACTTTCCAGTCAGGAAATCAGGAGCTATTTTACATCTCTGAGACTTTAACCTCTCAGAGAGCATGACTGGCAGATTCAAAACGGGGTTTATGAGGGGAAAAAAATGGAAGATGAGCAAAAAGAACGTCAAGTAAAACAGTATCTGAGGCGTAAATGAAAGGAAATACTTACTGCCATCATAATTGAGCGTGGCAAATTTGGCTTGCTTCTCTGCGCAGCCAGCACTGTTGCACACTCTCATTTGCAGCTCGTACCAGGTGGCCTCCTGGAGGTCGTAGAGGATGTAGGACTTGGACAGGGATGTCCTCTGGGCCGTTGTCCAGACCGTGGTCCCAAAGGGCCGATACTCCAGGGTGAAGGAGGTGATGGGGCAGCCGCCGTCGTTCCAGCCGATCAGGTTCAGCCTCACCCGCGTGGTGTTGATGCTGGCAAAGAGCTCTTGCTCCTTGGAGAACTGTGGCTCTAGAGGTAGTGGGATGTTCCAGACAGAATGCTTAAATATTGTAGATAAAATTTCTCAAAATATAAAATTTAGAGAATAGTTTCTAGGGCAATGTTCATCCTAGCTTAATCTCAATATCTATATATTCAACTTACCCCCCTCCTCCTTCTTTTTCCCACTTTGTGCCAGACTCACAAACCCAGATTTTCAAGTCAATATGTGGGGAAAAAAAATCCAAACATCCATTCAAAAAATTTGGTTTGTTTTGCCTTGCAGAACTTCACACAAACTTTTTCCTTTATTTTTGACACTTATCCAGTTCAGAGGATGCTGCTTGCACACTCCTTCAACACTGCTTTGGAGCAGAAATTAGGCATCGGCTCCATTTCCTTTATACATAAATATACTCCAAGGCTCCCTTCAGCATCCAGACAAATAAACCCCTGAATTTTTATAAGAAAAGACAATTTCCTCATGGCAATTAAATAGTTGGAATATAGTCTGTGACAGTGGAGACACCCTCTTACCAAATATCTGCCAACCCACCTTAGAAAAAAATCTATTAGAGAAAAAAAGAACAGAACAATCTTTTTTTTTTGTCACAACCATGGACAGAGCTGTGTTTCCAAAGCCAGTCATATTAAAATATCCAAGCCTGTTTCCTCACCAAAGCAAGGTCTCCAGGAGAAGGCAGGAGCTTTGGGAGGGTGAAGGGGATGGAACCAACGCACCTTTGCCGAGCGTCTTGGCCTCGATGATCTCGCTGATGCGCCCCGGCCCCACCCCGTTCTGAGCAGTCAGGGTGAACTTGTACCAGGTGCCACATTTCAGGGTTTCCAGCCTGTAGGACCTCTCACTGGGGCTGATGGGGAAGCTGCCCCACTGCTCACTGTTGTCCTCTGAGTACTGCAGAATGTAACCTGGAGGGAAAGCGCGGATGGCAACATCACAAATCTATCATTTAACCAAAGGAGGCATTTTAAAAACCTAAAAAAACTGAAATAAAAAAATCCCATATACAGCTTTCCCCTGACTGCAAGATACCAGACAATGCATTTTGTCCACCCTGACAACAGCTGAAATACAATTTTTTGTGATGGCTTCAAGGGGAAAAGAAAAGGATGGATATTTCTAAGGACCCTTCAATCAGCAACAACCAGATGACGAACCTGGACCCTCCAAAATGAGTGGTTAGAGATTACACATATGGAAAATCAGACAGATCAACTGTCATAACAGCTGAGGAGAAAGTGATTAACTGTGTGAATAAACCACCACAAAGACAAACTGCAATTTACTGAAAGCTGTTATCACCATGATAGTGCACATTAAGGGTTGACAGCAATACAAATTGGGTTGTTTTTCTTTTTACTTTTATTTTTTTTTTTTTTGCCATTCATAATTGCATACTAATCCTATCAACATATGATAATTTAGTAAGAAGCAGCAATTAACCTGAATTACATTACCTCGGATAGAACTGCCACCATTGTCTCCAGGTATCCAGGAAAGAGTGATAGAGGAAGATGTAGTTTTGGATACAGTGAGTCTTGGCTGGTCTGGTGGAACTAGAGGGGAAATAGAAATAGAAAATGCAATCAAATGGTTTGACACAACCTTAATCACTTCTAACAGTCATTTATCAAATAGCTATTTGGAGTTGCAAAAAATGCAAATGATTTCTGTCAAAGTGTCTTTTTAGCTGACATCCTTGGTAAAGACAAGAATAGACGAGCTCTCATTTTTAAAATTTAATTTTATGCACAGTTTTGTCTTTCAAGTCTTAACCTTTGTTTTTCTCCGATTTTTTTTGCATCTGTCCTGTTAGACTCAATGGCACATGAGCCACTCAGCCATTAATTTTCACTGTTTTGAATATATGTTTTGGTGAGAAGATAAAATTTTAGTGGCAGGAAACATGTGCTGTTGCAAATGGTGCCCTTCTCATTCCCGTGTTTGCAGGCTATTATGGCAAAAATGATAAAAAGGTGCAAATCATGGACTGCTGCCAGTGAAAATGTGAGAGTTAATTAGGTATCATAGATAGATTGGTCTGGAGGCAGATCCAGTCCTCTTCCAAACTACTCAGGCTTTTGGTAGAAAGAATTCCCAACCCTGTCAGCAAAGACTGGAAACATTTCCATTCTGCTGTTCCCCATAAACATTATGGGGGATGGAAGATCAGGGGTCCAAGGACCAGCTGCAGGAATAAAACTGAGGTTTCAATTCTCATCCACTTCCCAGTTCCCAGCTTCCTTTGGAGGAAAATCATGGAATGGTTTGGGTTGGAAAAGACCTTAAAGATCATCTCATTCCAATCCACTGCCATGGCAGGGACACCTGCCATTGTCCCAGGTGCTCCAAGCCCAATGTCCAACCTGGAACTGAACATTCCAGGGATCCAGGGGCAGCCACAGCTGCTCTGGGCACCCTGTGCCAGGGTCTCACCATCCTCACTTAAGGAATTTCTTCCAGCACTAAAGGGCAGAGAAGGAGCCATGCCACATCCCAACAATTTGCCGTGGGACTGGGAACTGACATAGGGAACTGGGACTGGAAATGGACTGGGAACGTTCTTCTGTCAGAAACAGATGAAATGGAGCTTTGCTGCCTCAAGAATAAAGAGTGAGGTATGGACAGTGTCCATGCTTGGAAAGGATTAAGAAACAGTGGCAAAGATGGGATGGAAATCTGGGCAGGAGAGACAACAGGATGGCCACAGCTCCTCTGGCATGGAAGAGGAGAGGGTGGTGGTGGCAGACTCGAGCTGGCAGGAGCTGCCCTTGTCCTGACACAGTCCCAGGCAGGACAGAAGTCCAAAATGCTCTGTTGTGTCCAGCATTCTGCCAGAGAAAATTGCCTGCTTTGCCTAGGCTTCAGGGGCAGCTCTTCCTGCAGAGTGAACTCCAGGGAAAGCTCCTCACTGCAGTTCATGCTTGAGTCATCAGATTGCAGAATTATGGGTGCTGATTTAAGGCAGAGTCTGCTGGTTTCCAGCTGTGGGCTAGCTCAAAGAAAAGTTGATTTTTTTGCCCTCACAGGGCCAAACAGGGATGAAGAAAACAAAAGGGACAGTTTATACTCTAAAGGAAAATTCCCTTTGTGAGATGGATTTGTTCTGTTATTCTGAGTGACTTGGCTGATTCCAGGGGGAGAGACTGCACACACTACACTGGGAAAGATTTATTGCTAAAGCTTTCATCACAGCTTCACCCTACCTACAAAAAATGGTGATCCCATGTATTAAAAGCCACTCTTTGTCTGTCCCTTAGGGAAGTAATATTCATTTGCTTTTAGTTGCTGCAGTTCAATAACAGCAAATATGTGCAATTACAGAAGTACTTAGTGAAATATAAATATAAGGTTTCCATCTGATGGTATTTTCTCTCCCTGTTGTGCTCATGCTTCAAACATTGCAGAAGAGCATCTTCAATTTCTGTAGATTGTAGAGAAGCTGACCTATGCCAATATCTGCCATGATGTTTGTTCCAAGGCTTAGTGGAATGGTTCATACAGGGAGAGAGGGGGACTGCAGTGGAAACAGCCTCTCTCTGTGCTCTCACTTGTTTGCACTTCAAGTTTAAATTCCACATCCAGGAGTGATGGTCCATTCACTCTGGTACAAAAATTTTCAGTCAATTGAAGCATTTGTAGGATTTGCTTTAGTGCAAGTGAGCAAGGAAATCTGCACAGGGAATTCTTGGTATGGCTCTGCTTCACTTTACTCGTAGTTTATATTCTTATATTGTCCCTGCTTTTGTACACATCAACACCATCCTGGATGTACTCTGTGCTTTTCACCATGAATATAAAATGTAGCTGGAGAAATGCATTAGCTGAAGGGGAACTGATGTCTCATTTCCAGTGCTTCTTCATATTCACCTCATAATAAAATTCTGCACCTGCATAATGAAGATTTTGTACAACATCTCAGTACAGAGGCAAATTTCTGCTGATAGCTTTTCAGAAGCTAAATTAAAGACCTTCATGTCTTCTGAATTTTGTAATATTAAAATGATACAGGTGATATTTGTAAGGAGACAGCAGAAGCTGATACTTTCTGTGTGAAGAACTAAAAAGATAACTGAACACAAACACAGGGTTGTCAATCTTACAAAAACTCACATAGAGATTTAACTGAGTGTGTGAATTGTTTCACCAAAAGCACCATTTTCTAGATCATGAAATGCCCCTGGCTGACTCAGAATGACTTATGCATGAATTTGGAAGAATTAGATTTGCACTAATACCCATAAATATTAACATTTTGCATTTCAAACGACAGGGTAACACTTCAAAGCTGTGATAACGATTCCAAGGTAGATCCAACAGCCTTACCTTGTACCTGCAAATTCAGAATGATTTCATCTGATCCCCAGTTGTTGCTGGCCACACAGCTGTAGTACCCAGAGTCTTCTGCTTTCACAGTCCTGATGACAAAGCTGCCGTTGCTGAAGATGCTCCTTCGCCCATCAATCATCACTAGACTGGGTGTCCCGTTACTGCCTCACAGGAAACAAGGTGCATACATTAAAGAAGTTACAATCAAAATTACTCACAAGTGGATTTCATTTTTTTTTTTTTTAAAGCAGCTAAGAATGGAAAGAGAGGAAAAGGTGTGGGGTGAGGTGTGTCCCTTCAATAAGGCAGCAAAGAGTGTTTTCTGTTGGGAAACACCCATCATTTGCTTAAAAATGTATTTTCCTGAACCCAGGAGTGGAAACAGAAATTCACTCCTTCATTAACTTGTTATTTCATAAAAATGCTGAAACAAGAGTATAGGCAGCTCCTGGTTATGAAGTTCATCCTTATGAAATCACAGGTATTTATATCAATGCACTAGATGGTTTCATAGCACTGCAGTATCCCTGCTTACACAGTGCTTGGATGAAAATTATTGTCCATGTTTGTTTTCAAGTGTCAGACTGTGAAACTAAAGCTGAAAACAGAATAATGGAAAATTAAATATGTGCAAGACATTTGCTGCTCCCTCAGCACAAATCACTATATCAAGTATTTTGCTCTCTCAGAATTAAACCTTCCTGTCTGCCTGAGGATAAAACAAAAATACTCCTAAATTTCACATTTTGAATGTTTACCTTTAGCCCTTCTTCAGTATTTCTTTCCCCTTTCATGCCCTGTAATCACCACAGTCAACTAATTAAAGGAATTTCTGAACTCCTCATCTACTGTGACCACCAACAGTCCTTCTTCCTACCAGTGAGCCAGGACCACCCTCCCCACAGCCCCCAGGATTTTAAGGAAATGGGCTTTATCTGAGCTGTACATTTAGTTGCTGGTTACCTATCCTTCATCCACTTGACTGTTGGAGCTGGGTCCCCCACGGCTTTGCAAGGGAGGACAATGTCCTTCATCCAGGGGGTTGTCACCGTCCCGCTGAACGTCAGGATCCTGGCAGGAGCTGGGAGGAGAGAGCAAGAGACACTGAAGTGAGGAGTCTGCCCTTGGAAGGGAAACAGAGACACCCACAATTAAAGGGGGGGTAACCAAACCAAGTTAAAAATGGTGGGTTTAGGGTACTAGTTCCTTTTAACTCGTAATATTAGCTGCAGCAATTTCACGGTTATAAGCCGCACCTTTTTCATTGAAGAATCCAGCCTACCCCAGTATTGCGGCTAATCATCAGGTTCAGCTTATCTATGGATAAATCCCAGCGAAATGCCAACCTGGAAGTGAGAGCCAGCCAGGGAGGGCGCCTGGGGCTGCCTTTAAAGTCTTGGCTGGTCTATGAAAACTGTTTGCAACTTGAGCACCTGACACCAAACCCCGCGCTGGTAGCGATTCTGTTACTAACTCGTTACTTTGTCGCACATGGATCCTCGCTTTAAAAAAAAAAAAAAAAAGCTTCATATATTTGGGTGTGGCTTATATATGGAAAAATCCCGTAGTCTATCCGGCTACCGGGACGTGAGGTTTATAATCAGGTGCGGCTTATAATTGTGAAATTACTGTATTTTTATTCAAGCAAAATATCAGTTACAGTTCCTGGAAGACAAGTAACTAAAAGAGAGATGAGGCACAAGACTGGAAGAGTTCTTTTACAGAAAAAGAGCAAACCCAGTTATTCATCACCTTTACTGACTTTTATATATTTTGGATTAGAAATTGCAGATGAAAATTATGTCCAAGGGATGCTTCTCTTGGTGCTTCCAGCAAGAACTGTCCACAGTAGACAGGTGTCTCATAAAAACGGAATTATTTATACATCTCTTCTACAACAATTTTGATATTAAGCAAAATAAACCTTCATTAGTACATGGTAGAGTCTATGTGAAATTCACAAATGTGAACAAACTAAAATCAGATCACATAAATATATTTTTAAAAAATCACTCGTGTATTTTCAGTTTATAGGTTGTGTTCAAACTTCATTTGTTATTCCTCAAGAATGACCCTTGATAGAAATAGTCTTTCTATTGGCCTCTGAATATACATGTTAAAGGCACACACTGAATACAGATAGACAAAATACTGTATTTTTAGTCCTGATCTACTTCAGTCGTGCACACCCATCAAAATTTATACTTAATAATCCATTTTGCACCAATTAGGAAAACATGAAAATGAGACCTGGCATCAAATATAACTGGGACAGTTAATCTGGAAAAAGATTCATGCATAAAAGAACAGGCCTTGAAAAATTAAGCAAAATTGCTTGAGTAGGCTGCAATGGGACTTGAGATACTCACAAAAAGAAAAGATTTCACAGATTATACAATCACTTTGGACTGTGTTGCCTATGTTCTCTTTAAGCACTGTTTAAGGCCAAGTTGCTCAAGAGGTTTTTTCCCTCTGGTCAAAATTTTAACTAAAACACAAGCTGAAGATTTAGGTAACAGACAAAGTGAAGTTTAGGTAATGGGACAGCACTACTTTTTTAACATCAACATGTCCTGTCCTGGCTAAGGAGCAGCTGGAGATCCCTGGCTCCCTCCTTGCAGAGCTCTGAGGTTCAGCCCTGCCAGGACAGAGCTGCGGTTTGTGCTGCTAGGAAGGTTGGACACCAGAGTTATGCAAAGACACTGAGCATCAGAAGCTCCCACGAGTCAGGCTGCTCTTCCACCTGGGCACTCCTAAGACAACATTTCCTAGAAAACACTTACACAGGGCTGTGCCATCCCTGTTGGGTTTGTATGGCCAGGTTTTGGTAGTGGGGAGGTTGCAGCTTGACAGAAACTTCCCCTGTGTCCAGCAGATGTGATGAACTGCTTGCAACCCCTATCCCCATCTTCCTGTGCTGCTGGGCAGGAGGAGTAGAGCTGGGAACGAAGGAGTGGTGTGGGGAAGGGGTTTTTAAGATTTAGTTTCCTTCTCATTGTCATGCTGTGATTTTGTTGGTAATAAATTGAGTTAATTTCTCTAATTCAAGTCTGGTTTGCCTGTGATGGCACTTTGTGAGTGATTTCTCTCTGTCCTCATCTCAAGTCATGAACCTTTGTCATATTTTCTCTCCCCTGTCCAGCTACAGAGAGGAGTGACAGAGAAGCTCTGGTGAGTGTCTAGCACCCAGCCTGGGCCAACCCATCACACCATGGGCTAATTAACCAAAATACAGTAATTTCACAACTATACGGTGCACTGGATTATAGGGCGCACTTCTGGGTTGTCGGCAATTTTCCAAACTTTGTCCATATACAAGGTGCATCGGATTATAAGGTGCACATTTTTATTTTTTTTTTTTTAGGTGAGGATCCATGTGCAATAAAGTAACGAATTAGTACCAGAATGGCACGATTGCGGGGTTTACTGGCAGGCGCTCAATTTGCAAACATTTTTCACGGATCGGCGCAGCCTTTAAATGCAGCCCCAGGAGCCCTCCCTGTGCCGCGGGCCCCGGCACTCCCGCCCCCGGTGCTGGCTGGCTCAGCTCCACAGCTCAGCTCATGGCTCGCACTTCCGAGTTGGCAAATTTCCAAACTTTGTCCATATATAAGGCACACTGGATTATAAGGCACACTTCTGGGTTTCTATCAAAATTTTAGTCAAAAGAGTGCACCTTATAGTTGTGAAATTACTGCAATTTCTCTAATTCAAGTCTGGTTTGCCTGTGATGGCACTCTGTGAGGGATTTCTCTCTGTCCTCATCTCAAGTCATGAACCTTTGTCATATTTTCCCTCCCCCGTCCAGCTACAGAGGGGAGTGACAGAGAAGCTCTGGTGGGTGTCTGGTACCCAGCCTGGGCCAACCCACCACACCACAGGCTAATTAATCAAAGTAATTAAACAGAAAAATGTTCAGAGCTCCCAGAGACACAGAGTGAAATGCTGACTCTGCTGAAGCTGGTGTTAGAAGTCACATTTGTCTTCAGTGGTGCCAGGGTTTTCTGCAGGAGGTGCCTCGTGGGTCTCAGGCCATTTGAAAAGCAGCAGGAGATGCTGTCGGCTCTATCTGCAAAACATCTGTGAGCATCTGGACTGCTCAGATTCCTGTCCTGTGAAAAATCCCCTCTGCAACGTGAAGTCTGAAAACTCATTTAAAATTGACTATCAATCATTTTCTCTGTGGCCTTCCCACATTACCAATGTTTCTTGAAGTATCCAGCTAATTCCAACTGTTGCCAGTGCCTGTAGGATAAAACATGTGGAATACAGGAATCCCGCTGAAGCCTTCAGCATGGCATGGCACCACTGTTAGCAAACGTTCTGTGCAATCCCTTTGTTTTTAATTGTTATTTCAATGTGAATTCTTCCCTAAGAAGTCACAGGCTGGACAGTAGATGTTGAAAGTGCAACATTTATATTGTAGCTCCTGGTTTTCCATATCCTGTATCCCTCATTTTACAGGAGCCACTGGTAAGATGATAGACCATGACTCAGAAAATTATGCGAAAAGCACAGTGCACTATTTTTGTTAAAGCATCCACAGCTTTCTATGGATTTTCTTATTCCTTCCATGTATTGAGTGCTTTTAAAAGAAATGGTAAAACAGCAGGACATTTTTCAAGCCAAGTTTTCCTTATAGCTGAACTTCAAATGATATCCTGAGACTGCTAAAAGGTGCACAAAGAAAACTAGAAAGAAAATAAATGCCAAGTGAAATCCTTCTCAGAGCAATAGGTTTGAAATTCTAGCAGGCATTCATGAGGTAAAAAAGCCTGGAATCTCACAGACCTCTTTCCTTTGAGCCATGGGAATTTTTGGAATCATATGAGTAAGCTGCAGGATTTACTTCTTTGTTATCAAAGCTACCCACGTGCCTACACAGCTTTCTCCAGCCTTACATTTGGTGGCATGGCACTGGATTAGGGCTGTGTCTATTCCTATTTTTTTTTTACAAATTACTCAGTTATTAATTGAAGCTAAAGAGGTTCCTTCACAGAACAGTGCACTCTCTTATGATAATACAGTTTTCTGCATGTTTGTTTGTTTAGATTATAAATCATCTAACCTACATTTACTGTCACAGAAATAGAAACGGGCAGAAATTCTTTGCAAGAGGCTGGAACACGTGTGGCTTTTTCTTCCTCTAGAGGACACAACTGTAATTTAAAGGTGAACTTCAGAAGGAAACTGAACAAGAGCTATGAGAGTTCACTGCAGTTCAGCTTAAAACAAATAAAAGATCCAACAGTGAATACCCTGGGTCTGGAGATTCTTTCATTTACTTTCACAGGGTGCCCAGAGCAGCTGTGGCTGCCCCTGGATCCCTGGAATGTTCAGTTCCAGGTTGGACACTGGGGCTGGAGCACCTGGGACAGTGGGAGGTGTCCCTGCCATGGCAGGGGTGGCACTGGATGATTTTTAAGGTGCCTTCCAACCCACCCATTCCATGGTTCTCTGTTTCCAATATCCCCTGTATTCCAGCCTGATGAACCACCAAATAAACAGATCAGGATGTACTGCAATGTGAACCCCACATGCCATTTAAAAACATTAAACAGACAAATCAACATAGACTAGGGGGAAAAATCTGTTCAAAATTAATGCTCAGGTAGTTTAACAAACCAAGGAAAACTCAAAAGTCAGAGTTGTCCCCAGAGGAGCAGATTGCCAGGGGTCTGGATCCGTCACAGTCACACTGGCAGCAAATGCCACTGCCCATCAGTCACGGTCACTAAATCAGAGGGACAAGTGCGTGCAAGGTTTTTTGTCTTCTTAGTGTACTTGATAGGCTAAACCCACTTCTTTCAAGTCAGCAGGGAAGAGTAATTTGAGGGGCAGGAGCACAGCTTGCTTACGTGAAGGCTGAACTTTCATTGCCATGATTATTTTCTGTTTGTTGGGGATTTTTTTTTATTATTTCTGTCAGTTAATTACAGAGAATAACAATCTGTTCTGAGAAATGAAGACATTAAAGAAAGAAAGAAATGTTAACTTGAATTAAGCTTTCATTTAAATTGGACTATCCATTTCACATCAAACCCCTATCTAGACATCCTCATTGTTCTCAAAGGAGTTCTTAAAGGGGTTATAATTAAGTTGACATAATTCAATTCAAAGTTAACTCTTATTAGCTGTCATGATGCTATCATTACTTGGACAGTTACTGTGCAGTAGGAGAAGCAAAGAAGGGAAGCAAACAACTACAAAATAATGGCCCACAGGATGTTTTTGCATTGGGAACTTAGGGCAAAATCAGGCTTTAACTGCTTCTAACCCCTGGACGTGCTGTTAGCTACAGATATAGTGGGGGGTGAAAAGGTCTTTGAGGCTTTGAGCTCTGCCCATCCTTCCTCATTGTGCAGCTACTGCCCTCAGCACTGATCACCAATTTCTCCCAGCTCCCTAAAAAGCCCTGTGATGCATCCATAAAGGAAATTTTGTATGTGATACAATAATTTCTAACCTAGCTACATCCAAAGTTCATAAAATTGCTATCTATCAGTATTCCTAGCACCCATCAAACCATCCACAAATGGATTACTCATTACTTTTTACAGTCCTAAGTGCATGTAAGAGGCTTTCCCTGAGCATCATCTAAAGCAGACTTTATATTGGTGTATCACTTCAAACTCTGAGGCTGTCTGGATGCATTCTACTGTCCTTTGAAATAAAGTCTTCTTCAGACTGACCTGTCTGTATTGAAGTAATTAATTATTTTTTCTTTTAAGTCATCTTGCCTTTTCATGAAAGTTATTTTTAAGTTCACTTATTTGTCATCATGGATTATGTTACATAAGCTTCAGAAGAGCAGAATTAATTCTGGTAAGCTGGATCAGTTTAAGTACATGTGGGTCAAGTTGCAACTTCTCAATTTTTTGGCAAACAGCGAGCAATTGCACACTGCAATTCTTCATAACTTGAGGTGATGAATATTGGTGCCTGCAAAGCCTGAATTGATCTGTGTTCATTTTTGAACATTTCCCTCTTTTTAAAATGCGTAGGACATGGAAAAAGAGAACTTGTAGTGCATTTTATGTAGGGTTTGCCTGCAGCCTCAATCTACCAGTATTGCACCATGTCCAATAAATTTTGCTCTTATTCGAGCATCTGTTTTTATGCTTATTTTTGTTTGATTTTTTTCTTTTCATCACCACACTTTGATTACACACAGGTAACAGCAAAGGAGGAGGACACTGAAACCTTTGCCCTTTTTCTCTGAGTTTTCTTTCATGATCTTCCTGCACTGGTGCCCTTTATACTCCCCATCCCCATTTTAGGATCTCAGCTTTGAGGCAGCGTGCACTTATGCCAAATGGAAAAGCTCCAGATTTTTCAGATCTGAAGGATCCTGTTTGCAGTTTTTCCACAGTGGGAAACTGTCATGTGTTCAAGCATTACCCTCCAAAATCAGCAATACCATCCATGATAATCATAGAATCCTAGAAAGGTTGGGTTGGAAGGAAAGTTAAAGACCTTATAGATCCAAGCCCCTGCCATGGGCCACTGTCCCAGGCTGCTCCAGCCCCTGTGTCCAGCCTGGCCTCGGGCACTGCCAGGGATCCAGGGGCAGCCACAGCTGCTCTG
>VRYO01001681.1:28954455-28974015 GCA_009812075.1 Sialia sialis | reverse complement strand
CCCTCAACTCTCTACCTAATCTGCTTTTGATGCAGCCCAGGGTAAAAGCTCTGATTTTACACTACTGTTATTAAAATGGTGATCTACCAGCTAGACAAGTAAAACAAGGAGATTTCCCATGCTGATGGGTTTTGCTCTTCCATGAAGAAAGTGCATTCATGTTGGTGGCACAAGGTTGAAGCTCAGCAAAAGAACCTGTCATCACAATGCACTAGACTCTTGATTTTACATCTGTACATCATTAAACGCCCAAGTGAAGAATTAGCAGGCTTGTAAAACTGTAAAGCCAATTAAATGTATCTAATTTTGCATCTCTAGGGATCAGTGCATTGCTCTGCCCATCCTGGCACAGCCTGTAATGGTACCAAGCTCAGTAATAAAAAAAAAAAATCAGTTTGAAGATCCCATGTAGAGATTGAGTGAGATGGGACTCTTCTCACTCTGCTCTTCAAAATTAGGCCTCCATTTCCAAGCCAAGGTGCTCTAATGTTGCAAGCATCACAGCTCAAAAGGCAGAATTCACAGGCCCCAGCAATATCTTTTAATAGAACAACTAATACAGCTGGAAATAAATATTCAAGATTTGAGGCACATTATCCTTTCATCATCTCTGAAATAGAAGCAGCAAACTTCAAAGCTAATGCAAGTAGAGAACAATTGTTCAGAGTTTAGATATGTTAATCAGATCACTTTATACAGAAGATGGTACTTGTGGAGTACACAAGAGATATTACTAAGGAAAGGAATGATAAAGAAGTTACCTTGTACAGCAAGGAAAAAAAACATTCAGAGGGGGAGAGGCATCATCTGCAAATTCCTTATACCCAAAATCTGTAGATAAAAATTGCTCCAACAAGCAATCTACTCCCTTCTAAGGTGGGTTGGATGAGTTACCCCATGGAGGAGTGTTGTTGTAAGGTAGGGAGCAATGAAAAAATACAGCAGCACAGGCTTCATCCAGAAAGCAGAAAAAGAGATTTATTGCAGGAGTAGTCACATTTTTACAGACTGTTTCATTGAACCAAGGATAGAATAAGCTCCTCGGTCCAAGGAAGGCAACACCTCTTGTGAACATGCTTTTACCAAAATATTACATTCCTCACGCGCTCCTCCTGTCCACAACACCAGGTGCTAAACTTCGTTCTTAATCCTTTCCCTTCTGTTTTACTTTGAGTAGCTTGGGAAAACTCAGACTGCTGTTTGCAGATGCTCACCAGCATCCACAGAGGAGCACGTCATCCCCTCTCTGCTGAGTCCAGCAGAAGCTTGAGCAATTAGCTGTGAGCTGAAGCTGCTCCTGACAAATCCCACCCTCAGTGGGGCATGAGGCCACGTGCCAGTTCTGCAGGTTGTAAGTAATGCTGAACAAGTCTGGGCCTTAGACATGTCTGAACAAGGCTAGGCCATGGTCTGTATCTATATTTAGCTGGTTTTCTCCATATTTTGCTGCCTAGTTGTTTTTCTGGATATTTCGCTGTTTTTTTACATGCCTAACTGCCTTTCTGTATATTTCTTAGTTTCAACCAATGTTTATAACAGGTGCACGGAACGAGCCATTTTTAGGTGTTTTTCTGCAACTTGTTGAAACCCTTCAAGACTACTGAAACATAAATTGTGCTAAATCGAGAAAGAAAGAACTAATCAACAAAATACCAAAATTAAAAGACCCAAGATAAAAGTAAGCAGAGAAGTTCTGGACACCAATCATCACCCCTAAAGGACTCATAAAAGGTGGGTGAACAGCATAGAGCCACCAACCAAGAAATGTGTGATTGCGTGGACAGTAGTCTTACAATGTATAATTAAAACTAAAAGCAAACAATAAATCAGCTTCTACATAATTATAATAATTTGCTGTCTCCCAGAGCAGGTAGCACAGAAGCCTGGCTGGCTGTAGGAGCAACGGTGGGCAGGACAGCTGGGAGAGAGAGAGAGATCTCTAAAGTCAGGTCTTGGAACTTGTAGTTTATTGCAAAGGCCGTGGGAGAGAGGGCCCTGCTTGGAACTGCCAGGGCAGAGAGGCGGGGAGGTAAGAGGAAGAGGTAAAAGGGTGGTAAGAGAAAAAGCTCAGACAGCGAGGTTCCCATTACAATACAATAAATCTTCTTCTGTGTTGAATATTCTAATTTCCACTAATCATTCTAATATGAGATACAAATCCTATAGCATTTACATACAGCCTATAAGAATCATTATATTACCATACTGCCATACTGTGTTACACTTTAAACCCAAAAAATTACTCTTTGGACCCCCTCTGCCTAGTAGGGTCTAGACTCTAGCTAGTAGGGTCTTATCTGACCTTTGGACCTGTCTGCAAGCAGAGGGAATTGTTCAATCAAGAGGGGATCACAGTTAATTCACAACTATAAGGCACACAGGATTATAAAGCGCACTTCCGGGTTGTCGGCAATTTCCCAACCTTTGTCCATACATAAGGTGCACTGGACTATAAGGCACACTTTTTTTTTGCAATGAGGATCTGCATGCAACAAAGTAACGAATTACTAATGGAATCGCGGGGTTTACTGGCAGGTGCTCAATTTGCAAACATTTTTCATAGATCAGTGCAGCCTTTAAACGCAGCCCCAGGCGCCCTCCCCGTGCCGTGGGCCCCGGCACTCCTGCCCACCCCCGGTGCCGGCTGGCACGGCTCTTGCGGCTCACGGCTTAGCTTGCAGCTCGCACTTCCGGGTTGGCAAATTTCTGAACTCTGTCCATATATAAGGCGCATCGGATGATAAGGCGCACTTCTGGGTTTCGATCAAAATTTTAATCAAAAGGGTGCACCTTATACTTGTGAAATTACTGTACTTTCAGCTGGCCATACTATTGCTTTCTAGTTATTTAGTTACTAAGGTTTGGTATCTCAAAAATAGCTTTCATTTCAATCTCGTTTATAGTTTCCATATTCTCAAATCTTTTGCCAGGCAATCACATTTATAAGGTTTTCCTGTTTCATCCTCCCCAAGAGCTGGCTGTGGGCAGCTGTCCCTGTACCTTTGGCCAGTGGCTCCACGGAGATGATCTCGCTGCTGTTGCCTCTCCCCGCAGCCGTCACGGCCACCACCCACACGCTGTACTGGCGATTCCGGCTCAGGTTGGGGATTCTGTAGGAAAATGAGTCGGGAGAGGCTTCAAACTCGCTGATCACCTGTGGTGGGAGAGACAAATGTTTCCAGGCTAAAATAAGCAGTATTTGGAGAAAGTGTGAGTGCTACAAAGCTGTTACTTCAGGGCTCTTCAGAGGAGTATCAATTGCTCCAAACAGATGGCAGATGGCAGTAAACAGAGAAGAGACTGAAACTTGTTGCAATCCATTCATATTCAGTGAATTTGTGTCGTGTTTACAGATTGGTTTTATTCAGATTAGGACTTTTATGTGCCATTTATTTTTACAGGGTTGGATAAACAATGGAAGTGAATAAATATGGCTAAATTTAACCGTCAATAAAACATTCCCAATGGAGGATTCAGTGCTGCATCTGCTGTGAAATCTGGAGTTCACAGAATCATGGAATCACATAATCACTGGGTTGGAAGAGACCTTCAAGATCATCGAGTCCAACCCATGCCCTAACACCTCAACTAAACCATGGCACCAAGTGCCACATCCCCTTACAAATAAAAGTTTACTATTTCTGTCACCTAGAAACTTTGTTCTCCTTATTCCTGGGTTTTGGTGGTTTATCCCTTCAGCAGTGGAGGGATCCAAGGAATAAAACCATGCTCTGTAACAGACTGTTCAAACTTCCCCCAAGTCTAGTTTTGTTCAATCACGAAATTACTTCCATTCAGAGACTCCCAGCTGAAGGTCATCCCAGCCAGCTGGCTGCATTAGCAGGGAAGGACAAGTGCTGGAAGAAATGCCAGTTCAGTCTCTCCTCTATCACTCAAGTGCCTGGGCCCAGGGGCTGCAGCAGAGCCAACCAGCTGCTCTGCAGCCCCTGCTCATCCATGAGAGCTTCTGCATCCTGCTTGGAGCAACCTGTGCAGGGAAAGGTGTGAGGAACACACAGATCCCTCCAGGGGTCTTGGAGAGCCTCAGCACAACCTCCACAGGAAGGCTGAGGAGGGAAATCTCAGCTCTGAACAGCATTACAGCACTCAATATTGCCACTTTTATTTCCGATGTGGGCTTTGTGATGCCTGCACGTAAAAATAGAGGGGTAATGAACCATTGGGATGAATAATACTCACTTCCCTGTGCAGTGCTGAGCTTGATAGTGGCTAACTAACACTAGGCTAAAAATAATTAGAAGGTTAATGACATAGAAAAGAAGATTTTAGCAGGAATCAGCATTAAAAATAATGCATCAATGTAATCCAAACTTGGTACAGACTGAGGAAGTGTGCAAGGAAACTCTTTGATATACAAATATCTGCTTGTGGTAAAGGCCAATTCCACCTGATTAGCATTTCAAAAGGCACATTGACCTGAAAACACTGGAATACATAGTCCTTCAAAGTGAATTCCAAATAAATAAGAGATGTTTCTGAGATATCATTAAACACCTCTCCATGTGAGCTGGCAGGCAGTTTCAGCTGCTGAATGGGTCACTGCACTGCTCTGTTCCTCAGCTGGCATCTCCTGCAGCCAGGGGAAGAGGGGAGCTCATCTCCTCTCACATTTGAAATCCAGAGTGAAGACACCTACCTCTAAGCCAGGCACCTCAGCTCCCTTAGGGACCATGCAAAGGCATCTACAAGAACACATTCTGTTCCTTCCATGGAGAGTGATTTTTCTGGGAAGACTGGCTTGCTCCAGCCAAGTTCCCCAGGCTCAGAACAAGCCCAGCGGGGGAACTTGCCATATTTTCTAGCCAAACTCATTGCCCCTTTGCTTGTCAAAATGCCAAATGAGTTTGTCCCATTCAGCCAGTGTTTGCCTGGGTTCCCACTTCTGATATGAAGAGGTCAATGCAGCCAGACACCTTTATTATTATGTGAAATATTGCAGCAGGCTTTGAGAACCTTGACATTTACACAAGAATATTGGATAAATGCCCATAGCTTGACAGGCTGGATCTCTGTGAGGTCATACATAAAACCTAATGTATTGATCATGGCAGAGTGGGCTGAAATTTAATATTCATGAGGCAGCATGTCCTAGGGTTAATTTGAAAGTCAAAAAGGCCAGGCTGTCTCTGGCACTTTGGCTCTACTCATTACTGCAGTTACCCAGCACAGGTTCCTTCCAAACCACCTGCTGACATGGGGCATGGATACAGCATTTAGGAACAGAATTCCTTAAACATCACAGAATTCCTTAGTGCCAACTTCCATTCCAGCAACCATCAGCTCTTTCTCACTGGAACTCCAAAGATGGAGAAACAGCAGGATTTTCTGCTCTAGAGCTTTTAAAACCCTTTGTTTTCAACTCCCTTCTTTCTCCCAGCATCATTCACCCATTTGCATCTGTGGCTATTTCAAATGTAAAATCAATTATTCTCAGAATTGAATTATTAATTGAATCTGATAATGCATCTTCACTAAATTAACGACTCTCATTTTCTTGAAACAAACTGCTGTAGCAAAAGATTTTGGTTTCTAACTGGTTAACACACATCTTGTGTTTCCTCAGCTCACATTCCCTTTTAAACACTTGGGGATGCTCCAGTGACAAAGAATCGATTTTACTTTAAACTTTTGCCTGTCATTTCAATTAGTCTAACATGCCAGGGACTTTGATTACACAAGAAGAAAAAAAGGCAGCTTTGTCAGCAAAGAGAAGATTAAACAATTGAAATGAGAAATATTTAAAGGAATGTCACCTTGTCACATATTGGCCCATGCATGTGCCAGTATAAAAAATAAACTGCTGTTCAATTTTAGAAGTATCATGCTTGCTCAAGGGATTTTTTTTTTCCCTAACTGCTATTTTTCTTCAGCTTATAGATGATGGGTAAATTTTTCTTCTGTCTTTAGCTCCCTGTCTAAGAAGGAGAGACAGAGATCAGTCTCTGAAAGCCAGCAAGAGCTGTGAGGAATAAAATGAAATCCAAGTCCTTTATCAGGATGCACTCAATCTAATTCCCCAACCAGGCAATGGCAAGAGATGTTGAGGAACAGCTGGTGCAGGGAACATCATTTTCCTTTGCAACTTCAGCCCTACTGGTGTCCATTTCTTTGCACACTTTGAGGCAGCATGACATCTCATGGCATTTCTGACTCCTTTAAAGTAATGTGCATAAACTGATCCCTTTTTGGCTTCTATTTTTGATTGTTTATTCTATTTGTTGGTTTGTTGTGTTTTTCAACACAACCTGGGGAAAAAAAATAAATTTCTAACAATTTTACAAGCAATTAGGGAGTTTCCCAAGCAGAGAGTGGACAGCATTTACTGTGGGCTGGAAGGTTATTTTGTGAAAGGTAGCCTGCACCTTGCTTACCACTGGTTCTACACAACTTGTGATCAGAGAAGTGAACTAGAAATCTCAACCTCATCATTCTGTGCAAGCTGCAGGAAACCTGGAAGTGAACTGGGAAAGCCATAGAGAGACTTTTAGGACATGAGTGAAACAGAAACAGCGCAGGTCTGAGGTGTGTGTTGTGAAGTAAGAGCATATACGAGTTGGTTACCTGTGTATTGGCTGTCTCATGTTGAAAATTAAAATTAAGTATCAATAATATATATACTACCTAGAGTGGGGTGCATGCTTTCACCCCAGTTTTAGGTAGAAAAGATGGCATAATGTAAAGATGGAGCTGGAAGGACTCTGAGAGATCACCTGAGTCTTTGTTCTTTAAACCAGGTTCACCTGTGCCTGCACAATTTCAAACAGATGTTTCCCCAACCTGATTTTGAAGACTTACAATAAAAGGAGACTTTGCAACTCCCTAGGCTGCACAACCTATTCCACTGCTTAACTAATCTCATGATTAGAAATCTTTTTTTTTTTTTTAGCCTAGCTTGAGTTTCCTGCTGCAGCTTCAACCCATAGCTTCTTTTCCAGTCTATTAGGAACATGAAGAATAGATTATTACCTTGATCTTTGCACCAGTCTTTAATCTACATGAAGTTTTATTATTCCTTTCCCCACCAGTACTCTTATCTTTTTACAACTAAATAACTCTACTGCTTTCAACGTTGTCCAGAAATCCCATTTTCTCTCTCAGTTTCTCTAATAATATCTTCTATTATCCTTCAGACTGTCTAAAGATGGTCCATAGTTTTCTCACAGTTTCCAAACCTGTACTCAACAATTCCAGGGATTCTCATTTGGCTTTTCAGGACAGGATTATAAAGGCTGTAAATGATCATCCTGGGAGGCACAATAACCTCAAAATCCTCTTCTGAAGAACCAAGAGAATTGCTCTCTGCACAGTACTTTTGCAGTTGGTTATTCAGGGAACCCATTTTCTTGCTAAATTTTATCCAACTTTTTCCAGACCAATTTCCCAGTTCATCAAGACCTGCCTGAATTCTGCTTCTGTCTCCTGTGTACATGCAATCCCCCCCTGCTAAATTAAAAGACAGCCTCTCTATTTCATTATCCAGGTCAGTAACGGAGCCACTGAACAGAAGTGGGCTCAGGAGAGATACTTGGGCTGCTCCCTCCTGCCCACAACATCGAGCCACTGGTTTTGCAGCCTCCCACAGAACAGCACTGACTTTGTTATATCTGGCCTGAGCTAAATCAGTGAAATGGTGTTTGCATAGCTGGGTCTCTCTCAACAAACATCTGTCCTCTGGGCTCAGCTCCACTGCTAAACGGGAGAGAGCCAGGAGCTGAGTTGAGCACTCCATCCCAGTGATCCATACTGATTCTTGGTTTCCAGCTCAGTTTTGTGCTGCTCTAAATAGCTCTTCTCAAAGCAGTTCTGCTCATGATAAGTACAGACTGACATCAGTGGCCATCACATCTCCCTGGGGCCAGGTGCTGCTCCTTGGGCTGTTGAATCACTGGCACAGATGAGGCCTAGAACAAGAGCTGAGCCTCATTAGTGATTGAATGAAGTCTTTAATTCTACATGGTAAAAAAACAATGATCTCCATCTTTTTGTACAACTCCATCACAGAATTGTCAACTGGAAGAGAACTTAAGTGCCACCCTCACTCAGCACCAGCATCCCCCAAACCCTGCCCCCAAGGGCCACATCCAGGCTCCTCCTGATGACTCCCAGAGACAGTGACTCCAAACCTCCCTGGGCAGCTCATTTCAATGCCTGACCACCCTTCCATGAAATTTCCATTTCTAATATGCAATCTGAACCTCCTCAGGTGCAACTTCAGGCCATTTCTGCTCATCCTTTCACTTTGGACATGGCACAAGAGACTGACCCCACCTTGCTAAAATCTCCTTTCAGGGAGTTGTAGAGAGCAATGAGATCCCTCCAGAACCTTCTTTTCTCCAGACTGAAGAGCCCCAGTTCCCCCAGCTGCTGCTCCTAAGACTTGTTTTTCAGACCCTTCCCAGGACACACTCCAACCACTTAAAGGTCTTTTTATGAAGTGAGAAGCCCAAAACCCAACACAGAACTCATGGGACAGAGAGTACTGAGATGTTTTAATCTAAAAATCACATTTTAGAGTCTCCTGGATTTACAAGTTATCAAGTACTGGGGGTTACACTAAGTTGTTTCTACCTGGAAGCAAACTGGGGTAATAAAAAAATCAATACATGTCTGTATTTATAGTGAATGAACATCAAGTTCTGCATCCCTGAGAAGAGCAGACAGAGCACTGCTGTGCCCTCTCAGTGAACTCCCTAAAGATGTGAAAGTCTGCCCGAGGTCACAAATTGTACTTTTCTTGAGGACTGCTGGCTTTTGCCTTCCTTTCACAGATGGACACACTCTCAAAGCTCCAAATAACCACTGATCCTGGGCTATGGCCTCCAGTCAGGCTCTTGGCTGCTCTTTGGTCTAACAATGGATTTTGATCAGGTGTTGGCTCATGTTTGGAAAGGTGGCATCTGTTTTTCACTCAGCATTATTGAAGGCAACTGTTGGAAACAGAAGCTGTGTACAAAAGTGAATGCAGCTGCCATATAACATTGCAACTTGATCTTTTTTTCCCACCTTCATTGTGGAACTAATATGTTAGAAAGTTTCAGATGGAAATTTTGGGAAGAACAGAGGCAGCTCCCCGCCTTCCCACTGGCAGGAAAATCTTGCCAATCCAAAGAATCCCCAAATCCCTGAGGTTGAAAAGCCCTCCCAGTCCCTGCAGTCCCAGCTGTGCCATCCCCACCTTGTCCCCAGCCCAGAGCACTGAGTGCCACCTCCAGGTGACACCTGCAGGGATGGGCACTGCAAACCTCCCTGGGTTAGTTCCAATCCCTGAGCTCCCTTTCCATGGGGAAATTCCTGCCACTGTCCCCCTTGAGCCTGCCCTAGTGCAGTTTGAGCCCATTTCCTCTCCTGCTATGAGCACAGCCCGACCCAAACCTGGCTCTTCCCTCCTGTCAGGGACTTGTGCAGAGCCACAAAATCCCCCTGAGCCTGCTTTTGTCCAGGATAAACACCTGGAGCTCCCTCAGCTGCTCCTGAATTCTCACTTCCAGGTATTACACCTGGAAGAAAACCCACTGTCTGGACTTCCAGGTGGCCCAGTTAGGGTCCACCACCTGCCTGTCCCTTTGGAGCAGCTCCTGGAGAGTCCCTGAGCTCATGATGGGGGAAGCAGTGTGTGGTGTCACAGGCTGGTGACCACAGGAAGGTCAGGACATCAAGGACTTATTGTCAGACTGTATTGATATCCCTGGGTGTGAGACAAGGGAGTGAGACAAGAAGGGAGGGTTGTGAAAAAATCGATACCAAATTTGTTTGGGTAAAGCTTTACAAGGAGACCTTTTAAAAATCATATAAACCAGCACATCTTCAGAATCAATTTATACTCTGTCACATCCCTCCTGAGGTCTGCTCGCTGACAAAAATAAGATAGGCAAAAAATGTAAAGTTGACAAAGCAATTAAAATAACGAATGTACTGGATTTGGGAGCTGGCACCAAAGATGTGAAACAACGACCAAAAGGCTAAAAATAGAACATGTGGTATATTAAAAAGACACATTTTAAATGCTGTCCAATACAAGGGTTTAAAATAACCCCCAAATTATGCACTGTTTCTATGCTAAATAAAGCACACAGGAATTAATAAGCATAAATATATTCACGCTGTAAAAAGGGCTATAGAGATACAGTGATAAATACTGCACGTAATACACAAATCAATGAACATAAATTTAAAATTCAACTTCACAGAATCTGCTGACTCTAAATAAACTTCTCTTCAACAGTAACTTTATCTACTCAGCCAACTTCTGCCAGCTACTTCTCCCTTTTCTCCAAGAAACTTCCAGCATCCTTCTAATCACTGAAAGATTTACAGTTTGCAACAAAAAATCATTTCTGCCTCATAACAGCATCAAATCTCTTTTCCAACATTTTCCTTAATCCAAGTCTTTAATCTGGAGAGGAAATTAGGATCAGAAAGTGTGATTCAAACCCAAAGTTAGAATTGAGACCGATCTTATGCAAAATCAAGACAAAACTTGTGTCTGCCTGAAAGAACTGGTTGGAAACCACCTGGATGATGGGAATTTATGGCAGCTAATAGTTTAAAGATCTAGGTTAAGGTAATTGTATGTACTTCCACATCTAGTTTATGTTGCAGATCAGCTGGTGTAAGATAAGCATGTATACTTTCTCTAGCCTAACAAAGAGAAGGGAAACTTTAAGAAGGAGATTTATCCATTTTATCACACACATCTAGCTTCTTTCCTTAATGAAAGGAAATCCTTGATGACCCCAAAATAAATATTTGTGACTCTATTGAAGGTGTCTGAAGTCAGATGAATTAAATCCCACTTAGACTCTGTGAATTACACACCAAGAGCAGCAATTACTCTCTTCCACAGGGCAGCCCCAGAGTCTCCTGTCTATGCTGGTTAAATCACATATTATATTTTCCCATTAGAGAAGTCTAACAGGCTAAAGAATCTGTTTCTCACAGTAAAATAAGCAAATCAAAAAGATCGGTAACTGTCTGCCTCAGATGTTGGTTAGTTTCCAATATTGATTATGTTTCCAAGTAAATTGACTTGGGCTTTGGCCAAATATAAGATCATTTCCCTCTTCTCCATCCCTACTTTGCACCTTTTTAACCACCAGTTATTCCAAACCCAACTGTTTCACAGAAATATGAATCTTTCCTGGGATTTCAGCTTTCTACGTCCTTTGGAGAAGTCCAGATTACAGTTTTCAAAGATTCCTTCCAACACAGTGTCCTAGGTTACAATGTAAAGATGTGCCCAAAGGTCTGCATTCAATCACCATCTCCATGAACTGTTAAAAACAGGAGGGGCAGTGTTTTCCTTGCCTCCTCCCCTGGACTATCTCCTGTTAATGGGCCATCAATGCCCTGCCCCATGAGTCAGAGATAACTCCTTCCAGGAGACATTCCTGTTTCATGGGCCATCAAGGACTCACCCATGACTGATAAAATAACATCATCCTATTGTGAGATGCTCTGCCCAGGGGGAGGAGCCAAGCATTCCCACCTGGATATCATGTGGGGCCTGGGAGACAGCAGGCAGCTCTCTTACCCACCGGTTTCCAGAGGACAGGAGCTACTGGATCTTTCTACAGGATTGCCACTTCAGCAAGATCATTTCATCTGGACTGCTGCCACCACCCTAACTAGCAGGGTGTCAGGTTATATTCTGACTCTGTCAAGTGTTTTTTTTTTTTTTTTCTTTTTGGTACTACTGCATGTATTTTACTTTTTTTTTTTTTTTTCCTATTAAATTATATTTCTGACTTGGAGTCTCACTAGTTTTGCTTTCAAACTAGTACACACAGCTACCTGGGGCTGACTGTAGGGTTTGCACTATGAGATAATTCCTAATCATCAGCTCTGTTTCAGCACTGAGGTCTGTTTGGTGCTCAGGTTCCTCACACAGCTAACCCAGTTTATCATGACAGCATCACCTGCGAGCTTTGCAGGAATATTCTTGCTCATTCATCCAATTCAACAGTTCTGGAATTTCTTCTGCTTCCAGCCCTCAAGCTTCTGGTCTTTTGAGAATTCAGTCAAAGGTGGGTTTGAGGGACAAATCACCTCTTAGCAGAATCCCACAGTGGAGCAACAGTTTCATCAACCAACATTTCAAAACCACTGTCTGGATTAAAGACCAGAGAATAAACTGGTTCTTCTTATCTGAAATCTAGGGTTCTAAATATGTACCTGTATGTTTTGCAAGCTTCTTGTCATATTTGCCAACCTTTGTACTTGTGCTAGAAAGTGAGGTAAAGAACTGAGAAAATACAGTAAAATGATTTGGGTGTCAATAAAGAGTATGACATCACCTAATCAAAAATGCACATATTTAAGTCCATTTTGACTTGTTGATTAGAAAAGTGTATTCATTATGGTGGTTGTCGCTGTTTGGGTTTTGCTCATCTGCTAGTGGGTCACTCGCTAATAGGAGCAAACACATTAAACAGGATTTTCCCACTGTTTCCAGCAAAGCAGGTCATTAATTTGTGCATCACTCTATGCTTTCTGCATAGAAAGCCTGGAGATTAATGGAAAGGAGTTATGTAAGTAGAAGTGCACTATAAAAGGATAATAAATTGAGACCATTCTCCTTCCTCGGTGATTTTCCTTTTCAGGACACAGTCAGTTGGTTCTTGTCTTTCCTCCACTCATGTGGAACTCACTTAAGATGTGAAATAAGATGACCTCGCTCCCACTCTCTGATTTCCTGATAGTGAGAGCTAAAAGCAGAACTTGTTTGGGAGACTGTGCATAGAAAGTGTTCAGATGGGAAAGACAAACAGTCCTGCCAGTGGCCTGAAATGTAATATGAGTTTTATTGGAGACTTCTAACTTATGAGACATCTTGGTGTCAACTTAATGTGTCTCTTTTCCTCAGAGAGTTGCACTTAACTCTACCACTCTCTGTTTCCCTTGTTTTATACTGATTTTGACCAATTTTTCCAGTTTTAAACTGCCATATAATAATAGAATTGAGGGTGGAAAGTTCCTCTGGAGATCATCCAGTCCAACCTCCCTCTCAAAGCAAGTTTAATTGCATCAAGTGGCTCAAGGACATGTCAAGAGTGAAGTCTTGAAGATCTGAATGCATGGAGATGCCACAGTCTGGGCCCCAGCTTCAAAAAATTGACCAGGATCCCATGGTAATTTTTTTCCCAGAATTTCCCACATCAAAAATTCCCCGTCCTTGTGCACAGGCACTTTTTCATCCCTTCCTTCACCAGGAAATCCTGATCCTTAACCTTCCTTCTCCTGCCCTCAGCACTCTCCTGCTTCCTTAGGAAATGCTTTTTACCTCTTCTGAAGTCAAAGCTCCCCAGGCTGGCTTACCTGTGTATCAGTGTTTCCAGACACTTTCTGACATCTAAATTTTATTTTATCTAATCTAATCTAATCTAATCTAATCTAATCTAATCCCATTGATTCTTCCTTAAGTATTGTACTGATCTGAATGCAACAAGAGATTGGTGGTTGTTTTTTGGGAGGTCTTTTTTTGTCTTTTTTCTTCAGAAAACCCCCCAATCTCTTTTTCTGTTGCACTTTGAAAATCCCTGGCAATGCACAGGGGCACAAATGCCCTGAAGCTGCACAACCAGTAGGAACTAAACCAGCCTAATTTCCGTGCTAGGATTCGAACTGTGTTCCATGTGTGTGGCACCATGGGGGAAAATCCCCCTGCCAGGATGGGAAAGCAGTGACTGAGGCCTGGGCAGGATGAGTGCCACGAGCATCCTGCCACTACAGTGGGATCATCACTCTTAGGAGGAATCTGGCCACCATGGGACCATTACAGGTGGTCTTGAGAAGCCAGGTCCCACAAAAAGTTGGACATGGATGTGGTAGGAAGTAGGGAGAAACAAGAATGCAGGCTATGAGCTGGCACAAAGAGTAATTTTTCTAACTTAAATTCTGGCATATTCTGTTTCTTATATTTGAAGAATAAAGGATCTGTGAAGTCTCATATCTCTGTATTTTTCCCTACATTTTCAGAATAAAAAAGAAAAAGTTTTGCCTAATTACGACTGTCGAATACTATAGACACAACAATTAAACAGTGTGAAATTGGATCCTTGCTTGCCCTTTATCTTGGCCAGAAAATAGACTGCAGTGGAGAATCTTTTCCATTTTTCACACATTAATCATATTTGTGGGTTGAAACATCCCAGGCAAGTACTGTCCTTAGGGCTCAAAATGTTTAAAGAGGAAATGCCTTTTGTCCTATACAGAGGCAGCAGAAGTTTTAAAAGCTTCTGCCTTTGCAAAGCAAGAGGCAGCAAATCTTCATTTTATAATATGTCAGGGTTGTATAAGCGTTATGTTTGTAATAAAAATATGCACAATACAACCAACAGAGTTAATTATTTTTCCTGTTGGTGACTTAAACACCAAAGCAGTGTCCTTGGGCAAGGATCTGTTGTTAACCTGTCTAAAGTCTATTGCATTGACATGTTCTCAGCAATAAAATACAATCTGCAAAGAATGCAGCCTCCCCATCACTTTACCTTTACCCCTGTCCTTTTCTCTTTCTTCTCACTGATGCCTGAAAACTGAGTTTGCCTTTCTGCTTGAATAGCAGACTTTTAACAAAGTAATTTTGCAGCCAGGGCTGTGACTGATGGATGAAGTTTTTAGGGCTCCATACCTGCAGCTACAGCACTTGCAACTTATGGTGGCAGAAGAGATGATAAAGACAGAGATTTTTTATTTATTCTCCTCCTTATCCCAATTTAAGACCTCTCTCTGTGTCAGCTACTTGTCTCTGCCAGCAGTGAATCAAACAAGAACTTTCCTGGATATATTAAGTGTATCTGCACAGCAGTGCTGGCATTTGAGCAGCTCTGCAGCAGGCTTGTTTCACTGCAAAGCAGCTCTGAATCAAACGGCTTTGTTAGCTCACAATCCATTTCAGAATAAAAGATAACAAAGCATCTTGTTAGAAATAAAGCCGAGGGAGTGTGTCCTATATTAAATATGTCCTGAGGGCTTGCATTCGTTTAAAAATGTCCAACTTGGCTTCTGGAAACTGAGCCCCAGTGTAATTCCTGCCTCACTCAGCACACAGGGCTGATACAGAAGATCTCTGCAAGCCACAGCTCCTGCTGATCTGCAGAACACTGGAACAGGGACTCACAGATACATGCTGAACATATTTATACATATATCTGTGTGTGCATATGTGTGTTTATATGTACACACACCTGCATGAAGGGAACAGCAGGGTCATGGAATCACAGAACACTCTGGGCTGAAAGGGACATTAAAGATCATCTGTCCTTGCAGAACTGTCCATGTGCACATCAGCAATTAATAAAAAGCACAAACACCTCCAAGTGCCTCTACCTGGCAGAAGGAATGGTTCCATGATGGTTCAGACATATCCCTGCATAATGAACACCACAAAAATACAGCAGTAAAATTCTGTCCAGGCTAAGAAAAGCCAAAAAAACCCCCTGTTCTTGTCATTGTCCATCTCTGAGGTATTCCAAAAGGTAACCACAAAATAGGAAGTTTTGTATATGAGAGACTTACATGGTAGAGGATTATATTTTTAGCTGAGGATGTTGATTTTCTTGAGGATGTAAATATAGGAAAAAATGTTGCTAGCAAAGCCCCAGGAAGAAGCATTGCAGCTTTGTGCAGGGAAATTATCTGGAGAAGGCAGCAGCACCATCTGGTGTTCTCTCCAAGCCCCCAGAGAAGTGCCTGATCCCTGCTCAGAGCTGTCCTCTAAACTCTGACCTCTTTAACCCACTGAGTGCCACAGAAATGTATGAACTGTGATGGAAAATCTCCAGCTAGTTTACATTTCAAGGTGTGCCAAAGATGGTTTGGTTAGCTACAAATACGAAATTAAGGGATTTAGGAGACAGTAATCCCAAAACATCAATCAGAGAATCACACAATGGTTTGGGTTTGAAAGGATCTAAAAGACCACCTTGCTCCAGCCCCCTGCCTCTGGAGGCAGGAAAATTTCCACTTGCCTGAAGCACTTTTGGAAATTTCTGGAACAAATTTTTCCTTGCCTATTAAACCAAGACTGCATTTTTTACCTTTGTTGGGAAGTCCTGCTTTAAACTGAAATCCAAACCTTGGATGAAACTTAAATCCAGACCTCAGATACAAAATAAATAAGTATTCTTTTCAATCCATGTGAAAATAAATATGCATGGGTACTTAGAGAGAGCAATTGGCCGTTGTGTTTGAAGATTGCTGAATTTCTTTGTGATTCAGAAAGGAAGAAAGATAACCTGATACTCAATTCAAATTTCCTCCTGTCACTTTCTCAGTAAGTAAAAGAACATAGAACTAGAATGGGCAAATACTCCAGGCATAAATAAGCCTATTCAAAAGCAAATGTGTTTGTTTATAAGTCATTATGTTCCTCCACACATGAATACTCAAGCCAAGAAGGCAGGAACTTGGATGAGAACAGGGTAAATAAATACATGCCTCCAGCTGCAACAGGGCTGGTGCAGCTGGTCCTGGAAAATGTAACTTGTTACATTCTAAACTAATTAAACCTTGAAAAACACTCCAACTGTATATTTTACATTATTTGTGAATAATTATTTGTGAAAAATTATTGTGCTCTGCAATAGGTTGGAAATAAAAAAATTGATGGGTAGAATAAACCAGACTGAACTCTCCCTTCTCTCTGTAGGGCTGGGTGGTCAAAAGGCAGGAGAGGAAGTGCAGGGAGAAGATGAAGAGCTGGTATCTGCTCTGTCAGCCCTGCACAGAGAGCTGTGGCACTTACTGTGGGGTAGGGGTGGGAGCAGAACACGGTGTATTTCCTGATGATGCCGTTCAGCTTCAGGGGAGGCAGCCAGGACACAAAAACCGTGGAGGCCGAGGCAGCAGCTGCTTTAACTCCAGCAGGAGGGCCTGGAACTGGAAAAGCAAAAGTGTTAGAGTGGCCCAAGGCAGATATTCAGTCACCCCAGTGTAGCAGAGGAGTTGAGAGGAAAAGGGGAGTGTGCTGCTTTGGTGGCTGTGCCCCCATGGACTGAGAGGGACACTCTGGCTTAGGGAGCAGCCTCCACGCTGCCCATGCCAGGGAGAAGCATTTGGGGTGTGACCCCATCCTTAAGAGGGATGAAACTCTTCTTCAGAGGGTCCCAAAACAGAACCTGCCACTGATGGCTAAAATTCTGTGAAGCATTCCCTCCAGCCTGCATAACATCATAGAATAAACACAAGAATGGTTTGAGTTGGAAGGGAACTTAAATATCTCCCAAATCCCTGCCATGGGCAGAGACAACTTCCACCAGTCCAGGGTGCCCAGAGCTCCATCCATCCTGGCCTTGGACACTTCCAGGGATGGGGCATCCACTGAGAAACCTGTCAGAGCCTCACCACCCTCACAGTAAAGAACTTCCCTAGACCCAACCTAAATTTCACTTTGCAGTTTGAACCCAAATGCACATGTGAAAATTTCTGTCTTCACAGAAATTGCCAAACAACACATTATTATAAATGGCCAGCTTTGAACACACAACCCATGCCAAAGTGTTATAAATAATACACACGTGGACAGTTTAATGGACATCCAGAGCAGAGCTGTGAATTTAATGAAGTGGAGTTTAAATGAGCACTTTGCACTGCCTGATGTGACCCATGGCCAGCAAGTGCCACCATGTGTGAGCAGACATCTCTCCACACAGAATTCTTGTCCCTCACCCTGCCCTCAGCACTCAGACCTCTCTGGTGCTGCAGTGTATCTATTTCTCTAATTGCCACAGCTATCTATATAACCCATCAAAATTATCACAGAAAAAACCCCAAACCTCCTGTCTAAAACCACATGGAAAAAGCTCCAGCTTGGAAATGTTAAAATCTTGCTGTGTCATCTTAACTACATCCCTTTGCAACCCTGCATTTTGGGAAAGGTTTTGATTTCATGAGCACATGCTGTTTTTCAAACAGACATTACACTGTACAGTGCTCTCCAGCTTTGGAAACACTCTTTCACTTATATGCAAAATTACTAGATTTTTTTCCTGCATGCTGGAATATCACATTACACACAAGTTGTACTTAAACAAAATAAGGGCTACATTTAACATCATAATAAATGGGTTTAAAATTTCCTGAAGAACACACTTTGTGTCAAAATATTTGAAAATAAATAACTGAAAGGTATTTTTAGCACTGTGTGTGGTCAATATTTATGTCAAATTATTAAAACAGATATGTTGCATTGATAATTGTTACATAGATTATTAAAGACAAAATGAAACAGTTTTCTGGACTTTGTTCTCTACAGAAAGACTGCTTTGTGAGGCATCTGATATTTTTGTCTGATCTCAAGTAAAACTGCCAAAAGGTTAAAATTTCTAGTTCAATTACCATTGCAATGCTTGATCAGCTCTCTTTAATTTCACAGAAGACAGTTACTGTGCAGTAGAGGTCCCTGGACAAAATCCCTTGTCCAGCAAGCTGATAACTGTAGATAAATTCTGGATCTTTGTTCTATCTCAATTAAGCAAGCAGATATTGTGCTGCTACAGAACTTTGTCCGTAAAGAGAACTCAGCCAGCCTGGCATCTAAATTTGCTCATCTTTTGTGTAAAAATGATGTGAGGAGACCCTCAATTTTACATCTACATAGGTGGTCCTGGAAGATGTGAGAAAACTGACAAGCACCACTCAGTGCAAAGTCTCTGGATGTGCATTTTCTATTTATAGTGTGCTGAGAGAGCTAATTAGGCATCAAGTGAGAACGTCATGATGATAATTGCATGCAAACCCAGCCCCTCACTGCAAAGGGGCTAATTCAGTTAGCAGCTCTATCCAATGCAGGGTAAATATTGATGCTTGACAGCATCCAACTTGTTATTTATACCCAGCTCATTAGAAATGCTATTTGCTCCTGCTGCTGAGGAGTGAAAACTGGCTCTCCAGGGTAATTACCTAACCCACAGGAGGATTCCTTTATGGATAGCAATGTTTTCTGGAAATCACTTTAAATAGATGGATGAGGTTAATGCAATTTATTGTTAAATTAGGGTGTGATCTATAGGGACAGGTTCTGATGGTAATTGGTCATGGCTGTCGACTGTTGAGGGATTAACTCAGAATTCATCTGGCATTTTCCAGTCATTGGGTCTATGAGGGAAACATTCCTTGTCATTGCTGTGTTGCTGTCTGCTGTAAGACCAGCAGAAGGAGGGGCCAGAAAGAAAGTCAAGAAGCCATACAGTAAAATTTTCAACCCGAGGACCCCTCCACCTCACTGGCAGCAATTTTTGCAGTGTTGCAAAAATTCTTCTGAATACGTATTTATTAGTCCTATTTTTGCTGCACTGATGGGTTGTGCACATGAAAACTGTGTGTCCTTCCACTGTGTGTGTAGAAGTGTTTGCATTTCCTCGTCAGGAATCCTGCAGAATCTCATCTGGTGCTTCACAGACCTGTCCAGAGGGTAAAGTCATTGGTCAAACCCATCCCCTGGACCTCACAGGAGTTATCTCAGCATTAACTGAAGCATTTCTTAGTAAAGTGGGTTCCTTGGGCATCTGAAGAAGTTGTGGTTGGTGGAATGTGGTGCCTGGT
>VRYO01001681.1:28931826-28948225 GCA_009812075.1 Sialia sialis | reverse complement strand
TGAGAGATACAAACATTTCCTGGAGGTGGGAATGGAAAACGCTTTCCCTCCTTACCATCCTCTTTGGTGCGGGTGAAGATCTGCTCGCTCCTCACTCCATCCCCAGCTCGGGTAAAAGCCAGCACCTGGATGCTGTAGTTGGTGTATTTTTCCAATCCATCCAGCTCCAGGGATGGCTGGGTAGTAGTAACATTCTTTATCTCTCCCAGCTCTATAAAATAAAATAAAAAAGGAAGTGGAGTTATTGCCTCACTCTTCTTCCAGGTATTGATACCTGCTGTGGAAATCTTGGGTGTCCCAGACAAGTAACGCTTCATTATTACAGAACAGCAATGAATTATAATGAATTAAAATGAATTCATTCATGTCCTGATCTCTTACCATTTGAGGCAGACCCACTTTTCATTTTCTAACTCTTTTTTTTTGGTTGCAATTTAAAAAAAAAAAGATGAAGAGAATTGAAGAAATTCTACAAGCAATGAGATTTTTCATAAAGAACAGATAACAAGAAGAGATTATTGTGAAAGAAAAAAAAAAAGAGAATGTTGGTTATCTTCATAAAGATTTTCTGGTTATGAGAAAGACCATTTCTCATAAGGAAAATGAAGAAAAAGTCCCCTTTATTTTCAAAAACACAGCAAGTGCTGCTGCAAAGCACTTGATAGCAGCAATAATGGCTAACAGTAGATTTAAACACAGTAAAATCAGATTTACTTCCAGAAAGATGATGCACTTCATATTAATCTCTCTGTGGGTTTTTTTGGGTTTTTTTTAGCAAGCTAAGAAGTACAACCCATATGGCAAAAAACCCCAACTTTAAACATATTTAGGGCAGCAAACAAAGTTGAATAAATGAAAATCCAGTTTTAAGAATGGCATGAACATAATTTTTTCATCATGCTGTGAGACATCACATAGGAGCTTGATAATATCCACACAGGATCTGATCCAAAACTACAGGCGCCACTGTAAACATTTAATTTTATGCCCTACATGTTTACATTTTTTTCTGTATGCTTCTCATACATTTTAAATCTTTATTTTTAAAGGAATTGGTGGTTGATTTCCAAGTATTTTTGAGTCTACTATTACCATCAGGGACAACGGGCCTCTGGATCTCATTTCCACTCCAAATTCCCCTTTTCACACCAACGAGGCCAGGATTTGCACAACTGCAGGTTAGAGTGAGCTGTGGTTCTGGTGGATTAAGCCAAAAGAAGGGAGACAGCTGGGAAAAATCCACAGGGCAAGTAGGAATAAAGTCATGTGCATCTCAAACCTACTAATTTGTTTGATTTATAAGAAAGGGCCATACATGGAATTATCATCACACAATAAATTGCAGATTAGTAAAGCATCACGATTCTCCTTTGATCCTTTCACTCAGTCTCTGCTCTGGAGCCTATTCCCCCAGGATTTATGCTAAGAGTACAAAACACAACAGAAGAAGCTGGCATGGAAATAACAAGCTTTTCCCAAAGAAAATTCCCTTTTTTTGCCATCAGCTATGGAGAGAAATGAATCCTATCAAAAATAATTGATTGCATATTGAGCAGGGAAAGAGAGAACCAACCAAATTATAATGAAAACCAAGCTTGGGTTGGTTTGTTCTTGATCCATGTCATCATTCTTTTCAAAAAAAATCCTGGATTAAAAAAATCTGGACTTTGTAACTGAGGTGAAATTTGCTCAGGTCATGTTGGGTACCATGGGAAGCCTGTGGAGTGTTGCAAACCCATTGGTGGGATCCTTCCAGAAGTTACTCCAGGCAGTTTTGCTGCTCTCTTAAGACTCTAGAAAAAAGTTTTCTCTAAACCAAAAAGAAAAGGGAGGAAAAATGCCTTCACACCAGAGAAAAAATGATACAAAGGCCACATAGAGGTTTTTACTTGATAACAGATTGGTGTCTCTCACCTCCATCCAAGAGGTTGGCCCAGTAGATAACCCTGAATCCCTGCAGGATCCCGTTCAGGGTTTCCTTTGCCAGCGTTGACCAGGAAATGGAGATGGTTTCTGGGGATGTGGCAGTGGCTTGCACATTCCCTGGAGGGCAACTGGGCACTGGAATGCAATATTCATCATTTTAACACAGTGAAAACAACCCAATATTCATCTTTTAGCTACCCTTTCTTTATCTCGCTATCCCACCCCACAATATATTTAATTGCAATATATTTAATTTAATTTAATTTATTTATTAATTATATTTAATATTTAATTACCATCACACATTTTAACAGTGGAAATCCTTCATTCTTGCTACAACCCACATGTTTCTGCAAGTGCAGCTATTTTCCCTGGAATGATTTTTGATGTACTGTTTGCTGACTTGTCTTTTAATAGGCTTTCTGTTGCTTCTTTAGAAATAGAAGTGTGTTCTGACACTGAAATGTGCAGAACATTCTGTAAGCAATTTAAACATATTTTTTAAAACTTTTAGCCAAATTTGCATCTTTGTAGACAACTTCAATTTAAATTTGGAGGAGGGAGAAAAAAGTGAGCACATCTTTAAAAAACATCGGGGAAAATTGGTCATAATATATTTTTGCTGATATTTAAAAAAATGGGAAAATCAAACAAATCTAAGGCATGTTCTGTTGGCCATTTTGTGTCAAAGCAATACAGCAGTATTATTAGTAACTGGCTTTGCTTTTAAAGCTTGTGGAATGTTTAATTCTAAGAGGAAGCCAAAATTGAGTCACAACCAAAAAAACAAATCCAGGAAAAGTAGCATGCTGGATTCTGAAGGAAAAAAAATCCCATTTATTATCATATAAAATATATGCCTGTGTGAGCATACTGACTTTTGAGTTCTTGAAGCAAGCTAGGCTTAGAAGCATTTAGAGTAGAAAAATGGTATCAGTCTTTTATGAATAGCCTGCCTCAAAATCTGTGGCTGAGGATTTTACATGTGTGATATTCCCTTTCGTCCATGTAAAAGTCAGATTCAAGCTGGCACTGGTTTCAGGACACCGATGTTGATTTACAGGAGCTGAAAATCTGACTTCTATGGCCTTTAGGACTTTAATTTGCTGTTATACTCCTCTGAAATACTGAACTTTTGTTTTTTTTGGATATGGGATCATTCTCCTTTTCCACTAGAGGACTCCCTCTCATCATTTGAGAAGTTCTTTTTATGTAGTTTGAAAAAAAAAGTAGAACATCTATCTTGTTCCTTGGATTAGACAGGGTGATTTTTGCCTGAAATAGCAATGATTTTTCTGTCATTGAATATCCTTGAAAAAACATACATCTCTCTTTAAGACTGACAACAGTGCAGTTACAAGAGCTCTGCTTACACAGTAGATTCATCTGAAAACAGTATCAATCTAACAAAAACTACAATATTGCTTCACCTTTCTGAATTTCACTTCTCTAAACTATGGTGAGATCGCTCTGGAGCAAGGATGAGATCACAACAGTTGCAAATATGTGAACACCAGAGCATTTCGCTTCTTAATGGAAGTTTGATTCTCAGTCAACATCATTCACAGCTGGATAGATCACATTAGTAGGCTTATTTTTATTTATCTGGTTAAATAAATCCACTCTTGCAATGAAAATCAGACAAGCTCATTGAGCAGGCTCTTCCCTTACACCTTTCTCTCTAAAGACTGGTTTTTTTATCATCCCTACTTCAATGATCACTAATCAAACAAGAAATGCAGCAAGACAAAAAGACATAAAACAACAATAATATTAATAACATATCCCATGAGAGCTGTTAGCCAAGGACCCACCGTCCTCAAGAGTTGTGGTGATGATTTCCTGAGAAGAAGGTCCGATGCCAGCCCGGTTACAGGCCTGAACCACCATGCCATACTGGGTGAATTTTTTCAGGTTATTCAGTGTATAAACCTCACTGTCGCCGGTGGTGTCGATGCTGATGATGTTGAACTGGAAGTTTCCCCCCGCGCTGTACTCCCGATAGCCGATCTGGTACCCGCGGATAATTCCGTTCTGCAAATGCTTCTTCGGGGCCTAAACAGAAAATGGAAAGTTACACATCCAAAGTCAAGCTGTTTTCCCCTAAAATTTTTTGGGGAAAAAAACCAAAAAACAAACAAACCAATTTTAACTTTTATTTTTTTTCCTACTGAATGCAAGTCTATTTCTAGGCAACAATTAAAAAATACTTTCTGCATGAAACAGCGACTTTTTTCAATCACATAAATTTCAGGTGTGTTTTTTCCAAATCTGTGCTGAAAGACCTTTAAACGGTTCATGCACAGAAAAATCCCATCAGGAGACACTCTTGAGTCTGAATTTGTGATGTTTTGTTCTCTTTTCAGGTGAATCAATCCAAGCTGAGTTGATAAGGATATATTTGCACTCCAGGCCAGCATTCACTACTAATTGTTTTTTCCAGGAGCCCCCACCTTTCACTTTAGGAAGGCATTTACACATCTGTGCAAGGCAGTCACAGGAGTTTATTCAGTCCTGTGCATTAGGAAAATTTTATGCTGTGCTTTGAAATATGCCTCTGTTCATTCAGTGTGTAGTGTAGAAAGATGATTAGATAATGAGTGCTGAAGGCAACTATGATTTGGAAAGGAGGGATTTGCATACTGAATAGCTGCAATATTATCTGGCATCCAGGGATGTGGACAGCACAAAATGGTTGGCCATAATTATGTGCCACATTTCTCAGTCACAGTGCAAAATTCCCTGCTCCTGACTAGTGGAAATCATTTGCGTGTTCTGCAATATAAAATGTGATCTAGTGCAAAGCAGAGGTTTTCAGCTCAGGGAAAAAGCCTGTTATTGACAGCAATAGCTAAAAATTCCATTTAAATACTATCAGACTAATTTCTATGTATAATAATGTTCCTGCCTGATTTCCTCTCTATATGAGGCACAACCAGTAAAAGCATTTTAAGGCACAGTTTGCAATCCAGGAGCAAAAATCTCTTTCCAATCCTCCAAACCTCTTTCAAACTCCCAACAGATGCCTATAAGCTCATCTGTCTCACTGCCCCACAAAAAAAGGTCTTTGTGATGTAGTTTATCACCAACAGGTTGGACTGGCAGAGGCAGCAACTTTTATATTCCATTACAAGTGCTGAGGAACAGATTCTCAAGAAAAGCACTCATTTTTGGCACAGCACCTGCCTGTTTTGGGGAGTTTATGGTCTACTGGACATAGTAAAACCAGGCTGAGATTTGCCTTTCACCCACTACCATCAAAACTATTTCTGTGCAAAAGCCGACCCCCTCTAAAATTTAAAATGTGAGTGTATGAAGCTGATTGAATAATCTCTTCAGTGTGGGAGCTGGCCTGACTGGGACACTGGAGCTCATCCTAACAAACCAAGCCTTAGCTTCAAGCCCTGGGAAACATTTCTCTAACTCAGGAAAAGCCTGCCATCTCCTCCCAAGAGCCTTTGGAGTTGTTATGTTAAGTAATCCAAGTTCTACTCCCCTATTGGTTACTTGTCTTCATATATGGCATTGTTTCTGGAATATTCCACTCCCAAGACTATGTATTGTTGCCTCTCCCTTGTTTCTGGTATTTGGACCTTGCTCCTATGTGTGTTCCATTTCTGGGCATTGTCCCTATTTTTATTTCTCATTAATTTTCTTTTCAGACACTCCATCATTCCCTTTTTTCTTATTTCACACCACATTCGTCCTGAAGTCAGGGGACCCAAAGATTTGTCACAGCCACCCTCATGGGACATTTCAGATTTTTTTTTTCCCTCTGTCTTGCCTGAGAAACAGACACTGGACTCGAAGTGATGGAATAATTTCAATTCCCATTGTATTACTTTGATCAGATGTTGCTGATCAAATCAGCAGATTCAGATCTTGAGAAGTCAGGGATAAGGATTGCGTTTTGGGAATCTAAGAGTATAATTGTTTCCTGTCTGAAAATTTCTCTGAGTTCGTCAAAAACTCCCCAGCTGCTTTAGAAACATACAGGTCATTTTATTATCAGAGCCCTTTGTGAGTGTTACCTATTCTGGACAATTCCATGGATTTGTGATCTTTGAATGTTTGCAGAAGGAAGCACTTTTAGCTGAGGGTGGAAACTAAGGTCAGATTTTTGTTGCTGTTTGAGTTCAGATATACTTATAGA
Source organism: Sialia sialis (assembly GCA_009812075.1). Classification (NCBI taxonomy): domain Eukaryota; kingdom Metazoa; phylum Chordata; class Aves; order Passeriformes; family Turdidae; genus Sialia; species Sialia sialis. The sequence continues at coordinate 28,942,146 of VRYO01001681.1, read as the reverse complement.
ATCACTGAATGGTTTGGGTTGGAAGGGAACTTCAAGATCATCTCATTCCACCCCTGCCATGGCAGGGACACCTCCCACTGTCCCAGGAGCTCCAGCCCCAATGTCCAACCTGGAACTGAACATTCCAGGGATCCAGGGGCAGCCACAGCTGCTCTGGCAATTCCATCCCAGCCCCTCTCAGGCAACAATTCCTAATTCCCAAGATCCCATCCAACCCCACTCTGAAGCCATTCCCTGTGTGCTGTCCCTCATCCCTTGGGAATTGTCTCTCTCCAGGTTTCCTGCAGCTCCTCCAGGCCCTGCAAGGCCACCCTGAGCTCAGGCCAAAGCTTCTCCTGTGCAGGCTGAACAATCCCAGCTGTGGCAGCCTTTCCTCCCAGCAGAGCTGCTCCATCCCTCTGCTCATCCTGACTGACAACAAACTAACTTCCAAACAGTTTGAACAAAGCAGCCGCAACAGCCTCTCCAATGGGAATTCTACAATTACACTTTCTCACTTTGAATTTGAATGAAATGACAAACATTGAAATTTTCATGAACTTCTTCATAATTGTTTTAAGTCAAGGGATTTTTTTTTCTTTAAATAAAATATTAACATTTTACTTTCTTCCCTCCACTTTGAAACATTATACAACATAAAACAAATGCCAAGTCACTTCAGGACAAAACATTGGAATATTTTGCTTCACTACAATTCCAATGTTCCTTGTTACTATGACCTGAGTATTGACTTTTTGCACACATGACTCATTTGATAAATATTCCTTCTGGTGTATAGACATATTTTTGGTAGAAAATTCAGTGAAACAACTTAATGTTCTTGTGGAAAAATATTGCAAACCTTGTCAGTAGCCATAGGACATTATGAAAAAGTAAGTTTCAGTCCATGACCTTACTGCTTTTCTCACAAAATTCAGTATTTGCAAAGCAGGGTATCAATGACTTTTGTGAAGTATGACATTCTGTAGTTTTGTGTGTGTGTAACGAGGAATAAAGAGGAAAATAACATTGATCATGTCTAAATTTCAAGAGTTCATTTACCTAATGTAAAATACGACATGAAAAAAATGAATATTTTTATGCTCTTTTCTAAAAGAGAATTCCTGTTTAATTCCCATTATCTCTGCACCAGTTTAAACTACTAAAAATGACGAGTTTTATTTAACAGCTTAGTCTAAACCCAGTGTCCTATGTGGACACACAGGTACTGGATTAAATAAACCACACACCAATACAACTTTGCTTAACTGGGATTTTCTAAGAGTGGGCTAAGACAAAAACTTTAAATGAAGATTTACAGCCAAAGCAAGCTGCAGAAATGGGATTTAATAGAAGATGAAAGATAATCAATGTGTTATTCCCTCTCCTTTTGCTGTTATTGACACTGTATTTTAATAAAGCTTTAAATATAACCATGTTTTTCACCACAATCCTGTTTGTTCAATGTCATCACAGCCTTTCATGGCTGAAGCTCCACCTGCCTCCAAAATAAAAATTACCAAGGTCAGGTTCTTTTCTTGATTTTTGGCTTCTGTGATAACATAGGATTGATCTCATGGGGTATTTCTTTATTCTTAATTACATTTTATTAGGCACTTACTGAGTCCCTTCTGCACAGCATCACAGGGACCTACCCAAAAGTTAGGATTCAGCATGGAACCAAAACGGATTATGTCTGTGGAATCATCTTGAAGTTCCTTTTTGAGTACTGAACCAAAACTGCTCTGACCTGGAGAAAACTGCAATAAATCAAGGGAAGCAAGTGGCTCACTCCTGGTTTGGGACTTCTTAATAAGGAAGATAAGATTTTTTTAATCAGCTTACAAATTGTCATTCAGGAATAACTCCTCCAGTAAAGGTGGGACTACACAAGCTCTAACCCTGCCCAGCAATTTCACTTCAAGCTCATTCCAAATTGTGAAAATCCATCTCTCCCTTCAGCTCATGAGACCAGGCAAATGAGGCATGTATTCAATCCAACTCATTTTTGTGAATATCTTATAATATTAGATACTGAACTTTGCTGGACAAGAATTCTCAAATCAAATTCCAAACACAATTTTGAGAACACAGCCCCAGCACCTCATCTGATATCATTCAATATCAGACAACACTCCTAGCCCAGGACATGCTCAGCTGTACTTGAAGTGTCCTTGAAGTACAAATTGAAATATATTTTAGGCAGTTATTGAAAGGTAGGTGTGGGAATTCTGTTTGTCCTGTAGCTGCCTGTTCATGTCTGCATCTCTAAAATTTAATGGCAAAACTTCACAAACAGCAGCTAAAAACTCCAGCAACGAGCCAGTGGTGTCCATCTTCTTTTGCTGCTTTTAAAAACATCCCCCAAAGTGAACTTTCTGAAAAAGCAACTGAAGTCTTTCAATCTGTCTACCCATAAATCCATAAAAACGAGTTCAGGCACAGAAACTTGAAGATTATGGTTGAGTTGATTAGCTAGTCACGTTTCTTAAGCGGGTTAAAAAAGAGAAAACCTATTAAGAATTTATTTCAGTTGTTGAGAATCACTGTACACCCTTGCATGGCTTCAAAAACTCCTCTGCTCTGCTGTGTGTTGGATTTAAATCCATGTCTTCTCTAAGTACATTGATTTGTTTCACTCCAGGTAAATCTGTAACCACACAGCTTTTGGTTTTGGAAGCCATCTGATGAGAAGCAACACTGATATAAATCTAAGATGTGGAAAATATCTAAGAATTAGCATTGCATTTTTTATGACTTTTGAAGAGGTTCTGAACTGGCCTTTTAAGGAACTGTCTTAAACCTACAATCTATTCATTATTATGCAATAAATAACCAATCACCCACAGTTATTTGGTTAATAAGCAGAACCTCACTGCTCCTGACTTTCTGAATAATCTATATAATAGGACAAAACCCACATCACCTACATTTGCAGGATTAATTAACATCAATACAGAAATTAATCATTATTATTATGCCACTATACCACTTTGGCTTTTAACATTATATATTTCAGAATTGTAAATATATGGAGTTATTCACACAATAAACAAGGATTATACATCACAAAATCATTTAAAACATGGTTTAAGTACCTCTGGTATCATACCAAAGCATTTAAAACTTTTTGTCAAAATAGTGGGAAAAACTTCGAAAAAATTGTCACATGACATGCCAAATTTTTAAATGACAACAGCTGATGATATTTTTATATTCATTAATCTTCATCAGTTCTCATGGACTATAATGAGACACTCATGCTGCTCTCACTGTGCAGCAAAAATCTGTCCCAAACTCTATTGCAACGGGAAAAAGATCCCATTGGCTCCAGCAGTTTCTGGGGAAGTTTTAAACAGAACCACGGTGAAATTTTGTGAGTGTTAATTTCCTAAACATGTGGCCTTATCTCTGAAATCAGAAAAAAGAAGGAAATGCAAGCAACTGCTACTTTTACTCTCCCATGGAAGGCTTTCTTTGCATGATCCTCCCTTCAGTGGCAAATATTTTAAGATTTGTTGGCAAGGCCATGTGCAATATCTCTCCTAAACAAAACAACTAAGGCACAATTATTATAATACTCCCCTGAAAACATCCAAATACTGACAGAGCCTGACTTCTCTGTGTCTGTGTGAGTATTTACCTTCCAGGTGACTCTGATGCTCTGTGAAGATATAGGCTCAAGCTGCACATCCTGAGGTGGACCATCAGGGGCTGGAGAAAGAAGGAAAATGCATCAAAACTCACCCTCATAACCCAAGGAATTCAGCATTTCACATAAAATGTCACCACCTTTACACCCCAGTGTCACAGAGGTTGGAATGGAAAACCAGACATATGTCACATGGAAAACCAGACAAAAGCAGGGTCAGGAATATTCTGCATTCAGGTGTCATCTCTGGCCAACAGCAAAATACAACATGTGCCAAAATACCAATCTGGTAAATAAAATGGATAGAATAAAATGAATAATAGTGGTTTTCATGGCTAGAGATACTCCCATAGTGTTGTTTCTGCATATCTGGAGATTGGCAAGAGGAATTTTCAGCAGACACAACCCTGTGGGTGACAGAAAAGCAGTGGAGTTCATGTAAAACAGGTGAGACAGGTGAGCCAGAACTCCTAATCCAGACAGAAAAGCAGCAGAACCCATTTAAAGCAGGAGCTCCTAATCCAGCTTTCAACCTGTTGAAAATACTCAAGTGGCTTCCCCTTTGTTCACTGGAAACTGAGCACATCCAGTCCAATTTCAGATATTTTACACAAAACTCTGCACAGTTTACACTCTCCCCCTCCCCAGTAAGAGTTCCAGCCTGGAAATCAGACAAAAAATAACTTGGGAGATGGGAAAACTTTCTTTCAACTCCTGTCTGAACCAGGGAAAGTTTCATGGACCATCAACACCATGCCAAAATTGTGCAGGAGGCTTTAAATCTGAATGAAAAAAGAAGGAACCTCCTTGTCAGCTGGGCAGCTACAAAGGAGATGAGGATCAACCGGGATTGAGCAGAGAGATGTGCAGTAAATTGCTTGCTCAGCGAGGTAAATCACCGCAAAGGAAGGATCTGAGGAGAGGGATGGAGCCATCTCGAGCTGCTGCAGAGGGTTCCCCTGATGCAGAATACAGCCTCAGTAAAAGGTATTAAATTAAGTTTAAGAGCAGGACAAAGGAAGGAAAGCAATAAAAAAGGGTGAGATTGGGCTGTTAGAGGTGGAGCTGCAATAAATGACAGCTGTGGTGAGAGGAACCAGAACATTTTGCTTTAACTGATGAAAGCACAGACACAGAATGCAGCCTTTAATATGTTTAAGTTATTAAATATGTCCTATTCTCTGACTGTCCTTCATATGGGAAATTGCCAAAGCTTGAAATAACTTTTTTCCCCCGTTCTTCTTGCATTAATAAAAAGAAAGGAGAAGAGGATCCAGGTCCACTGGATAAAATGAGATCTCTATTAATTTTTTGAAGCCTGACCTTGATTCTGTCCCCCTGTTGACAAAAATGAATGCCACTTCTCCAGGGTAAAATAGAATGTAGTGGAATTTGAGCAAAACATTTGATCCTAAAAATGGGGTTTAAAATGTGCCCCTAAAAATCCTTACTTTTCCTCAAAAGACCCCAATTTTTTTTCCACAGACCCAAATAGTTGAGTGCTCCCAGAACACCATAGGGAGATGTTAAATAAGAAGTCATTTGTTTTACATACTTAATGTCATACAGAGTTTGTGGCAAGGACATAAAGAAAACCCAGATATCCCTATTTATTGATTTCAGTATTAAGCAATGGCCATAATGCTTTTTTTTCTTCTGACAGGTATTAGTGCAAGTGTGTACTGGCATCTGTTTTCCAACACATGAGCTAATTGGGTTTGTAAGAAAAGAAAGATGCAGTCTGCAAGCTTTGAAATCATTCCATCCTTACCTATCCTTTTGCCACAGAGACCTTTCACAGGTTTCTTTTTAATAGAGATATTTCTTTGCAATATGTGATACAGAATCTGTGCCCCCTTTCCAAGTTGTTTGGTTTTTATCTTGTATTTCTTGGACCTTTATTTTGCTCCCTGCTCATTACCTTCTCTCTCATCCCCTGCGCCCATGCTGTTCTCCATTGCCTGCTGCAAAAGCAGAGAACAGAAGTAAACAGTGATCAAAAAAATGATGTTCCTCCACTTTGTGCATCCCTGAAATAAAAACCCAGGAGAAAAACATCACAAACTCTGCCTGAGCTTGACCTCCTCTCTCCCAGTTCTTCCCTAGGTAGATCAGTGACTTTTGAATACATTTCCACACTGCTGGTCTTTTTCCACCAACAAACAGCTCCTCAAAAGACAGCAACAAAAGGATCATTTATTCTGAAACCTGGTTACAAAGAGCTGAATAAAATGTGATGTTAAGGTTCCACCCTGCTCTTGGGGAAGCTGTTTTTTTATTCCAAGGGCAGCTGCTGATCCTGACAACTTAATTACCAGTCAGGAAAAACTTGACAAGTAAAAAACATGCCAAGATGGGTGAATAAGGGGGCATGAGAGAGCTGATCCAAGACCCAGCCCTCTATTTTGCACAAGGATGGATGAGCATTTTGGGGTTATAGATGACACTGGCTGGAAGAATGCATACTCTGTTTTCTCTAGTGATTTCACATTTTCTTTGCACAAAGGAAGAGAAAATTTCTGATCAAAAATAAGTGTTTTTCAAACTGTTCACTGTTAAATCTGTTCACTGCACACTTTCCTTCCGCTGGACTGATAGAAGAAATGAAACTTATGTTGTCTCCAGGTCATTCTGCTTTCCCCTGTGAGTCCTTGTGTCCTGCTCCTACTCAGAAAGTCCCTCAGAACTAAAACCACGTTGTCCTGACAAGGATTGTGTTTTCATTGTAGGAAATTCCCAGAGAAATTAAGTGGGAATTACACAGTTGTGTTCATAGGAGCTGAACTAAAAATCAGTCCCTGGGTGTTCAAATCCAAGACTAACATGAATCTTGAAAGAGAAAGGGAATTTTCACTGCCAGGCCACTATCACCAGGTTGTCATCTCTAAACCCCAAAGAGGGAAGCAGTGCTGACTTAACAGAAGGTAAAGGAAGAAATTCCATGTACACAAGAGTAACTCCAGGCACCAAAGGGAAAATGCCCACACAGTACTCCAGGTGCTGATGCAGGACAATAAAAGTTTAAAGGTAAAAATAAAGGATAAAGGTCAGACTTGATGATCTTGGAGGTCTTTTCCAACTTAAACAATTCTGTGTTTCTGTAATACAACAGAACAAAGATCGGGGGATGACATTAACAAGTGACAGCTAAGAGACTTAAACAGAGGCCAGAAAAATAAATGGTGGTTGGGTTGAGTGAGGGAATATTCGAATGAAGGTTGGGTTGAGTGAAGGAATATTCAAATAGAAAGTTGATTCATGTGGATCAACATTCTCAAAAGGGATAAATTTAAATTAGTTACCTACATTAATACCTAAACATGTAAGGAAAGCCACAGTACCCACAGGGGAGGCACCACCACTCAAAACAGGATGTAGCTGATTGAGTTGCCTCACTTAGACACAGGTGTGTTATTCCCAACATCACAAGCTGAAAATTTGGAGCACAATGTCTTCTTTGACCACTAGATGCCACTGAACAGCTTTAATTACAACCCTGCACAATGAAGTTACCAAAGTCATGTTCTATGGGAATAATTCGGTATTCCTTTCGATATAGCTCCAGCCACATAAGCAGCATTTCATGCAATGATTCTTGACCTCAGAGAGATAATTCCCACAAAATTTGGAGGTTGCAAAGCCAAAGCATACCTGCTTCATCAGTGGTGATGGTGAGCTCGTTGCTGGCCTCGCTCTTGCCGATGCGGTTCTTGGCGTACATGCGGATGTTGTAGGTGGAGGAAGGGTGCAGGTCGATGATGGTGGCTTGGTTAAGCTGAGGGGAAACATCTCTGGTTCTCTGGACAGAATCCCAAGAGTCTGTTTGGTAAGAAATATCAGTAGAAACAGACAAAGAAATGGCGGTGTTAATGTGGGTAATACAAGAATGAAGTTAAACTGTTCACAACATTGCTGTGTTAATGCAGAAAACACATTTTGCTCCAAGCAAATCCAACAATTCCTCCTCTTCCTTGACTCCCAACTTCTCCAAGAGTGCTGCTGAGAACAATGGGATCTTAACTCCAGGGTCATCAGCAAATCCACAGAAATAGCTATTCTTTGAGGAAGTGGTGAGAGCAGCAGAGATTCCCTAGTTTTGTGATTTCTTTCCATTGGGACATTGGGACAACTGCACAAAAATGGGAGTTGCTGCCCCAAAGGGATCCTCACTCAGTGAGAAAGTTGATTGTGCTCAGAAATGAGGGAGGGAAGGGAGTTAATAAACAGGAATGGCCCAGGGAGACCTCACTGCTCTCCACAGCTCCCTGACAGGAGGGCACAGCCAGCTGGGGACTGGCCTGTTTTCCTTGGCAACAAGTGACAGGATGAGAAGACAAAGCCTCAGCTGTGCCAGGGGAAGGTCAGGTTATCAGCAGGAATTTCTTCATGGAAAAATGGTGGCTGAGCACTGGAAGTGACTGCCCAAGGAGGTGGTGGAGTCTCCATCCCAGGAGGTGTCCAAGGAAGGACTGGACATGGCACTGAGCGCTCCGGGCTGGGGACAAGATGGACATTGGGCATAGCATGGACACGATTGTCTAGGCCTTTTCCAACCTCAGGAATTCTGTAATTCCATGAAAGTTATCTGAGAGAAAGGGAAATTTAATCCCAGAGAAAGCCCTTGCCCTGGAGCACCCCCAAGGCTGGAGGTGCCAACACAGACTCCGGTGGCAGCTGCTCGGGATGGAGCACTGTGGGGATGCCCAGCAGGACCAGTACAGCCCCAGAGCTGCAATGCTGGTCCAGTGCTGTGTGTTCACTGATTTGGAGAGTTTGGCTGCACAGCCCCGTGCAGCTGCTGCCACAGGGATGTGTCAGGAACAGCACAGAGCTGCTGCTGCCTCAGCTGGGGCTGCCCCGGGCCAAGCCCTCCCGGCCTGCACAAGGCTGCTCAGGGCAGGCAGGGCTGCTGAGGAACACACCCAGCCTGGCCCCAGGGAATCAACTCTGAAAGGTTTTTCAGAAGTAATTCTGCCCTGTGAGGGAAGGGAGGCTCTGGCACAGGTTGCCCCAAGAAGCTGTGGCCACCCCTGGATCCGTGGAAGTGTCCCAGGCCAGGCTGGACATTGGGGCTTGGAGCAACCTGGGATAGTGGAAGGTGTCCCTGCCCATGTATCACGATCCAATGAGGGAGAGATACCTATGCCCAATGCAAATGAGACCATGGTATGGCCACAGGAGGAATTTATTCAACAACACAGACTTTATTTCCAAAGAAGTGTGAGAAAGGGAGAGACGAAGAAAGAAAGAAAGAGGAAACACCTGTCAGAGAGAGGAAGACACGGAGCAGGAGATAATCAGCTGAACTTGTAAGGTCCCTGCCAAACCCAACCTCTCTGTTGGTGTAGAAGTTGTATGGACTCCAGAAGTGACTCCACAGCTGCTCTCTGCTGGGCAAAGACAGGGGAGTACAGGGGCAAGGCTTTAGCCCCAGGGCCAGCTGCAGGTTTCCTCTGGTGGATGTTTTGTGCGCAGAATAGAAGCGGGAATGGTGAGAAGAGCCTTTGCAGCCACAGCAAGCCTGGCAAGGAGCAGCCGTCACTCCTCAGCCAGGCCAAGCTGGGGCTGCCTTCCTAAGCCAGCCTGGCTCCCTGGCCGTGGCAGCGTCAGAGCGGGGCTGTGGTGGCTCTGCTGTGGCGGCTCTGCTGTGATGGCTCTGCTTTGGCGGCTGCACAGCCCTGCTGCAAAGGGCTTCCCAGCACAGTTCTCTCTCCTTTCGTTTGCCTGCACAGAGCAGGGACAGCCCTGCCCTGCCGGCCCAGCCGGGAACTCTCCCGCTGCCGCTGGGGCTGAGCACTCACTGCTCACAGGGCACTGAGGGTGAAAATACATCAGCACCTCGGAGAGACAGGAAATGAAATCTGGAGACTCTGGTATTGTGCTTACAAACTTTATTTAAAAAATATACAGATTCTTCAGTGACAAATTGTTCAGTCCTTCTTTGGTAATTTCTTGGGAATATCTTGTAATTACAACATATTGTATATTCATGTTTTTATATCATCGACTGCAGTGGAAATATACAGTAAGTAATAAATACAAATTCTTTAGTAATTTTATTTATTCATTAAATCAATTCTTCATTTATGGATTCTTAACTAGTCTTCTACTATACTCCTACTTACGATTCTTTTTCTTTTCTTCTACGTATTTTAAAATTAAAATTCCTATTCTTATTAATCTTCTTCCTCTATGCATTTTTACATTAAAATTCTTATTACTAATTACTATTCTACTCCTATATTTTAAAATCCTGACTCTTGTTCTTAACCTTATTTTCTTCTACTTCTATGTATTTTAAAAATTAGTTTTCCTATTACTATTTTTCTACGTATTTCTGAAGTATTCTTCCTCTTCTCTGTCTTCTTCTTCTTCTTTGTCTTATTTCTCTTTGTCTTCTTCATTTTCTTTATCGTCTTCATCTTCATCATCTTGTCTTCTTCATCTTTGACATATTCATCTTCGTCTTCATCTTCACTGTCTTCATCTTATTCATCTTCATTGTCTTCTTCTTCCTCTTCTTCCTTGTCTTTGTGCTCGCCTTCCTCTCACTGTGTGTGACCCAACTCCCAGAGGTGTTGGCAGTCCCGGGTGTGCCGCAGCCCTGCAGGGAGGGAGGCTCTGGAGCAATCCCTGCCCTGGGTGCCCTGTCTGTTTCACTGCTCGGGCTGAGGCCTCAGCCAGGGGCA
>VRYO01001681.1:28907902-28923132 GCA_009812075.1 Sialia sialis | reverse complement strand
CTGTAATTGGGGATCAGAACCTCCCTCCCTCCAGCAGATTTCTACACTTCCTGTCCTACAATAGCTGTGGGGTTTTTTTCTTTGTGTTGTGCTCTTCCTACCTTGCACGGTGAGCTGAATTATTCCACGATCCTCCCCATAAGAATTGATGGCGTGGCAGGAGAAGAAGCCAGAATCTTCACGCACAGTTGGCAGAATCTATAGGAGGTTGGAAAAGAGGTGATGGATTGAACAGCACGCAGAGAAAATAAACCAACAGCTTGTCTGTGCGGCGCAAGAAAAATCACCCAGACTGTTCTTGACAGCAGTAAATAGATATTGCAGGTTACAAACATGCATTTGCATAGGAAAGCTTCCAAAATACTGAGATTATCAAAGCCAGCAGCACCTGGGCTGAGGACACAGAATAGCAACTCGACATGTGTAGTCAGGAGCTGGAGCTCCACCTATTCCTGCAGCTTCTCCTTAGGAGCCTTGTTTGCAGTTCCTCACAAGTTTGCCAAGTGTTTAACTGTTGGCTGAAATTTGCCATACAAAATGGTGCCTCCTGCTGCCTCCAAATTTTCCCAGTTATTTCTGAAAATAACTCAAGTGGTTGAAGTCTGTGTGTGGAGGAAATAAAGGTTCAAACACCGGTGGTGAGCCCTGTAGCATTCAGCATGGTGCCTCATAATAAAGTTTCGTGTGGTCTTTCTTTTCAATTTGTTGTTCAACAGCAAGAAAATTTAGATATAATATTTGCAAACATGTTCATAATGATACTTTTCTACATGACCACTGCTTCATTCAAGGTACGAGAAAGAAAGATTTTTTTTTTTAAACGAGCAGATATTTGAAATACCATTTCCTTCTCAGTGTTCAGTGTGCTGCTCCACAATTTATTTACTGCACACTGTTCAAAGTGTGCCCTGAAAGCAGACATTCATTTTCTCACAGCATTTTCTTGAGAGTTCACCCATTGCAGAAGCACGAGTGAATTTATTTTCATCAGCCCTGACACCATGAAGAGCATTGCCTCCATTTCACATAGGGAATTAAGGAAGCAGATGTATGATAACGTTTGTGGCTGCTTGACAAGTTGCCACATATTAGCTGAGCCATGGAAACTCCACGTGCTCTTTATCCCTCAGCAAAACCCAGGTGATGTGAGCCCAATTCTCGGTCACCACTGGTTAGGATAAATGGATTAATTTCCCACTTGCTGCAAGGAAATTGGAGAGTTATCATCTGAGATATGGCAGCTTATCAAGCTGTGTTCACTTGCACGTGTGGCTGAGCTTGGAGACAGGGAAGCAAAAATTTCCAGAGCCCAGTTTGAGACATGTAGGGCCTTCTCCCCCTCCCTCAGAGTCCTGAACAATAAATAGCCTTTCATGTGTGCATAACAGCTTCTGCTGAGTTCAGCTGCAGCCAGGAGGGCTTAGTACTTCTGCAAATCAGACCCCAAGGGCTCAAGGAGAGTGCCCAGAAAACAAAGAACACACGATTATTGGCCACCTGTGAAAAGTTTGGTCTCAAAAATCAGCTTTGCATCACACAATGCAATTCATTACTCAACCCTAATCCAGCCCCAGTGAAAATCCAAGTCCTCACTGAGGCAGGGGTCCTGCAGAAAAAAATAAAGGCTGACTACACAACTAAAGATCACATCATCATGCAAAAGCACTGAGCTCAAAGCTTCAGGGACAGCCTAAATCTGCCACTTTCTGCTTTTTGGGGTGTTTTATCTCTCAGAAGTGAAAGGTTTTGTATGTAGCACACATGGGTGTAGAACACCATTGCTGTGCACAACTCTTTCAGAAAAATCTCCAAGCAGGAATGCAATCTTCCAAATAGAAGGAAATAGAATAGAATATTTCCAAGTAGAAATATTGTTGTATATTAAGGGGTTATCTTAGTAAAATCAACAAGAATGATGGCAGAGAGACCTAGGGATCAATCCTATAACTAAATATTATTTGTATCTCAAAAAATACTAATAGGAACATAGAATTTATTCTTCCTCATAGAAATCAATGGCAAAGATCCCTCATAGACATCAAACCCAGAATTGTACTGGATATCATCCAACAGAGTTACTGGCCAGTAAAGAAAAAAATCTTTTATAAGAGTTACTCTAAAATTTAGAATAATAACCAGGCAGATAGAAAATTAGTTTGGCCTGATAGATATACTTTTTAAATGTGACTGAAAATAGATAATGAAGATTTTGGAGCGAGGAAAAAGAAGATTCTTTTAGTTTTCATAAAAGCATACATCAAATACCAGTTTGAGTCCTGACTTCATGAAGTGGTGTCACAAGCCCCACCAAGTGTAAGGGAGGGAGAAGAATATTTTATTAAGGCAGCATTTTTTTCTCAAGCCAGTTTAGTGATTTTGGTGAGGGTTAAGAACTTGGGGTCAGATATTTGCCAGAGTTTATCAGCAGTTGGGTCAAACTGATCTGGGGAAGGACAGGATAAGGCATGAGAGAAAGGATTGAGGGTTGAGCTTGGTTCACTCTCTTGCTGCCTCTGGAGTGTGGGGAGAGGGAATTTTTCTTTAGGGATGATTGCAGAAGTTTCCTCTCCCCTCCTCTTGCCAGCTGTCAATGCACGGAGTGAGTGCTGAAGCTCTGAAGTCAGAGCTGCACCTGAATCAACACCAAACCAAGCACACCTTGACATTTCTGGATGATTTGGGGGCCAATTTGTTTTCTCACCTGCAGGGTGGAAATCACTTCATCCCCAACTTCCTTGGTGGAAACCAGGTAACGGGACATTTCGGGGTTAATGATCCGGTCTTCCTTCTCCCAGCGGACTATGATGGGTTTCTCTCCATGTGCTGTGCAGCTCATCTCCTTCTTTTGGCCTTGAGTTGCCAGGGTGGTGTTTGGGTAGGAGGTTATCATAGCTGGAACTAGAAACAGAGAAAACAAAACAGAACAAGGTTGTTCCTCAGTGTACCAAAGGGTCTGATGATACAAGGTTGGCTTTTCAATCTCTGTCTCGCCCAGCTTGTCCACATTCAACCAGATCAAAAGAAATGTGAAAAAATATTTTGTTTTCATTCCTGTGTAAGAGAACTGATGACCTCAAAGGGAACTTAGCAGAAAGGAGTTGGAAGTGGACAATAGAAGGTGGGAACCCAAAGGAAGCCTGTCTTCATTTGTTTTGCTGCTCACAGGGCAACTTGCAACATAATTCAATATTCAATATTCATAGCACATAAAGGGACTTTAACTAATAAATGCTCAGATATGTGGACAATAAAGAACAGATAAAAATATCTGCTTCCTTCTGATGAGCTGCTGTTCTACTTGCTGACTGTTACATGTTTTACCAGTGTGTGTGACAGTAATGATCTATCAAAATGAAGGCTCAATTAAAGCAGGAGCTGCACAAAATTAAAAGAAAGGCTCTGCACCAAGGAGCTTACAAACCATGGATGTGTTGAGTGCGTAGCTGAACTGTGCTGAACTGAAAGTATAATTAAACTGACAATAAACTGAGCTAGATTCGAGTTTTTATTGTACTCAGGAGGTATTTGCAGAACAGTTTGGACATACCTGTCAACTTCATTAACTATTCTTTTAAAAAGGGCTTAAATTTTAATGTTGAAAAAAAAATCTCTTAGCGAGAATAGTCTTAAACCTGAAGTATTTTCATGTTTTGGAATTAAAATTTCCTGCAAACAGGAAGAAAACAAATCCCTGGAATGTTTTATTGCAAACACCCCAGTCTTTGAAACAGGATGATCTCTTTGATGCCCTTTGCTGTCCTGTCCTCCCCACATGGTTTGCTCACCAATGAATCTGTCATTTCTGTCTCTAGAAAGAATCAAAGCCCACGAGTCTTTCAGTCCAGGAGAAGCTGGAAAGCCCTGGACAGCACACAGAGCTGTTCTTTCTGAGTGAATCTGTCCACTCTTCTGAAGCATATGAGGCATCAGCAATGAACTTCCTCCCTGAGCTCTTGCCCTCCAGGGCTGCCTCCTGCAGTAGCCCCAGTCCCTCATTTTGATGCATGAATGGTTGTCTCTTCTTATCAGAACAGCTCACTCCTTCCATCTGAGCTTCTTGGGCCCCTGTTTTAATCAGATGACACTGGCAGAGGGTCTGATTCGAGGCCTTCCCAGGCTCTCTCCTTGCAGAGGTTGTGTTTGTAGCTGCACAACAGAATAAAACCCTTTATTTACATGAATTACTTTAATTGCCAGCCCATAATGCTAATGCTTGGTGGCATGACCTTTTCACATGCCAGAGCTGTTAATGCTTGCATATGACAATATGTCAGGATGCAGCCCTTCCTGTTCAAAGGCTTCCTGAACCAAACCAAACTGAGCTGGAGATTAACAGGGTCCATGGAGCTGTGGGTGTGATCCAATGGGATCTAATTTCAGGAGAAATTCTGAGCAAGAATTGTGTGAGGCAGGAGGCTCTACCTGCTCTGGTGATGAAGTACGTCTTGTTTAACTGTTTGGGTATTAGGTACTCATCAGTTTTGTCCAAGAGGAACATTTGAAGAGAAAAAAATATGAATAATCAAAATAGAAAATTAGGATGAGTCTGATTCCATATTCCAGAGAATGGAAATAGTCTCAGTTTTATCTAGTGTGTGCCCTATGTACCCACAAGGAGGGTTACTTCAGAAAATTGGATTTTGGGGCCATCTGCTTGTTCCTCCCAACCCAAAACAACCAGGGCTACACAAGATCACAGAATCATTTAATTGGAAATTACCTTCCAGCCCAGGCAGTCACATCTGTGCCCATGCCCACCTCATCCCCAGCCCAGAGCACTGAGTGCCAGCTCCAGGAGACACCTCCAGGTATGGGCACTCCAAACCTCCCTGGGCAGCCCCTTCCAATGTCTGAAGACCCTTCCAGTGAATAAATTCTTCCTTAATTTCTTCCTGAAATAGTCCCATACATCCTTTTATACATTTTGTTTAGTAGGAGACCCAATTCAAGAGTGCCAGGCTGTTAAGGAGTCCACATCACCATCATTAGCTTGTGCCACCTCCTTTCTTCCATCCACAATGTCCCCTGCCTCCCACGTGTCCCTTCCTCTGCACATCTCTCTCCTCTCAGCACAGCAGGCTCCAGTCCCCTTCACCTGTCCCTCTTTCTGCTTCAACCTCCTTGGGTTCTCACATGCCCCCTAATCCCTATCATTCTGTATTTCCTGTCCCTAATTAAATCAGCCAACCTCTCTAGGCACCTAAAGGTTTTCCCCTACAGCTGCAGTCCTCCTTCCCATCAATAATCCCAATCTCAATCCAAATCTCCCCCTTGGAGTTTCCCTGGTGATGATGAAAATGTTCTGAGCCCACGCAGGAGATGACGGCTGAGGGGTTTCTGGCTCCCCATGAAGAAGAAGAGCTCCTGTGCAGGTGAGCCTTGCCCTGGCAGCTCCACCCTCCCCCTGCTCCATGAGCAGGAGCACACAGAAAATGAGACACTGAACTTGGATTGAAATCCCACAGACAACCAGGAGCCTGTCCCAGACACTCCTGCCACTCTTCCAGGTCCTGTGCTGGGTGACAGTGCCAAACCAAACCCCATGATTCCCTGTCTTGCTTTCAAAAGCCAGAGGCTACCTGGTAAAGCTCATTTTCCCCCTAACAAACTTTCTTAATAAGAGCAGCATAAAAACATGTAAAGAAAGATGACTTTATTCCTCAGATACAGCTTTATCCCTGCTTATCCTTCCCTTCTCCTCGCATAATCTTCCACACAGATTCCTTATTGCCATAGCAATGCCTCACAGCTAAATATTTCCCTTTCCTCCAAAGCTCTTCACAATTATCTCAAATGATCCTAAACCATAAGCTCTTCTTTTTATCTTCCTCTATGTCAAAAGATTTCTGGTAACAAAGCCACATTCCCAAGGATATTTTAGGCAACGTATTTCTTCATCCTCCAACTATCTTTAATCAAATTATGGATGCAAATAACTGAGATAAATATGCTGGTTCTTACTGACAAAATAATCTAGAAAACTGTAAATAAGCAAGCTAAATCTGCACTACATATGCATGAGATATTCTCTTAGGATGTCTTAAAAATAAGTGAAGGCATTTAGAAATGTATCAAGATGATTCAGATGCCATATTAAGTGTGTCTGTGCCTTATATTTCTTCCAATGTGCCTTATATACAGACACATAATTATATTTATAGATATACATTTATATAAGAGAAGTTTGGAAGAGAAGGGCATGTTCCTCATTTTAGAAGGTTGAAGGAATGGCTGTTCCACAGTTTTGGAGTAGTTTCCCCATGGGACAAATTAATCCAGTTCTGTTTTCTCTGGGGCTCTGCATGTGTTTGTCTGAAGCTGTATGGTGATGGGCACAGTTAGAGATCTGTTGCTCAAAACTGGACAAAGTAGGAGCTGCAATTACAAATCATGGCAATTTCCATTTCCAAGGTATGCATATCTCTGCCAGCAGCATTAATCCAGGAGTTTTCTCTGTTTAGAGTTGGGCTTGCTTTTGAAAAGCTGATTTATTTGCTGCTCTTCAACGGTCAACCCATTGTCTTCAACTTTCTTCATGGTGACCCAACAAGAAATAATTTTAAAATATTGAATTATATTGTTATTATCATTACATTATTAAACTATTATTTATTATAGCCCTAAATATTGTTGCTATACTAATTCATATAAAAAGATTATAAAGTAATTATATAGCTTGTTAATATAATGATTGCTTTATAGTATTAACAACTTCATCATTAAAATCAAAGTGCAAAATTCAGCAGTCAGGATTATACTTCAGAATTGTGGAAGTGGCTCAAACAAAGCAAAAACTTTTTGTGCTATTCTTGAAGAAAACTGAATCTGGGCCTTTCCTAAGATTCAGTAAAAATTATTTAATCTGACTTATTTTTCTCTGATACTGCTGAGTGTTTCATCAGAAACAAATCAAAATGAAAATATTTAATTACCTTGATAAAAACCGGTCTCATTATCCAGAATAACAAGACTGAAGGAAGTTGAGGAAAGCTTGTGAAGGGTATCAGAAACTTTTGAATCCTTTTCGAATAAAGTTTTATGAATTAACAGAAAACAAAAATTCACATCAATTTTAAAAATTATGTGGAGAGATAGGATGAAGGGAAGTATTTTTTATCTCTTTCAGCTCATAGATGGGAATAGCCACATTAGAAAAAGCAAATTTAAAATCTCCCTGTCTTGCAGTTTGTAATTAAACACTCAATATCCATGTATCATTCAAAAATAATTGCAAGAGTGACTAAAGTTCTCAGTATTTTTAAGAACTATGGTCTGTTCTAACCCAAAGCCATTCTGGGATCTTCCTGTTCTGAAGAGCTCTGTCCTGGCAGAGAGTTCTCCTATTTTGGTTCCACCACTGGATCATGCTTGAACTGGCCAGTTTGGGGAAATATCTCCAACCATGAGAGACTCATCTTGCAAACATTCAAAAAATATTGAAAAAATGAACTGAAATTGGAGTTTAACATTTTAGCCGAATGCAGCTCTCCTTGCATTCTGGTCAGCAACAGTGAGAACACTCTACTCCCCATGACAAATGGGATTTTACTCTCTCATAAAATTTCCTTTTCCTCCATGCACTTCTGCTCAAGCAGAGAAAGCCCATGCAAATACATTACAGTAATTTCACGGGTATAAGGCGCACCCTTTTGACTAAAATTTTGATCGAAACCTGGAAGCGCTTCTTATAATCCCATGCGCCTTATATGCGGACAAAATTTGGAAATTTGCCAGCCTGGAAGACAGACCCATGAAATAAGCAGTGGCAGTTGTGAGAGCTGCGGCAGCTGGCGCCGGGCAGGACTGCCAGGGCCCACGGCACAGGGAGGGCACCTGGGGCTGCGTTTAAAGGCTGCGCCATGAAAAATGTTTGCAAATTGAGCACCTGCCAGTAAACCCCGCGATCGCGCCATTCCTTTACTAATTCGTTACTTTGTTGCGTGCAGATCTTCACTGCAAAAAAAAAAAAAAAAGTGCGCCTTATAATAGTTGTGAAATTACTGTGCTTCCATTTAAGGGAGCCTAGCTGTCACACTTTTATTGGTTGATAAGTATATTTGTTAATTTCTTTTCAAATTTAGTAGACTTTCAGGAGTCAGCAAGAGCTTTGCTAAAATTTGTAACTTCGGTATTCCCTTTCTGATAAGAGACATTTGGGTTTACTTAAGTAACATCTCTCTGAAATTCAAATGGTGAAGAAAAGAGAATTTTAAATCAATAGGATTTCCCAAACACTTCCATTTAAACTCAAAGTTCCTTGCTAAAAGTCAGTCCTGTTCAGCAGGTGAAAATCATGCTCTTAATCCTCCTCCTCAAGAGATGTCCAAGAGTAGGAAACAAATTCTGGGTCTCAGAGGGTCAAAGAAATATGTAAACACAAAAAAGCATCCAATTTTTATGTATACAAATTATTTTATATAATAATAATGGACATATAATTAATGGCAATTCCTTCTACCAGTATTCACTAATTCACTAAATTAAGTTCACATTTGGGACCTACTTGTGTTTGTTTGTTCTGAAAACCTCCTCAGAGACCTGTTCTCTTAGGATAAATATTTTTAAAAATTTATTTATTTAATCATTTCAGGAAGGTGATTTTATAATAGAATATTTTATTGTATTGCTTGGGATCAGTACAAAATTTGCTGTCCAAACAATGCAACTCTTAGATAAAAACCATTCTGAGTGAATTGTGCCAGTAATCAATATTGCATTAATTTCAAATTTAAAAAACAATGTTTTGAAATTAATAGCCATGGATGTTACAGATTAGAAAAAATAATTTCAAAAATGTAAACCTGAGAAATTCAAAGAGAGAAGTAAAGATTTGATGAATTCATACAACAGACTGAATTATTTACTCAGCTTTAGTTTCAAGAGTCTGTAATGTATAGGAAATAAATTCTAAATATTTACTAATAAATATATTCCTGAAAATAATTTTAGAATAAAACTGAACAAAGCAGATTACCTTCTACCCCTAACCTGCCCTAAAAGGAAGACCAGGAGCTTTTTATAGGCTTTTTTGTATGAATGAATTGGTGCACAAAACACAGATTCATTAGCAATTCTATTAAAAAACAATTTTCTGACAGAAAAGTATAAAAAACCAGCACTGCTGTGTAAAAAGAGAGAAATTAAACACAGACATGGCAGATCCTGTCCCAGCTTCATAAGTTCATATTACAAATCCCAAATCAAAACAAGAGACTCAGTGGTTTGTAAAAACTGCATTATTAGGACACCCATACAAGGTACAGGAACTTCACAGCTACAAGGCGCACCGGATTGTAATGCGCACTTCCGGGTTGCAGACAAATTTCCGAACTCTGTCCATATATAAGGCGCACCAGACTATAAGGCGCACCTTTTTTTTGCAGCGAGGATCCGCGTGCAACAAAGTAACGAATTAGTAACGGAATCGTGCGATCACGGGGTTTACTGGCAGGTGCTCAATTTGCAAACATTTTTCATGGATCGGTGCAGCCTTTAAACGCAGCCCCAGGCGCCCTCCCCATGCCATGGCTCAGCTTGTGGCTCGCACTTCTGGGTCAGCAAATTTCCGCACTTTGTCCATATATAAGGCGCACTTCTGGGTTTCGATCAAAATTTTAGTCAAAAGGGTGCACTTTATAGTCATGAAATTACTGTAATCTTGAGGGGAAGAAGAATCTAAAACCAATTAAATACTGAGTGGGAATGAATATGGATCCTGTACATCCTAAAATGCCATTTCAAGCAGCTATTCCCGTGATTATAAATATTATCCCAACATGTGTTTTCAAGCTTGGGCAGGCCTGGTTTGATGCTGAGCTGGAATAAAATGACAAGGATGTCTGGAGTCCTTGGCAGCTCCACCAGAGCCTCCTGATCTGATTGAATGTGTCAGGGCAAAGGCTGTGAACATTTAGGGCTCATCTCTTATTCACTCACAAGTGGTTTCAGGTCACATTAGAGGAAGAGAAGTTGATTTATTTTGCATGACAACTATGAATTTTAACCAAAAGACACATTAATAAAATAAAAAAGGGCTTTTCTCTCAAATCACAAAGGCAATTCTTTCCTCTTCCTGAGGTCTTGCATTAGCTCTATGCTAGTACAGTGCAAACTGATGGCTTCAGATGATACACAGGAGAACAGAAGCTGCTGATATTTCTTGGTCTTTCCTTAACTTTGACATGGTTCTGATATCAATGTGACTTTCTCTTGCTTTGTGGCACACTTCAATTCCCATTTTGTGCAACTGCCCTTCCCACTAACCAAGGGGAAGGAAGTGGGGGATGATGAGCTGACAGCTTTGTCCCCTGCAGTCAGCTGTAGTAGAAACCTGCAGAAATTACTTACAAGATTAGTTACAAACTGTGGGAACTCACACGAGGCACTGGGAAATCAGGCTCATCAAAGCTTGGCTAATTGTCAAAACAAAAATTAGTGATCAAAAAACCATTATATTACCACGTATCTAATTGTGATTTAGGAAGACTTAGACAAAGACCATCTTCCCACAGAAGAAATTTATGGACAATACTAGTTTTACTGCCATTGACATTACTGGGAATTGTGGATGCCTAAAAATTAGCACCAGAAACATGTCTCCATTAATTAAAAATTCCTGAGGCCACTTTCTATTCCAAATCAATTATGATCTTTCATCAGCCTGCTATAAAAGCCAGGCTGCAAAGAGCAGGAATGTTAAATAGTTAAAACTAGCAATACATAATTTTAGATAACTTCTCCAATGCTTTGATCTTAAATTGAATTCAGTCTGCCATCAAGATGGCATCAAGTTTTAATGTGAAATGAGAGGGTTACTGCTATCATAATTTTAAAGCACAGTGCTCTAATTTTTGGTGACTTACTGAATGCAAATCAGTTAAAACAGAGACTCTGGAATCCCAAGGGAGAGTGTTTTTTTGTTTTTTGTTTTTGTTTTTTTTTTTTTTTTTAAACAAGTTTTTATGCTTTAAACTCTCTATTTGTGTTCTTTCATTAAAATCACCTGAACAGTTTACAGGTTTAGATTAAAAAAAAAAAAAAGGCAGAAAGTTACTGGAAAGCACAAGCTTTAATCAGGCTTTGTTTTATGACCCAGCAGCTCCTGTAAGTCTTTTAGATTTTGGAGGCTGTGAAGTGACATGTGTAAATGTCCCTCCCTGGGGAAGAGAAGCAAACACTAATTGGGGTATTGACAGGTTTAAATGAAGCAGAAACACACCAAGGAACTCTGGCTCCAACAAAAATGAGTATTGGGGAGCGAGGCATGCCGGGACATTAATGGTTTTCATTCACTGCTCACTCATGCAAGTAAATATACTTTTAAGCACGGTGACCTGGGTCTATAACAGCTCAGTTCTGAGCTAAAAAGCCATGAAATGCTATCTGCTGATGTATAAGATAGAGGACTCTGCTAGAACCAGCCTCCTTTAGCTGTTCAGAGGGAATTATCATTTTATTTTCTACGTAGTTGCAGATAGACCGATATCATCTGATACTGTGATGGCAGGAACAGACTCAGACACAACTCTCTCTATATTTAGCAGCCACTCTCTATATGAGTTTATTAGCATAACCAATACAAATGTATATATTTTCTGCATATTAACACCAACAGAGAGGTGTTGTTGCATTGGGTGAGTATCCAGAAACATTCACTTGGGCACAGGGGTCAAGCATGGTCATAAAACCCATCAGTGGCTCACCAAAACTGGTGGTTAAAATGAAGAACTGTTTCTGTAGTGGACAAAGAAAGGGCTTCCAGAGGGCCATTAGTCTTGTCTTAAAAAACACAAACACTTTCTTACTGATGATAAAAGGACCTCAGGGGGAGGTGATCAAATTTTTGCAACCAACCTGCAGAAATCCAGCTTAAAGTCAGGGAAATCAAGTGCTAAATTGCTGATCTCAAACTGCACCTTTTCTTAACTAAAGAGAATAAGATCCTAATAAAAAGCTCTGTAGATGTTTATTTTACTTTATCTGGTTTATTCAGTAAAAATTCTGCCCCTTTTTAGCCACACCATCTGGGAATAGTTTGGGAATGGTCTGACCACCTTGGTCTGCTTGTTTCTGCAAAACCAAAACCTTAATTCTCAATCTCTTTCATCATTTATTTTCCTCTATATAGTCTAGTTTCTATTTTTACTGCTGACCATGCCACGAGTTTCTAGAGGGAAAGCAAATCTCAATAAAACCAGAAAATTTCTAGAAGAGTGGGGAACCATCTTAAAGGCTGCACAGCCTAGGAAAAGCTGAGGGATAACTGGTGTGTTTAATACATTTTTAATACTGTCTCATTAAAAGAGGAAATTACTAGCAAAGAGAAACAAAGAGGACTTAGTGAAGCACAATATTTATAAAGTAAATATTCTAAATGCTACACTTTTTGAGATACAATCATCTATAAATTAGAAGCAGCAAAAACGGAAAAGAAAATAAAAATCAGAAACCCTCCCTTTTCTGAAATCTAAAATTTATAAAGAACCTTCCTTGGGAATTTTTTGTGATTTTTACATTCCTTGTTATTGTGTCTTTGAAGTGTTTTATCAAATCTGAATTCTAGGCCTTATGTGCTGAGTATTTTGGGACTGTTTCACTGAATAGTTAATACTTCCAGACAAAAGCAGTGGCTGATAATTTGGCTCCAGTGCCCAAACGTCTGGGGCCAGAGGAAGAGGACCCTAATTTGAACCTGGATTATAGTTATTTTGGCTCATTCAGAGCTGCCAATGTGCTCATCCAGCTGTGAGGCAGAGAACAGCTGAAAAAAAGTTTTAAAGCTAAATTTTACAGTGCTGATGTTGACAGTACTTTGCTGTACAGGGACCCGAGAGATTTATCACCTCTATAATTTAGGTCAAGGTGTTTTTGTGCCTGCACGTGCACAGGCACGTGTGTGTGAGTGAGTAAAAAAAAAGACAGGAGAAATCAGTAAATATCTTCCACAAGGGCAAACAAGGAGAATTATTTTATTACCTGGAAAAAAAAAAAAAAATGGACAAAGCAACCCTCATTGTCTCCTTCCCATGACTTTCAGCTGCCCCACACATCCCTCTTTTCAATATGCTCTTAGAAAGAAATGTTTCTGTTTCTCTGGAGACCATTTTTACCCCTCAGCCAAGGGGAGGCACCATAAATACTCGTGTTTGAGGCAGGAGTAAATTATAGCCATCCATCTCCTGGACAGAGTGTGGCACAGGGCTGGGGGTCACTTTCCTCCACGGTCCCTTCTCACGTTACAAGGAGTTCAAAGAACTTGCTTTATAATTTTTTTTCCCCCCTCTAAATTGTGTTTCAAGGGAATAGAAACTCCTATTACCTCTTCCACATGCCCAAAAGAGGCCAGAATGGCACTGCTGATAATGTAACCACCAGGAAAGGAAGAAAGTCGTGTTTCCAAGCAAGGTTTGACATATTGTAGATGACAAATGCTGATGGTGATAAATGAAGCAGCTGGTTACAAGGGCAATATGAAAATGCCTTTTTGAGTTTTTTTGTAAAATCAGATTGTCAAATGTTTCTGTATTAATCAGATCCTTGAAGCACACAAACACAAAAGCTGTGCTTAGATCTAAGCTTTGTACTTAAATTATTAAATTATCTTCATTTGGCCTTAGGAAATCCAGGAGGTTTAAGGACTGGATTGGTCATTCTGGGTTTTGTTTTTTGAGGGTTTTGAATTATATTTCATTATAAAAGGAATAATCACAAAGGTATAGTGTGAGTTTTATACATTGTACAACAGCCTTATTAGTCCCATCCCCAGGGGGATTTTATGTTTGAGTTTTATTGCTTCTTCTACGATACATTTTAGAGCTCCTTGTAAGTTGGAAGAAAGGTTTTTAGAACCACTCCTGTTGGGGCTTTGGACTCTAAGTTATTTTATTTTTAGAGAACAGCTGATTTCTCTGACCCAAAACTTTTTATGAGAATTAGATCTCTTTGACAAAAGGCATTTCTGAGAAGGCTTTATCAGCTCAGCATTCAAAAAATCAGGCCAACATGCTCACATCTTCAAAATGCAAATTCTGGCAGAAAAGGAAGAAAGAAAAAGCTACACAAATTAATGAGAATTCTCAAAACTGAGTCATTTTTTTCAGCCAAATAATACTGGCAAAACCACCCAAATTCATTCAAGCTAAAACCACTTTAAGGGACATGAATTTTCTGGTGGTCACCTGGGAATACATTCCCAACTTTTTAATTCTATGAGGAACTGAACGAATAGTTTTGACAAATGAAATATAAAAAAAAAGGTTATGGTGGTACTGAATCAAAGTTAGGAACTTCCTTATTCATCATGAAGCAAAGTGGTTGCTGATTTCTAGTTATCTCCTAGCTTCTTATTTAATGATTTTCCCCATGGATGAGTTCTTCTGTTTTTTGCTAAAAAGTGACTGCAGGAATGATGGGAATGATGTAGATCCACACTGCTCCTCCTTTGCAAATAACTCCTCTAACCAACCCCTCTTCTGTAGCTCTAATTAAAAATTTATCATATTACCTAAAAGCCTGGGAAAAAAACATCCTGAGATTTAATCTTGAGAAGCTCCTGCAGTTCTGCACTCTTTAACTGGAGGAAAATCTGTCTGTTCTTTGGAATTGAGCATGAAAAATCCCTCGTTGCTGAAGTGCTGCACCTTTGTCCCACAGTGTTTTCACTGGGAGTTCACAGTGGAAAATGCTGGAAAATGATATGACTTTTGAAATTTCCTTACCAGTAAGATAAGATAAATTGAAGTAATAACAGTATCAGCAGGTTGCCAAACTCATAACTGGATATGAATGTTCTAAGAAGGAAGATGCTGCCCCTGTCAAAGCAGCTGCAGCTACAACTCCAAACTGGGACAAACCCAGTGGATTCCCAGCATTTCAGCCATTTATGCAAAAAAAAGGTATTAAAAGCAGGATGCTTCTCCAGCCCAATTTAGTTTCTTTTCCTTCTTTGCCCCCCCAATAAATAGGTCATTGATAACATTGAGAATCTTCAGGTCATCCTATGGACATCAGGTTTTGCCCTCTCAATTCCTAGGACAGAAAATGGGGGACTCTTCAACCAGGCTGCCCAATCTGAGTTTCCAGATGCAGCAATTGTCTAAAAGAGTTTGTTCCATCTCCCTTTAGTATGGAATTCTGAACTTGAATTACAGAAGGCTACTTTCAGGAGTAACTACTGAAACTCTACTGCATGATAATTATTTAGGTTGGAAAGGACCTCCAATCAAATCTCT
>VRYO01001681.1:28896790-28906902 GCA_009812075.1 Sialia sialis | reverse complement strand
GTGCGGCTTATAATCGTGAAATTACTGTATATATAATGAGATATCTCCTCTGGATTAATTTACATGGATTAAAAAAAAAAAAAAAGGAAAGAAAATCTAAATGGCAAATTCAAGCATCCAAAATTTCAGTAACTGAGACATCCAAGCAGTCTCCAGTGGGACTGTTGTGATCATGTTTGATGATACATTGTTTAATTACAAAATTGTTTTTCCCCACAAGATAAGTTCTTCTTTAATAGAGAAACTATGCAATGCTCAGAGCTATAAAGTTGGTAAATGTTGCTGCTTCTATTTTTGCCTTATTTTTAATCATGCACTAGATCAGAAAATAGTAAATGAAATGAAAAAAGAAGTTCTTTGGCTAGTCCTTGCTAACGCCACATTGGATACTCTAATTTTACATTTGTTCTGTGGCGAAATTAAGGTTTTCTAGACTGTTATCTCCCACTTTCTTTGACAGATGCTGTGTTCCTTCACTTATTTTTAAGTATTAAGTGACTTTGCAGAATTGCTGAACATCCCTGAGTGCAATTGAAGTCTTCCTAAAAATATGCCCTGATTATCTACATAGTCAGTTACTCCTCAGATAATGTATGGGGTGTGTTTGCTGTCTTTTGAGGTAATTTCATATATTTAAACATACTTCGTAAAGGTTTTCCAAGGATAACTTGGAAGCATCCTAAAGTGTGTGGTTCCTGAAATTCTCCTATATTTATGCTGTGCACTTGACTCAGTTGCTCTGTATGAGCAGCTTCAAGAATGCCCAGAATTCATCTTAAAAAGAACAGCTCATTAAGAAGCTGAACTCTTGTGAAATGTAAAAAAAAATTATATATATATATATAAATGCAACCAAATCTGCAGCACTGAAGAAATGAAAAGCCTTCTTAGTTCTCTGTCAGTAAAATACATTTTTAATACTGCAACTAACAAAAAATAATCATTGGATTTTCCATCTCAAAGATTGCAAAGTTGCTGACAGCTCCAGTAACTCTTCAAATTTCTATTGCCAGCTCTGCCAGTCTCTCATAAATCTCACTGGTCCCTTCACCTCTGTCTCCAGGCTGTTCCTTGCCTCAGATTTTGCCAGAATAAATTCTGGTAATGTCATGGAGCATCCCCCCACTCCTGCCTGAGGAGGCCCCTGTTGTGGTGTTTAATTAGATGGTGTTCTTTGCAGGAATGGAAATTTGAGGCAAAGAGGTGAAAAAAGGGTCATTGGTAATTTATTGTGTGTGCCAGGGCTGAGCGAGCTGGTAACTGCGACACTGTAAACCTGAAAAATGAATTGGGTAGAGAGCAGTGGAAGGTTTGGAACTACAGGTGAAAAAAAAGAGAAGAACCTGAATCCTTATCTTAATCTTATTGAATCCTCTCAGGCAGTGTATAACCAGGTCATCTGTCAAGAATTCCCATGTCATTATTACTGGTAAAGAAAGATATAATGCAAAAGCAGCCTCTGAGATGGTTTTCTCTTTCTCCTTGGGGATCACTTAGAACCACCAAGTCCAAAGATGTAAACTAAGATTTTACGTTAGCGACTTACAGCTTCAAATTTTCTAAAATATTTGCATTGCAGCTCTGTTGCAGGAAGGCTGATTGGCTCATGTGAACCTTTCATATAAAGGAACAGAAGCATCAGGAACACACAGTTTTGAAATGATCATTGAATTATAGAATGGTTTTGTTGGAAGAGACTTTAAAGATCATCTCATTACCACCCCTGCCATGGCAGGGACACCTCCCACTGTCCCAGGCTGCTCCAGCACCAATGTCCAACCTGGAACTGAACATTCCAGGGATCCAGGGGCAGCCACAAAATCTCTGGGCAACCTATTCCAGAGTTTCACCACCACCACAGGGAAGAATTTCTGCCTAATATCCCATCTAACCCTGCCCTTTGGCAGTGGGAAGCCATTCCCTGTGTGCTGTCCCTCATCCCTTGGGAATTGTCTCTCTCCAGGTTTCCTGCAGCTCCTCCAGGCCCTGCAAGGCCACCCTGAGCTCAGGCCAAAGCTTCTCCTGTGCAGGCTGAACAATCCCAGCTGTGGCAGCCTTTCCTCCCAGCAGAGCTGCTCCATCCCTCTGCTCATCCTGCTGCCTCCTCTGGGCTCTCTGCAGCAGATCCAGCTCCTCCCTGCGCTGGGAATTCCAGAATTGAAGCAGCTCTGCAGGTGGGGTCACACCTGAGGGGCTCAGGGACAGAATCTTGATAGAGGAGGAAAATTTGGGTATCTCCCTTTGCCTTGCTGCTGATGGCTAATTACTAAATTGCTAATACTGCATGACTAAAGCAGCATTAATGTTATCATCACAGCATCTGAAAACATTCTAGTGGGTTACAAAAAGCACAGCTCTGGAGATGAGGTTATTGATGGGTCTTTGTTTGCCAGCAGGTCCCACAAAACCCTACAGAGGAGGCAGCTCTGGAGGAGGAAAACTTGTGACATCTCTGTAACAAGCAGCCTTTGGTGTCCTGGGGAGAACTGTCCCATCTTTCTATGCCTGCAGAACCCCGTGGCTCTGGGACACGATTCTGCACAGCTTCCTTCCATCTGGGGAGTAATCATGTTTTTCAGTTTGGTGGTGAAAGAAAAACGGGATAAACCAAAAATATAGAGCCCAATAAATCACCTCTTGAGTTCAGGAGGAAAATCCACAGAGTTCAGGAGGAAAACTGCAGAAGAGGGTTAAAGCTGGCAAAATCCATGGATGGCAAAAAGGGGAGTTCAGTCTTTCCTAGTGAATAGCTCTGCTATTCTGTCAGCAGCAAAACCCACAGGCTGCCCAGGGGCTTGACAGTTTTGCTGCATCATGGAAAGGATGAAAATTAGATTGCTCAAATGAGGCCCCATGCCTGAAATTCTGTTCCCACAGAGGTCTTGAGGAACTTTGGTGCTGACTTTTACTTGAGCAGGATTTAATTTGCTGAAATAACTGAAAGTTATAAATTTGCTAAAGATATTGATGAGTTTCTTACAGTCTTAATACCCAATCCTCATACAAGCTAAAAGGGAGGTGATAAAGAAGAGCAAAACTGTAGGGTATTAAAATAATATTAGAAGTAATATTAGGACTAATTCCTTTCTGTCTAATATTGCCTATTACTGTGCATGTCCTGAATTGATGACTAATGCACTTTAATTCAGTCACAGGATACACTTTAAACAGTTCAGTCCTGCATTATGTGCTGCACTTGAGATTTTCAAGATCTTAATTATTTGTTCTCTTCAGTATCCCTCACCAAAAAGCTAATGAAAATTTCTGTCGTGATGGTATTTTTTTATGATACACATAGCGGTGACACATGATAATTTCACAATCATTTTGAGACACCATGTGGTTTCTTTTGACATTTTGTGACAGGCTGTGTTATCAAGCACAATTGTTTGCACAGGAAACAACTGTGGCACGTGGTCCTTGGGACATTATGTTATCTCCTGATAATGATGTCATTAACATGTGTATACTATAATTAATGACTACAAGAGCGATTCATTTGAGTAAGGCTTATGAATCCGTTTCATCTAAAAAGGGAAAGAAAACCTATAATCATTTGGGCTCAGATCCTGAAAGCTACTTACTTGCAACCTGCTGCAGCTACGCTGGGTGACCCGTTAATTGAGGCATATTAACCAAGAAGCATTTATTTCTCAGTTATATTACAGAAGCTTGGATTAGAATCATTATCATAATGATTGTTCTAATAGAGATCAGTGAGAGAAACAGGAACCTAGCAGTGCTCCAAGCCCCTTTGTCACCCGATCTCCTACCAACGGGAGCCAGGAAACAATTACAGTTCATCAGTGTGCTCAGTGAAATAATGAAGCTGGAGATGTGGAGAGCAAACCCACTGCAGCTCTGGCTGTCCCCTCCTGTTCCTGCAGCTCCAAGACTGAAAATATTCTCCTTGCATCCTTGTCTGCATAGGAAGCAGACTGTCACAAAGGCACTTCAGACATGTGAAGCATTTTTATGTAAGAATTGCAGAATTACAAAGTGTGTTTTTTGGAAGGGACCTTAAAAATCATCCAGTGCCACCCTTGCCATGGCAGGGACACTTTTCACTGTCCCAGGCTGCTCCAGCCCCAATGTCCAACCTGGTCTTGGGCATTGCCAGGGATGGGGCAGATTCTCTGGGCACTCTGTGCCAGGACCTCACCAATTACACAGTAAATTTCATTTCTCAAATCTGACCTATTTTTCCCCCTGTTCCAGTTTGAAGCCATTCCCCCTTGTCCTGTCTCTCCAGTTCCTGATGAATTATCCCTCTCTGGCTTCCTTGTAGATTTTTGCCAACATGTTTGATGGTTCAATGTCCTGATACAAGTCCTGCCATGGTTTAGGTGTAATGTCACTACAAACTCAATTCTGCTTCTCACTGCTTAGAGCTTCCTAAGGAAAAAAAAATATATTCAAACTGCCAAAATTTGCTTTCAAGCCTGATAATCCACTCTTCTCCCTTAAGGCTACACAAATTGCACACAGATATTTTTGCAATATTTGGATTTTCTGTTTGGGCATGCAAAATATTTTTACGGAGTTGTTTGCATGCAGGAGCAGCCACACAAAAATAGCTGCAGGTGAATGAAATTTCCAACCTGCAACAGCTACAGCCCTCAGGAAAGCTGTCTAAAATGTGTCTAGAGAAATTATGATGAGACTGGATCCCTGGGAAAATGTTTGAAAATTGTGTCTGAGCAGAACAGCTACAATTGATGGAATCTGGATCATGCTGAATCCTCCAGAAAGATCAAAAAAGGGCAGGAGGAAGTCAGGGAACCGTGAGCTGAGCTGCTCCCAAAGCCTAAATTCTGAATTAGTTCAAAGATGTACAAAGCTCTGTCTGGGCTTTTCTAGAATAGACGTAGTGGGATAATTTCCTGCAAAACAAAATCATTAAAGTGGTTTTTTTGAGAGATGCTGCTGCATTCTGTTTGTTCCTTCTCTCTTATGTGGACAGCCCTTGTGTCCAGGTGTTTCAGAACTCTGTAGAGTCGATCTCTGTGACCTTAACTGCCTTTTACATATAATTTTCATAGAGTGACCATATGGATTATGAGTGTATTGCACAAATAATTATTTATATGCACCATTAACTTTGAGACACTAAACATGTGCACTTGTTAGCCCTTCCTACATTCTACCTCCAGAATGATCATTACTGGATTTATTTCAGTTTGCACTAAATTTTTTCCTTAGTTAAATAAATAAAATAACAACACGTATTTTCATGATGTAAGCAACAAAATATTTTAAAAGTCAAGAAATGCAAACTCAGAATTTCAGGAATAGTAAATTAGAGCAATGTTAACAACAGCCAATGTGAGAGACATAACAAAGGAGTTAACACACAGAAATAATTCTTTACCTTAAAAAGATGTTTTTTCCTGTATTTTTACATGCATGTTCCATACATGTACTGTTGTATCTTAAAAATACTGCTATTACATTCAAAATAAGTAAAGTTTGGATTATTCCTGCTAAAACTCCTGATTCAAAACTAAATGTGCTTTTTCTTCCATGCAAAAATTAGAATTGGAAATCTTAATCTTGGTCTATAGGATCCTTATATGAACAAATGTCTACAATTCAGGTGTGATTTAATTTTTAATTGCATTATTTTTCTAATTGTTGATTATAACATCCTTTATAACTACACCTGAAAAGGAAATGATGGAAGGGGAAGGGGAAAGAGGAGAAGAAGAAGGGGAAAAAGGAAAGAGGAAGGGGAAAAAAGGGAAGGGAAGGGAAGGGAAGGGAAGGGAAGGGAAGGGAAGGGAAGGGAAGGGAAGGGAAAGGGAAAGGGAAAGGGAAAGGGAAAGGAAGGAAAGGGAAAGGAAGGGAAAAGGAAAGGAAAAAAGGAAAGGAAAGGAAAAAGTTGAATGAGTAAAATTTGATTTAAAGCAAACATACAATTTTCTTCTCTCGATCATTATTTCCATAATGACAAATGCATCTGTTAAGGTATCCAATGGTGTTTGTAGTGAAAAAAAAATCCACTTGTTTTATGGGGAGAGACAAAATAGGGTACAAATACCCCTGACTCAAACCAGCTGGATGGTTGATAGCACTTGATATATTCTGACTTCCCCTTTTCTGGGTATGAAAGCAATTTATGCTCAAGTGAGAGTGCAGCTCCTCAAGGTCACTCACATTTCAGCATCTTTGAAATGCTCCCCAGGGTTAGTTTACATCACTCTGCACGAGAAATAGGCTAATGTACTGCTAAGCTGAGCTGCCTTGGTACAAGCAAGCCGGGAGTGTGTGACAGATCCCTTAAAAGTCCTCAAACTCCTGTGCATTCTGAGCTAAAATATCCCTGGGTGGCCTCAAGTTAAATCCCTGGTGCTTCCAAGCTTCTGCATTTCGCAGTTTCAGCTTACTCAAGCTCAAGAGTTGATGCAAAATTTGCTTTTTGGGCTTCATCTGTCTGCTCTCTTGTCTCCTGCCTTTGGAAGTAATTGTAGCTAAGCTGCAAAAAATCAACTCTTGCTCCAGAAACAGCATCCATGAGAGAAGTTTATAGTTGTACAGCTAAGCCATGATTTCAATTGTAATAATCTGGAGTTATCAGCAAAGGAGAATTAATCCTGCATTTGGACAAGATCTAAGGAACTTCCTGGGAAATGCAGAAGACAGGATGTGTGCATTTATATTAAAAAGGACATTTGTAACATCTGAAAGGCTTGCTGGGTGTCAGCAAGGCCATGGTAACTGCCCAGGTCTACCAGCCTACCCCACAGCAAATGAGAGGAAATGCGACCTCTTTAATTGTCAGGTAATTTCGCAACTATAAGGCACACCGGACTATAAGGCGCACTTGTATTTTCCCAGCGAGGATCCGCACGCAACAAAGTAACGAATTAGTAACAGAATCATGTGATTGTGGGGTTTAGTGGCAGGTGCTCAATTTGCAAACATTTTTCGCAGATCGGCATAGCTTTTAAACGCTGGCTCGGCTTGGGGCTGCCGCAGGCTCGCACTTCTGGGTTGGCAAATATCCAAACTTTGCCCATATATAAGGTGCACCGGACTATAAGGCACACTTCTGGGTTTCAATCAAAATTTTAGTCAAAAGAATGTGCCTTATATGCATAAAATTACTGTACTCTGCCTATCCCCCATGCTCAGCAGACACTGGCACACCACCACAGCCCAGCAGCTGCCAAGCCACTGGATTGCACATTTGAGCCCCCTCATTCAGAAGAGAGGCTGATTTATTCTGCTCCTTGGCCTTGACAGGTGGAATAAGCAGATAACAGGGGGTAAAAGCAGAACACAGCCAAGGAAAAAGTCATCCTATCCAAGCTAAAGAGTGCTTGTGCCAGCCTTCTCTTTCTGGCCAGGTTGTTCTCTACTTTCTCGGTTTTTCGATACTTCTTTAAGCATTTCTTTTGGGAGGTCTTCCACACTGAAAAGTTTAAGACCCCAAAGGGAAAGAGTTAACATTTCTGTGCCATGCATTATTTTCATTATATATGCAAATAAAACTCACAAGTCCTCATCCACAGCTGTGTCTCCACTGAGGAGTTCCCTGAAATAGGACTGGGAATAGCTATGGATGCTACAGGGAATCAACAAAAACTCCTGAGGGCACCCAGGGATTACTGAGCTCTTCTGTAATGCTTTTCCTCACTGCTTAGGTGCATTCCCATTTTCCTTAAAAGCCAGGCACTTCATTTAGCTCTTATTTAAATCTCAGACCTGGGCATTTAGCAAGTGGTAATTGGATTTTCCACAACAATATTCAACCACTTATGGCAAGTCTGTTCTCCCTTATTTCAGCTCGGCAAGTCACCACTTAAAGATCTGATAGCAGGACATTTGCCTTGCTCAGAGTGTGGGTTTATGGCTCTAAGTGCATGGCAAAGAGCCAGCTTGTTCCAGTTGTAAATGCAACATTTAAGTTGCATTGCAAAGTAAGACAAAAATACGGCAGAGCGCTGCTTTCTTGCAGAGCATTTGCAGTAATAGGCACTTATTTTAAAAGCCAGTTTTGAGATAAGACTGCAGAAGTGAGATCCTGCTGCACTATTGTGTATGTACATGTGGGCAATTACCCAAATCAATGGCTAGTAATTAAAAGCCAGGAAAAATAATCATCTAACAGATGCTCTTCCTACTGCTCTGATGATTTCCAACAAAATGGACTTGTGCAATAGCTCTATTTTCTGTCCCTTTCTGATTTTGAAATCATGAGTTTATGCCATCTCACTTTCAGAATTGACATTAGATCCTTTGAATCCTTTGCCCTTTGGAAGGAAAGAAATGGAAGCAAGAGAACAGGATTGTTTCTCAGGTACTTATCTATCAATATAGTGAGTCAATTAGCAGAAAAATGTTCTTGTTAGGTCACTGATGGCGTGATTTCAGAGTTTATTTTAACGAATATGAGGAAAGTTCAGGATGGAGAAGAAGAACTGAGAGAACTTCATGCTGACTGAAAGCCAGGCCGTTGATATCAGCTGTTGCTTTACCATTCATTCCCAAAGGATTAAAACACTTGCTGGACAACTTCTTCTTAAAAGTTTAAGGCAAATTTGAAGGCAAGAACAACAAAACCCCCAAACCTAAACCAAATCTAAGCAGCATGTGTTTGATTTCTTAAATAGTCATCCCTTTTGCTCAGCATCCTTCAGCACATCACTGATTACATGAAAGACAACTTTGCACATGCTACTTCTATAATTCAGGGCTCTGATTTAAAAATGGCTGTAGGAGCCTAATATTTAAGATGGATTTTTTTTTTAGGTTGATCTAACTTTGGGGGTCGAATTTCACCAAATCATCCACAGAGCCCAAGCCATTAAATTATTCTGTATTTCTGTGTTATGAGTGGCCACACATTCATGCACATGGACATAGAAATACTGGTAATTGAGGCCTCTAATTTCCATAGATCAAACACAGCAAAAGATCTTTTACAGCCTAATAACATTTTTTTTCCCAAAATGCTGAATAGGAAATTTCACCAGAAGTTTCATTTGTGAAAGCAGAGAGTTTAAATGTCATTGCCAATCCCTGCACATACTGGGCTGGCCACCATCACCTGACAACACATCACCTTGAATAAGGGAATTCTAAAGAAAAAACCTCTTTTACAAATCAAGAATGGTGGTTGGAGCTATAAAATTTATTCCCTCCCTGAAGCATTCTGAATTTGGTGCTGTGCTCACCTGCATCCATAAAATTACAAATCATTTCTTTTCTGGGGCAGGAATTGTTCAGGTGGAAGCTAAACACCAAATAATTGATGATAGAGGATCTAAAGTTATTGTCAAAAAGACATGTAACTGCCTGGACGACACAGTTCCTACACAATCAAATATTCCAATTCAGAATTGGAAAAGAAAACAAAAATTGGATGTAAGAGCAATTATTCTGTGGCCTAATGGAGACAGTTAAAAAAAATGGATGGGGTCATATTAATCATATGTAATTAGGCCAACAGTAAGAGCTCATTCTTTCATTATCTCCTGGTTTGACAGACCAAATCGATTAATTCCTCAGCCCTGCAGGATTCTAATAAGATTTATCTAAAAATGGAGCCATGCTTCTTCAGTTATCTATACTGTGAAGACACTCAGAAATCAATTGCTATGGCCATAAATGGACACTTCCTTTTTTTTTTTTTTTTTCTCTCAAGAAAGATAAAAGCAACGTATTCAGATCTGTTGAACATCACATACCTTATAAATATTTGAATGCGCAGTGGGGATGGGAGCTCACATGATGATGCACTGGGGGAATCCCAATGGTCAGGGAGGGTGATGGGGTGAAGGAAACCTGTTTTCCACAAAGCAAATAGGTTGCTGATAGAAAATCTGCCTTTGCAAATCCTTTCTTCTGATTGTGCCTGACGTGCACAGCAGGAAGAGGTGTAGGAAGCACTGCCTTGAATTGCCCCGAGTGCAGCATCTTCAGCTTGCAGGCAGCTCCTCTTCCTACCTTGCATTTCTATTCCTTTTGTGAGCACCTCCCAGATATAAATGTACAGTAATTGCACAACTATAAGGCGCACTCTTTTGACTAAAATTTTGATCAAAACTCATAAGTGCACCTTATAATCCTGTCCGCCTTATATATGGACAAAGTTTGAAAATTTGCCA
>VRYO01001681.1:28871786-28895790 GCA_009812075.1 Sialia sialis | reverse complement strand
AGGGATGGGAATAAAACCACTGCACAATTTTTGAAAAACTATCTTGAAGATGAAAATAAAGAGCTACAAAACCAAACAATAAAACCCCAACTCTTTTTGTTTGAAGGCAAAATTGCTTTCCTTAAAAAAAAAAATGGATGGAAGCAGCTGTAAAAGATCGTCTTTGGTTAAGAGTGACAAGTGATATTATTTTTTTAAAGAAAAAAGCTCTTATCCAAAGCATAAAACATTTGCATATAAACTACCTTTTTAAAAACCCTTTTTAACTGTTTTCTCTTTCAGGAGAATTATACAGGAAAATCTAACTGACTTGGCATCTGTGTCACTTGATACTCAAATGTAGTTTATATTCTACATATTTCTTCAGATATTGTGAAATAATTTTCATTATTTTTGTTATATCTCCATTTAGGTTTTCTTTCTTCAACTTAAAGATAAGGATTAACAATATAGATAAATAAATAAACAAAATGAAAAACTACAAAGAATTATGGTTCAGGTCCTATGACAGCATTCAGTAATTCATGAAAAAGTGAATAACCTTTTGAAATGTAAACTTTTACTGAAAAAGACAGTGACTAAGTAATTCAAAGTGCAGAAGAAGCTGATATATATGACGAAATATAATTTAAAACTCTGCCCTCTGTTTTGGCTATTCAGAGAGCATTCTGCAAGTCCTAAACTCATATTAAATAATTATGGGGAGTTCTGAGGCTTTGTCCTGCTAGACTGGGTTACTTTTTAAATGAGACGTACCTTAAAGCTGCCAAGACTGACACAGACAGAAAGAGATGTGAGAAAAAGAAAAGGAAAAGGAAAAGGAAAAGGAAAAGGAAAAGGAAAAGGAAAAGGACAGTAGTAAGAGCTACCTTTTCTGAAGGGGAAATAGTCACATGTACTGCACATACCCACTAAATTAATTTACATCCTACTGTTGCTTTACAGTGCTCTCTTTATGTAAGTTTATTTAATCTTTATTAGCAAGGCATAGACTCAACTTTTGATGACATTGCAAATATAAAAATAAGCTACAATAGATCCTGCATTCACTTCCTCCCCCAGAAGCCAATATTAAACCCATCAAACACACTGCAAACAACTCCCACCCCACAGATAAAACCAATGTATTCACAGCAGTATTTGTATTTTAAAATATTACTCAGAAAAAATAGTAAGTTTAATAGCCTGAAAATTCACATAAGTGTAGAGATCTAAGCATAAAGATCTAAGCATGAAGATAAATATTCAAGAAAAAACAAGACTATAAACCTATATCTATACTGTATTTGAAACCCATTTTATTCAGATAAACCAGTAAACATCAACACTCGATTGTTGGCATGGTTAGTGATTAGCCATTACTCCTGTGCCAAAAGAACTGAAGGAATAAAGAAATAACTTATGACAATACTGTCCTAACACTATTTGTATTAGGACCTAACACTTTGAGATATAGAAACGCTTTGTAATTTTAAGAAAACATAATAAATAAATAAATCTAAAGATTTTTTATTTTATAGGAGTAGTGTGTTCTGACAAGAATTTCTGGGATAAATGTCCAAATGTCTAAATTACAGTAATTTCACTACTATAAGGCACACCCTTTTGACTAAAATTTTGTTCAAAACCCAGAAGTGCGCCTTATAATCCGGTGCAGCTTATATGTGGACAAAGTTCAGAAATTTGCCAACCCGGAAGTGTGAGCCGTGAGCAGAGCTGTGAGCCGCGAGAGCCGCGCCAGTCAGCAATGAGGGTGGGCGGGAGTACCGGGGCCTGCGGCATGGGGAGGGCGCCTGGGGCTGCATTTGAAGACTATGCCGATCTGTGAAAAATGCTTGCAAATTGAGCACCTGTCAGTAAGCCCTGCAGTTGTGCAATTCCATTACTAATTCGTTACTTTGTTGCATGTGGATATTCGCTGCAAAAAAAGTGTGCCTTATAGTCCGGTGCACCTTATTTATGGACAAAGTTCGGAAATTTGCCGACAACCCAGAAGTGCGCCTTATAATCTGATGTGCCTTATAGTTGTGAAATTACTGTAGTCTGTTCTCCTCAGCCCATCAGGGATAGGAGCTCCTGGAGCTGAGCAAGGGCCTGGAGCATCTCTGTGCCCAGGAAAGGCTGAGGGAGCTGTGGCTGCTCAGCCTGGAGAGGAGCCCCAGGGGAGAGTGGCTCAGCCCTGGGGGTCCCTGGGTCTGTCTGTCTGTCCTGGGTGTGTCTGTCTGTCTGTCTGTCTGTCTGTCCCTGTGCCCAGGCAGGCTCAGAGCAGTCCCAGCCTCTGCTCCTGGGCCCAGCAATGGTCCCAGAGCCACGGGCAGGGACTGAGCCCAGAAAATCTCCCTGCACAGGAAGCACAACTTCTGCCCTGGGCAGAAGAATTGTGATCAGTGACAAGACTTGTGGAAAAGACCTGAAGCTGAGCTGGGGAGGTTCAAAATATTTCCTCCCATCTAGGAACATTTCGGGATTGCTGTTTATTGCATTTGAGCACAGTAAGGTTTGAAGAATCCTGCCAAATACAATATTCTGACATTTGTACTTCCTCAGTGATGGTCATTATGAATGGATTATCTGTCTAACTGGTACAATCCCTGCCACACCACCATCTCAGATGAAGGAATAGATCAGATATTATTTTCAAGCCTTTTTTCAGCAGTGTTCAGAGACAGAGGAGCTTCAGCCCTTGATCTGAAATGATCTCTGTGGCACAGAGTTTTCTGACCACAGCTGGCCAAACCTGGACTCAGAGTTCATTGCAATCTGAGAACCACGTAACACCTCTGAATAAAGTGATAATGCAACAGGACACAAGAAATATTAATGTTGAGGAAGGAGAAAATGGTAAAAGATCCTGTGTCTTTTATAGTACCAATCTCTTCAAGAAAGGAAGATAATAAAACAGCAGCTTCTGAATCCCATCCCTTATAAGGCTTTCTAAAAACTATGAAGATGTGAAGGCATTTGGAAGACTAAATTATCACAATTTTCCTTAACTGATTATTTTTCAGGAAAGGCTCAGTAGCCTATATCAACTATGAAAATTTCCCCAGAAAGAAAACTTCTGAAAATAAACCTCACCCATGCTCCCTTTAGAATGTTGCCATTTGAGCATCAAAAAGCTGAGAGAGACAGCTATTTTGGAAAAAAAATAAAAATAAAAAGGCAATCAATATGATACTGGTGATACAGCAGAGTCTGTGTGCACTTTGTGAGAGAAAAACCTGCCTCGCCTTTCTGCTGGAAACATTGCTGTGCAACCAGCCTTGAAGAAAAGAAAAAGGGCTGCTGTATTCCTGCTCAAAAAATATTTATTAAAAAAAAAAAAAAAAGAGAGAGAGAAAGAGGTTCTTACTTCTCTCCTTCTCCTTAAATGAGAGCATTGCAAAGATTTGCATACAAACCCACTTGAGCATTTGTGCTGCAGCACATCTGGCAATTATCTTACAAGAGAATTGCCGCGGGCTTGGTGGTAGCGAGAGGAGCATTTGAAGGCACGGAAGAAAAGGGATATTCCAGCCTTCTACCCGCTACCTTGAACATACTTCATGTTTAATTTCCCTCTGTTGCCAGAGGCGCTGTGTTGTTATGACAGCTGATCTGCCATGGAATAGCTGTAAAGGAAAATCAACAAAGGATCGCTCCAGCGGTTCTCGGCGCAATTTATCGGCGCTCGTGTCTGGCGGCTGCTGCCGCCTGTCGGGGTAATGACACATGATGGGTGATTAAAGTGCAGCTCCCTAAATCAAAGCTGTGCCAGCAGTTTGAAGAGGCAGAAAACAGCATTTAGGCCCCCTGTTCCTTTCTCCTAGTGGGAGGACCTCATTAGGAAAAAAATGGGATGTTTTGTTAACAAGAGGGAGCACTGGCATCATCCAGGGAGATCTCTTGTGGTTCCAAGATTCACTCATTGCATCTTTTAGACTGCATTTCATGAAAATAAACAATTAAGAGTCATGGAATCATGGAAGAGTTTGGGTTGGAATGGACCTTAAAGATCATCAAGTCCCAATGCCCTGCTAAGGGCAAGGATACAAAATTAAAACATAAAGTTCATCACCACCAACTTGGAGTTGGCCAGTTTATTCACAACTTCATATTTAACACAATTTTAACCTTTGATTGACAAGAAATTGGTGGTAGAAGAGGGAGAGAGCTGCCTGTCATGAGGGCAAAGGGAAAGGTGGGCAAGGGCAGCTCACCAGCTCAGCAGAAAGAACTGCTTGGAACATGAGAGTAGCTGCAATTCAAGGAAATTCTTTGTTGTTTTTTTTTTTTTTTTACCTTTTCCCCACTCTTTCAGGACACATGCAAGCCATCTAGCTAGAGATTTTTACCAATGTTGGCTAGATGTGTCCATTTCACAAAAGTGAACCCTACTTGAGATAACTGCAAAATAGGGATGAAGAATCAAATAAATGAAAAAGCCTTAAAAAAATATATGGCAGAATGTTACAAGAAGAGAACAATAAACCAGGGCATACAAAAAGAGAAGGGAGCTTTTGTCTTGTTTTGTTTTTCCACAGAAAATAGTATTTACAGACCATGGGACTGTGAGAAAAATGGAGCGAAGAAAGATTAAGAAATATCAAAATAACTGGGCTCAGGTGAATTTGACATAGCATTATTGCTGTCCTTCTTGTAAGTGTTTTTTGGAGGTATTAGAGACAGTGATTTTAAGCTTCCTTTACCACATATCATGGATAATCTATCTTTGCAAATGTAGAACAGGCAGTGCCACCCTTACTGACACCTTGTGGGATACACGCATTTTAATGAGAAATTGGCTTTTTATACACAAACAAAAGTAGCACTCGGGCAGATCTCAACCTTCCTGTGCTCTCAGCAAGGAATTATTTTCCCAAAGACTAAAATGAGCATTTAGAGGCACCCTGGTGAGCAGAGCACAGTGAGTTCTCCATCACAGCTTGCTGGCTTTGCTGCTGGTGTCGCAGCAGAGCAAACTCATTTGCCTGGTCACATGGAAATTGTTCCTTTATCCTGCCTGGATAAAGCTTCACAGGCAGAGCCTTCCATCCATCTCAATAAACAAATGCTGCAGTGCTTCAGCCATATGGTGGAACAACTGTCAGCTTGCAGTGGAGAAAAGAGCTCCACGCATTCCAGTCTCCATCCATAAGCATTTTCTGGGTTTATTTGTGTTTGCAACCAACGTTATATTTCATTTCTTTTTCAGTAGCGTGTGAGATTGAGGTCTCTTTGCTCCATGAGTTGTGTGAAGATTGTGAGAAAGAAATCTGGCCTGGAAGAGGTCATGGTCAACACGGGCAAGCAGAACTGTAAGAGAGGCAGGGGCAGCAGAAACATGACATGGTGCAGGAACAGGCTCCACGTTTTACCAGTTTTTCCAGGCTCCCTTTCCCTACCAGCCTCTTCTCCTGTTATTCCATCAGCTCTTATCAAGGCAACAATTTTAAAAGTTGTTTTCTTCAAAAAAAGAACGTCGAAGTGGTGAAACTTGGCACTGGAAGAATTAGCTGGGATTAGCATGTTCCTGCTGGAAGGAGCTGTGGATCTGACTGACAGCTTTAGGTTTATGTATTAAACACATATAATGCCAATAGCTAAGAAGCATATTTGGGAGGAAAGTGAATGAAGCAATTCTGTTTTCTTGGCAAACAGGATTTGTTAGAAATGTTTTGATGATCAGATTAAAACTTGTCAGGCTCCACACTGTCACAAAAAGAAGTGATAGATTTAAGAAGGAGCAGGGATAACGTGGTTACCTCCAACAGATTATTTACACAGGAACATGCAAGCTTGCTTTTCAGGAGGTGATTTTTTCAGGATACCATTCTATCGCATTATATATAGCCCCTAAAGTGGAATTAGCAAGTGTGACATTTATTCAGATGAAGGCAGGCAGGCAGTCCGTTTTAAGCAGTCATCTCTTCCCCTGTGACTCCCAGGCAACCTTTAAATAATTTTATTTCTTCCCTTCATGTTAAAGGCTCATTATCCTTTATAGAAATTCTTCAGAAGTCTTCTCATCCCAGCACCAGGAGTCATTTCTCAAGACAGAGCTAGATTCCTTGTTCCAGATCTCTCTTATAACTTTCTAATATTGTATGTTTTAGTGAATATCAAATTTGGGAACTACTTATCCTTGAATCACAAGAAGAGAAGAATTCACTGGTCATGATTTTTATGTCCATTCCTTGAAAAGAAAGGGAGAAGGATAATAGCTGCTAAATGAAAATTTTCTGCCCCGTGGCTTATGATTCAGCATTGATGCTGGCAGCTTGCTCTTTTCACACTTCTGATGGTATTCCTGAAGCCTCTTTCTTTTATTTTTTTTTTTTTTTCTTTTCCTCTTTCTTTGCATTCTCTTCTCATGCAATCTTCTTTCAACTAAGAATTTGGATTGGTTCCTCTGACATGAAGGTCACTCAACAAACATTGATGGACTAAATAAATGTATATTTGGAATTATTACCATTTCCCTCTTAGCATTAAGAGTCTTGTTAAGCAAGGCAAGCTGGTTTACAGCCTGACATGGGTTTTCACCAAGAAAAAATCCATCCTTTTAGTATCAAGTAATGGAAATAGATTAAATCAATTTTCATTCTGCCCACTCCTGAACTACTGAAACAAAATGATTCCTACTCTGTGGAAAACAAAGGCCAACATCTTTTTTTGTTTAGATACAAGGGACAATGGAAATTCTGGAGAAGTAAAGCATCAGCTCATTTAAGAGATTTTTTTAATAAGGTCCATGAAAGGTAAAATTTTATCCAGCAGTGTGACCAACAGAGTAGATAAAACCTTTTATCAGACATGGAGGAGAAGAATCTCCTGTGCATGACAGGGTTTATTTCCAAGTTCAGTGCTATCAGTGGTTAGCACCTGCATGCACCAGGAATCTGTGGCACAGGGAACAAGAAGTGAAGGAATTAGCTGTAAAGGGACTGCTGTCATGTTTTTCTTTCTGAGGGCCAGTCTAATTTCATGATCAGTGACCAAATCCATCTGAGCCACTCTGCTTTTGCTATCAGGTTTGAGCTACTGCTCTTGGATAACCCATAAATAGACTGAAGGAAGGTGGGAAGGCAATTTGTCACAAGGAAGCCACAAGAAAATGCATCAATGCTACTCCTCGTTTATGTTTTGGAAGCCGTTTGTCACCAGCTCTGCCACCCAGAAACAGCTGCATAGGCCAGGTCTCACCCTCTGCCTCTGCCTAAATAAGGAATTTAGGGTGACCTTGTGGAGAATGATCAACTAATCAAGAGTACAGTAATTTCACAATTATAAGCCACACCTGATTATAAGCCACACCTCCCGGTAGCCGGGTAGACCACGGGATGTGTCCATATATAAGCCGCACCTTTTCTTTTTTTTTTTTTTAAAGCAAGGATCCATGTGTAACAAAGTAACAAATTAGTAACAGAATTGCACCAGCAGGGGTTTGGTGTCAGGTGCTCAAGTTGCAAACAGTTTCCATAGACCAGCCAAGCCTTTAAAGGCAGCCCCAGGCGCCCTCCCCGGCTGGCTCTCACTTCCGGGTTGGCATTTCGCTGGGATTTGTCCACAGATAAGCCGCACCTGATGATTAGCTGCACTGCTGGGGTAGGCTGGATTCTCCAATGAAAAAGGTGAGGCTTATAATCGTGAAATTACTGTACCATGAGTTTCATGAAGGAAGACCAAGGTTTTGCTCTAGAGGACAAAACTTGAGGACCAGGAGGAACAGGCTTGTGGGGAGAAGAAAGGATCCTGAATAACCACACAGAAAAAGGAAACAGGGAACAACAAGAGAGATTAAAGGCAAATCCAAGCCCTCACTTTGAAGTCAGTCCACCTGACCAGGTGCAATATTATGAGCCACAACCACACCACCAGAACAGGGGATC
The DNA here is from genome assembly GCA_009812075.1 of Sialia sialis. Lineage (NCBI taxonomy): Eukaryota > Metazoa > Chordata > Aves > Passeriformes > Turdidae > Sialia > Sialia sialis. The sequence continues at coordinate 28,887,919 of VRYO01001681.1, read as the reverse complement.
CAGCCGTAAGTGCAGCCCATTTCCCCAGAGCATCTTGTCCTTAATGAGTGTTTGATGGCATCTAAAGCTCTGTCCCTTCCCTCACACACCAGTGCTCTCTCCAGCAGTGTGCTGGAGCTGGGCTGGTGTCAGTGTGGGTCTGTGAGGGGCATGGGCTGCTCCCTGCTATCCCAGAGCCAGAGGGGTTTTCATTAGATTCAAACAGCAGCTGGCTCCCCAGGGAAGCTCCTGCTCTTATTTGATAAGAGATGCTCTTTTATCACACATGAAACTGCATGCAGTGATCAGACAGGCAGCGTGCACGGTTGCCAAGCAGAGGGAAGCTGGCTCTTGGTAGAATATTACAGTACTGCCTCCTTCCTGCAAATGAAGATTGCCCCAAAAATGGTCAGTTCTGCAAACCAAAGAAGCTGGAACTTCTACCAGCCCACAGAAAAAATGTCCAATTAATATATTTGCTGGAGGGGTCATCATGTTGTTTTTTAGAAGATGAAGTCACTTATGGTAAATTAGTCGGAAGGGGACATGAGATATCAGGGCTTTCAAATTTTTTGACACTCAAAATAACTTAGTTATTAATTCTCAACAACAAACAAAATGCCTCAACCTAAATATTATTGGTCTAAAGTTCACTCTCCAATTGTGAATAAATTCTATTTTGTCTTCTTTTCTAAAACAAAAGAAATTACTTTCAAGGCCACAATGTTTTCAAGCTCATTGGCATCCCAGAAGTTCAAAGCATTCTGTAAATCTTCAAAAACCCTACAAACATTAAGGTCCATAGTGTGGTACCTCCTTCAATATTGGTCTGACAGGTCAGCCAGGAACATTTGGCATGCTGATGTGTCAATAGTCTATTTATTTCTCTAGTGAGAGAAATTATATTATCTCTGTAACCTTTTTTTTTTTCTATAATACGTTGTCCATTTTCTAAACTGTGTTGATGTTTCAAGGAATTATAGTTAACTTGCACTTAAACTGGACTGCTTTTATCTCTTGTGCAGGGAAAGTACAGGTAGATTGAGCTTGTGCAATTAGATGGATCTTCTGAAAATTACCTGACTAAATCAAAATAACTACTTGGCTGTATCTATAAAATCTTAGAGTATGTTTTAATATCTTGTGGTATCTAACTACAGTAATTGTACATCTATGACATATTGAGAATTGATTAAGTATCTTTCTAATGCATGTTTCCTTCAGCTTCTGAGATTTGTGACAATTGCTGTGGGTATTTCTCCTTTGTTATTGTTTTTCACTCCTGACCACCTTCTTACTTTCCCTTCATGACTCAGGGACAGCTTTCAGACCTGGTACAAATTTGCTTTTCTCCCTCTACCAAACAAAAGTTTTATTACCATCCTAATTTCCAGGTGCTACAGATGCAGCTGAAAGCCAAAATTAAATAAAAACCCATCAAACCCAACCTCTCCCCTCCCAACCCCCTTCCCTTCCCTCCAACCTAAGGATGCAGCAAAACCTTTTTTCACTCAATGGCAATATCTGGATCACAGAAAGCGTTTCAGTTCTTACTTTTAACAGTGAGGTACATGGACTTGCTGACGTCTGCTCCCACATCATTGCTGACCTTGCAGAGGTAGTATCCACTGTCTTCTTCCAGCACGTGTTTGATCAGCAAGGAGCCGTTTGTGAGCAGCTGGATGCGACCGTTCAGCGCGATCGGCTGGAACTGGGGAACCCCGGCACCTGTGTTAGTGCAGAAACACAGAACACAGGATGAGAACATGCAGAGAAGAGCTCTGGGAGTCAGGGGTACAAACCCAAATCTGACTCCCCATGGATTCCAGAGGGACAGGTTTTATACCCTTTTCGTTATGTAACTATATAATAATTACTAAACCCATATTGTTCTATTGTGTACATTGATCTTATCCAAGCATGGATTCTTGTGATTTTCATCAGGTTCCCAAAATCCCTTTCTCATGATTCTTGTTATGATTACATCACTTCTCATCATTCTTAATGTGATCAGACAATAATATATTCAATTTACCAAACAATTATTACATTTAACAGTCATATTATTTATCATATGGTGATCACACGGATGAAGTTTCACATGATCTAATAAAGACAAAGCTCAACATTCATTCCCAGGGCCTGGTTCCCTTTCCCAGGCCTACCAGACTCAACCTTTCTTTCCACCCCCTGAATGTGTTGTGTACAATTCCCATGATTTTAGAAACATTTTTAACCCTATGCTATCACCTGCAGCAAGAAACCCGTGGAAAAAAAAGGTTTAAAAACGTCTCTTTTTTAAAAAAATTATTTTTAGCAAGGCTATAGCTTGTTTTGTTGCATGCCCCAAACCTGGGGTTTTTGAGTTTTCTGTGCTTTCTGGCACTGATGACCTGGAGAACACTGCTTTTGACCTGAGGCCTTGGAGAAGGCTTCAAAATTTGAGTGATGAAGTGAAAATCACAGGTGTGTAGTTAAGTAGAAATGTGTGATTTCACATGGTAAAGAGTTTTAAATTTGAGGGTTTTATATATATAATAGTATATTATAGGTATAATAGTGTGATAAAAGTATAATAATAGGTATGGGACAAGATGGAAGATTTTGGGTGGTGTCTTTTTCAATGTTCATCTTCCTTCTTCTTCCTTCTTCTTCATGGTTTCAGGCAGTAGTTTCTGGTTGGTCAGTCAGTGTCACACTAGGGTCAGGAATTTAGTTATTGGGTTAAAGTGTAAATAATATAGGTGTTAATTCTCTATTGGACTATTTAGCTTTAAGAGATCTTGTAGCAGCTGGATCTGGCTCCATTTTCCAGCAAGTAGCTCGAAGTGCTGCTGAAATTTTTAATAAGATTTAATAAACAACCAAGCCTGAGCACAAGAAAATCCATTTCCATCATGTTTTTGTTAATCCTGACTCTGAGTGAAGGCAGAAGAGGCTGAGACAAACCACTAAGTAAGTGGTGCAAACCTCCCACCGCTGTTACACTAGTTCTTAGAAGCTCAGTGCAAATAAAACAGCTTTTGACATCATCAAAATTAACAGAATGTTTCTTTATCCAAACTGAATTAGCTGTATGAAAAAAGGGAAGGCTTTTGGAATGCAGCAGCAGCCAGAATTTGCCCATATTAAAGGGGCAAAAGGAGCACAAAGCAGAAGAACCGGGAAGGGGGAGAGAGGAAATGAAGATTTTCAGCCCTTTCATGGGTGAAAAGGCACATTTGTTGTACATTTAGAGGCTGATGAATTATTGACAATTACAGCTGAACAGTCATGGCAGCATGCATCCCTAATGCAAGCAGCAAATGAATTTCTTATGACTGAGAGGGATGTCTGTTGTAGTAAACATGGCACACTCAGGGGACCTCTAGGACCTTGTTTATGAAACCCTGGATAACATGGAAAATCACATCAGTGACTGTGCCTCTTGTTTCCTGCTACAGCTGATGGACTGGTGACACAAAAAATCTCTGTTCTGCCGTGTTTGCAGCCAGGATTTATTGAGACTATTGAAAAAAAAAAAAACTCTAAAAAATCCACAAAAACAAATAAAACAACAGAAAGCTCAGACCACTGATCAGAGATTTTTGGCAGCACTGTAAAAAGGGAGGGTCCATAAAAACAGGAAACATTTTTGCATCAAGTTTGGTTTTAAGAAAGAACATGTTTTTCCATGGAAATAAGATACTGGGTGATTTAAGGAACAGGAAACAGGATCCTGCTGTCCTGTTAGCACAAGTTCAGGTTCCTCCAACGTTAAAAACTGCCTAAATGTATATTAAGACACATTTCTTGTAACAAAGGGATTTAAAACCCAATTTGGCACCAGGACATGAGATTTTTCAGGGAAATTAAAAGGTGGTTTTTTAAAATAGAATTCTCTTGCACCACTTTCTGTACACAAAGTTAATATCTGTCAACATTAATCACTGTAAACAGTTGACTGAGTCATGCCAGAAGGAAATATGGTGAATAAATATTATGGGGAATTATTTAGTGTAACATAGTGAGGTAGAACAACCTATGAATATAACATCTAGAATATTAAAAACACCCAGACATGCACATCAAGAATACTTCTAGTCCTAGAAGAGTTTGCTTTGGAAACTTGTGGCTACACTGAAGGCCTCAATACTGTGAACTTAAAAATGTTAAAATTATGATGTTTTCAGAAAAAATCAGTTGCCCTTGTTGATTTTTCACCTATTTTGGTGACATTCATGTCCCACTTTTCTGTTGTTTTTTTTTTTGTTTTTTTTTTCTTTAACAAGTCATTTTTCTATCATTTAGTTGGAATACACATTTGTGCTTTACTAACTGTAGATTCCTGCCATTGATTGCCCACTCACTTCCTGTGTTTCTTCACATGAAAAATTGTGGGAAGAATTTAGTGTTCACAGAAAGGAAAGGACTGATGCTCCTAAGGACAGCTGCTGGAAAAACTGGAAAATTTTTGCACAGCAGTTTGCAAAGTTTTCTTGATCTACACACACATTTTTACTGCTATTGCATCCAAAATCCTTCCTGAGCAGAAGTCTTATCCTAAACATCTGCATGGATGAGTTTGAAAGGGGACTTATCCAACTGTTCTATCCTTCCAAGATGGGTTATTTATCTACTCACAGTTAGTTATAACTCATCTAGCTTGGCTTGGCACCCTCCTTCAGCACACAAATAGAAAAAAACCACAGAATTACCTCTTTGTGCTCTATATTCAGAATTAAAATCCCACATTCTACTGAGATTAATGGAATTTAGAACTCTGCACTCTTCTTGCAACAAACCATAATTTATCAATTAGAGCACAAATAGCCTTTAACATGAACTTCTCTCTCATCCTTTTTTCTTCAAATAAAGTTTGGACTTAGATCCTAAGAAAACCAAAAATGATATGGAGCATTACATAAAGATTTCTTCTTGTTTTGTGTTTTAAGGAGTTAACTCTTTTAGATTGGGTACAGAGTTTGCAGAATGTGTTTTTTTGGTAAAAGCTACCAGAAGACAACAAGCCAGAAGGCACAATCTATCAGGCAGCACATTTTAACTAAAAAACAGCCAATTTCGTATGGTTATTGAGGGTCAAGTGGGGCCACTTTTAATGCTCTGTTACACAAGGAAAAAATGTTAAAGCATTATGTAAAGCTCACACTGAATTACTGCTTAATGCTACCTGACCTTCCTACTTTGCTGAAATGATGTGATTGGCCATATTATCATGAATTTTGTAGAGAGGGGGGAAAAAATAAGCCAAATGCTGCCAGTGAACCTTGTGCTGAAGTTGTTTCCATTAAAGCTGTGTCTCTCCTCTCCCAGCCATCCCTTTCATCCCTTTTCTGCTGAGGCCACAGCTGACACAGGCTCACAGGCACAGCCAGGACATCTCCAAGGCAGAGCAAAAATCCATCCAGCTCAGGACAGTGACCAGCAGGGAGATGGGGAGGTGATTTATGAGGAATAAAACACGACTCATGTGCAACTTGGAGATTAAAACAGCAACCTAAGGGTGAGTGGGGTGTTGTTAATGCAGAATTAGCCTGTCCCCAGTGGTCACCACAGGAATCCTACCTTTGGAGTACTTCCAGACAATGGTGGGGACGGGATAACCCTCGGCAGAGCAGTTGAGGATGACAGCTTTTCCATAGATCCCGTCCTGGTCGCTGGGCTGGACCACAAACCTGGGGGGCACTGTGGGAAGGGAGCAAAGGGAGCCATCAGAATTCGGCTTATTTATTGCCAATTTATTTGGTATCTCAAAATCCCAGAGCAGTCACATAGAGTTATAACATTTCATAGCAAAAAGCAAAAATTAAAACCAGCTTGTTGATCCAGTAACACACTAAGGTTGGTTTTAGCAGATAATTCAATTTCTGTACAAAATCTTAATGTATTTCTTGCCAGGCACGATAAAATCACTGGTATTTACAGGATATGAAAACAAGTTTATATGATCTCTCCATGGGAGAAGTTAAAAATGGAGTAATAGATAAATCATATTATTGTGGACAGAAAATAAATGCTTTCTATCAAAAGTAGGTTTATCAGATGTCTAAAAACAATTGAATTTTTCCATTTGCTTTTTATAACAGTGAACTCGCAAGCTTTAGGAAAAAAAGAATTAAATTATTTGATATAAATAACCATAACAAATAATGCTTTTATTAGCAATCAAATCACTTCATATTAAAATCAGAGCCATAACTTCTGATAGGACTTTGCTTTCCAACCAGCCAGAGAGAGGTTCAACACAATTTGCTTGCATTAAGTTGATAAGAAATCTTATTTCAGTGCATCAATGTACACATATTATTAAACTTATCCCAAAGTTGCATAAAACCACAGCAGTGAGTCTTCCACATGTACACATTTATACATAAATAAAAAAGAGCTGCTTATCTGAAGGAAAAGCTCTACACGTTCCAAATACAGACACACAGTGAAGAAAACAGCTTGTAACAACGTCAGGTCCAAAAATTTGACATGTGACAATGTTCGGTCCAAAAATTTGGTATGAAAGCCTGATTCTAAATGTCAAAATATCAGTAAAACCTACATATTTGACAAAATAATGAAAAAGAGGCTGGAAGTTGTGAAGATTGTGGAAAATCCCACAAAAATTTTGAATATTTCAAGTATTTAATGGTTGTGTTAAGGTCAGTTAAGGTTCACATAATTTTGTTGACCTCCTGTTCTTTGGTTCAGAACATTGAAGTGTAAATATCAAAGGAAAAAATAAGCAAATTAATTGTGGTTTTTATTCTGCACGTTGAGTGACTGAACATGTGACAGACTTTTTTATTCTCAAATAATTTTTTTTTAAAACTTGAATTCATCAGCACACTGAGATCTCACGCAGCACAGGAAAATTCCTAATAGTTCCTTGTTCTCCTCATCCTATTGCAAAATTTGAAGCCTCATTCAAATTTGAAGATTCTCCAGGTCCAGGCAGTGCTGAATTTTTCTGAAGGTTGGCAAAAACTAAACAAATGACCCAACCACATTCCTTGCTCTGATCCTCTCCAGAAATGCCAGAAATTAGGAAAGGAATCCTGGCAGAAGATTGTAGCACAAGAAAACACAAGGGAGCACAGAGGGGGACATCAGTACTGTAAATATTTTCCCTGGGGTCTGAAATAGTTATTAATGCCCATAAATATGGGACTAATTATGCATGGAGAAAATCTGTGCAGCAGAAACAGCAGAAGCACCGATGCTCTAATACATGACCCTCGAGTTTTTTCAGTATAAACACTCTCAGAATTCATGCAAATATTAGCTCTTATTGTGCCAGAGTGCCCCAAGTTTTCCTTAAGGGGAAATGGGAGCTGCCAGTGTTGGTGTGGGCAGGACAGCTCAGAGCTGGAGGTCTGTGGAAATTCTCTCTGCAGGTTCAGATCCCTCCTCACAGCAGCTTGAGCCTTCCTTCACCATCCAGACTCTCCTCCAGCTTTCTCTTTCCACATTCATGGGCAGAGCTGCTTTTTTAGAAAAGGACAACAGTCCTCTGGAGGGCAAATACACTAATTTCACGACTATAAGGTGCACCCTTTTGACTAAAATTTTGATTGAAATCTGGAAGTGCACCTTATAATCTGGTGCGCCTTATATATGGACAAAGTTCGGAAATTTGCCAACCCGGAAGTGTGAGCTGTGAGCGCCGGCAGCCAAGCCACAAGCTGAGCCGCCCCAACCGTGAGAACTGCAGCAGCCGGCGCTGGGCGGGAGTGCCGGGGCCCGCGGCATGGGGAGGGTGCCTGGGGCTGCATTTAAAGGCTACGCTGATCCTTGAAAAATGTTTGCAAATTGAGCACCTGCCAGTAAACCCCACAACTGCGCGATTCTGTTACTAATTCATTACTTTGTTGCGCGCAGATCTTTGCTGCAAAAAAAAAGTGCGCCTTATAGTCTGCTGCGCCTTACATATGGACAAAGTTCGGAAATTTGCCAACAATCCGGAAGTGCGCTTTATAATCCTGTGTGCCTTATAGTTGTGAAATTACTGTAATCCCCCTACCTGAAGCTTTTCCTCACTGAATCCAAAATGCGAAGCAGTTTATTGCTTAGCTGCAAAATGCTGTTTGGAACATGACTACAAGAAACAGAAGGAACTAGGAGTGATAGAGGCAAGAGATACCTCTGTACTAGAGAATAATTTACTGCTGACAAACACCTAGGCTTTCCAAATGGCTGCCAGGCTGACAAACATTTATTGTAGGTTATGGTAATTCACAACAGGTAAACATCGAACATGAAATCCCAGCAGCAACAGCTCTGGGCAATCACTCATCCTATTCTAATTATCTGCTCAGAGAAGACATTTGCTTCAGTAGCTCCTTTCTCACTGTCCTGTGTTTGTTCCATCCCCAAACACACAATGAGGTATTTTCCAAGGCAGGTGAAAAGCACAGTTAGTTGCACAAATAGATTTGATTTCGTACGACTTGGCACGGCGGCTTCAGCGTGTTTCACCTCGGTAGCTGTGAGTAAATTTGTGTTTGCAGCTTCTGAAAAATCAATTACAAGCTGCTTATCCATAAAGAGGGATAAAAAAACCAACACAAAACATGAACCCACCATTTCTGCAGGTGAGTGATTACAAAAGATGCAATGGAGTGACTGATAATTACTGTCCTCTACCACTGAAGAGTGTGAAGAACAGAATGTCTTTTAAAATCTGCCTTCCTATATAAAATTTCTTTAATTTGTTTTATTTCCCTTCTCTTTGAAAAACTTTTTTTTTTTTTTTAATATGCTTCATTTGCTATGGATGATACTGGCAAGAAATGCTAAATTTTCTGGAAATTGTTTTATTAAATGAGCAGGCATACGCAGAAAGTCCTGGAAAAAGTTTAGCAAGTGCTCAGTATAGAATAAATGTAATCAGTCTTTAAAATACTATTTGCATTAAAGTAATCTGCTAAAACACACATTTTGTGTAATCCCACTGGGGACATATAGAAAAAAAATAAAAAGGATGGATGCCAAGTGGAAACATTCTTTGGGCTTTTCTATGGAAATTCTGCCACATGCTTCCACATCATTCACAGGGATATCCATGATGTGTTGTGCCTTTAACACTGACAAGCTCTGAACAAATCTTTTCATCACGTTGATATCACTGTATTTTGGGTATATATAAAACTTAAGTTTTTGCTCAGACATTCTTGATAGTCTCAATTCTAATTATTACTTTCAGAGAGAAGAGTATTAGAATCTTAACTGCAAGAATGAAACTTTGCTCTGTAGCTTCAGGATCAGGTGTATCATTAGAAATCAGAGAATTTCCGTCTTTGGATCCATAAACAAAACTGACTTGGAAAAACTCAGCCCACAGCCAGTAATAGAAGCAGTTTCTATTTCAGTAAAGCTTTGGCCATCCTTTAGGACTGGTTTTAAAAATGCCAACTGCTGCTCTGGTTTTGAAGACAAAAACCCTCACCACTTAGTCTTAAGACTGCCAATTGAAAGCTGAAGAGATGTTACAACAAAATAAATTACTCATTCAATGACCTTTCAATTTTTTCTGTGTTGCTGTCTAGGTAAAGCCACAGGATTTTTCTTCTTGTATAAACGATGAAAAAGCAAACAGAGCAGACCTTTACATTTTTTTTCCTCCTTGCTCGTTTGCTTCTCTATTTCATTTCCATTTAATAACTTGTTCTGTGCTATGTGCTGCCATAGTTCAGGACACAATGCTGTTAAACACTTGTTCTAGATTTTGATACCTAGATTTAGATGATAAATCTACATTCACTTTTTCATTATCTTTCAGGACATCTTAAACCCTTAAAGAAAATATGCTCAGCAAGAATTTTACCAAGGTAATTTGTTTGATATGTTTGAGTTAATAGAAAAAAGTAAACAAGTAGTTCCTCCTCTCTCTTTAGCTGTAAATGTGTGAGACTCCTCTACTCCTTCCGAAGTGAAACTCTCTGAAATTCTCATGATAAAAGTTCCACTTTTATCATGCTCCTTGTCTCAGCAGCACAGTTTCCTTGAGCCTGCGAAGGAGGGCATTTAAAATTGCTTTAACAGTGAGTTTCTGGTAGGCTCTCATTTAATGGGGCCCACAGGTCTGTGATGAGAAATGAGCTGTTGACTTGTTTAGGGTAAGAGCCAAAAAGTTGACAGATGCCAACGCTTTAATAGCTGAACTCAAAAGAGTTAAAAGGTTAAAAATCAAAGGTTAAAAGGAGTTAAAATACCTTAAAAAGGTACTTCCAGTCAATATTATGATTAGCAGTCTCAGGCTCTCACTGAGGGGGAAAAAAAGGATGAAGCAATCAGAATGGGGTTCAGCGCCCCCAAATCCTTCTCCCAGGGCTGCTCCATCTTTTCCTCCATAGCCTGGACTGATTTTGGGGATTGCCCTGGCCCACTGTGCTTGACTGTTTAACCTCATGAGATCCCTGTGGTCCCACACCAACTCCCTGATTTAAATTTGCACTGTGTAAGTGCAAGAATCCCTTCTGACCGTGCCAGGACCAGGTGCCAAACTCACACATTCCTTCCCAGGCTTCAAATCCACACAAGCACTTCTGGCTGCCAGGTACAGTGATCAGTTAATCACTCTGGAGAGCAATTCTGGGGGCTCCTAACACGAGCTCCTCTGGTGGGCTACTGGAGTGAGTTAAGAAATAATCGACGACATTGGCCCAGGATGCAGTGTTTCATTTTTACATGGAATATTTGTACTTCACATTTAGATCAAACTGTCAAAATGATGGAGGAAATTTAATCAGCCAAAGCAACCATTGATGTATTAATGAATGAGATCATTAAACACTGTACTTTAGCAAAGATGAACAGTTATTAAATTTGGTCATTGGACCTAAGGGGTCGATTTAGCTGGTTTAGTGAAACCATTTGCTCTGTAGTTCAAGAGAAAAAGATGTACTTTTGCAAAATGAGACCATGCCTAGAGGTTTGTGTTGATCAGGTTTGTCTAATGAATATATTAAATAAGTGAATCTTTTAGGACTCATCTTCAAAGCCACAATGTAAACACCAGCAAATAAAGTAAATGAGTTTTGACACCACCTCTGACCCTAAATCTTCCCTCCCTGCTTTTCTGTCCCAAACTGCTTTGCACCCCAACACCACCACCAAACATCACAAAAAAGGTGGAAACTCTCTTACTCTCTGGAAAATTCAGGGACTCCTCAGTGGGTATCTAACTATCTAATTACATTCATCACTCCTGGCAAGTGCAAAATGAAAACACATCTAATGCACTAAATGCATTATGGGGGCTTATTAGGTATCCAAAGACCTTATCTCAATATTTTAACTTATGATGTGTTCACCACCAGCAGATATAAAACCATGATTTATGCATCCACTAATATCTCTGAATTCGTTTTTCTGGTAGTATCAGAAAAATTTTGAACTCATAATACATTTATCAGATTTTTCTTTTTGGTTACCCATTAGAATTCTTTTCACTGCTTTTTATTTCATGAGCACTTCATTTTAGGAAACTGCAGAAATGAATAACACATGATAAAGTGTATATAGATTTTTAATCACTCTTTGATGACAGCCTTAATGAGTAAAGTCATGATTAATTCCTCATGATGATTTAAGTAGTTGACAGAGAAGATATTTTCCTCATTTTTATCTATGGCTCTCCTGACAGGATCTTATCCTTTCCTTTTACTGATTAGCATGACTAGCAGACCAAGAGTGTTCCAAGAAATGCATAATAATAACATTAACAATAACAACAACAACAACAATAATAATAATAATAATAATAATAATAATTTATGAGGTTTTGAGAAGCCATTCTAGCTGACAAATTTTTAATGCATTTCCAGAAGATCTGCAGATCAGGATCTGTCAGAGCCTAAGATTTTGAGAAGGAAAGCTCTGTTCTCACCTCCACTTCCTACTGAGCTTTCAAAAGATATTCCATAAACATTGTGACTAATCAAGCCTGCTTTTCTGTGGATTTGTTTCTTGTGTTTGAGGAGAGATACTAGTTGGAACAATTTTGGTGTTGCCAGAAGGTTTTGCCTGTTTAGATTCTCTGGTACTGCACCCAATGTTTCTAATCAATCACCTCTAAACGTTAAGTTTGCAGAGCTCAGCTCCACTGGAATTGTTTTCCCCTCTTCTAATTAGTCTAAAATTAGACAATAATTTGTGGAGAGAAGCACAGATCTATGTGATCGGACAAAATATTGAGGAGAAGGTATCTGAAGATGTAAAGATGATGAATTTGTATTTGTGTATGGAATGGGCAGAAGTTGGTGTGATCACTAATAATTCAAATGAAGCAATGAGCAGTTGGCCTGTGTTTCTTCGTTCACCTTAGGAATGTCTTGTCTTTAGATTCGACTTTTAGTCCTCCCCATAAAATGATGTGGATTCCCATTTCGTTTGGAAACACGATGGCCTGCACTGTTTTAATTTCTACTTTTGGAACGAATACAAGGACAGTCTAAATAAGAAAAAAGGAATTGTATGGGTAACAGTCATATTTCACTTAATTTCCCTTTCCCATTTTCTGCCTGCTCTCATATCAAAATGCATAATGTGCACATAAATAAGATTTTACCAGAACACATCTCCCAGCATTTAGGATAGCCAACATCTAAGTTTAAAGCACACTGCTGAGAAACCCTCAAAAATGGGGATTAGAAACTAGAAGAGTTAAAGCAGTTAAAGAGTTAAAGCTCTCTGTAGTTGGAGATGAACCACTTTGGATTATTTAGAAAAATAAAATGTTTCAGTTATACAGCACCTATGAACAAAAAGATGAGGAGGGATCAGAAAGCCTGGAGAATAAACAGGCAGCAGGAAAACAAATCTTAATTGAAATGTGGACATGTCTTGGATGCAGAGGAGTGATCACAGTGACTCTTTGGTGGCTGTTTGAGTTCTGACCTCTGTGGAATGACGCAGCTGAAGCAGTTCAGTACTAGGGAAAGAGGTCAGGGTAGGGTTTTGGCAGAGAATTCAGGTCAGACATGATATTGTATGTTCTCCTTTTCCTCTGAGTGAGGGCTCTTATCTCAGATGCACATCCCAAACTGATTAAAACATTATCATTTAAACTGACAGTGAGAGAAGGGAGAGAAGAGAGGATTTGAGGAGGCTCTGAAGAGCATTACATGGGCAGAAAGATAGGCAAGATGGGAACATGATGTAGCCTTCCTAAAAATTGCAGGATCCAGAATTGCTCTCCAATCCCTTGGGTATATGGGAGTGGAAAGCTCCTCTGTATCATGCCCATGGGTTTATGAAAGCAGAGCCCTCCTCAGGAGCTGTAATTAGAACAGAAAGCATATGAGGGGGAAATGAAAGTGAACATTGAGGTGTTGGGGTGAGGGACAGGTGAAGGGCTCCCCAAAACTCCTCTGCTGGACAAGAAGGCAAAAGTGATGAATGCCTGAAAATGCAGAAAGAGGCAGATGGGTCCTGGGAATAGAGGTCAGGGGAGGAATTACCCACAGACAGAAGGAGACAGAGAAAGTGCAGTTCAGGCAAAGCCAGAAGTGAGGGCATGGCAGGGCTTGTCCCCGTCAGTGGGGGATAGAGCAGAAATCCCTGTACAGAGCAGAAATCCCTGCACAGAGAAGAAATTCCTAAACAGAGCAGAAATTTCTACAAAATACAGGAATCCCTACACTCATGGGTCTCAGTGCTGGTGAGGACAGACAGAGGCAGAGATCCTGTTCTCAGATGGCAAAACCATCCTGGGTGTGAGAAATGCCCAGAGGAACCCACACAGAGTTGCTGCAGATTCATTCCCATCACCTCCAGAGCTGAATTACAACTGAAAACCAGGAAAAATCCCAGCTGGACGTGAGGAAAATCTCTCTTGATTAAAGTGAGGAATAAGGTTAAAATCTAGCAGAAAATCCTAGAAAGGAATAATTAAATGCATGTGGTTAATTAGACTACTTCATTTAAGAATTACTAAATAAAGAAGGAAAGTAATAGACACCTGTACTGAATAATCTTAAGCAAGATTAAAATCAGGGAAATTTTAAAAAATGAAATATTTCATAGCAAAACTAGTGGAAAAGCAATGGATTTGTTTTGCACTGACTTTTGGGAATACTAGCATTAAAATGTAAGCATACTGGAAAACCAGGAAATAATTCCTTAAGGATAGCATCAGGACACTGGGAACATATGACTTAAAAGAGTTTTTCAGAATTTAGGGTGGGAAAAAAAGCCTGGGAAAGATTGCAAAAGCCCCATTAAGATTTTAAGGTTTATCTTGTCAAACTTATAGGAGGGAAAATAAAATATTGTGATGTGCAGCAGGCAGAAATCCCTGAGGTTCCTTGTAGGATTATTCTTTCTTTGAGAAGCCCAGTGGCTTGGTAGCAAGAAGAAGATGGTGCATAGGGAAGAGTCGGAGCGAGTTTTTAAAAATAAAGATTTGAAACACTTTGAAAAACTCCTAGAAACAAAAGGAAGCAATGTGTTTCTGTTGAAGTTGTGCACAGTAAGTTTGAAAATATATCAGAAGGAATAAGCTCTAGATAATTTGGCTAAGGTATGACTAGAAAGGTTTCTTCCACATAAAATATTTGCATACTGAATGTATATTCACATCTATTCCAAGGCAAAATGTTGTGAAGTCATAATGAGTGCATGAATCATGCTAATTGCATGATAAACACAAACTAGGAAAAGAAAAAGGTAACAGCAGAGAGTCCTTTCCCCACGAAGTCAACATCAATGGATTTTTTTTACTGTCATAATATTGTAGGAGAGAGTGGTCTAAATAAAAAATGGGTATTATCAGACTGAAGCAATAGCAGAGAATAATTTGGTATTATTTCAAAGGCTTGATCCCAACAACAACATTTTTCCAGCAAGTCACTCCTACGGCTCCCTCACTCACCCCATACACTCCAGGGTTTTTTGTTAGCTCAAGACTTTTAGATAAGAAAATCACATTACTTTCTGTGCCTCATTGCTCTCTGTCCCACAGAGAGGGATTACCACATTCTCCTCTTTTTCACACCTCCTATCAAACAGATCACAAAACGCCAACGAGTCCCTCTTAATTGGCACCCAATTACACCTCCTTACCTCTGACGATTAATTGGCTCTGGTGCTCCACAGCTGCTGCGTCATTCCTGGCTATGCAGGTGTAATTCCCATTGTGCATCAGGGAGAGGTTGGAGATCCTCAAGGAGCTGGTGAAGTCGATGTTGTCGATGGTGACGCCCAGACTGGCGGGGATGGGGCGCCCGTCCTTCTGCCAGGTGATGGTGATGGGCAGGTCCCCCGAGACCACCACGCAGGGGATGAACACCCTCTGCCCGATGGAGAAACGAGGGAACTCGAAAGGCTGGATGAAAGGTGGGACTGCAAGGAAAGAGAGAAAGAAGGAGTTGTTGAAGCCTTATTTCGGGAAATAAAATAACAGGGCAAGTGTGCAGAGTTGGATTGGTAACTTAGGATTTTAGCTTTTATGTTTCTCATATATCTGTAATCCTGCAATTCTTTAGTGTATAACTCTAAACTCCATACAGAGTGTTGGTTGCTGCTTTCTCATTTTGGTCAGACAACACAATTCTTCTTCAGGTCTGGAAATCAAGGAACCTCACTGTAAACAAACGCAAACAAAAGTGAGTTGAGGGGGACCAAACTTGGGGTAAATGACTTCATTACTTGAAGCTGTAATTGGAAGATTAACCCCAAATATGAAAATGGACCAAACTTACAAAAGTGTGAAAACTTGTGACCCAGCACCCATTTTGGGTGTAACCCTGGCAGTACTTCATCTGCCTGAAATGTACCTGTAGGCCCTTCAGTAAATATAACTGCTTTTTATTCCCTTATTTTGTTTGGGCTCTGTTTTTAGGTAGTCCCAACAAGGCATCAGGATGTGCAGAATCTACACCTACAGCCATAAAGCATTGTTTAGCAGGAAAAAATCATCTTTTTGAAAACACCTTGTCATATCTTGGCCACCCAGTGCATCAGCAGAGATGACAAGCAGGGGAAGTCCTGGCTTCTAGAGACACCTGACCTCACTGGCAAGAGGATCAAGCAGCTTTTCCAGAAGCCACAGCACCGCCAGCTCGAGCCTTTCCAGAGCTGCCAACAGTGACATTGCCAGGAAGAGCAATTTCAAGGTCTTTCAGCAGTTTTCAGGGTCTGGTGCAAGGGCCTTGCTTAAAGGC
>VRYO01001681.1:28852972-28870786 GCA_009812075.1 Sialia sialis | reverse complement strand
TGTTTAAGGTTCCTTCCCAGTCCAAGCCATTCTGTGATCTATAACTCCACGATTACAGGACCCCCAAAGGACTGAGGCCTTGCTCCAAGCCATGTTCAGATGCTTGTGCCCATTCATCTCACAGTGCAAGAGGCTGACACACAAATACACAAATTTGGTGTTAACTCCACAGTTTCCTGCACAGCCACAGTGCCATTTGATGAGGGGAAGTTACAACCATGCTCAGCTTCCACAGAGAGGTGACTTCAGGGACAGGACAACACAATTCATCCTTCCAGGCCTTCACTGTCTGGGTTTGGGAAAAGTGCCACTGCCATCCATTTTTCTCACAGGCTGTAAGACTTTTCCCTGGCTGCCATCTCTTTAATTGCTAAAACCTCTCCTTTGGCATTCTGCAAATCTGGTAGATCAAGCATGGAGAAAAAGAAACTTGGTAGAAATTACTGTATTTATTTGAACTTTGAGCACTGTTTGTTCATTTGGGGAGACTTTTGCTGTCACAAAGTGAGGCAAAATATCTGCAGCCTCTTGGAATTGCCTTAGCCCAGCTAATTTATTCACATGAGAGATCTCAGATTCTTTGTACATCAGCAGAAAAAAAATTCTCTTAGCATTTATTGACAAGCAGCTCATATTATGAATGGGAATGAGAAATTAACTGAGTATATCTTTCAAAAGGTTTTGCCATAAATTTTTCCCTTGACGAGTGTAAATACCTGCTAAATGCTAAATGCTCCCCTTACTGTGGTGCCCAGCACATTTCTGCCCAAGCCCTTCTCTTCGTCTCAGACATCATTACTGAAAAATATGCTAAAATTCACAACAGGGTGGAAAATTACTTCTGCATTTTCTGCTGACGGTGTAACAAATCTGAGCCAATCGTTCACAGACAAAATGATATCAAAAGTCAGACAAAATATTGCCCAAGGATGCATCTACACTTTCCATCTTTCTGATGAAGAAAACAGGGAGAAAGATCATTAGGTGACATTGAAATGTTTTTCAGAAAATATTGATTTGCAAGGCTGCATTTACCAGCTCTAAAATATAAGTAGCAGCCTGCAGAGTATTTCAGAAATTGGCTGAAATATTTTTAGGCAGCACATTTTCCTTCTCCTCAGGTTTTTTAGATACAGAGGAAACCAACATTTCTGCTTCATAAAATATCATTTGTATTCAACCTGCAGCAGCTTGCAGTCTCGACAAGGAGCTTATTTTAAAAGCCAGTGTGTAATTTAAAATCAGTACTTAGAAGAAAGGAAATAGTTTTGCAAAAACTTTGAAGTATTGAAGAATGTTTTTCAGCCATGGTATTCACCAGTCTGAGTTGATAAAGGGAGTTTCTGGTGAGCTATCATAGGAGATAAATTTTCTTCCTGCTCATTTGAAGAAGCAAATGACCACAACAAAAGAATCATGTATTAAAAATATATGATGATTTCCAGCAAATAATTCCTGAAATGTCAAATTTTCTGTCTTTATCAATACTTGCAGTAAAAATCTGAGATATATCCTTGATAGAAGGAATAATAAAGCTTGATTAACCAATATGAAGAGGTTTTTTTGCACACTAAAGATGTGCCATTGCCAAACAGCACTAAAAATTAAGAGGGTATACAGTACTTTGAGAGAGAAAATTTACAGTAGGACAGATGTATTTAAAATCTGTTTAAAATACTTCAAGGTGTGCTTATGCATTTTCCTTCCCTATAAATGGCTTTAGTTTGACCATATTTGAGAGCTTGCTTTTGATTTCTTTTTTTTGTGTGAAATTATGTTATTTTGTATATGTTGTTCCATCTTAGCTAGACAGAGAATAGTCTGTGTGCTTTTGTACATGGCAGGGGTGTTTCTTTCTCTACCCACAATGGGCAGAAGATTGAAATATCTCTGCTTCATGCCACCAAGTGCTGTGTCCTGGGAATGCTTTATTGATGAGAGCTTGAATTAAGTGTCTATTTAAGAAAAGGAGCATGGGCCAGCCTCATTAGTGCTAATACAGGAAGATTTAAATGATGTTTTCATGCCCTAGCAAGGTCTTCTGTACCTCTGGGGGACTGCTGCAAAGGAGGGCAAGGAGGGCTTCCAGGCTCTCTCCATTAGCTGAGGAACATCCTTAATTTCTTGCCCTGTGTTCCGTGGGAGTTTTGCTGGGAGGAGCTGCTGAGATGATTCACTGAGACAGAGCATCCTGCAGATCCCCTGTTTCCTGCTGCAGCCTGCTGAACATGGTGTTCTGCACAGCAAAACAAAAGTCATCCCCTGCTTTATCATTATAAACAGCTCCCTGATGGGTTTTCTTGCAACAGCACTCTTGCAGGGGCTGTGTCTGCAATATAAAATACTTTTGGCAATGAATATTTATGGCTGATGCAAAATCACAAACCGCTAAGTTATGCAGTCTTTTAGGGCAGCTGTGTGACCCCAGATTTCATGCACTGGAAGCGAAAAAGCCAAAATTATTTTGTCTCTGCATAAATCCAAGCCATGGTCTAGCAATTTTTAAGTTTTCGCAGCCATCACAGCTCCCACACCCCTTTCCTGCCATCCAACACTCACAGGCTCCCTGATTTTGTTGTGGTGGGAGCTTCTCCATAAGGAGAGAGCATTTAAAATGTTGTGTGGAAACCAAAAGTGCTTTTAAGTCATGTCTCATCCATCTATGGAATCATCTCCTTTCAGCCTCCTTTATGAGGGGAAAAGTGCAAGCTCTTATCATCCTGAAACATCCTGCAGAGCTGGGATGGTGGGGAGCTCAGTTCCCTGCCCAAGGGGATGCATTTGCTATTTATTTGTAACAGAGGAAACCTTAATTTGAAGGTTAGACTGCAGTTGCAGGAATATTTTAATGCAACAAGCTGATACCTTCATAAAGTGCTTCCTAACTAAAGGCCTCACTTTTGGAACCTGCTCCAGAGATGCTGCCCTTGTTCAGCCCCCACCTGATCTAAAGTGATCTTTGTCCTCAGGTATCACTGTGAAAAATCAAAACCAACCAGAGCACTGAAGCCAAAAGATAATTGACAAAATAAACACAAGAAAAGAGCAAGAACATGCCTCCTTACAAATTTTAACTAAACAAATCTGCACTGTCAGAGAGAGAAGAGGGCCAGCTTTTGACAAACCCACAAATAATATACAAATTGTCTTGAAATCCCTAACTGAGGCACTTATTGAAGTTTTAAGGCTCGTATCACATTGTTTTTATAATTCACAAATAGATGAATCCATACACAGACATAAATCGTGTTTGAAAGACAGAAGATACAAGACTCTGCCCAAATCCAGAGAGTTTTAGTTCAGATTTAAATGAAAAATTTTAGATTTGTGCATGCTAATTCCTTGTCATGAATGCTGGGATAGTGGTGAAACAACTTGAACAGGTATTTTTGGTCGTTTTCTGCAGTGTCAGAGGTGAAGTCATTACAGCAGTTACATTAGAAGTGTACTGGTGCAAAGCAAGACATAACACTTGTGAGACTTTAAAGAATTCAAATCAGGTATTTTAGTGCAAAGCTAACCTGAAGCTGCTGTTTGTTGAATGGAAAAAAAATCTACACAGACCTGTCAAGAATATCAGCCCGTTTCAGTCCTACCTTCAGGAATTTCTACAGGTCAGACACACTTGAGAAATTCTTATCCAAGTGCACATTCCCCTAAATCAGGCTCTGCCACTGCTTGCCCCCCAAAACTACTCCCCAATGCCCTTGATGTGACCTGAGAAGAGTTCCTAAGTGCATTTTCCAGGATATTTTGCATGATGGTACATTCCATTCACTCTGACCACACAGCCCTGGTGTGACTCCTGTACATGACAACTTCAGTCACTTTGAGAGATTTGATCATTTCTTCCCAAGGAAGTTGTGACAAGTTTGAAGGGATCCAAAGCCATGTAGCGTGGAGGAGTGGAAAAAATGGCAGAAGGTGATATAATGAAGGAAATATCTGAAAGAAGTCAAGGCCAGAAGCTTGTTTCTGATTCAATCCATTGGCAAAGTCAGTCAGCAGGACAGATAAGATCCAAGATATGTGCTCAAAGCTGAACTCCCACTTGCCATAATCCACACTTCCAGGCTGAAGCATGCACAGATTAGCAGATTGATTGATGGCAAAATGCACCAAGCACCCTGCAAAGATTTCCAATGATGTTTTTTCCCTTTTGTGCCTGCGTATTTTTCACTACCTAAACCAGCCCACCCTGAACTGATTTGCAAAGCAGATTTGCTAACAGTATTTCAGATATTAGAAAAAGCTAGACACTTCCCAGGAAAGATGAGGAGAATCTGTTCAAACAGTTGCAAACATGAAGATATTTAGAAGTAGCCCCTGTTTGGTATGCTTGTATTCTAACATGAAACACGGCTGGTACAATTCCTTTTTGTGGTTCACAACAGGTGAGGTGCTCACTTGATATACAAGAGCCTTTCTAAATCAATGAAATACATAAACTCAACAAGATCAGAAACAGTTCTTTTGAGCACTGCACTTTTTATTTTAATGATGCTGTACCCTTCCCTCTCAGGGGCTTCTTTTTCAATTAATTCCTGTTGGAGAAGTGTGAATAGCAGCAGGCTGTTTACATGAGAATGTGTCCCATGAGACTGATGACAAGAAAATCATCACTTACTACTGATGGCTTTTACTGTAGCTGGGAAAACTATTACTGTAAATTGCATAATAAAAAAATGGATATAATAACTCACTCCTCTTCTTAAAATGCTCTGAGATCTACAAAAATGCTGTAAAAGAGATGCTGCTATTATTATTTCAACATCATTCCACTTTAATGTGGGGTTTTTCAATGGAAATATGAAAATTAGACATAGGCTGGATAATATAACCTCCTTCTTGTTTGCCAACATTTCCCATATAAGACTATTTTAATTTGCTTGCAGTTTGACTTTTGTTTGGATATCAGTTTTCCAGGCCAGGTGACTGCCTCAGGCTTACTCATTTCAGCTGCAAGGTTTCAGCTACAATTCTTTGGCCACTTCCAAGAATAAAGTTGGAGAGTGGGAAAACTGAGACATGGTAAATATCAATTCTACCATAAAATAAATTATTTTTTAAAAAGGTATTGTGATAACCCACCCCAATGTATTTAGAAGAATGGATTTCAAGTTCAGGTGATGGCACCAGCCTCAGATGTTCTTGCTCTACCTATAAAAAGTCATCACAGTGATGCCCAAATTTTGCAGTCTGAACAAAACCAAGTCAACAAATAAACAAAACCCCCATAGGATCATATGCAGAGAGGATATTTTGCAATATCCTCTGTGACAAACAGAGTCCAAGCAGGACTGAGCACATCCTAGCACTACCTTTCAGTGGTTAAGTCAGTCTGGTGAGATCTCAGAAATCAGATTTGTCACTCCAGTGCTTGAACTTGAAGGATGGTAGAGATGACTAGAACTGGAGGCTGGGAAAAGGGCTGGGGTATCCAAAGGGAAAGGGTAGTTTTGAGTCTTGGGAAAAAGGGAGCATGGAAATGAGAGCTGAGATGATAAACTCTTTGAGTTCAGATTGACTTTGGAATCCAGAGAAGAAGAGGCAAGACTTGGAAAAGGAGGAATTGAAGAAAACTGAGTAGTACAGGTCATTCTGAGAAGGAATGAACAAAAAATCTGCATCTTCTATAGAATATTCTTCTTTTTAGGAACTCTAATCTCAACAGTCCTCTGCCTTTGGCAAACATGTACAAACCCCTCTGGTAAACCACAAGGGCTGGGCTGAACACAGTGCAAAAAACTGGTGCTGCTAAGAATAATTTTGTTCTTGGCAGGAACGTGTGCAGTATCCTTAGCAAGGCTAATCTCAATTACTTCTGATGATGGCAGTAACTGCTGTTCTCCCTTTGCAGGAGGCAGGGGAAAGGTGGTTCAGATTACTTCACAAAATAAAGCCACAAATAAAATTACACCTAACACAGAGCAAAGCAAAAGGTGCTGAAAAGGAATTATTATAGTTGCAAAGGTGAGTGGTCAGCAGGTATGGAATACAGAAATTAAATAAATGCAGTTGTAGTCTCCCTATGTTACTTGTGCGTTACAGGGTGGGTGGTTTGCATGGCTTTTTGTCAGAACTATAAACTGGCCAAATCATTTGTCTAAATACAAAACAATAATGCCAAGATGGCTTGATTTCCAAAAAGAGCTGTTAGGACTCAGGCACGGTTCCATGGGAGTTATATCTGCCAAGCAGAAACCTGCACGTTTTCCTGCCAGATCCTGCAGCCAGCTCAGGAGACTGCTGCCTTCCAAATCCACATTTTGGGACAGAGACAAGGGGAGAGGGCAGGGCAGGAATGAGAAGCCACATTTCTGTGTGTGTTATTTAGAACCTGCAGACCTCTGGCACAGGTGGCCATGCAGACGAGGGCAGCAGTCATTCCTAAAATATGGGACAATGGATTTCACGTGGTGTCTCATTGATTCTTTTGATCAGCAGGGCAAAGAAGTAGAGAATCTAAGGTCAAATAGCACAGAAATGCCCAGCTCCCAAGCTTTTGGCTTTCCCAGAGCCTGCCAGGTGGGAGGATGGACAGCAAGGCTCTGAAATCCCCACTGAGGTTCTCTGGCAGCCAGGAGTTAATTTAAAACTATTGTCAAGAAATGTTCTGTTCTCCTATCTGTGACCTTTATCATGATTTCTGAAGGATGATTTCACTTTCATTTGGATGTTTTTAAATGTCAAAACACTCTGCAGAGTGGACAGCACTCCTGTATTTGATGGCATGCTCGTGGTGCTGCATGTTTTTATTTAAATGCTGCTTTAAACAAGTCTTTATCCAAGACAGAACCAGGATGGAGGATTTGGAAAGTGGAAAGTAAATGTGGAGAGGGCTGCCAGCTTTAAAAACCAACAGTTTGCCTAATGCAGAATAAATGCTGCCCCACAGAGCCAAATTCTGCATGTACCTTTGCCACAGATATGTCAGATGAAGCTAATTAAATTACTTAAATCTGTCTTTCCCAGGGGGTTGCTAAGCTGGGTGACGTGACTGCTCTGAAAGAGGAAACAGAACTCTCAGGAGCAACTTCATTTCAATGGGAGCAGAGCTTTGAGCATATAAATGCAACATAATGGCAGGTGAACTGGAAAAATTAAGCTGTAAGTTTCTGAAATTGAATAGACAAAAAATGTGTGAATATTTTTTGAGTTCAGTTTGTTCCTTATTGCCATTTTTCCTGGTGACCCAGGTGGCTTTTTAAAATGAGCACATTGCTTCTGCAACATTCTGATACCACAGAGATAGAGATAATAAACTCATGAGAAAAATACTAATTATGTCCTCAAAACAGAACATGGAGGGGAAAAAACCCCACTAAATAACAGCTCATTAAGTGTCATCTATTCTGAATCACCTTCAGGTGACTGGTTTGAGGTCACCCACAAAGCTTGGAGCAGAGCAAAGGACTTGGGTTGAAGATGGACAATTATTCTCCCTCTCTTTCTCTGGAAAAAAAATAAATTATACTGATGATAGGAGGAACTGAACTGTAAATAAGGATATTTGAGCAGTGATTTTAACTCCCCTTATAATGCCATATACTTTTAACCTCCAGTATGCAAGCTGGGCCATATATTGTAATTTTTTTTGTATCAAATATCTGATAATTAATTCCATTAACTTTGGAATCTATAAAATGAAAATGAAACACACAGACACACACACAATAATAATATTTTAAAGCACCAGACTACTTTTGACTCCCCACTAGTATGTTAGATAAAATCCACTGTGGCACTGCTGACTCAAGCTACAACAGCAGAACATTGAGAACTGTTCAGGTCTGACCTAAAAAACCTCACCTGTGACATTTTGGGCTTTGTAGATGAGGTTGGACTGTTATTTTCAAATTACAGTGTCTTTTCAAGGCTTGGAGCAACCTGGTCTAGTGGGAGGTAGAACCCCATCAAGGAAGTAAAATCATTGACAAAAGTTACAACTCAATTCAAATTGCTAGAGCTGGCAATCTGCTTTCTGGGGGAGGAACTGTCAAGTTGGAAACTGTAACCTAATGGGAAAAAAAAGCAATATTTCACCTGAGATACCAGTTAGTGTTCTCAGTGACTGGTATTGTTTTGATCTCAATGCCTGTGATTGCTGGATTTGTTTTGTCTGGCTACATTCATTTTGACAGTCATTTGAAAAATGATATCATTTAAGAGGCAGCTTTTCCCCACCAGAATTTCCATGGTGGCCTCTTAGTGCAGCAGAAACACAGTGACTGATTTGCCATTCAGTTCCTAAACTCTATTAACAGATCTGTGATATCATTGTAATGTCAAGCAAAGCACAACACACACAAATCCCAAAGGTGACATTGGCTTTTTATGCCACAGCTTGTGACCAGTGGCCTGATGGTCTCAGGTGTGTGAGATTTCATGTCTTTCAGAGTCCAAATTGCTCATGGCTTAAAGCTAATCCCCTAAATCTTGAAAAAAAAGTAGCAACTGCATCACTCCAGAACTGCTAATGGCAAAACTAACAGAGCAGAAGGAAGTTAAGAGATCAGATGTCTGTAGCAAAGTCATTTTACCTTGCTGTTCTCTGCATCTTATTTGAGAATGGATTAAGGATTCAACCTCCCTTCCTTCCTCTCCTGTGCCTCCAAAAACCCAAAAAACCAAAAAAATACCCACAAAAAAACAAACAAACAAACCCCAGCCAAAACCAAAACCAAACAAACAAAACAAAACATTAAAAAAATAAATAAATTAAGAAATAGAAAGAAAAAAATAATAATAATAAAAAAAAAACCCACAAAAAACTGAAAAATGAACCCAAGAGAAGTTTCTAATAACTTAAGGAACAGTGAAATTATACCCCAATTCTTCCTACAGGCTCCCATGATGTGCAGCATTTAGTGGCCCCATTGGTCAAAAGTAGGTGCAACTGCAATCAGGTTTTCTGTCTTTTGTATCCTCATGAATAGGTCTGAACATTGCCAATGTCAGAACAGTCAGGACACAATGGTAAAAAAATCACTATTCTCAATCTCTTTCTGAAGTCTTTCAGGGCCATCTGAACATCCTTATTTTGGACTATTTGAATAGATTTGAAGCATCCTATTAGAATTTCAAGTCACATTTATTTACATTGTTATCTTTCTAAGCATGAAGAGCACTCAGATAATCACTTAATAAGAGGAAAGCAAGGTTAATGCTTTTAGTTCCTGTCTCTGCTTAGTGGCAAAAATACAGACATTAAAATTCTCATCTCATGTTTTAAAAGCTGAAAAGTCACTGGCTAATGAAAATTGGAACTTTGTTGTCCAGTACAGAAACAGTCACCAGTGAAACTTGTGTGACAAACCATTAATTTCCTGATTTAGTTGTAATGAAAAGTGCTCATAGCAAACTCAGAGGCAACAACAGCGAGCCAAGGAGGGTAAAAGTCAGGAGAGAACAAGACACAATGACTGATTAGCTCTGTGTCATCATTAAAAATAAACACAAATCTGGATTAACCTCCTCAAACCGCTCGTTATCCGACTGCCAGCACAATCCTACGTGTGCAATTCCACAAAGCACCCAGCAATTAGCCGGGCTCTGCTTTTCCCAGCTGCCCTCACCTTTCACTGTCACGTGCACGCTCTGGCTGGTGGACAGCTGGGGCTGCACCAGCACATTGCAGGTGTACTCGCCCTCGTCCACCTCCTTCTGCACGTCCGAGAGCTTCAGCGTGCCGTTGTTCTCAAACGCCACTTGGCGATGGTTGAAGGGCAGCAGGTTGGAGTTCTTGTACCACTTGATGGAGTAGTAGGGGTACCCAATGACCCTGCAGTGGATGTAGGTGTCCCTCCCAGCGATGGCTGTGATGTTCTTCATCGGCCGAATGCTCGCTGGCCCTGCCAAGGCAAAGAAAGGAACTCTTGAAGTTTGCTCGAGGGAACATGGGTGATTATTCCTGGATATTCAGGACACCACACTCCTTAGCATTTGACAGATTTTTCCTTTTAAATGCTACTTAAGCAGTTTCCCTAATCTTTCTATGCTCTAGTTTTTTCCTTACCCTGCAGCATCCATACTAATTATGTGGGGGTATATATTTGTGTTATCCAACACTTGCCCGATAAAATCTTCACTGTGTTACAAATTAAAAGGCTGAGTGTGATTTAATTAATGTGAAATACTAACACTGATATGGAGCTAGAATCCTGTTACACATGAGAACACTGAAACAGTTAGCTTTTTTATTTGCTATGTATATAAAGTCTATATATACCCATGAGGATGGGCATTATGCCATGTAGAGCCAGAAATTCAAGCTAAAGTTCTGAATGAATAATTACAATGGATGTTGGACAAGTAAAGGAGGAAAGGAAAAGAAAAAACAGAAACATGCACTGCAGGACTAAAGCAAATAGACTAGTAGAGATGAGTATAGGGAAAATAGACTAAAGGACACAAGCCAGAGGATTCTTCCAACATTTAACCATACCATACACTTTCTAGATGGGGCTGGAGAGGCAGGGTGGGGAAAAAGAGCGGGGGAGAAAAGGAGAGGAAAAAAACAGTAAGTTGGTTTTTGGCATTCCAAAATCTCATCACATGCAACAATCTTCTTCTCCACTACAATGAGTTATGTGTGTTTTTTTTGAGGAGCTGATTTGACAAGCACCTCTTACGTTTATTCGAGCCTGGTACAGGACGACTCCCGCAGAGTTGTTGGCAGTGCAGCGATAAACGCCCCCGTCCCGGACCTGGGTGTTGGAGATGTTCAGGTAACTGACCACGTTGCCCTCGGACGTGATGATCTGGCTGATCCGGTGGCTGCCGTCCTTCACGATGGGATCCTCGTCCAGTGTCCAGGTGATCGTGGGCAGGGGAGTTCCCTTCACATTGCACATCAGGGACACTGGCTCTCCTGGGCTCACCACTTTCTCGCTGAAGGCAGAGATGATTTTGGGAGTTCCATCTGCCGAGGGAGAGAAAAGCATGAAAACAGTGCTTACGTGGTGTAAAGCTTGTCCCCTCTGTCCTGGAGCATATCCCATGAGCCAAGATCTCTTTTAGAAGCAGCACAAGCAATTGTTTTCCAGGATGTAACCCTAATTACAGTAACTTTATGATTATAAGCCGCACCTTTTTCATTGAAGAATCCAGCCTACCCCAGTAGTGCGGCTAATCATCAGGCACGGCTTATTTATGGACAGATCCCAGTGAAATGCCAACACAGAAGCGAGAGCCAGCTGGGGAGGGCACCTGGGGCTGCCTTTAAAGGCTTCGCGGGTCTGTGAAAATTGTTTGCAACTTGAGCACCTGACACCAAACCCCGTGCTGGCAGGATTCTGTTACTAATTTGTTACTTTGTCACACATGGATCCTCGCTTTTTAATTAAGAAAAAAAAAAAAAAATTAAAAAAAAAAAAGTGCGGCTTATATTTAGGTGCGGCTTATATATGGACAAATCCCGTGGTCTACCCGGATGTGCGGCTTATAATCAGGTGCAGCTTATGATTGTGAAATTACTGTATTTAGAGAGGGAAATAAATTCTGCCAGTAGAGAATTTAAATGATCCTTTGCTTATGGCAAGTTTCTTCTGAGAAACCTGGTAGCGGCTCTGCTGTAAGAAAAAATGCTTGAGTTGGATCTGGCATCTCTATGAACTTCTGTGTTCCTGCAGAAAAGTTTTAAAACCATATGCAGTTCATTATGCATGAACCTCATGCACAAAACCTCAACACATTTGGAGATTCTCTTCTCCTGGTAGATTTTAGCTGCTTGGGAAGTTAAGGATGAATCCTGTTGCCAAGAGCCAGGCACAACTTGCATAGGCTGATTTCACACAGCAGTTTAGTCCTGACATGCAATGCCCCATTTAGGAAAGTATTAAATGATGCTGTTCTGAATACAGATTGCCAGTAACAGCATTGATGCCAATTTCCTTCCACGGCCACTTTGTCCTACAGATAAATATTTCTCTGAATGAGAGCATTCAAACACTTAATCTTGTGAACTGTCTCCCAGAGTACTCAGCCTGCACCAGGGAAATGAACAAAGAAAATGGGTGGGCACAGAAACTTTGTCAGCAGGGAGCAGGATTAAATGCCCACCTCTCCAGAGAGTTCAGTGGAGTAACGTTTAGGAGTGCTGGCACCCTGGTATTAGTTAGGAACTCTTTTCTGTGGTCATGCAATGTGTGTTTGTTTTCCTTTGAAAATGTTACTTTAAAAACAGGGCCGCAAAATTCCCTTGCTTGCCACATAGTAAAAAGATAAGCACTGTCATTCTCAAAAATGTTGAAAGGCCTCAGCATCCCTGGAAGAGCATTTGATTTTATTTCATTTCCTTTTTTCTTTTCCTCTGCCCCCTCTCTGTTTCATTTCTGTCCCATTGCTTTGAGACAGAGTTTCCAATTTATTTATTTATTTTCATTCCTAACTCTCTTCCTTTCCTTTGTGGTGTACTGGATACTGTCACCCCTCAGGAAACAGAACTGCAGCAACACAAAAGAAAGCTTTTTATCCTGAAAGGAAGCTGACACAGGACCAATAAATCTGGGAGCATGCACACTATGTACCTCTGCCACCCCTCCTCCTCTTTTTCCCCTCCTTTTTTTAATTCAAGTGACAGGCTTTTTTTTTGAGATGAAAGCAGACATTATTTTCCCAGTGAGACCTGAGTGTCTTTGAAATCTTGCCTGCTGTTGCTCTCTGATAACCTGCACTCTCCCAACACCATGATAGATTATCAATATGCTCTTTAGGCTTTCCTAGTCACGGGAGATGGTTGCCGAGGTAACTCGTTCCGGGCAGGTAATCTCTTCCTCTTCTACAGAGCCTCTAAAAATAGTGTCCATGCCATGCCTGCACCACAGCCTCATTAGCGAGATGGCTCTGTGCAAATTGATGACTTTCCTCACTTGATTATCATGTAGAACATTGTATCAGTTATTTAAGATGATCTCTAAGCTGTCAGCCAATACACCCAACCAGAAAAGCAATGTTTGGATTTTTAACAGAGACCTGCTTGGGAAGGAAATTTTTTTTTTAATTTGATTTTTCCATTCTCTTATGAGCAGGGCACAATAAACCCCATGGACATTTCATGAGTACCCTCTTTTTTGTAAACTCCACTGATGCCAAAATTTATTTTTGCTTTTATATATTCTTCATATATATTCATAACTCTGTGGACCATTATTGTATAGTTACATAGCTCCTAGCCAGCTCCAGTATTTTTCCTACCCTGATAGACAGAAAGACAAAACACATTCCCAATGGCCCCAATCCTATCTTGCTTTTTCCTGGGAACCAAGGATGAGTTACCCTCTGAAGGCACTTTCTCATAAATAAAGTGCAGCTAGCAGCAAGAAAGGGAGCCTCCAGAAGAGGCAGAATCAAAGGGGAGAATCACCTCATTACTTGAGGATATAAATGGGACTTCCTGTAAATTATGCTGATTTGCTAAACTTAGAGAACTGTATTTGCCCTATGTGGGGTGGGTATTTTTCCATATCTGCCCCTGTAGGCCTGCGATTAAAGACCAGCTTTACAATTACCTCCTATTCCAATATTACCTGGAAAGCGCATTGTTTTATTTCTAGACCTTTAAGGCATCGCCGCTCTAAAACAACACTGCCAAACACGACCTGTGCGTTATTTTGGAAACCAGAACTGGCAGGCAGGTGGAGACTGACCTTCCAGCACCACCTGGACATAGTCTTGAGCTGACATCTTGTCCTTGCGCACGAAGCACTGGTAGGCGCCGCCGTCGCTCTTGGCCATGCCGTCCATGATCAGGTTCTCGCGGTTGATGCCGGTGATGCGCACGTTGTTGCCAGGGTTGATGATTTCCCCGTTGCGGTACCAGGACAGCTCCTGGTCGTCCGTTCCTGTCACGCTGCAGGACAAGGACACTTGGCTACCGACGCTGCTTTTGACTTTGCGCGGGCTGATGGTGGCTTTTAGCGGTTCTGGAGGTTTGAGTCGAAATAAGGGAGAGAGGAAAGGGAAGCAGAGTGTATTAAGTATAAATGTGCATCTGTGTGCAAGTAACAAATCAACTCTCAGTTAAGGAGAGCAATAAAATCACAGCCATACCCTTCTTAAAAGAAAACACCAAGAACAAATAACAGATGACTGTATTGATATTTTTGCAACCAACACCCATGACAAAAAAATAAAGTTCTAAATAGATCTATAGGAATAACCTATATAATACATAATCCCATGCCCTGGAGAATAGTAGGGTCAGACCTATAAGTGACACCAGGGATTTAATATGACACTACACAGGTTTTGGGAGGGCAGGATATTATTTCACATTAGTTCAGTGTGGACCTTTGAATCTTGTGCATTGAGTGCCTTCCTGAAAATCATTTTCTGGTTTAATTTCTGACAAAAAGGAAACATATTTACGCTTTCCCAAACAACTCCCTGCTGTGAACAAATGCAATAGATGCCAATTACAAGATCGGCTTTTGAGAGTGGAAGATGTTAATGCAGGTACACCCATGGATATCCATCTGATATGTCCACATGGAAATGTTTAGTGTGTGGGCTCACCAGATTTTCTGCTTTGATGTGGGAGGACTACAATATTTTCAAGTCAGCCTAAAGAAACTGTGGGACGGAAGAATGCGAGTTTTACATTGTAAAAAAAGAGGATGAATGGTACTGAAGAAAAGTCATGAATGTAAATGGAAAAGAAATGCAAGGAAAACAATCTTTATCCTGCCACCTAGGAGTTATCAACACTGCAGAACACAGATTTCATCTCATGCCTTGTATAAATTGGTTTGACTTCCTTATAAAGATAAGAGATTGCTACCACCACTGATGGTATCTCTGACATGAAATATGGACCATCCTGTTTTTTATTTTAGCAGCTTGCATACAAACATACACACACATGTGCACACACACACACACACACACTCAAAAAAGAAAAGTAACTTGTTGTCTTTATTAAATATTTTATAACATAAAGGCTGGAATAAATCTATAGTTGTTAATCAGGAACAGAGGCCTGGAAAAAAAAAACACACAGTGTCCTCAGACATTCTGGATTACAGACAAAGGTCCAAAGCAATAATTCATGTGTGCTCAGATGCACATTAAAAGTCACTGAATATCTCTGTTTCCTATAAAAACTCTACAAAAGATAAAACCTGGTAACAATCCATTAAACAAAATAGTCACACTCAGCGCATCACCAATACCCAGAACCATGATGATGCAAGTGAGCCACATCCTCCATTGCAGAGGAGGGTAAAATTTCTTTGCCCAGCTTTTACTTCCTGCCAGCCTAATCTAGAGAATTTCAACCGGCTGCCTGGGTGCAGAGTCATTAGGAAAAACACATTCCCAGGCACTGGAGATGCTTTGGGTATTATCGTCAGCAGTACAATTACATCATGTCTCTGCAGGTTTTGACTTTGCTTCATACAAGACAGATGGAATTCCACTCATTTTTATGAGTATTTTGATGAATACATTTAGAACCAAAGCTCCTCCGTTATAACTCATGAATGGCAGATTTCTCACCTTGGTTTTATTTTGCCCAAAAACATCTTGTGCAATTATTTGTGAGGATGTTTTTATGACCTGAACTGCTCACAGACTTCTCCCTTTTCAGTTTGCTAGTCATGCTGTCTAGGTGGAAATGTTAGTTCACAGAGCATTATTTCTATTCCAGGAAATAATTTTGCTTTTTTTTCCCAACAGTAGTAGCATAACATTTTTCCAGTGTGGTGCTCCTGAAGTAATAATTATCTTTGTAGAATTTGTGAAACATTCAGTATATTCACACATGAATACTCAACGGAGGGAAAATATGAGTATTCAGTATTACTGAGCACCATGAGTCATGGCAATGAGAGTTTGGCAGCTTTATTTATGAGAACATTTGCAATTTCTTTTCAGCACCCAATTCATGCTTCTAAATTACATATCCTCCATGTGATAAATTATAGAGCTACACTGGAAATTGCATCCATTTGCACTTCTGATCGCTCAATTGGCCAACTAACTCATCTCCATAGAGCCTGCTTTGTGTTGTTCCACAACTTTGAGGACTTTAATCATTGCTGAGATAAATTAAGAAACAGAAGGTATGGCAAGGTAAGGTAACTTGATACTGATGCCTAAACAGATTTGCTCTTCTAAATTTTTCATATATTCTGAAGCTCTGTAGCTCTGAAGAATATTATTACAGAGTTAGGTAGCTCCTAGTACTTTTCCCAGCCTTTCTCTCAAATTTTAGAACAATGAGCTAACTTTCTAACATACTCCTGAAATACTGTTTAGTCTTATTTTCAAGTAGAGGACCTACAAGAAGAGCATTTTGTTTAATGAGCAGAATCCGAGAAGACATAACAAGAAGTGGGGCAAAGAAGCCCTGGACCAATTCCAAAAATTACCTAACCAACTGCTCTTTTAATTGGAAAATATTTGTTAAGAATACTAATTTGTTAAACTTATAAAATTGTAGAGATCTGGTACTGGGTGTGGCCATGACCATTGGGACACCTGGAAGTTTCCAATCAAGGTCTGCTTTTTATTTTACTATTTCAGCACTGTTGAAAGGGATTTTCTCTTTTGATATCAGGCAACAACAACAACAGTTAATTGTGAAAGGACCTTTCACCCCCTGACACAGCAGAAGACTTATCTACTTTCCCAAATCTAAACTGAGCCCAAATGATTTGTCTTGTGATGAATTATCTCGGCTGAAAAACACCCTTAGGCAGCACTAAACATCCTGCCTTGAATGCATGGGAAAGCATAAGCAGACAGACAACTACTTTTGCCATTATAAAACACCACAATGATTTTCATATAATCAGTATCCAGATACTTCCATGGGATGGAGAGAAATTAAGAGACTTCTGCACTATCATTGACTGGGAAGTTGTAACACAGGTACCTCTATTATCTTATAGTGTGTTTTTATCTACTAATAGTTCTTTTCTTGTTACCCTGTGTGGTAAGTCTGTTTAAAGTCTTGTGTCTGTTTTCCTTCTGGCAATTCTAAATAATTCATGTTGTAGTAGACCTGAGTGGTCATTAAGAAGGATTTGCAAGTGAGAGTGGGTTTTGGGGTGCTGGCTGTGGCAGGACTGTCCTCCCCCTCTCTACCACAGATGGTTGGTTCCTATGAAAAAGAAACCCCAGGCAGGTGAAAGGCCCAAAGGGGTCATGTCTGTAGCCAAAAGGGCTCAGGCCCCAGCTAAGAATCAACATCTCAGTCTGGAGAGCAGATGTGGGAAAAGATTAAAAAAAAAAAAATATTCTTGGCTGAGAGACACTGTTTTACAAAGACAATAAAAGACACAGGAATTATCACAGAGGCAGAAGACTCTTACAGACACATCCTGAATGTGGTCAAGACTTCTGCCTGGAATTTGGACACAGATTCCATGGTTACATTCCTGGGAATTGATGGCAAGGGTTTTGATGTGTGCTCTATAACAAATTGGTTGGTAAGAAACGTTGGATCCTAAGTTAATTTTTTTTTTTTACTATCTGTAAAATTAATCGTACCTTTAGCCTTGCACTGTATTAATCTACTAGTAGTCTCTTTTGTCCTTGTTCCTGTGTAGTATATAGTCTGTTTTAAGTCCTATGCCTGTTAATTTTATGTCTATTAAATAAATAATTGATTCTATAATAGACCAAATCAGCCATTATTAAAAAACTTGTGAATGAGAGTGGGTTTTGGGGTGCTGGCCACCTCAATAAAGCTACTGCGTGCTGCCTGGGCAAAAGGCAGGGACTTACCCAAACCCCTACATCTATTCATAACACTGACTGCCTCAATAAAAGCTGCTCTCCACTGCCATAAACCTGTCAAAGGCAGGG
>VRYO01001681.1:28836898-28851972 GCA_009812075.1 Sialia sialis | reverse complement strand
AAAATGATAATAATTTGGAGGGAGGGGGTTTACATTCTCCATTTCAAAGAGAGGTCCTGCCTTTCTTAGTAGACACCTGTCCTCCAAACCAGGACACTAAACAATACCTCAGTATTTTTTCTCCTATATTTTTCTCTAGCCTGCAGGAATGAAGGACTTCTGGACAGCAAATTAACCTGATTATGCAGAAGCCGATTTATTGTTTGCTTTTAATTAAACTTATACATTTTAAAACTACCATTTATGCAATCATGCATTTTTTGATTGGTGTTTCTATCTTGTTCACACGCTTTGCACGAGCTTTGAAGGTGAGATGACTGGTTGTAGTCTACAGCGTCACTGCCCACCTTTATCTTGGGTTTTCTAATTTTGGTATTCTGTTTTTCTGCTTCTTCTCTTTTAATTTAGCACGACTTATGTTTTAGTAGCCTTGAAGAATTCCAGGATCTTTGACAGACTGCAGAAGAACACTTAAAAATGGCTTATCCAGTGCACTTGTTATAAACAATGGTCTAAACTAAAAGATGTAGAAAACCAGCTAAATATAGTTTGTCTGATGCACTTGATACAGATTATGGCCTAGACTGTTCAGATACATTGCTACACCAGCCCAGTGTTTTTGGGCACTACAGTTTGCTTCTCTGACCCAGCCACGAGTCTGAGTTGTGGCTGGGATCCAGCAGCACATGCTGCTGAAGCAACTCATCCCTGCTTGGAAATCCTCTCACTGGATTTTTTCCAGGTGGCAAACATTTTTCTGGTCATCCTTCATGTTCCCTCTGAGAGGCACGGGGAGCCAGAAATGTGTTGCCTTAGCAATTATTGCCACTTCTCGACTAGATTGAAGCCAACACATTGTCCCTTCTTCTCGGTGGTCTGAAGGCTTTGAATTAAAGGAGCAATTTATTCCCTTGTCAGGAGACAAATGGGCAAAGGCACAGGGATTTCTATCTGCAGTCAAAATGACAGACAAGCCTTTTCTTCTTCTGTGGGAAGAGAACTTAATGTGACAAGACCAACTTACAGCTTAATAGTGCATCTTTCTGTGCTCAATTTGCTGGCAACTGCAGCCTTCACTTGTGCAGCACCTGGCATGGATTTATGTATCTCACAGATGTCTGGCAGGATTGTCCTCACCAGAGGTGCCCATCAGAAAATAGTGCTCAGTTTGAAATTTCAAGTTTGAAACTTTTGGGGACAGAGGTTGACACGATTTAAAGTTTTTGCGCAACCCATCCTGGGGCTATTGCAACAAAAATACCGAAAAAAATATTCATCAAAGGATTTTCTCATCACATGCACACACTTTGCTAAGATTTCTGTCTCACAAAGAAACTCCACGTGCTGACCAGCTCCTACCTGACACACTGACCTGTTTTTGGGGATATCTAATCATAGCTGACTGGATGTAGGTGTGATTGCCACAATTCTGGCATTTTCAAGAGGCATTTTAACTTAGCGAACTCAGGATCTGCTCACATGGCAGCTGCAGCAGACTCCTGTAAGGAGCTGGAGAGATTAAAGGAGCAGTTCATGCTGAATTCAAGCCATTCCAAAAGTCACCAGTACCTGAGCTAGCTGGTTTAAAATGAGCTTGGATATCTCTTTATGAATTGCAGCCACACCTGGGAGGGCACTCAGGAGCGCAAAGCTATTCAAGTTAAACTATCAATCCAGAAACCAAAAGTGATCATTTTAAAAATGGACGAAATAGTTTTTTGGGGGTTTTTGTGACTGTATCTTGATAAAACCTCCAAAATGCCAAGTTCAGTGCAAGGTGATAGCAGAAGTTTTTCTGCTTTCTAGGTGCCAGGAAATCACTGAGCCACTGAGGGCAAAGCCACATTCAGCTTGCTCAGTGTCTCATTAGGGAGGCGTCAGCAGTGGTTAAATGAGTGATTTTGGATGAATCAGCGGCCTTGAGGTCCATATTTGGCACCACGATGGGACAAATTTCTGAGCTTTCCATGCTGTTTGTGTCTGGCTCAGTGAAAGCACAGTCTGCCAGGGTGCTGTAGGGAAGGCCAATGTCAATTTGACTAATTGATCAGCCAGCTCCTCTCTCGCCATTTGGGTCATCAGGCATCCCTGTTACCAGGCACAGATTCTTTTGTGGGGAATTAACTGAGATAAAGCCACAAGCAGGCAAGAAATTACAGCTTCTGACTCTTAAGAAGGTTACATCTACATGAAATCAATTTCTTCAGTTGCAAGTAATAATTAAATATTTAAATAATAAAAAAATCCTAACTGTCTTTTGAAAGTATTATCTGTTCATTCCTACTCAAGCAGCACAGCAGACCCTGGATTCTCTATCCCACGGTCACTTCCCTTTTTTCATTCTCAACTTGAGCCTTGTCAGATTTGCCTACATATTGAAGGCAAATTCACCCTGCTATTATAGAGGAGGTTTTACAAATACATTCAGGGATACACAAGATATGATTCCAGTGACCTGCTTTCTACCATTCTGTACTTATATATTTAATTAGACAGTAAAAACATTTCTTTGGGTTGTCCCTGAAACAACTACATTTCCTATTTCCAGTTAAGGGGGAAAATACCAAAACAAACCAACAACAAAAACAGAAAAAACCCCCCAAAAAACAGCAGAAACAAACAGCCAAAACCAAAGAAAGCACAAAAGAAATCCCTGGGTTTGTTTGCAATCACCTGTAATGAAGAAAAAAAATAACAAAGTAACATAACCCAGTTCCAATATGTTTAGCCTTTTTTGAATCATTATTTTACTATGCTTTAATAGTCATCTGCAAATGCCTTCCAGCAAGGACAATGGTGAAAAACTGAGGCAAATTTCTGTTTTAAAATATTTTACTTTGCATCTTCTTTGAAGGAAATAAGAAGGAAATTGTTGTGGTTTAAAAATTATAAGGATTTTTCAGAATTTGGAATTAAAAAGCAGTAATGATTTTGGGAGATAGGATTCATGGCAGGACAAAATTGTTGGAAAAGGACACTACAATGAGTCTTAGAAGTACATTCTAACATTGCATGTTAATGGCTGTGGGCTTAATTTTATTTAGGAAGGCCATATGATTTCAAGGAGATGCTCTTACTCCAGATGAAATTTGGAACTTCATTTTGGCCATAGGTATATTAATTTTTCACTATTTTTAAATTTTATTTGCTATTATCTGCATGTTACCATTCTCACAAAACAATAATGAAGCTTAACTTGTGTTAAATGTAAACAGGAAACATGAGAAATATCCAGCACAAATTACTTCATCCCCAAACAAGTGAAGCACAAATATGGGTGGAAAAGGCAGGCAAAAATGTAGGTCTCATGCAAGTAGATTTTTCAGAACTATGTTCATGGTTTCTCTGATCCCAGTTCTTAAGTCACTCTTTGAAAATATAAATTCAGTAAAGAACTGGAAAACCTGTTAGAGAAATATTGAGAGAAACTCTGCCCCTGGTTGCTGCACTTGCTCAGTAGATTAAAAGGACTGGAAATCAGAGCCCACTCTAGCCCTGATCAAGAATAATTAACTCTGTTGAATTAAAAAAGCCAGTTATTGCACACAGGTAAAATTTGCTATTTCAGTTTTGTCTGTGGAGGAGAATAGAAAAGGCAACTCCAGACAGAGAACACCTTTTAGGCTGTTTGTCCTAAATTTCAAGCAAGACACAGCTTTCGTTTCTCCCCTTTTGTTCCATGAGATAACCAGAATTTTTCCTGTGGTAACCAAGATACAAGCCTGATTTTATTTATGTTCCCACTGGCTCAGCCTTAACATGATTTCACACGGAAGCAGAGCATATTATGGAGCCAGCTGGAAGGGTAGAATCCTGCCTGCTCTCATAAGACCACAGCAGGCAGATTATTGTGCAGGAGAACTTCTTCATCTGGTTGGGAAAAGCAGAGGCAAGAGTTCTACCCACAGGGGACACCCATCAAAGGGAGAAACTCCTGGAACTGACTGGTAAGTGATTCTAACCTGAACAATCCCACTATTTATGTTTTTAATCATTCCTGTATTTAAGTAGTGGCCTGTGTGTTCAGAGGGCTCCAAAATACTTCAACAATGTCCATTTTGCAGGAGGGAAAGAAGCATGTTAATAATGGAAAACCTTGTGCTTGCCTCTGTGTCCCTTAGGGCTCTCAAAGAGAGGGGTGGAGATCTGAGAGAGTTTTATTCAGACAGAAGGACCAAAAGAGGAGAGGAAAGGGTTAAAAAGGGAATGACCCCACTGACTGTGAGATTGGGAAAGTCACCAAATCCTGACTGACCTTTAAGGAAACTTAGGAACGGGGAAAAGAAGGAAAAGCAATGTGGGGTTTTCAGTGGGGTGGGGGGGATGATTTATGTAGGGTGAGGGTTTAGGGAGAAAGAGAAGCTCTGGGATGCAGCCTCAGTGAGTCTGAGGATGGAGGAAAACAAACTCTAGATTTGCTCACATGCAAACAAATGGACAAGCAGCAAATGAGAGACAGGAAGGGAAGGCGGAGAAGTGCTAATCCTACACAGAAATGTTTGAGAGCAAGCTCCAGACCTAGGCTTGGGATCAGCTCCTCCTTCACCTCACCCAAAACTGGCATTGCCTCTTGTTAAAAAAAAAATAAATAAAAAGGAAAAAATTTGTATTTCAGCAGCTCTGAGATCCCTGAGTGTGTAAGATCCCTATTTTCCCCAGGGTGGGAGTGGGATTAATGAAAAGGAAGGCTGAAATGCATCTCAGATAACCTGAGAATGCTGAGGTGGAAATATCTGCAGCTGAGTGCAATGTCCTGAGCTCCTGCAGAGAGGAGCAGGCACCATGGGGCAGTTCAGATCACCCCAAAGCAGGACAGCTACACCACCCCTAAAAGTGTTCCTCTTCTTTGGTTACACAGGGGAATTGAGGTGATTAAATTTCCTTGCAGAAGTCTACTTTTGGAGGGATGAATCCCATCCACAGTCTCTATACAAAGCACTCTAAAGCTGCTAAAAATCACAGTGCTGGGTGCAGGGGTACCCTACAGGCCTTCAGGAAACAGAGACTAAGATGTGAAAACCAGATTAAAAAAAATAAAAAAATAAAAAAAAAATTAAGGGTATTAAAATGGCCCATCTTACTTTGCAGCAGCTCCCCACTTCCATTTTAATAGAAACCACACAAGGACATGCCTTGCCAGCTGAGCACACCAGAGAGAGACACATGCAGCATTTCATTTAGCAAGATGCAGAAAAGGAGCACCTGATACAAAAAGTCTTGCACTGTTGCTTTGTCGTGTTTCTCCAGTGTATCTGTGCCTTGTGATACATCGGTAGTTGTACAGTCCATCTTCATTCTGTACGTCTAAAATATACAAGGCTCCCGTGGATGTGATGAGAAATCTAGGTCCTGAAAGACACAAGAATTTGCAGGGTTTAAAATATCTGCAGGTTGTTACTCTCACACTGAAGGATGGAGGACACAGAGCTTGAAGATTTTTTTAATTGTCAGGTTTGAAGCTGCCAATTCCAAGCTTAGCAGGTGCTCACTGTAAATGCATAAAATGTATACATTAATCTATATTATATTTGCACTTCATGGGCACAAATAGAGGGATCTTTAAGGAAAATGAGGAAAGAAGGAAAAAAATATGCCATGGTCTATATGACAATTAACAAATATACAAGTGAAATCTGTATCAAAACAAGGGATGAAGAACCAGTGCATTAAGCCAGTTTAGTTCAGTGTTGTAGGATGATCTGGTGCAGCTCAGCAGCAGGGCTGGAGGGGGTAGGGAGGCATTGGAGCTGCCCACACCTGCAATGCCTGCAAGTTAAACAGCTCCAGTGGGAGCCCAGCAACGCCACAATCTCTACAACCAGTCTGGCATGTTCAAGGTCAATGTTTCTACCACTGTTCTCTGAAAATAAAAGTGTTACAGGTTACATTTTCTTCAAATATTACTTTTATCATGATTAGCTCTAGAACATGGCATCACATATGCAGTTTTGATCATTTGGCACCCACAGAGCTGTCTCTGTTCTGTTTCATGCCAACTTTAAAAGCAAGGACACAAACCACCCTAAAATCCACATGGTACATGTTTGCTCTAATGCACCTTCCATAATGCAATAAATTAAATTAACAAGCTTAGAAGGCATTGTAAACTTAACCTCACCTGTTTAATGTTTCTACTTAAAAAATAGCCTAGTCTTAAGCTGTGTGTGCTTTTCCAAAACTTTTACACTGAGGTGAATGTGAATATCTTTTCCTTTTCATGTCTGCTGAATTTCTGTGTAGCTGGTAGTTCTTACAATATATGTACCTGTACCTAGCTGTTATAAAATATATCAGGCTCCAGAACTAGGGTAGAAATACACAAGGGTGAAACCCATTATGAGCTAATATCCAGTAATGTGCAGTAAGAAAGAGTTCCCTTTTTCAGAGGCTCTGACTTTTTAATAATTAAGTGTAGGATGCTTGCTCACAGATGCATCAGTGGGAAAGCAATCCAACAGAGTGAAGACAGAAAGGAAATGGTTTCATTATAGAGGGTGATATCCTTTAAACCGTCATATAAGAGAAACTGAGGGGAAAAAAATAACAATTTAATGTGACAGGAATGGTCTGACCCCTAGAGCAGAGAACATTGAATTAAACAACACCAGCCCACCTGTTCCAATCTTGGAAGTATCCAGAAATATTAAAAAACCACACTAGGGTTAATTAAGTGGTGGGATTGATTAGAGTGGAGAAAAGGAGACTCGGGGGTGATGTTGTTTCTCTCTAAATCCCCCTGACAGGAGGAGCACGGAGCAGGGGTTGGGCTCTGCTCCCAGGGAACAGGGACAGGAGAGGAAATCACTTCAATCTGTGCCAGGGCAGGCTCAGGGGGGACATCAGGAAGAATTTCCCCATGGAAAGGGAGCTCAGGGATTGGGAAGTGCCCAGGGAGGTTTGCAGGGCCCATCCCTGCAGGTGGCACCTGGAGGTGGCACTCAGTGCTCTGGGCTGGGGACAAGGTGGGGATGGCACAGCTGGGACTGCCTGGGCTGGTAGGGCTTTTCAGCCTCAGGGATTTGGGATTCTGTTAAAATAAATCACCAGAATTGAGGCATAGA
Source organism: Sialia sialis (assembly GCA_009812075.1). Lineage (NCBI taxonomy): Eukaryota > Metazoa > Chordata > Aves > Passeriformes > Turdidae > Sialia > Sialia sialis. The sequence continues at coordinate 28,844,911 of VRYO01001681.1, read as the reverse complement.
AGGTGTTGAGCTCCTTTGCTGTCAAAGAAGAGCTGAGCAAGGTGCAAAGGAGGGAGAACTGGATGGGAAGTGCTCTCTCCTCTGTCATGACCAACACTGCACTTCAACCTTGGTGGATTTACAGATTTACAGGCTAGAGAGGTTCCTCCTGATATAGAAGCCATACTGACTTCACATGCCTCTGAAAACTCAAATTGCATGCACAGAGAAGACTTGAGAACAAAGATACTGTGGAGTGCAGTACTAAAATCACCTGGATGGGTAATATTGCAGTTTCACAGCCAAATGTCTGAAACACGGCATTGAAAATCTTACATGAAAAAAGCAGTGCTATCTTATATTTTAATATATTAGTTGTAATGTTTGGATGAAATTATATAGATATGTAGTAGCAATAAGAAAAACTAATAAGATATACTGTAACTCCTTGATTCAACGTTCTGCCCTATGCTGAGTGTTTCTTCCTTTTCCTTTCATATTCCTAATTACTCAGAAAACGGTCTGACTGTATACATTACTCAAACCCATTTATGCGACCCTAACTTATCAAATAGTGCCACTGAACATCTGTACCCTTTAACAAGGTTTGCCTTTGTCCCTAAATTTAGGTTAGAAGGATATTTAGAATTCTGGTGTGAAAACCACGGGGTGTTTGTTCAGTTCACAAGCAGTTTCTGCACTCCTGAAATATTCATAAAGCAAATCTACCTTTTCCAGGGAATATGTTACAAGAACTACAGGTAATTGAGGCACAGTTGTCTCCCTTGTGCTCCTTGGGCAGCACAAAATGACAGCTTCAGGAGGTGGGAATCACATTTAAAGGCTTGGCTTGTGGGATGCAGCAAAGACAAGCCTGCCTTGCTTTTGTTTCCAGCTGGGTGAGCATCAGCCAGCTCTGCACTGAGGCAGCACAGTTCAGCTCTGTGCCTGCCCTCAGCAATGCCCCTCAGCCCAGGAAAGGCTTGCATTGGTTTTTTTCCAGCTGGGGTGGGAGTTTGGTACCAAACTGTGCTGGGGAGGATGTCAGTGGAGAGGCTGCAACCACATCACAGGCCTAGGAAGAGATGAAAAGATGTTAATGGGATGGTTTGGACTGCTGTGGTCCCTCCATAAATCTGTACATGCTGTGCATTTGTGTCAAGTGAGTGGAGCCTAAACAGCTGAGAGGCAGAAATGTGCCCCTCGTGCCTGCTAAGGCTTCCTGCAGCTTTCTCTTTCTGGGGTCCAATTTCACCTTTGCTAAATACATATAATTCCATTTCTCCAAGATTCAATTTCATACCTTTGGACTCTACTAACGTGCACAAGTTTAAGGCGACGCAAATGTGGCCAAAGTTTAAAAGTAAATTCCTTCCTGTGTGGTCTTCCGCAGCTCTCACTATTTTCAGATGCAGATGGAGTATTGGGCATTGTCAGTAATCAAATTTGCCTCTCTTCCAAGGATAAGCATGAAAAAAGCCACAGAAATTAAATTAGGAGATCAAATTCAGAGCTTCCCTTCAAACTCTAGGCAGAAGTTCTGGAATCACAGCTGGGCTGTGGATTGTGGATGTGGATGAGGATGAATTTAATGGATTTGTGGGCTATTTCCAGATCTCATAGTATTGACTGATACTTGTAGGTGAAACCTTCCCTGCTCAGCCCTGGCAGTGAGTTTCCTCAGATGCAGTTACACTTTTGGCTCTGTGAGAGTAGACACACTTATTAAAAGTCTGCCACTTAATAAAAGAGGAATGTGAAAGCTTTGCAGAGCCAAGAAATTGCTCAGTGTTATCTTGCTGTATTTTCTGAAGAAGTTATGAACACACTCAAGCTATCTAACACTGCTTAGATCATCTTCCTGTTGGAAATTACTCAGGCAATGGTACAATAAAACCTTCACTTAAAGCATTATCTAGAGATTTTCCCCTCACCCTCTTCCAAAATAGCTAAAAGTAAATAATTATTGCCACACATCAGATGTTATCCAACAGACATTGTGAATAATTGCAGGGCTAAAGATTTTCCTTTTCCTCTTTTCTTCTTAACATATTTTGCATACTTATGTAATGCTTTTAATAACCAGCCCCTCCTTCTCCTGTAGAAACACGAGACAGAAAAAAGATGACAGAGAAATAAAAGGGGAAATGCATGTAATTTCTGTCATCTTCTAAACGGAGAGCATTTTCATTAAACCTGACAGGCTGTCAGCTGTGACAAAGCTGAAGTGTTGAGTGTTCTGCCTTCTGTACTTCAAAAAGTGTTTAGGAAAGCACCAGGATGGGGCAGACAAGCTCCCACTGCCCTGTTCATCCATGGCAGGGCTTTCTTCTTCAGGCACACTTAATTTAATCTTTGCTTTGCTCTAATGAAGTCTAATTTTTTTGACTCACCTGCTTAATATGCCAAATAAAGATTTTTTCTGAAGTGAAAAATCCTTTCAGATCTACTGAAGCTTTTTGTTTGTTTGGCTGTTAGCAGGCTTCAAGAGAGGAGGACAGAGAAGCCTCCTTCACAACAATTAAAAAAAACACTGTCAAAATACAGCTTATAATTCCCATTTATTATTCCTCCTCAGCAGTGTTTGTATTAATGCCTTGAATACTTGACTATAATAATTTCAGCATCTGATTTTCAGAGATGTTGAAATCTCTTTCGGCTTTCAATGCTTGATGCCTTTGAAAACGTGGTTCAATATCTGGAATATGTGTCTCATTCAAAGACTTCAAAGGCTTCTAGGAACCCTCACTATCTCTTGCCTTGGTAGTGTGGGCAAGCATAGTAATGCATTACCATTTAACACAGAATTTAAACTTACTTTAAAATAGAATTTCAACTCAAGGCCAGGCTGGATGGGGCTCTGAGAAACCTGGCCTGGTGGAGGTGTCCCTGCCCATGGCAGGGGGTTTGAATTAGATGTCCTTTAAGGTCCCTTCCAAGCCAAAGCTTTCTGTGATTTTATGAAAATTTAAATTGTTTACAGAGAAGCTCTCTGAGATTCATACAATTCTTACAAGTCAGTGGAAAATCAGGGAACGGAACCTACAACTCTTTCCCCAGCATCTAACATAATATGTAACTTTGCCTCACAGTGAGACTGAAAAGAAAATGTATAGATCCAAGGAAACTAGAAAGACCATTAGAGTAATTTATTTTCACCTTCCATCCTTTTGCCATTAACTCCTGCCCAAGTCCATATCTGGAAGTTACACTATAGGTTTTTTAAAAAGAAATTTGTAATGATTAATGATTTCCTGTAAGTGGAGAGCATGTGATAGCCCTGGATAAATTATTCCAATTATTCTTACTTTAGAAAATTAGTGTATTGTTTGGGTCCACCTGCCTTTGCCCCAGTTATTGGATCTTACTGTGCCTTCATTAAAGATTTCCTCCACAGTCAGAAATCTTCTGCCCATTTAAATCCTTACAGAACATGAGGAAATTACCTCTTATACCATCTTTCTCCTTAATTAGTTATACAGATTGAACTTCCTAAATCATTTACTGTGACTTATTCATATCTTGAAATATTCCTGTAGTTTTTTGCTCAACACCTTAGCAACTTTTTGAAGTTCTTTTTCAAGCTTGGATCTTGCACATAAATACAATTCTGAAATTTCTGGTTCTGGTCATAGTGAATGCAAAATGCCACTATTTTCTTTGGTAATTTTTTTTTTTTTCTCCTCATACCTATTTAACAATTGAACTCATCATGGAAAACTGTGATCTCCTTTTCAGAGTCATGGATTTAGGGATTTCCCTCCTTCTGTATGTGACCTGTCACCTGACTGTCCGAAATCTGGAATGATTGATATGAAAACCTCGATGATCAAATCAAACCTCTCTAACACAACTCACCAAGCCATGCCATCTTTTGCCATTACACCGATATTTTAACAGCTGGCATATTTTGCCAACAGCTTTCCTTAACAAAATTTCATTCCCTAATTAAAACTCTAAATTCATGTCTTCATCTGAGATATTAAGGAAGAGGTGGAGGAAACTGGGTCATATCTAGGCTTGACCAAGAGCCCCAAAACCCACGGCATTTTTGAAACACATTCCTCATTTTACTGCCTGCTGACCAGTGCCCTAAATAACCTACTGACTTCTTTAAAGTTGAGTGACATTAGCAAATCGTGTGCTCGTTTCTCTAAGTGAGAAGAGGTCACATTAACAATTACGAAATTGCTCTTATGTAAGGTTTTAATGTTTTCCATTAGTATTAGAGATTAAAATAAAATTCTGTTTAGGTTTCCTATGTGAGATTGTTCTCATGTATAATTCATAAGAAAATGTGAATGCTTTCCTGTCGAATTAGTGCATCATATTCTTGTATGAAAATGAGAATATTTTAAAATCACAATGTTAATTATTCTTTTATCATGCCCTTTTCCCCCAGCATGCTGGTAGTCTTTAAATAGGGGTAATGCTACCCTCAAGATTATTTAAAAAATCATATTTGATTTTCCCTTTGTTGGAAACACATCTAACAGCGTTGTGTTATTGTAGCCTAAATTGGGTTGATCGAAATTAAGAGAACAGATGGCTGTTCTAATCCTGTGCCAAATGGTAATACAGAACAAATAAACTCTTGCCAGCGGTACTTGTCACCTCCTCTGGATAGAATTGCTTCTGCTAAGCAAGTTTCCAGTGTGACCTGTGCATGGAAGGGGAGAGAGCTCCCCACAGAGCCAAAGGGGGCAGAGACCCATAACTGAGTTTTATGGCATTGCTACAACATCATCCTCAAACAAACCAGTCTGCTGCTCAGGGCCTGGGAAGCGTGCTAGGACCTGCTTAAACTGTGCCCTGCAGTCCTGGGAAGGCTTTTGATACCCAGCCCAAAGATTAGATGAGGAAAGGAGATGTGGAGGGAAAGGTGAGGATTTCTCTTTTCCAAGCATCACTCACTCCATGTACAGTGATTTCATGACTATAAGGTGCACCCTTTTGACTAAAATTTTGATCCAAACCCGGAAGTGCAGTCTATAATCCGGTGCACCTTATATAGGGATAAAGTTTTGAAATTTGCCAACCCGGAAGTGTGAGCCACGATCCGAGCCGAGCAGCGCCAGCCGGCAGTGGGGGTGGGTGGGAGTGCTGGGGCCCGTGGCATGGGGAGGGCACCCGGGGCTGCATTTAAAGGCTATGCCGGTCTGTGAAATTGCATGTTTGCAAATTGAGCACCTGCCAGTAAACCCTACGAACATACAATTCTGTTACTAATTCGTTACTTTGTTGTGCATGGATCCTTGCTGCAAAAAAAAGTGCCCCTTAGAGTCCAGTGTGCCTTATATATGGACAAAGTTTGAAAATTTGCCGATAATCCAGAAGTGCGCTTTATAATCTGGTGCGCCTTATAGTTGTGAAATTACTGTACGTAGCCTTCATGAGATACCTTGAAAGTCCTTGTGACTCATTTCCTGGGAGAAAAAACCGGTGGCAAAGCTTCTGAAGTGCCACCATAGTACAATGTTGCTCAGGAGGAATTAGGGTGTTTGATATTCCCATTTATTCCTGACACAAGGAAAGAAAAAGCCATACAATCCACAGGAAGTGTTGTCCAAGGTGAGGGAAGCAGCTGATATTTGGTCTATAGTTCCAGACTTCTCAAAGCTCACAGAAATGCGTCTTTTCATAAAGCCAAGCTTGCAGGTCTGAAGTTTTCTTCAGTCCCAAAGCAGTTAGTTTTCCTTTCCCCTTCTCTTTTGTTGTTTGTTATGGGTTTCCCACTCCCCCCAGAATTAAATTAGAGAATTTATAAAACAAGCCAGCAGCCTTACATGAGATGTTTTCTATTTTATTTAGACACATAATCTGTTGAAACTTCAATAAAGAATAACTGAGATTATCTCCCTTCAGACCTCTCGGCAGAGAGCTGAGGACATTCATAAATATTTCCAGTCCTATGATCTGATGTGGTTCCAGAGATGGATTCACAGTTTTGCAAAGTTTGTACAGAACTGACAGCTCAAAACTAAGACATTATTTCTTACATAATCATTTTTTAATCTTCCTCACCTCCTCTACCTCAGTTAGGGATAGTTTTGGTGGCAGCTCAGTCTGAATGAGGGTTTATTGTGAATAAATCTGTTCCTTATCAGTCACTCTGCCTCTCAGTCAGTGGAATTCAGAGATGCTCACAGTGTGGGAGGTCCAACCCAGCCATCACCAGGGCTCTAAAATGCCAAGCAAAATAATGGAATATTTTCCACTTGGTTCTTCAAAGATTAAAGAGGAAAGGAGTGAAAAAAGAAATTGCTGTTGTTTTAGCATCTGTCTCTAAGGAATATCATGGATCAGCAATGTCCTTCTGCATCTTTCCAAATAAAATGGATCTAGAGAAATTTAGATATCATGGATGTCTAAATGTCTCTCTGTTTCGTAAATGGGGATTTTGCCATAGCTGTAGTTCACCAGATTTCCCTTGATGTTTGCATGAATTGCTACTACCTGTGACAACACACCTGCCTATTTCTTGCCTATAGAACCATAAGGTGAATAAAAATGGGAGAGAAAAGGAGACAGGAAAAAAAAAAAAGGAAAGAAAGAAAGAAAACAAAGGAAAAAGAAAAACGGGAAGGGAAGGGAAGGGAAGGGAAGGGAAGGGAAGGGAAGGGAAGGGAAGGGAAGGGAAGGGAAGGGAAGGGAAGGGAAGGGAAGGGAAGGGAAGGGAAGGGAAGGGAAGGGAAGGGAAGGGAAGGGTGAACAAAATAAAGTTGCAGTTTTGGCTTTGTAAATTGAGTTGAGAGAGATTATCTGCTGAGTCAATTGCAGCTTTAAATAGGAACAAGAGTTGTGGTTCCCTGTTGTTTTTTTATTTAGACAGGATAAGGCCTGAGCTCAGTGTTCCAAAATCAGGCAGGTCCTGCATGCAGGTGGCAGCTGCATTCCTGGTTCTAGCAGCTCTAAATTCAACAGTACCAGGAGTTTATTTGTGCTTCTGTAATCTCAGTATAAAGAAAGACATTATGCTCTTATATGTGCAGCGCTATAATTTTCTGAATGAGTTTGGCCATTTTGAAAGAGACTGTAAATTACCCAAATCAGAACATATTTTGTTGCCCTGTCTGTGCTTCTGAGACTGCAAAAATGTATTTCATGCCAACTGTCCACACCAATTCCACTTATGGTACATATGCAGTCTTCAAGTTGTATAAAGAAGGAATAAATATGTTTCTTTGTTTTGATTTTGTGTTGGTTTAATTTTTTTTCAAATAAGTGATAACTAGATGCAGGAGTTGTGTTTTTGTGTACACAGCGGTTTTGTTAATGGTTATTATTTTATGATTGAATACTATAGACCTGACTGATCCCACAATGTTTTAATTTAATTGTTCCCCCTGTTAATCTTTGATGAATTTATTAGGCATGAGCAGCTACAGCTCTCTACCTGCTGTTGTTAAGTGTCATCCTCCAGGATATTGAATAAAACTGCCATAATCTTTAATGCCTCAGTTTTAGATGATTTGAGTGCTTGCATAGGTTGCTGTGGAAGCTGCTTTCCTCATTTCAGCTGGGAAGCTAGCAGATAATTTTAAATCAGCAGCTAGTTTTGGGGGCTCTGATTAAAGAGGATTCAACTTTGCCCATGAAATACGAAGCTGTCTGCGGGATTAAAAATCTTTCTCCTCAGGCTTTTACTGGTGCATCCCACATAAATAAATAGCCTGGAGCTGACCAGTGGCTTAGCACAAATAAACTTACTCTCTGCTCTTTAAATCATCAAGGGCTATAACCCATCTCCCCTCCTATCTGCATGCAAATTTAAACACAAGCTCATTAATTAAAGAGAAAACCTCCATCTCCTCTGGCCTGAGCAGCAGCTGCTTCATGTCACCACTATCAAATATGCACCTTCCAAGTTTTGGAGCTTTGAAGTGATTTTCTTTCCAGAATATAAACTGCTGTGGACAATACGATCAGAATAAGTCCCAGCCTTGCAGACACAGAATTCCAACAGCAGAATTATTTTTTGACTGAGGGCAAACAGCCAATATGTCTTAGGTTACAATAGGGAATGTGAAAAAA
>VRYO01001681.1:28822321-28835898 GCA_009812075.1 Sialia sialis | reverse complement strand
AGAACTGTTATTCCTATTCCCATATCTTTGCCTGAGAGCCCCTTAATTTCAAAACTATAATGATTTAGAGAGAGGGGAGGTTTGCATTCTCCATTTCAAAGAGAAGCTCCTGCCTTTCTTAGCAGACATCTGTCCTCCACTAAGACACAAACTATCCTACAGTAATTACAGCAGCTGCAGCTCTCCAGCCCCGCATGTTTAACCACATTTATTCTGCAGTTAACTGTGAAGGTAATGGAGCATCTCCACCTGAAGGAACAGCTTTATGAGAAATTTATCATAGCACCCACTGCCTTCCATGAAAAGTTCTATTCAAGGCTTCCCAAGACACCTGAGCAGTCAGAATTTTTATTTAATGCATTTGCAGTAGCAGAGACAAAGCCTCACGTGGTACATTCTAGTCTAGTATTTTTATTTTGAGGGTGCAAAATGAGGGAAACAGGTTAATTTGGTTTTATGGTAATGACGCAGGAAGGAATTAATATCTTCTTCACTCAATTTGAAAAATAAACCTATGTTTGGATAAAAAATTATTCAGCAAATTCACTGCAGGAGGAAGCGACTCCACTAGGAATTAGAGATAAAATAAATAATTACTCCTGGAGACTCTTGGCCAGTCTACTGGGAAAAGAATTCAATGTTCAGTGAATCCTTTTTAAAATGAAGAAAAAAAGCTGCTAATGATGTACCTTTCTATCCTTTTCAACAATACAATAATGTTAAGTTTGTGGTGTTGATTTTGAACAGCTTTATAAAAATTAAAATAACTTTTACAATTTCCTCTCACTATAACAATTTTTTCCTCTATTTTTCCCTCTCTCATTTTGATTCTCAACATAACCAACTGTGTTATATGATGGGACCCTGCTTCTGTCTCTTCTTTATCCTTCCCACAGGCACAGAACTCCATGTTTTACATTTTGTGTATTTAACTATTCAGATCTCACTAGCACTCACACACCCACCATTATTTAAAAAAAAAATTGTCTCCTGATGAGCTGTTCCCATATTTTGTTTCTCAGCACCCATTTCCCTGATTATGGAAACCATTTGTACTCAGTGTTGCTTCAGAACAACTGATGTTTTAAACAGAAAAAATAACAATAGGAAGAACAGAAGTATGTAAAGACTTTTCTATACCTTAAAATAAACAAAACTCCTGCCATCCCTGATCCAGTGAAATTATTCCATAAAGGAATATTAGAAAAATGGCATTTAAGTATTACAAATGTCACATGTACTACCGACATTGCTGGAAGAAAAAAAATAACCCACACTGATTTAAAATTGAAATAACTGCAAGCAATTCCTGAGAATCTGTTTGCAGGCTGAATTCCATCAGCATATGGGGATTTAGCAGACATCATTCTTTTATAGGTTACAAAGTTTTATAATTCTTGCAACTTCTCAATAAACAGAAATACTTTGAACAAGAGCCGTATTACAGCAATGTGAATAGATGTGGTTTTCACACTATTTATTTTCTGTTTGCTGACATCTCTGTCAAATTAACTTTATAAGAATGAAAAGAGTTCAGTAAATACAACTTTTCAACAAGGAGTAAATTCACAGTGTGATTTATGCTGAGCATCAAGTCAGGATTATGGGATATTTCAATCCAACTTCATTTCAAAAATCTGTGTGAGGTAAAACTAGGATGTATGTAATTTCATACATCTCATAAAGATTACTGTGTTTCTGTGCTATTACTTTCTTTAAACGGGAAGCACAAAGAAAATATCATCATAAACACAACAATCATCAGTCCTTTAGAATAAATGTATTTTAAAGTTTTTTATTTTCTTCTCTGAACTGCTCAGAGAATCACGACTTGGAAGCCTGTCCAAACATCAGGATGATTATGCAAATATGCCCAAATAGATTCGTAAGATAATTTTTATCATTTGCCAATTTCTATTTGATTGGGAAATTGAGGCACAGAGAAGCAAATTGATTTTTGCCTAACTTTATATTGCAAGTTTGTGGCAGATTTGGGAACCCCAGTGCTAGTTTTTGAGCATCCAAACATCCTTTCTTCCCCCTCATTTCACATACTGTGCCTGAAAACCTGCCAGATTGGATTCAATCCTTTATGGACAAGAGCACACTTTGGATGTGTAAATCTCCCTGAATGAGTTAAATATTATTATTGTTGTTCTCTTCCCACTGTCAGAGTGTTCACCAGTGGGCTGGACATGTTTTGTTTGCACCAGTGCTCATTTTCTGTGAAGACCTCAGAATAAATTAGTTTTAAAATATAGCCTTTGGCCAGATTAATGTTTCAGGCAAGCTGTGTTAAACATTTTTCCACTCTTCCTGAGCTTTCCCCGTACTTACAGATGCAATTAGCTCTACAAATGATTTAAAGCATCTATTTTGCTAGCACTTAGATTTGTTTTAGGGTTGCATTGCAGCATTTGGTGAGCAGCTAGAGTCTATAATGTGTTCTGTTGTGTCTTTTAAATGATGAATGTTAAGGAAATAGAGGTGTTTTAGGGGAAAAAAAACCAAAAGTGCAAATTCATGTTCTACATAGGGACTTCAGACTGAAAGTCACACAAACCATTTTTTCCACTTCTAAAACTTTTTTTTTTTTTCAGGAAGCATAGCAGTAGTTTATAAAAACCAACAAAATAAATATGTCCAAGCAGACAGAACTGCACTTCCTGGACCCTAAAAACTTTCCTCAAAGCAGTCAAACTCTCTTTATCTCCACAGGCCATTAAAGAACGTGTTGAGGCACAGAGTGACCTTGCCAGCACCAAATGACATCAACACAGATGGCCTTGGCCACGTTAATGGCATTTCCATGTGAAGATCCACATCACTGACATTTCTTGCAACCCCAGAAGCTGCAAGCAGCGTGAAGTTGCCTAAACAAGATTGACCTGACAGAAAAGCCCCTGAGTGTACAGCACACTCCAGCACCCAAGACATGTGGAGTTGAATTCCCAGCATAAATCAGACATATCCACATCCCCTGGCACCACTGGAGATAGAACAACAGCCAAAACTGTGCCTGGAATCACCAGCAGGATCATCCAAAGCACTGTGGGATGCAGGTCCTGGGAGGGGATTCTCCTCCTTGCTCTCTGAGATCCCACCCAGAGTGATGGTTTGGATGCCCAGTTTGGATGTCCCAACATCAGAAGGGTATGGAACTGTTGGAGCAAGTCCAGAGGAGGCCATGAGGTTGATAAGGGGACTGAGGCACCATCCCTATGGAGACAGGATGGGAGAGTTGGAGCTGTTCAGCCTGGAGAAGATTGTGTGGAGACCTCACAGAACCTTCCAGGGACTGAAGGGGCTACAGGGAATCCAGAGAGGAACAATTCATCAGGAACTGGAGTGACTGGCAAGGGGAAAGGGTTCCAACTGACAGAGGGGGAATTTGGGTTAGATATTGGGAATTAGGAATTGTTCCTAATGGGATGGAATTGCCAGAGCAGCTGTGGCTGCCCCTGGATCCCTGGAATGTTCAGTTCCAGGTTGGACACTGTGGCTGGAGCAGCCTGGGGCAGTGGGAAGTGTCCTTGCCATGGCAGAGGGGTGGAATGAGATGATCTTTCAGATCTCTTCCAACCCAAAGCATTTTATGATTATCACAAGGACATAAAATACACCTTAAAGGAGAGGATCACTATGAAACCTGTGAACCAAACGTGTCTTTTTTAACCATGGGACCATGGGCTCAAAGGGATTTTAATTATCTACCAGTGACCTATTCTTTTTATTTCTGCTTGTCAGCTCCCTAAAAAGAGATGTGACTCTCTGCAAATGGTACTTCCAATGCATGAGGTCTGTAAGTACTTCTTTTTGCAGAAATTAACTTAAAGATATTCACTCAATTTGCTCCTATGTACTTCTTTCTGCTGAGAAAACAGCACAGTTTTGACATTTTACATGAGCATTCAAAAAATGCTGGTGTCACTTAGATAGGAACATTTAAAAATAATTATCCCTATTTTTCAAAACTAGGCAGTGAAAAAGTAATGAAGAAAAAGCTCTGAACTAAAACTACTTTTCTTCTCTTTTCCTGATGCTCAGCTTTAATCTGGGTATACTCTTTTACTCAGTCAATGACTTAGGGATGTGAACAGCCATAAATGAATCTTGAAAAAAGAAAATTAACGTGGCAAAATCTGACAGCTGTAAGGAATTTATTCTAAGCAAATTCTGCAATGGTTCAATCTCTCAAGCAACTGTTATTTGGGTCAACATTATTGCTTTCATAGTTCACAGTCTTTATCTCCTGGGAGAAAGCCAATTTTTTTTCTTCACTCCAATCCTCTTAGGCAGAACCCCAAGAGTCTGTATCACTGACCTAAGTATTTGCATTCTACACCATGTCCATGGCTGGGACACACTATCTCCCTCCTTGGAGCATTTCCATTAAAAAGGTGGAGCACACATCTCTGTAAATTGAGACTCCTGGACCTTTTTTTTTTTTTTTTTTTAGTTCTTTATGGAGCAAAGGGAGCGTTGTACAAAGCAGAGCACGCTTCAGAGCAAAGACCAGGAAAGATAGAGGGAAAATAAATAAATAAATAATATCCCAAAGAGCCAAAAGTCAATACTCTGTGTTTCTTTTTTTTTTTTTTTCCTTCCTGACAGGAGCTCTGGCCCTGGAGCCTGGTCAGGGGCAGCTCAATAATAACGATCTAAGGCTGGTCTTCAATAGAGACTCAACAGCTGACAGCTCTTCTGTTCAAACTGACAAGGGCACAAAGAAAGGCTTGAATAATTAATTGTGAATGGTTGGATGTGATTTGATTGTGTGACCAACCTGTTACATTGACTTGCTTTCACCTAATCTTTCAAAATGAGCTTTTAAAGCAGAAACTCTGCTATGCTTCTTTTTTGCTACCTGCTTGTCTCTGCCTGCAGAATGGAGGGTGGTGAAGGAGAGCCCTGATCTCACTTGGTGAATAAAATTCTGTGCTCTAAGCCTGCCTAGTCTCATAAAATGTACCTTTAATTTCTATTACATAGATGGAGCCATCGAAAAAGAAAATAAAAAAAAAACAAGGATGGGAAAAGAAAGTGGCATCAGCAAAGGTAACAGCTATTCCCTAATTAATTTCTTCCTACCACAAAAAAAACCAAACAACTCAACCAAACAAAAAGCAACCAACCAACCAACCAAAACCAAAAAACAAACAAAAACATTTACAAGACCAAAAAGACCCAAACCAAACCAACAAAAACCCCTAAAAAACCCTAAACACCCAACCACCCCTCCCTGAAAAAAAACCCCAACCTGAAAGAACTCCCCAAAAACCCCAAAACCCCAACACCTTTCTTACTTCATTTCGGAGGCATTTTTAGCTAACTTTTCAAAGACCAATTTGCCACTTAAATAGAAACTGCAGACACCTGAACATTCAGAGCCAAGTCATATGATGAACACCATCTCAAACACAATTTCCATTAATTATTAAATTAATAAGTATTAATTGTAAAATAATTTTAAAATATTAATAAGATATTAAAAATCATAACATACTTTTAATAGAGACATAACATGTTAACATGCACAACTTCAGCATTGTCTTTATCTCAGATTCTGCTTTTTCAGCAGCTCTCAAGTACAGTTGGCCCAATAAATCTTTGTTTAACTCCTTCACTACACCTGGGTAACAGAAAGAGTGAGTGTCCAATAATATCTTGTTGAATGAGAGAAAGAAAGATTAACCATTTTAACCTGCCCAAGGTCTGCAAATGTGCATTTAAATGCTGATTCTGTGTTTTGAAAGAATATTTGCTGCAGTGCACTGTGGTTACAATGGTAAAAGTGCACCTTGGGAAACTGAGAATCTCTCTAGGATTAATAAAAAGTATTTTCTGTGAGAGCCAAGTTTCTCTCTCCCCTTGTTCACACAAAATTCTCACTGAGTTTTGCTCTGTGTGGAAAGACTGACTGAATAAGGAGTGAATATTTCGGAGTTTGTTTGATAATTCATCTTCTGAACAACAGACACCACTTAAATGAAAGAGTCTGATTGTTCAGGGCAGTCCTGATCATTTCCCTGTGTTCCAATCCCAGCTCCTGATCTATGGAACCCAAAGCGTCTCCAGTGCTTAATTATAAGAAGAAACCTGTCTCTATAAAATATGACTTATGTTAAAGATCAACACTGGCTCTTAAAAGATATTAAGTTTTGAAGAAGAGGTCAGGAAACATGGAAGTAGAACATTAATAAGTTGCTAAAATTTTAAAATTACCTTAATTCTTCCTTTCAAACAAATAATACTCTGAGGAGAGGCTTCACCTGCTTCTTACCAGAGGTACCCTGTGGTGCATATTAGGGTTGTTGAAAAAAATCTCTTCCAACACTTTTGGGAGCAATATTTCCTTAGACTCTAACCTGTGTTAAATATTTATACATTAATCTTTATTTTTATGTAGGAAAATATCCTATATATGCATGTGTGCACATGCATGTCCCCATCATGTGGGTGATAAATAATAGAAGGTCCCTCTTTATGATAAATTATGGATGAGATGTATAATATATGAATTAAAGTTAACAGCAGGAAAAATCATTCACACACAAGAAGCTGGGGGAGGAACTCAACCCTGCAAGAGAGAGGTGGAAAATAATTCACATTTTAGTTCAGAAAAGCAGATCTGAGGATTCCATTACTGTGTAGCTTTCTCTGCTCTGTTTATGGAAACATTTTCCACCAAAGAAACTTGGGGGGGGAAATGAAAAAAATTAAATGTCACTTCAACGAAATTCTACTGAGAATTTGGCATGTTCAAGGGAGAGCTGCAGAAATGATTCAAGAGATGGAAGCCCAGTTTAAAATGGAGATCTAAGGAGACAAAGACTTTCAGTTATGAAAAAGGAGCTGATAAAGAGAAATAAAAACTGCCTGAAAGATGAGGGAGAAGACTTGGAAATTATCAGGCCAGTTCATATCTTCATACCCTATCAGCAAGTGAAAACAGAATTGATTGAGCATAGGCAGAAGATGGAAAATTCAAGCAACACAAAAAAACCCACAAAAAATCCACAAAAAATAGCACAGATCATGCAGAAATTATGAAGTGGATACAGGAGCTCTCTGGTAAATTCCAAGCAGAAATGTGGAAGGTCAAGACAATCTGAAAGTTTCTAAAAAACTTTAAAAGCAGGATATCTATCGTTCCTATAGGAATTTCCACACAGGGCCAAACTTGTACAGAACAAGAATTGCTCTCAACAGGTGCTGACAGCCCCACCCAGCATCACATGGACCAACTTCCAAAAAGATTTGAGATTTAGAGGAGTCAGGATAAGAAATGTATGTTAATTTTAGATCTACATCAGTCTTTCCCCTAATTTCTGAAATTCCTGGTTTCGGTCCGGATTGGGACCTAATCTATGTCAGAAAATTAGTAGGGGTGCTTATGATTTCCTATGATTTCATTCTTTCAGAATTACAAAAGCATAAATTATCTTTCTTTCTTTTTTTTTTTTTTCAACTTAAGTCATTGCCATGTTAATATAAATCTATATTTGGCTCGTTTGTTTACACTGGTCCACTTCACTTTTTTTTCCTGGTGAAGTGGCCACAGATGTCTCTTCAAGAACGTGTACAAAACCACAATAAAAAAAACAAAGGAAGTGCTTTGTGCTTAGCTCCCTTTCTCTAAAGCATCCTTGATGTTTTCTGTGAATATTAATTCCTAGCATTGGCTCCGAATGTGGAAAATTTATTTTTGAAAAGATGAAATAATTCCTTTATTTTTTTATCCTTGTTCTGGTGTCATAAATCTGGGAAGGAAAACATTTTGTAATACTGTTTCTAGCTCAGAGGTTAAAATTAGCCTGAAATTCAGTTTAGAGTAATTTCACGACTATAAGGCGCACCTGAAAGCCTAAAATTTGAATCAAAACCCAGAAGTGTGCCTTATAATCTGGTGTGCCTTATATATGGAAAAAGTTTGGAAATTTGCCAACCCGGAAGTGCGAGCCACGAGCTGAGCCGAGCCGAGCCGCGAGAGCCACGCAAGCTGCACCGGCCGGTGCTGGGGACAGATGGGAGTGCCGGGGCCCACGGCACGGGGAGGGCGCCTGGGGCTGCATTTAAAGCCTGCGCTGATCTGTGAAAAATGTTTGCAAATTGAGCACCTGCCAGTAAACCCTGTGATTCTGCCATTCTGTTACTAATTTGTTACTTTTTTGTGCGTGGATCCTCGCTGCAAAAGAAAAGTGCGCCTTATAGTCTGGTGTACCTTATATATGGACAAAGTTCGGAAATTTGACGACAACCCAGAAATGCACCTTATAGTCCGGTGCGCCTTATAGTCATGAAATTACTGTACTCATTACCTCAAGTAACTGTCTGTACAGTGGCCAATTTAAAAAAATGAGATGGAATTCCATCAGTTTGAAGGCATGGAAAAAGAGACTATGGATGTTTTGATGGATGGTGGGACATCTCTGAGCCACACACAGCCATGATAGATTCTAAGACAAAACATGAAGCATTAGCACCACTGAATAAGATAAGAGCTCATCTAGGATATCACCTGTAATCTGAGATGATTTTGCTCACACAGGACATCTCAAACAAGAACTGGAAATCAGATATATGGGTGCTTACGGAAAAAAAAAAAGTCCATTTTTTAGAGAGACATTTAAACATTGGTTTGTTTCTTCTGCCAAAATAAATGTGGCAATAAATGTGTCAATAATAATATTACACTGAATAACAAAATGTATATGTCTGGGTGTATATGCCAGGAAGGGAGAGGAATTGTTCAATTTAAAGAGCATTACTGGAATGGGATTTAATGGCTTTGAGTTATCCATTAATAAAACTTAGTCTAGACAATTGGAGGAGATTAGAAGATTGGAAGATGAGGAATGTCCCAAACAGAGCATGGCAAAATCTGCTTGTCCCAGGATCGGGCTTGGGATGGAATTTGCCCTGACTGTGTAACACAGGCTGGGAGTTTGGGAAGCTCTGGACATTGAATTCAAGCAAAAAAAAAAAAAAAATATTTATTAAGATTTCTTGGAACTTACCATATTTTGTTGATACTATGATTAAGATCCAATCATTAATTGTAGAGTTTAGGAAATTTTTGTCAACCAGGCTCTCCTTTGTTGTATCTATTTTGTTCTGAGCTTCCCCTTGGTGCCAGGCAGAAAACAGCAACATCCTAAGTGCAAAGGCTTAGGAAAACCTAAAGTGCTTAATTGGCATGTGGTGTTTGCATGGGAATTATGAACCCTCTCCTAATTTGGGAATAATAAAGAATTATGGTACCAACCAGACTGGCAAGGTCCAGGGGCTCTTTTGCTTTTCTCTGTGCCCTTGGGAGTTTATTTATGAAAGCTGTCCTGCAATGGAATTTATAGAATATCAGTTTTTCATCCCTCTCCTTCATTGTGCCTTATTGTTGTGAGCAAGTTGTTTTGGTTTGTAGTTTCTTGGGTGTTGATTTGGTTTGGGTTTTTTTTTTTGTATTTAGATTCTGAACAGCACAAGTTTCAAGATCAATTGAGGAAAAGCTTAGGGAGGGCTTTTAGTTTTGTGGGGTTTTTTGGAGATTAAGAATAGATGTTCTGAACTATTCTGAGTCTACATATTTGTTCATGGAACTGAACTTGATGACCCAGGTCACTCTTTTCCTAAATTCTAATGGAAGCTGCACTTATTTTTTGCTTTTATGTGCCCATTTCAACTGAGTTTCTGAAAGCTTCACAGCTGGGAGTAAAGCAAAAGATCAATTTTCTTTTTTCTTGTGAGGTTTTTCTCTTTTTTTGTCCCCAGTTCTATGCAAGGAATCACAAGGCAAAAACCCTTTTGGAACTTGGTTGAGGAAGCTCACTTCCTTGCATAAAAATAGAATGCCTAATTTGGCAAAGTTCTTGCATTTATTTGTAGTATTTTAAAATTAATTTGCATTATGTTAACAATGATGCACTCTGAAGACAGAAAATTTAACCATTTGGTACCTCTTGAAAACAAGATCTTCATGTGAAGGTTGTGCTGTGAAGTCTGTTCACAAGGAGAATAATCTCTGTTCCTGCCTTACATTATGCTTTGCAAAATTCAGGATTTATCAATCCACACACACACAAAAAAACAACCAAGGCCTCTACACAGTGAAAATCACTGGGGTTTTTTTCTTTTGTTTATACCTTGAATACTGTGGATATTTTTGTCACAGTGTCACTGAAAAAAAATAGCCACAACAGTATTTCTGGTGGTCACTGTCCTTAGTGCAGGTGTCTTGATTTTGGTTTTTAATGACTGATGCCACTGCATTGCTGGAAATGCAGGGGAAAACCTGCAGAAATTTCATCACCAAAATAATAGTGGGAACCTCAGGAAAATACAAATGCAACAAAACTGGGTTTGTTATTCCAGTTTGGATTCCTGGACAACATTGGTTTGTTTTGTCTCACACTCACAAAAATATTCACAATCATTTCCCTGAGAATTGAAATCTAGAGTGGAGCCAGGGCATTTACAGGAAGCCTTTCCTGTGGAAGAAGACACTCCTTTACTCTCAGAATCATCAGAACAAAGCTGAAAAATATGCATGGATGATAATAAAAAAGATTGAAATGCTATAAGGTTCTGGATGGAATTCATATGGGATTTCTCAGCAGTCCATCTAAATAACTTGGGGACAGTGACTCAGGGAGCTGAGCCATCTGCTGATTTTAAAGACAAAAAATGGGCAAAAGTGTTCACAGGTGGGTGAATAACAGACCTCACTCAAAGACAATGCTCCAGTTTGCTGACAACTTAGAAAATCCTAACTATTAGAAATGAAAATTTTGTTACCTGTTGTATATAAACCCAAAGCTCCTTTGTGCTGGGAGCCTGAGCACTGTTCCCCAAACCATTCCCTCCAGATCATAAAGTACTTGCAAATCTCTCCAATGTTGCTCCTGGCAACAGGGAACTTAAAAAGTTAAAACTAAGACTGGGAGAGCAAAATTAGGAAACAGTCATAATTCATACAGTTGTTATCCTGTTGAGCATAATGACTTCTAAAATCTTGTTTGGAGTATGACAAGTCATCCTGAAGCAGAGGCATTCAGAAATCATTAATATTTTAACCACTCTTGACCTTGGTTCTTCTGGAGAAGCCACTGACCTAGTTCAGTCTGATTTTTCAGCTACTCCAAGAAGTTTTGTAGCTGAATAGAAAAAGAGAAAAAACTCTTTCCCAGTCTCAGGAGAGGGAAGACAGAGGGTGTGGATCCTTTTAAGGGGTGATGGATGTTCACAAAGCTGTACCACCCATCCCTACAGGACAAGGATATGAAAGATCTTGCAAATATTGTACCCACAGGCAAGAGGCAGAAATTGGAGTCAATTCCTCAACACTCTTTTGTGGGAAATGTTCCTTTGATTGTGTCTTCCTTGTTATTACTCATGAATTAGGATTTAGCATGAAATTATAAACAGAATTAGATCCTAGAAGAACTCATAAGTTGCATTCAAATCTCAAAACAGAAATTACAATTATTCCTTGTCTAGCTCAAGTTTATTGCTTAAATCTGACTTTTTTGTTTCTCTTTCTTCTGGGCACTGGATTTATCTTGACTAAATCTGTGATTCTGTGATTTCTTGTGAGTTTTGTTTTTTTTTCTCTATGCTTTGCACTTAGTGGGAAGGGGGAAAGAGTATTGGCATCTGCAAAGCAATTGACTGTGCAGCCTGATCATTTGCTAAGCATTATTAAAAGCTCACTGAAATCAGTGCAGTGCTTTGCCCTTTCCAAGTCATCAGCCATCAATTCCGACCATAAATGTGATTTCTAGTGCTCCTCCTGAAGCTGCTCCCAAACCATTAGTCTGATCCAAAAGCTGTGTCTTTATTTTCTCCCCAAGTGTGTGTAAATCCACCAGAGCAGCGCCCCTGTGATTGTGTGGTGGTTCCTTACACTTCTGGATGGCATTTGTGGTGTTAAAACTCCAAGACGAGTTGGAATTCATTAAATTTTCAGGTATTGTCCTTATTTAAGAGAACTTTTCAGAAATAGGCCCACACATTCCTCTCTTTTCTCTGTGCCTCTATCCATTTTGTATTTAAAATGTTCTGCTGGTGTGTAAAGAGATTTACTGACAGTTGCTTGGAAAAATACAATTAGAAAACAATCAAACTTTTCTACCAAAAATACTTTTAACCATTCTAAATTCTTTTTCTACCAAAAGAAGTTTTTCACCAAACATCCTTTTTAAGGAGCATCTTGTGGCTATTTTGCTCTTCTCTCTGAGCAGGAGTGGATGAGATGACTCCTAGAGAACCTTTTTCCATGGACTCATGGAATATCCTGAAGGAAAGTGATTTTTGCCTTATATTTGCCACAGAGCAATTTGGGGAGCTCCAGCTCAGCACGTGGATGTTTTCTGCACAGTTATAATTATACTGAGGTTTTGCCTCTCCTTCCAGCCAGCCTTCACTCCAAGAACAATCAAAATCACAAACAGGAACATCTCACACAGAAATATCCACAACTAGTGAGCTGAAACAGTCAGGACTGCCCACGAAACATAAATGTGGAAAGCTCAACTACCTGCACCTCCCTAATTTCATCCTGACTAAAAATGGAGGAAACAGAACATTTCCTGAATATTCCAATAGAAATTCAGCTCTCAGGCATGTTACCACCTCCTCCTGTTGTAAATTGAGTAAATTACCAACTTCTGATTTGTTTGTGTAGGAAATGTCTTTCATGTGGTTTCTCATTCTATAATTGGAACATAAAGTGTCCAGGTTATTTATCTTCACCTGATTGAGAAACCATAACAAATCCTCACAAAATGAAGAGGTCCTGCAGCAACAAAAGCAGAAAAAAAGTCATTATAAATGCAAGACAGCAAGATAGACAGGTAACTAGAAGATGCACCATTCCTTGCAAATAATTTATAACAAATAATTTATTTATCCAATTTCACCATTTCTTTTCTGCTCACAATGCATTAGCAAGATCCCAGAGTCCTAGAACTGACTTTTTACTTGAAATTATTCATGATTTTTCCCCTTTATAGATAAAAAGGTTTGTCTTCTCCTTTCTTTTCAAAAAGATTTTACAGGGTTTGAAAATTACATAGAGTTAAATAAGACAATTTTTTTGAGCTTTAGAAATCTGAAAACTATACAGATCTTAATTTTGTGGCACAATTACGCTTAACTACATTTTTTTTAAGGATGCTTTGCTAAGCAGGATGCTTCAGTAATGGTATGTAAGTAGTTAAGATTTATTTCACTCTGATTTTAAGCAAATCAGATGTCTAAGTACCACACAGGTCTAGGTCAGTCCCATTACTCCTTGTCTTATGACTGCAGTTCCTGGTGAAAACTCTCTCTGCTGAAAGTTAAAACCCAGAGATTTTTTCCCCTTTTACCAATGACTTTTGCACCTGGTTTGCCCAGGAGCTTGTCTTTTTTTTTACTGAATGCCTTTCCTAATGAGAATGGTAATTTTATTCTGCATTGAAACTTTCCCTTGCACAGCGGAATAGTCTGAGAAACAAAACAAGGGGGTGTCTCCACTTCTATTCTACGGATGTTTTCCTGAAAGGTGGATTTCAAACAAGCAGGGATAGCTTAGGGAA
>VRYO01001681.1:28757271-28821321 GCA_009812075.1 Sialia sialis | reverse complement strand
GACCCAAGTGACATTCCTGTAGTTACAGCACCTGAGTTAGGTGTTGACATAAAGCAGCACATGGATACAAATTCCCAAATTTAGGAATTGAGAACTCACTTATTTAAACCCAACCCATGCTGTGAGCAGCTGTCACAGCTGGACCATGGAGCACAGAACAGGTAATGCAGAGCTTGAAACAAAAGATTTCAGAAGATTCCCCTGAAAGCAGTGTTATAAAAATGCCAAGGGCCGAGGACCTTTAGCAAAAGCTTAATCAGCAGTTTCTTTTATGAAGCAGTGTTAAAATCTGTTGCAATATTAATGATTTTAGTGCCTCAACAATAGGATACCTCTAATCTCGCCTGTGGCATAAAATACTGCTTTTAACATTTTGACTTTCTGTCAGTGTTAGAATACATATTAAATGACAGAAAATTCATTATGTGTTGCAATATAAATTAAGGGCAAAACCCAGACAGATCAGCCACCTTTTTCACTCAGATAACAGACAGCATATTCAGAACTATTTCTTACATGATTTTGCATTTTTTAAGCTATCCTTAGTGCCTTCCCCTTTCTACTAAATTTATCAAGCTACGTATATTTTACAAAGTATGTATTTGCCAAACTTAATGCCTTTTCCTCAGAAATGCTGCTCATAAAGAGAAGGTGCATAAAGCACTTATTTAATTGACATATGCCACCAAAGAGAAAGGAAAGGGGAAAACCAGCAGGTCTTCAAAATTTTTACAGCCCTCCATAATTTTTCACTTACCCCCAAATCACTTATTTTTCTGTCACAGAAGGACTGTCAGGTAGGAAAATTGTTTTAAAGATTGTATCCTGAAAGGCAGCATTAAAGGCATGTAGCATGAATTGCTTTTACCTCCTTCTACCCAAAAATATTTTCATATTCAATGTCAACCAGGGCTGAAAATCTCAGAAAAAAATCCACAGTTTTAGCAGTGCAAATAGCTAAGCAGGAATACATAAGAAATGAGATAGTGTGTGAATTTCAGAAGCTTAATCTTTTATTAGAGAAGGTTTAATTTTTTGGTACAAATATTTCTGAAGCCATTGCACTGGTGGGAAGACTGAAGCATTAACATGGCACAACTAGACAATCTGTTCAGTTGTTGGGACTGAAAATAAATGATTGATTTATTGATTACTACTTTTTGCAAGAGGATCAGTATTCTATTTATACTGTTTTATCCATTGCTATGCCGTATTTTCATCCATAAAAGAATTTATGAGCAATTGAAAGAATTTGCAGTTTCAGTGCCTAACAGCTGGAATGATCTTCCTGTTTTAAAATCAAAGTTTTAAAACCAAAGGCTGCAGTATTTCACGTGCAATGGTCCTAAACTTGAAATAAACACTTATAAGTTGCATGTCTTATATTTGAGGGATTTCAGAGGTGATCTCAGAGCTGATTTCAGGGCTGGGTTGAAACACAAACCAGCTAAATGGCTTCAGGACTACCAGTCCACAAGCACTTAAAAAACATTACCTATAGTTTAAGACATCTGGACTTCCACTGCCTTTGAACTTGTAGTTGTGCAATTTTGCGGAGCCTGGAGAGGAAGTTTTTCTGAGTGGTGGAGGATTGTAAATTAGACTCGGCACACAAGAACACAGTAGGTGGTTGGATTATAAACAGGAACTCAATTGTGAGATTCCCAAAGCTCAGGAAAAGAAAGGTCTGGATTACTGAGAATGATACAATGGTTTGGGCAGAAAGGAACCTTAAAAATCATCCAATTCCAACCCCTGCCATGGCAGGGACACCTCCCACTGTCCCAGGCTGCTCCAGCCCCAATGTCCAACCTGTCCTTGGGCACTGCCAGGGATCCAGGGGCATCCACAGCTGCTCTGGCAATTCCATCCCAGCACCTGACACCAAACCCTGCGCTGGCCCCATTCTGTTACTAATTTGTTACTTTTTTACACATGGATCCTCGCTTTAAAAAAAAAAAAAAAAAAACAACTAAAAAACTTGCGCTTCTATTCAGGTGCGGCTTATATATGGACAAATCCCGTGGTCTAGCCGGCTACCCCGATGTGTGGCTTATAGTCAGGTGCGGCTTATAATCGTGAAATTACTGTAATCTCCCCTTTTCTCTAGCAACAAGGGGAATTGTGTGGTTCACTTATTTAAAACTGAATCTTTCAGTGTGCTCTAAGATATACCCCAAAGAGGGCTCCTTTCTTGAGCTATTTACACTGAGTGTGTAAAACTGCAGAGCTTTTCTCACTCAACACATTTTTGAATAATTCTAGGTGCATTTCTGTGATGAAAGCAGCTCCTCTCAGCACGTGCAAGCCTGCACAGAACTGTATCTACCCAAATGCAGCCCTGCACTTGGCAATCCCTGCAACCTCGTCCATAATTCCAGCTGACATAACCAGTGTTCCTAGGCTGATGCATTCCTGATTAATGAGGCATTAGTTCTGTATCAGGTAGCAATTTAGGAATAGTCTCTTTCCAATGAGTTATGAATATGACTTGATTATTACCATTTGACCTACTCTTGTGTTGAGATGATTTGTGGCTGCGTTTTCCCAGAGGACCCACCAAATGTCATTGCCTTGAAAAACCACCAGTTATGTTTCAGTAATTAAATGGAGATTTAAAAAAATTGCATGGTAGCCCTAGAATCTGTGCTTGGTATTCAGCAAACTGGAATATTTGTACACTTCCTTACAAGAAAATTTCTTTAATGTGAATGAAAATGAGCTACATAAAAATTCTGCAAGTGTTGACCTAATAACAAAATACAGCTGCTTCTACCTCTCAGACATTTGGAAAAATCAAGTTCTCTGCCTTACTCAATTTACACATGGCAGTTAAAAAATAAAGCAATCATCAGGCACAGTCAACATGGGCTCACAAAGCCTATGCTAGTCTCAGTCTAGAAAAAGACCTAATACCAATGTAAATTAAAAATAATTTAAAAAAACAACAAACAAAAAAACAACCAACCAACGAACAGCATAACCTTTTAACCTTTACATGGGAATTAGACACAGATAATTTACTAACCTGAGACCAACTAAACATTCCCCAACTGTCTCAAAATATAACTTGGCTAAAAGATCTCTGACAAAAGGTGAAATAGGCAGCAATAGACTTATCTACACCCTGGGAAGGAATTGTTCTGGCATCTCTCACTTCTTGCTAGCTGGGATATAAACCTGTTGTCACAATTTTATTGACTTCCTTTGCTTTTCCTGATGATGAGAGGAATGGATTTGTTATCCTCTGTTTATTACATAACAAGAAAAGTAATATTATTATCCCTTAAGGGGACACTCAGAGTTATAAAGGCTTGAAAAACCCAGAAGTCTTGAATTATGAGGTTAATTAATGAGATGGCCAAGAAATAATACCAATAGCATTCATGAATTTTGCGTGTAATGCTAAGGTGCAAAATCATACTTGCACATGCATTTTCATGTGCCATCTGTTAAAGAGAAGTAATTCTCATTTTTAAAACGATGACAGAAATGAAGGGCACCTTGATTTAAAATTTTCTTTGCCCTGTGACTTGCTGTGCCACTTGTTGCACTGTTTTTCCAGGTAACCTTTTTTCAAAACAGTGTGAGAGCTTGCGTGCTAACTTGGATGCCACTGAACTTCCCTTTCCTGTCAGTTTGATTATTCCACAACAAAAGACTATCCTTCAATTCACTGCTCAGTTTATTCTCAAGCAGAAGGGCACCAAATGAAAACCTGGCACCTCAGCTTCAGGAAAAATCAAGCAGACCTGCAAGCTAGAAACAATTTCATCAGACACCACCAGGCAGAGAGGAAAAACATAAAGCCAATATAAATTCAAACATCTTCAGGGGCAAAACACTTTTTATTGAATTTGTTTGTGACAAGTGCATTCTGATCACAGAATCACAGAATAGAACCACACTCACTGAGGTTGGAAAAGATGTCCAGGACTGTTGAGAGTCCCAGCTGTGCCCATCCCCCACCTTGTCCCCAGCCCAGAGCACTGAGTGCCACCTCCAGGTGCCACCTGCAGGGATGGGCACTGCAAACCTCCCTGGGCACTTGCAATCCCTGAGCTCCCTTTCCATGGGGAAATTGCTGCTGCTGTCCCCCCTGAGCCTGCCCTGGCCCAACCTGAGCTATTCCCTCTCCTCCTGTCCCTGTTCCTGGAGCAGAGCCCGACCCTCCCTCCCTGCCCCTCCTGGCAGGGACTTGTGCAGAGCCACAAGGTCCCCCCTGAGCCTCCTTTTCTCCAGGCTGATCCCCCTGAGCTCTCTCAGCCATTCTGCATATTTCTGACTCTCAGATAAGAGACTGGAGCTTCTCAATGCCCTGAAGATCAATCTTCACTGCACAGGACTTCCCAGACTGGGAGAGCTCTGTGTGTTGGTCTAAGCTGTGAAGGAAAATAATACACTAAACAACAGTCTGCAGGTCAGTGGCAGAGAGTGCTTTGCATCCTCTGCATTTCCAGTCTGATTTCCTCCTCCCTAAATGATTTTCTGTAATTATTTCACTGCACTTGTGTAAAGTCTTTCATTAAACCTGAAATATCAAGCAGCAGAATAAGAAGATAACAGCAGCCATGTGTTCTCCAAAGGATGCAGTGAGCTTGGCCTGAAGTCAGGTTACTTCCCACAAACAAATTGACAATTTTTCTCATTTTTTCGGTTTATTTTTATGGTTTTGTAGCCAGGGCTGTGCAGTTCCACACACACTTAACAGCTTTGCTTCATGTGCTCTGAAAGTCTTGAAAATATTAAAATAAAGAAATCAGATGCAGCTCCCTCTTCATCACATAAACTATCCCTAAATGAAGCAAAACTCCACTGCCTTGGGCTACTGAGTGTGCCCTGAGGGCAACCAGGAGCATCACCAAAAGTCGGGGAAGAGGGGAAGCGACCAGCTCGGGCATGAGACGAGGCAATGAGTAAGAAGCGCTGTCATTTAATAAGGTCTGTTCTCAGTAATTACAGCGACACAATTTGATCAGCAAGAACTAAGTATCTTCATCTGAAAGGGATCAGATGAAATTAGTGCTGATGTAATAAGTACCATTTGTCACTATTAGGGAGAGAGGTGTTGACAGGTCCCTGCTGTTGCTGTGGCAACGCCGCTTGTGCCGGCTGGGACCAAGGCTGGGATGCAGAGGATGCTCTGATGGGAAAACCCAGCTACCCCCTTCCCCAGCTGGGCCAGGCACCATCCCCTGTTCCTAATGATGCTGGGGATGCCTGGGGCTCGATTTGGGGCCCATTGCTCAGCCTCAAGCCTGCCTCAGTTTCCCTGCGACGTCAAAGCATCCTTGGGGATGCTCTCCCTGATTTTGGCTCTGCCAGTCTCTTGCAGCCAGCTCTCACACAGGAAATTCCTGCATTTTCTGCTTGTTTTGACAGCATCCCCACACACCTGCTGGGTGATTTTCTCCCACACAGCCTTACTGCAAGATTTAGAAACACTGAAGGCTTTGTGTTGGCTGAACTTGAGCTGAAAGGTGTCCTTTCCACCAGGCAGCCCCATAAAGGAAATTTTCATTGCAGGCAGAAGCTGAGCTTTCTCTGACACTGGAAGTCCAGCAGTGAGGTTATTCACAGGTAGATTACATATTGTTACAATATTTTCCACTGATGCACTCCTTGATGTGAAATAAAAAGAGAATATTTGCTGCCAGCGGGGTAAAATGCTAAATGTGAGATACCACACGAAAGAAAAAGAAGAGAGATTCTCTTGATCAGATACTCATAATCAATGCACATAGCCAAAACACAATCTTAATTACTATCAGTGGGTGGAAGTTTCCTGAATGTTAAATTACCTGCAGCAATTATGAACTACTGAGTAACCTGTTTACAGCTTCCTGAAATTATCATCACATAATTTGGCAATCTGCCATATTTTATTTCATTAAAAACTTAATGTACCGTAACATAATAGCCATAATAAAGCTGTCAAGATCCACTCACTGCTATTCACTTTGATATCGTCTGTTTATTATCTCTCAAAACCAAAATCCAAACAGAAAGGAAAACTGAAAACTCATGGATCACACAAGAAAAGAAGAATATAAAGGGCTTCCTCTTTCTGCTGTACAGCCGCAATATTCATCTCTGTCACATTTTTCTCAGCGTCAAAACCATGTACAGAAAATACCAAATAACCTGTTTTTGGAGACCTTAACTGCTTGCTAAAGTGTGATGCACATCGATGGGACAAGGCATAATTTGCCAGAACCCAGCAATAATTATCAGAATTTTACACTATAGCTAGCATTCACAACATCAATAAAATCATCATGATTTTTAAGTTGTCATCTGGAAGAAGTACTTCCTCTGCCAGGATATCTTTAAAATTAAACACGGAAGCATTTGAGAAAACGACAGCAGCTGGAACTAATGCAAAAATCAAGAAGTCACAAAATGCAAAACTATTGGACAAGGAGTTAATCCCTTCAATTAGGGCCCAGCTTCAGCCAAAATGAGGAGAGCTTGTGGCTGTGCTCTGGCCAGGCTCTGCTTTCCCTGAGGGTTCAGGGCTCACTCATATGGAGTGCAGATCTGGAAAAGGGAGTACAGTAATTTCACGACTATAAGGCTAAAATTTTGACCAAAACCTGGAAGTGCACCTTATAATCCGGTTTGCCTAACATGTGGACAAAGTTCGGAAATTTGCCAGCCCAGAAGTGCAAGCCACGAGAGCCATGGCAGCCGGCGCTGGGGGCGGGTGGGAGTGCTGAGCCCGCAGCACGGGGAGGGCGCCTAGGGCTGCATTTAAAGGCTGCACCGATCCGTGAAAAATGTTTGCAAATTGAGCACCTGCCAGTAAACCCCGCGATGACCCCATTCCGTTACTAATTCGTTACTTTGTTGCGCAGGGATCCTCGCTGCAAAAAGAAGTGCGCCTTATAGTTCGGTGTGCCTTATAGTTTTGAAATCAGTGTATTTATGAGCCATGGAGAAACCAAATAGCTCCACTTAGAGCACAAGTGTTGATTTCCTTCCCCAGCTCCTTCCCTGCATCCTGCTGGTTTGAAGCAGATGAAGTGCGAAGAGATGCAGCTTTGGGAAGAAATAAAGGTGCATTGCTATGATCAGGTGCAGGAGGGACAACAGTGACAACAACATTTTCACAGGTGAGTAGCAAGAAAGCAGCACTAGGAGAGCTGAGGTACCAAAAAACTCCACACTTAGTGAATTTGCTGCACTAATTTCCACCATGTTAATGAAAAATACTAAGGTAGTTTAACCCACTTATATGTATGTTAAAAATAGACTTAGTGAGTGGCACATTTGTTGATATATTTTGCCCCCTTGTTTGTTGTTGTTATGTTTCTTTTTTTTGGCTTATAAATCAAGAAAATAGATAAAGTTCCATTTAGTTTCTGTGCACCACTAAGATACTGAAATGGCAATGACAGAGCATTTTATTTGCAAAATGTTCAAAGACAATTTCACAAATGGGGCAAATAAACCAAGACACAATGCATTAAGTTTTCAAGTAGTGAGGGATAAATTAACACTGTGTTTCAGAGCCCATAGACAGCTAAAAGAAGCATTAGTTGATATTATTTAGGTAATTCACAGTTTTAATCTTTGAGTTTTCAAGCAAGGGAAGAACTGCTTGATATACTCAATTTACAGGCAATATTTCTCTGAGTTTTAGATTAATGCATCAAATAGAAGACAATCAACACATACATATGTACTGAAGAAATCTAAAGGGAACCTGTAATAAAATAAAATCCTTGCAGAGAAAAAAGAGCACTTTTCATTAAAACAATTCTGCTGACATCCTTTTACCCCTGGGTTGGGCATTAACCATAAGTGTGATTTACAATGAGCATTTCTTCTGCTTACAAGTGCTGCATTTCCAAGGGTGAGCAGGAAAATGAGTATGAGCAGTAAAATGAGTACATTTTCCTCAGTTTCCTGCTCAGAACTACTGCTTATGCCATGGCATCTTTATCACATAACATTAACTAAAAATTAAAATACTTATTTGACTTTCAAATTCGTATCCACATGTGTCCTTTTAGAAAATAAACCCTGTCACAACAGTTATACCAAAACCTCCACACTGCTCCAGTTGCACTATAAGATCATGGAATCATTAAGGTTGGAAAGATCTTCAAGATCATCAAGTACAAACACAATCCACACCAGTGAAAACTCAGATTTTTCTGCATGTTTTCCCTCTTTGCCTATGGGTGCAACTGGAAAGTGCAAAGGAAAGGGGAAGAGCAGAGGCTCTGCTCTGATCCTCAATTTGAAGCACCCCACAGGTAGAATAAACAACAAGGAACAGGAAAAATAAAGTCCTACATTTGAATTAGGGAACAAAATCTGAAAAGTAAAATTCGAGGGTTATGCTACAGCAAGTTATAAACTAAAATAAGTATAGAAAGGACCTTAAATGTCAATGCTCAAGAATCACTGGAATTACTGGAACAATTCCAGTTCAGTCAGATGGGTTTGAAATAAGAAAATTTGTCTGGTTACCAGAGTAAGAATTAGACAATGATAACATTTTATCACAGCTGAATCCAATTACTTGCTTATAGTTTTGAACTAAAACAAAACATTAAACCTGAAATTTAACCCTCTTGTATTACAGGCTTGAATTTTCTCTTTCCTTTCAATATATTTTTCCTTTTTTTCTAAATGGACCTGTTGTGATCAATGTCACTGCATCTATAAAATGTCAATACTGTCTCTCCAGGTTTCCTGCAGCTCCTTCAGGCCCTGTAAGACCACCCTGAGCTCAGCCCAAAGCTTCTCCTGTCCAGGCTGAACATTCCTAATTCTCTCAGATTTTCCTGGCAGCAGAGGTGCTGTATTCATAATCATTCATCAAAGATTTTCATAACAATTTCCTTGGTGTGGGGAAGGCCAGGAGGCCTCAAATGCCCCAATGCCATCAGAAACGTGACAATTGCTGTGCCAACCTCAATTTCTCTGCTTTTCCTTTGTTATGTTAATGGTGCCACAAATAATTGGATTCCTTGAGAGGTTTACACAACAATTCTCCAAGTTTTGCTTTATTATTTTCAGCTATTAATTCTGGGGGGTTTTTTTCAACCAAAGATTTTTAACCAGTTTATTGAAATGCATCCTCAGAGTGAGTTCAGGTTAACATCACCCTGTCCTTCGGGATGTGCTACCATTACTGCCTGAAATTTTGGAAAAGGCTTTAAAAAAAGATACAGAATCATCACAAAAGCACATCAACACTGCTGAACATGCTCTGGCAATAATTTCAGGTTTTACAAAGGCTTTGTTTAATCTGAAAGTTGTACTTAGAGGGAAAAGGCTCAAAATAGTAGCTGCTCACAGCACAGCAGATGGTCCAGACAATAAAAAAGGCAGAACTATTTGAGGAACGCGAGTTGTTCATGGATATAGATAGAGCCAGTGAGCAAGTGTGCAGTGAAAATGGTATTCCACTGGAATAAACTGATTTGTAAATTTACACATTAATCTTTTTATTTTTCCTTTAAAATTAAAAAAAGGTATTCTGAACCTGTCCAAATGATTCACTTTTAAATGTGTGTTTCAAAATGCTTTTTAATTTAGAAACCTTGGATAACTGCAGTAACGGCTTTGAATATTGTGTGGGAAAACTTGGGATGACAGACACATTTCATACCAGGATGGTTTCAGATATACATCCTATAGACATTGCAGGATGATAGAAGAAATTTTAAACTGTATTTTTTTATAGGACATAGAAGTTATTTCCTATTTCAAATGAGGGGTTTATGAGGAAAGGGGGGGAAAAAAATCATGGCAAAGAGCAAAACACCTAACTGGGAAATCATAGTTAGACATGGAAATTACCTGATTGATAACTTAGGGGCTTATTAGCACACAAAGCTATAATCCATGTCAGTAATTCCTTAAAAGGCCACCTCAAGGTGGAAACATTTGGGTCACTTCCTACATTTGCGATAGCTGTAGAATTCACTCATTAATTAACAATGTAATCTACATGTACTGGGTTTCCAATGATTTCATTACTTTAAATAGCAAATTACAGTAATTTCACAACTCTAAGATGCACTGGATTATAAGGCGCACTTTTTTTTTTTTTTTTTGCGAGGATCCACGCACAACAAAGTAACAAATTAGTAACTGAATCGCGTGATCATGGGGTTTACTGGCAGGTGCTCAATTCGCAAACATTTTTCACGGATCGGTGCAGCCTTTAAACGCAGCCCCAGGCGCCCTCCCCATGCCGCAGGCCCCAGCACTCCCATCCACTCCTGGTGCCGGCTGGCGTGGCTCTCGCGGCTCGGCTTGGCTCGCACTTCTGGGCTGGCAAATTCCCAAACTTCGTCCATATATAAGGCGCACTGGATTATAAGGCACACTTCCAGATTTCAATCAAAATTTTAGACTTTAAGGTGCACCTTATACATGTGGAATTACTGTACTTCTCAAACTTTACCATATTCTTGCAGCTAAAACAAAGAAAAGGTGCTATTTAACCTGCAATGCCTTTGGTCACCTCACATTGCACTTTCATTCAGGTCACACAGGTGCTCTCTAAGGATGATTTAGAAGAGAAAGTAGAAGGTGAAGGGATTTTCTTGCCTGAACCACCACTGATTTCTGCTTTAGTAGGAAACCAAGATGTCAACATTTTTATATACTCAGGAAACATCAAACAGGTCTCTTCTGTATCCACACTGCTCTCTCCTGAAAGAGCTTAGTTTCTACTATGCCTGGAAGCTTTCTTCCATTTTTCCAGGCTAAATGTGTTTGGGATCAATTGATATTGATGTTTTCCTTTAACAACTTTTCACCCTCTCTGACATTTTATATTATTTTCTTTAGAGAAGGCCATGGTATTTCGCTGATATATTTATGATAATGAATTGGACCAGTAATCTTTTTAGCATTGCTTCCTGAAAAATTTTCTTTATCCCTGATTCCTGTCATCCAGCCTTCTCTACACTTATCCCAGTATGATTTTATCTCTGTGGATGACCATCCAGGAGGAAAATGCTCCAAATGAAGGGTTAAATTTATTTGTATAACAATGTCAATGCTTCCACATCTTTTGTAGAAATACAACCCCTACCAACTATTCCATTTGGATGGTGTTTTATTGACTTTATACAAGTTCAGCAACTTAGACTTTCCAATGTCTGGAATTCACAGGATTTCTGGAGATAAGGAAAAAAACATTATTGGAATATGATTCCCTATGGAGTTGAATGGAAGTCTGAAAATTGTTTTTGCTTCTCCTTTCTAGTGCCTTCTTGCTAGTCACTGGAAAATATTTTTTATTCCTTCTGTAAATCTAAATCCTGTGACAGAAATCACCAATTTCCATGATTTTAAAGGAAACGTCAGTTTCCTTTTCCATGGCTCCCACGTTTGGCTAGCAGCTACAACACCCCATAATTCATGCTGCTAATGAGAAAGCAATCACTGGGACAAAGAATTTCCATGTTTCCACATTAGCAGTTACCATTATATGCTAATCGCATTTTAATTGCTAACCAGCCGCCACCAGAAAAGAACAGGCTACAAAAGCAGAAAATAAAATTCATGGAGCAGAAGCTTCAGTCTGTCT
Source organism: Sialia sialis (assembly GCA_009812075.1). Classification (NCBI taxonomy): domain Eukaryota; kingdom Metazoa; phylum Chordata; class Aves; order Passeriformes; family Turdidae; genus Sialia; species Sialia sialis. Next base: position 28,809,758 of record VRYO01001681.1, on the reverse strand, counting down.
CTGCTTTCATGTTTAATTTCCATTAGTTACCATCTGACCTGCGTATGTGAGAACTACATTAGTTTACAGGAAACACAGAGCCCTTGAATCAGGTAATTCTATGAAAAATTAATCTGACAAATATTTCTTTTTTAGTTTAAGCCATAACTTTGGATTTTTATATTTTCAATCAGGTCTGGGGTGGATTTGAAAAAAAATTAATTGCTTGTTGGTCTCAGTTAAGGTCTCCAAAGCTGATTGCATTCAAGCTGGGCTTGTTTTCACAGCTAAACCATCAAATCAGCACTACTGCACAACTTCCAGATGTGGTGAATGAGAGATTTTTGAGCCCTGGCACAACACTGGTGCTATTCACCCAGTCCTAGGCAGCAGAATTTTACCCCTCTGTGACTTGGAAAGCAGTGAAACCCCCTTGTCCTGAGAAATCCTACAGAGGAAGAAGTTTTCAGGAGAATGAATTGAAACAATCAATAAACAGCAACCTTGTCTTTTTTGCCCAGGTATTATTTCTACCCAAACATAGGTTATAAATGTTATGTCTGAACCCTTGAGAGCTCCTGGCCCACAAAAAGCTTTGGAAATGAGTTTAATCCTGTTAGCGAGCTCAGAAATCTTCTTTCTATTTAAGTGCTGAGCAAAAAGCAGGGAAGAACAACAATTAGTGGGGAGGCACACGGGGAGAAAATTCCTCTGGTGACTCAGGTGAGGAAGAAAAACCTTTCAGGACAAAGGATCCTGCTGGTGGAGGCTCGAGGAAGGTGGTGGAGGACAGAGGTTGATCTCAGTGCAGGTCCCACACCAGAGGAGGTTCTGGTTGGATATCAGCAGGAATTTCCCCATGGAAAAGGTTGTGAAACACTGGCAGGGGCTGTCCAGGGAGGTTTGCAGTGCCCATCCCTTCAGGTGTCACCTGGAGGTGGCACCCAGAGCTGTGGGCTGGGGACAAGGTGGGGATGGGGCACAGCTGAAACTCCATGATCCTGGAGGTCCTTTCCAGCCTTAATAATTCTGAGTTCCTATGATTGCACTGAGGGCATAGGGCTTTTGGTTTTCTTATTGCCTCTAACCTGAAGGAAAGAGTACAGTAATTTCATGATTATAAGCCGCTCCTTTTTCATTGAAGAATCCAGCCTACCCCAGTAGTGCGGCTAATCACCAGGTGCGGCTTATCTATGGACAAATCCCAGTGAAATGCCAACCCGGAAGTGAGAGCCGGCCAGGGAGGGCGCCTGGGGCTGCCTTTAAAGGCTTCGCTGGTCTATGAAAACTGTTTGCAACTTGAGCACCTGACACCAAAACCATTGTGTTACTAATTTGTTACTTTGTCACACGTGGATCCTAGCTTAAAAAAAAAGAAAAAAAAAGAAAAAAAAAAAAGTGCAGCTTATATTCAGGTGTGGCTTATATGTGGACAAATCCCGTGGTCTACCCAGCTACCCCAATGTGCGGCTTATAATCAAGTGCGGTTTATAATCGTGAAATTACTGTAATAGAATAACTTGGATATTCTACAGGAACAGACTGGCAAACGACAGTCCAAATCAACACATTTATTTGCCTGTGACCCATAATTTTTCAATTTTTTCTATTCATCTAGTTTGTATTTTTCCAACAGGAGAAATTTTTCAAAGCCTCATTGCTTTTGCCAAGAAAGATCTCTCATTAACAGTCTGACATTTTTATTTTAGATTTGAAGTATTTCCATATGTAATGCTGCAAAAATTAGTAATGATAAAAATCACTTAAAAATACACAGGTTTGCAAAGACATAGCAGTTCATCCATGAACTTTTCTAAGCTTCTTAATTTTCTGTGATTTTTCAAAATTCATCTTCATAGAAAAAGTGAAACAGTCAACAGGAAAACCACCAAAACCTGAAGGTAATTGAGTTATTTTGATATGAAAGTCCATCCTATAAAATTACTGACACCTTGCTATTAGTTACAGCCTAACTAGTAGTAGTAATTGTTCTTAATATCCCTGTGAAACAAAGGCACAACAACACTCCCAGGCACAGGGTGGGATTTTGGGGATTTTGGGGTGTCCTGTGCAGGGGCAGGAGTCGGATGTGCTGATCCTTGTGGGTCCCTTCCAACTCAGGATGTTCTATGACTCTCTGAACACCTCTGCCTTGTCACCTTCCCCTGGCAATTGTCACCAAATGTCCCTTCCACTCATTCATTAGATGGGGTTTGAGTGCATTTTTTTAACTTTTAAGAAACAAAAATTTCATCTACAGCAACAAGAGATACATTTTGACTGAGCAACAAAAAAACAGAAAAAAATTCATCACCCACTTGACCAGGAGAGAAACTTCTACTAGCAGATATCAGGATTCAAACCAGATGTTCCCTTCATCTTTCACTGGCTGCAAAAACAGCCTTACACTTGTATTTATATGCAATATTTCTATGGCATTTTCAGGTTCAGTTGTGCTGGAAGAGTACATAATTATCTCAGCCCCACATTCAAGAATTTTTCTAATTTCACTTTAAGCTGTCCATCCTCCTATCTCTGATTCTTACTGGCATCTAGTGGTACAGTAGGATTTTTGTCTAAAAAAGGAAATTCTTTGCTGCTCAAAACAGGAATTGCCCAGAAATCAGATCCAGGTCCTGGACTTTAGAGGGTTAAAAGAACTGGAGTTTATAGGTCTGATGGTGTCACTAGGCAACAAGTAACTTGCTGCATCCAGCTCTTTCCAACCTCCTTGCTCCTTAATGAAGGCTGGTCTGCAGGCTTGTTTAGAGACAATAATAACAAAAAGCGTGTTTATTTTCTCTTCTTCTCCCTTCCCACCAACCAGTTAAACAAAATAAACCCCCCACAAAGTCAAGACTGGGGTTGGAATTGCAGGTGCAGAATGGTGGAAGCAGTTAAAAACACTGATTTTTTAAAGGTAGGGATGGTTGTAGAGCTCCTGTATTTTAGGCATGTTTCAAGAAAGGGCTGTAGCTGTAGTTCAAGACAAAAACAAAAGGTGAAAAAATGAAAGAAAATGCCGTTTTACTATGTTGAGCAGTTTTGAGCTCGTAATTACAAAATAGTGGTTTTTCGACAATACATTAAAATAAACATCAAACCGTTTTGTGTGTATTTAAATTAGAAATTAAGTTGCAGCATTTTTTTCCTATGGCTTGCCTCATTGTGTCAGGCATTCTTACCTGTTCTAAGGGATTAAAACATGAACCCAATTTAAACAGATAATTCTGTACAGTTGTCTTGTAGACTTTAGATTATTTTCAGTAACACATAAGTATTCAAGACACTGGGATAAACTGAAGGAAATCTCATGATAGGTTGTTTTGCAAACCAGATTTTTAACTGAACAAAACTTCCTACAAGCAGTGAAAGAGCAAATGATGCTCAAATTCCACAGGAATTTGAATATAATGCAAGGAAAATATATCAGTGCTATGCAATCATGAAGGCATATTTTGGGTTCTGCACTTTAACAAAATAATATCACAAATGTCTTTTATTTATGTGGTCCAAGGGATTACACGTTCTTGCAATCAGCACCTTCAGTTTTGTATCATAAATCTGAATTCAGCCCCTCCACAACAGGAACATTTCTGACAAGCTGAGCTATTTGTTTTATTTGAAGATGGATCCTTGTACATTTGGCAAACAGAGTATGTCATGGCAAGTACAAAAATAGAAGCATAATAGTGCCAGAACAGCAGCACTGTGTAGTTTGGAATACACACACCATGACCTGTGCCCTACTAACTTGCAATTGCAGCACATTTCCCCCAGAGGTAAAATTCAGACACACTAAACCTAATTTCACACTTCATGTAAAACTAGTCACTCTGTTGGCCTGGCTGAGATACAACATGATTCTTTTTGGTTTTTACAAAGCATATCATGGATTTAATTAATATGGCTACTCTCAGAATAGAGACTGAAAGCTTTTTCCACCGAGGCCCTTATTCTGCTCCCTGTTCAGTGTTTCCTGCAGGCTTTGCATTGCAGAGCGAGCTCAGAACTGCAGGGGTTTTACTGCAAGTAGGTTTTAATTTTTGCAGATAATAAGCCTTATTTCCTCCTTTGAAATAACGTTTCAGACAGACTCCTTTCATGCACACTGTCTTGCAGGTTTACAGCCCTCCCTTCTTGTTCTGCACAAGCAGTAAGTTCTTAATCTTCGCCTGCTCCCTACAATAAGTGCCCTCACACTCTCGGTAAAAATTAATTTCAGACACAAAGAAACATGTTCCCAGACTGGTGATCCCTTTTGAGAGCTAGAAAACAAGTAATCATGCAATCACAGAATCACAGAATGGTTTGGGTGGAAAGGGATCTGAAAGATCATCTCATTCCATCCCAGCCATGGCAGGGACAGTTCCCACTGTCCCAGGCTGCTCCAGCCCCAATGTCCAACCTGGAACTGAACATTCCAGGGATCCAGGGGCAGCAACAGCTGCTCTGGGAATTCCATCCCAGCCCCTGTCCACCCTCCCAGGAAACAATTCTTGCCCAATATCCCATCTAAACACACTCTAACATAATGAGGTTCACGGAGAATTAATAATTAAACTGATTCAATAAGGACAAGGCTACACAGCTCTCCAATCTCCTTTTAAGATCAAGGGAGAGCAGCAAGTCAAATTATGAGGTTCTAGATCAGTGATCCACCTAGAAATTTTGGATAACTCCTTGAGAGAAACCTAGAAAAGAAACAAAACCTTTTCTTCTAATCAGGGCAGTTCAGCCCCTGCAGGAGTCAGGCCACTGATTTTCAGGGCAGCAGAAAGCACTTCAGTGGCCAACCACAAATCTGAGCCCAAGGAGAGCATATGATAGGAACACAACACACAAATATCATAAACTGCAGGTGCTAGAGCTGTGCTTTGCCAAGGAATGGTGACAATATCCCTCATGCCCTGTGTAGGATGAAAAGGAACCTGCTCTGGCCAGAATCCATGCAGATCTCTGTGTCTCACTGTCAGCTGGCTCATCCCTGGAGTTCGAGCTCAGACAGCCCTCAGGAAACCAGGGCAAGTGATTTACAGTCAAAACATCACCTTGTGCACAGCCCAGCTCTCAGTTTTCCCCATAACATTGAGCTACGCCAAGAGGACGGGAGGTGCAGCCCCTCACAGCCCAGGTACCAACTGGGCTGGGGAGGGAGATGAGCTCCTCATTCGGAGAGGTCCAGCACATGTGTACAGTAATTTCACAACTATAAGACACACCCTTTTGACTAAAATTTTGATCGAAACCCAGAAGTGCGCCTTATAAACTGGTGTTCCTTATATATGGACAAAAGTTTGGAAATTTGCCAACCCAGAAGTGCAAGCCGTGAGCTGAGGAGCCGAGGAGCCAAGCCGTGAGAGCCGCGGCAGCCGGCGCGGGGGCGGGCAGGAGTGCTGATCCCCATGCACGGGGACGGCTCCTGGGGCTGTGTTTAAAGGCCGCGTTGATCCGTGAAAAATATTTGCAAATTGAGCACCTGCCAGTAAACCCTGTGATTGTGTGATTCTGTTACTAATTCGTTACTTTGTTGAGCATGGATCCTTGCTGGGGGCAGCGGGGGGAATAGTGCGCCTTATAGTCCGGTGCACCTTATATGTGGACAAAGTTTGGAAATTTGCCGCCAACCGGAAGTGCGCCTTATAATCCGTTACGCCTTATAGTCTTGCAATTACTGTAAATCTCTAACTGAGCACTGGTGCTTGCACAGCCACTGTGCTAAAGGATGGTTTTTAAACCCCTGCAGCATCAGGGAGCTGGGATGGTCCTTCCCTGTTATCCCTGGGCTGACAATTGAGCAGGTACAGCCCCAGCCTGCGCAAAGGAAGGGTGAATCAGAGGAAGTGTGCCACAGGCTGCTCCATTTTCTCCCCAGCTCAATCAAGAAAAGAATGCCTGCTCTTCTCAGAGCATTCCTTTTATCTTGTCTTGCTTTGGAGTGATTTACCCCCTGTAGCCCCTTCCCTTTCCCACTGCAGCTCTGGCTCTGAGTGCTGATGAGGCTCTGTGTGTCACCCCAGGTGGGAACTTTGGGGTTTCAGGTACAGAGATTTTCTGCCCCACAAACATCCAAGGACCAGTCAATCCTATTTCCTGAGAGAGCAACATTGGTGCTGCCCAAATGACACCAAAAATCCACACACGTGCACAAAAACACAACCCCTGTGCAGCTGGTAGGGAGCAACAGCACCAAACCCATAGTTTTTTAACAAAACAAAGGCTAAGGAAAGATATTTCCTTTTGAAATGCAACATCTCTTTCTTCTCAGAGACCTGCAGTAATTAAGGATAAACAACAACTTAGATGTATCTTATTTTATTCCGATAGTGAAAGCTTCAATTTTCTTTCACTGAGGGGGAACAATGTGTTTCTTTCCAGTAGGAAGAAAATTGTTCTGTGATTATAATGACATCATGCTGCCTCTCATGGGTTGCTACAAGTCTGCAAGCTTGAAAAAAGGAAGGGCACATGAAGTACAGTTCAGCCTTTCAGCTGTTTAAGTACAAATTCCTATACATATGCAGGTACAAAAGTAAGGGGGTAAGAGAATTCTTTTTTTCCTGACTCTGAACTCTCTCTCCTTTAGATAAAACACAAAAATTGAGATTGGAAGAAATTCATGTGATTTTCGACTTGATTTTCCTCTGTAAAAGAGCAATAAGCCAAAATGAGGATCCAAATACCTTTGACAGCAAATGAGAATTGCATTTATGTTCAAATCTTACAGTGCAATTTCACTGCCATATTTTTTTCTACATTTTATACTAAAAAGTATTTGAACACCCCAAGTTATGTCATAATGAGTGAAAACTGCTTTCATGTCACTTGTACAATTAAAATACTGAAGTGAAAAAGCATGAATCTGTTTCCAACAACTTAAGTCTACGCCATGGAAAATTAGAATGCTCAAGTCAACTCTGCTTCATGCTTGAGCATGAATATTAGTAAAGTCTATTTACATGTTAGGGTCTTTGGGACCAAGACCACAATATTTATATATTTTAAGTCCTGTTTAATGTAAAATAGTGGCTGTTAATAAGTTTTGCTGCCTATTCTGATATTGGGGAGTATAGGAAAACCTGAGGGAAACTTTAGTGCTGCATGGACCAACCTCGTTCTGCCTCCTCCCCTCCTGCAGCCAGAACTGGTTTAGGACCCTCTGAGGTCACCTGCCCCTTTTTTCTACCTCTCATCACTTCTTGTGATTCAGGCCCCTCTTCTTTAAGCAGCAGAATTCAGTTCTGCTTGGTTTACTGCCATGCCTAAAGCTTCCTCCAAGCTATGGCAATGCACAAAGGAGTGGCTGCTTTGAGCTCTTTTTTCCAGGGAGTCTGGCAGCCTTGTTGTCATTCTCAAACTGGGAGCATGAAACTCCCTTACAAAAGACTGAAGCAAAAGCCTCAGCCACTGAGGAATTGCTGGATATCATTACTCAAAACAACACTGCAGAAAGCAGCACGTTGCTTCTTTGCACATCACTGTTATTTGGGAAATGCTTTTATTACAGAGAAATGGAACAGTACATATGTATTTCATGAAGCTCTGCTTATGCAGTACCAAAGAGATTACTTTCATGACTGAAATTTTAACATTCATGAGAAAAAAAAAAAAAAAGCGTGTTTTGTGTGGTAGTAGCTGCCTAACATTTGTGGGTAAAGGAAAATAGATCCCTGAGAGCATGGTGAGGTTATCATTAGCCAGGAAGTGCTTTTGCAGAATTCATAATGCAATGACAGTTCTTTATGCCAGTTTCTACCATGGGCTTTACAACTGCACAGACTGTCCTGGTAAGAATCCCAGAAATGCCATCAGACACTACCTGAGCTCACCTTCATTTTAGAGCTCCTCCTTGCCCAAACTCAGAAATCTGCCAGGGAAAATCCCAGGTTTATAAACTGCAATGCAAATGTAGCATTCTACTGTTAAAGCTGGGAGAGTTGGGATTCATCAGCCTGGAGAGGAGAAGCATTTGAGGTGATTTCATTGTGGCTTTCCAGTGCTTGAAGGGAGCCTATGGGAAAGATGGAGAGAGACTTTTCACATGGGCCTGGAGGGACAGGACAAGAGGAAACGGCTTCAAACTGAAAGATAGCAGGGCTAGATGCATATTAGGAAGAAATTCTTCACTATGAGGGTGGGGAGGGTCTTGCACAGGCTGCCCAGAGCAGCTGTGGCTGCCCCTGGATCCCTGGCAGTGTCCAAGGCCAGGTTGGACATTGGGGCTGGAGCAGCCTGGGGCAGTGGCAGGTGTCCCTGCCATGGATGAGGTGCCACTGGGTGATTTTCAGGTCCCTTCCAACCCAAACCACTCCATGACTCCATGGTTGTTCAAACAATGAGGGAAGATGAGGGAGAAGGGACTGACAACATCTCACAGGCAGTTTCAAGACCCTTGCCCATGTCAGTGAGCTGGCATCACTGGAAGAAGGCAGTAACCCCTCAAATCACCAAGAAATGAATGATTTGGCTGTGACATCCAAGAAATGATCCAGAATCACACTGGAAATGATACAAAAACTGCAAAAAACTGCATTTTCCTATCAGGAAGCCACAAATCCATCATCCATTTGAGATCCCAAATCCTGATCAATCTAAATTCCTATCCAAGCCCTGAGGCAGCTGAGGCTTAGATGAGCACAGAAAGGCTGAATTAGGAGGGAAAGTCAGACCCTTCCCACCAGGCAGAGGCGTGAGGACACAGGTCTGGCTGCATCTGCAAGTGGTTCTTTTAAATCACCCCAGGCTCCAATCAAACCCTGAAGTTGCAAATCTAACACTCAGAGTGCTGCTGGGCTTCTGCACTGAGGTTTAAAACATCTTTTCAGTGCTGCTTTGGGCTGCCACAGCTCTTTTGGTGATGTGATTTGGGGCTTGGTTTGCTCATCTTCCAAGGGCAAGTTTCTCCTGAATTAGTGGTTCGGGAAAAGTATTTGCAGTAAATTCACAACTATAAGGTGCAACGGACTATAAGGCGCACTTTAGGGTTGTTGGCAAATTTCAAAGCTTTGTCCATATATTAGACACACCGGATTATAAGATGCACTTTTTTTTTGCAGCGAGGATCCGTGCGCAACAAAGTAACAAATTAGTAACAGAATCGCATGATTGTGGGGTTTACTGGCAGGTGCTCAATTTGCAAACATTTTTCATGGATCCGTGTAGCCTTTAAATGCAGCCCCAGGTGCTCTCCCCGTGCAGCGGGCCCCAGCACTCCCACCCACACCTGGTGTCGGCTGCCATGGCTCTCACAGTTTGCACTTCCAGGTTGGCAAATTTCTGAACTTCGTCCATATATAAGGCACACTGCATTGTAAGGCGCACTTCTGGGTTTGGATCAGAATTTTAGTCAAAAGGGTGCGCCTTATAGTCGTGAAATTACTGTATTCAGCACATGCTCTGGGGGCCTGATGAAAACAATGAGGGACAGGCATTGTTTGAACATGTGAACTCCTCACAGGCACCAGTGTAAATACATATTTTGAAATGGCATTTCTGCAACCTGTCTAACAAATGCCCATATTCAGAGCATGATCATCTGCAAAGGGTGTGATAAAACATTCCTGGAATGGTTTCTCAATGGTCCTGACAGCCATGAAATTCCTTATCAAACTGGAGAGAACATACCTATGGTACCCAAACTATTAAATTACATTAGCTTTTCTGCCCACTGTTGCAAGCATAGAAAGAACTAAAAAAATAATAAATCACCTGAAGAAGCTCTTCTTGGCAATGACTCCCACCAGGCTTTTCTCATCTGCAGCTCAGGCTGTGGCATCCAGTGGACTAAGATCAATCAGCCCACTGAGATCTGCCTTCAGGATCCCAGAACATCTATTCCTGAAATAAAATTTTTGAAAGCAGATCCAGCCTCCTGTGGCTGCCTGCTGAGTCCCTGCTGAATGATTTCGGTTCAGTGCAAATTTTTATAAACATGGTGGCTTTTCTGTTTCTCTGGAGTGTACCACTGATTCCAAAACAAAGCAGAATCTTTGTTGAAATGAGATGCTGAATGTAAAATGCAGAAAAGCAAAGGACATGTAAAAAAAAAAACAACTGTATCTAGCCAAGCCTAGTTCAAATAAGGCCAATTACTCAACTCATAAACCTACCCAAATTCACCATATTTCTGAAGTTTTTATTGTAAATTACCATACCACAATTCGAATTCCAATCAAGATCATTAAAGCTACTGCCTTTAAGGTCTGCAAATTATTTGCTACACTTGCAAAATGTTCTTTCTGGTGTTTTAAAAATATCCTCTAGTCAGTCTACTATAATTACAGGATGAATAAGGATAAACATGTAGGAAGGCACCCCTCCTTGCAAACCAGCTGGAAGCCAGTTGTTATGATTTAAAAACATTTCCATGCTTCTGCTCTGGCAACGTTTAAGCATTTGCAAATATCCCAAAATGCTGTGTGGGAAGGGAAGTGATAGCAGGTACAGGGAACTGGCAATGAAAATTTCAAAGAACTGATGAAAAAAAGTTGGGGGTTGGATTGAAGGATCTTCAAAAGTCTCTTCCAACCCAAACCCTTCAATGGTTCCATGAAAATGGAATTACTGAACCCTTGGGCCAGATTTTTGGAATTTCCTAAAGGGTCTCTGCCCGTGGCAGGGGGATGGAACAGGATGATCTTTGTGGTTCCTTCCCATAAAAAACATTCTGTGATTCCATGAAATGGGCACTGATGAAAACACCAGCAACAAGATCAGATAGTTCTTGTTTTCTTTGGAAGCTAAGCTTTAAAACTTTTTCTTTGACATTTTTCTATGGGATGAATTTTGGTGTTGGTGAGAAAAATTAATTTAATAGTCCAAGCTAAGTTTGGAAAACAGTAGCAAACAGTATCAAGCTATCTCTGCTTTATCTGTTTCTACCCAGACATTTGACAACACAGATTTAAAAGGCATCTGTGCATGAATTATGAACTACTTTTATATTAACTAAAGAATTGGCCATAGTGATAAAAGTAATCATGGATAAAAATGACTGTGTGCCTGTTTCATTTAGAGCACAAATAATTTATTCTAACTGTTTTTAATTTAACCCTGTTACATTGAGATGAAAAACATGAAAAATGAAGTACCAAATCAAGGGTCTTCTTCATGTCATAGTTCCGGTGCTACCGTTTTAAAAAGAACTACAATAAGATTTGAAAAATCATTAATGGAATTTCTTGTAATCTTATCTGCAGTTCTATTCAGTGCCAACAGTGGCACATAGGAAAGCTGATTTCATGGAATAATAGAAACACAGAATAATTTAGGTTGGAAGGGGCCCTAAAGGTCTATTCCAGCCTCCCTGCCATGGAGGGGGACACCTCCACTAGACCAAGTTTTCCCATTTTACGATCATTTTTGCCATCCTGGGTGCCTCTGAAAAGGAACCTGCTCTCTGCACAGTCCCTTCTGCATTCTCACAGTCACCAGCTGTAAACTGGAGCTGGAATGGGGCATTTCCAATGAGTTTGCATTTGTCAGAGGCACAGTGATAACTGCATAAAGCATTTGAGTGACACCCCAAACCAGCACTGACATTTCCAGTTTGTGCTTGTCACCTAATGTTAAAGCACCACTACTTGCTTTGCCATTTTTATTTCAATTTCAGAGCTTATTTTTTTTTTTTTTAAGAAAGAAATTATAATGCACAATCTGCTCTGGTGCATGACCTTTCTCTTTGGAGTGGTCACTGAATCATCAAGAAATGAATATCCCAAACCCCCATCCTCTTCCTTAGGATGCCAGCACGTTGGAGAAGGTGAAAGGGAAGCTTTAGAAAAGCTTGGCTCTGTCCTGTCATGTTGTCTTAGTGTGACATGAAATTCTGTGACATGTGACATTAAAAAAGGTCACTTTGACAACCTGACTGCTGGAATGCCAGCATGTTGTTCACCACTGCTCTAAATGAATGGCAAATCATGCAAACTCTGCAACTAAAAATAAAAATATTTCACTTTTCCCTTGTATTGCATCCAGTTTTGTCTTGTAGAGTTTTAAAAATGTGGAGGTCCAAAACTGTGGAGCTCCTCCAGCTTCCCTCCAATTTCCTCATTTCTTCCTTATGGAATTTTTTAAGTTGCAATGAAATTTTGGGGATTTTTTTTTTTTTTTAATTTTTTAGAGGATTTATATAATCTTTTGATGATTTCCATATTCTTTCTCACTACACTGCCCAGACAAATAATTAAAATTGCATTTTCAGTACTATGTTTCAAATTCAAAAGAGAGAGAAAGAAATAGATGTGAGAAAGGTCCAAATCTTGTCTTTGAAGAATTATCAGCATTTTCATTTATCAGCTGAAAGCCATTCTGACAGAGGCTTTAGTCAATACCACAGCAGCCAAATATTTTTTATGCATATTTTATGTATACTTAGAGAGAGAATATAACTGGCATTGTTACTTTGTCATGAACATTAATAGATAATAAAACCCAAAAGATGTTGGTTCTGGCTCACAATAACAGCCCAATTTTCATATCCGAAACATCTTAGAGGCGTGCAGAGCTAATTATCAGACACAAGTAAAAATAAAGGTTTATGTGAAATTTTACATTCTTAAAAATCAAGGTATTCTAATTTATATGTTCTTATTAAGTATCTGAACTGAGTTCTCAGAGATGTAAACCAGGAAAACAGTGATGCTCAGCCACCATTCTAGAGAATGAATAAAACAACTTCCCTGCACCCCCCTGTGTCCAGAAAAGAAACTGAGAAAAGAGTTCGTACTCAGATGTCTCCTGAAAGGCAGATTTCAGAAAGAATTCAGCCAAATGGCAATGCAAGCCCCAAAAAGGAAAAATCTTCCTGAATTCCAGAATCTGTTCCTCACATTTATATTCAGCTCACTGCTCCCGCACATTTTTTTAATCTGTTCCTTAGACTTTCACTGAGACAATTCATAATTGTTAACATAACTGCCTAAAGCCTTTTAGGTGTAAATCAGTAAGCAATGAAGTGAGGTGGAAAAGCAGCTTCCCTGCAACAGATGCGTGCTTGAAAATGAGGTGATAATAGGTAAAAAGGTATTAGGAAGACTAATGACATACAATAACAAGCCTGTCTAATTGTGAAGATTTAATTAAAGCAGAGCTGCTGTGATGCTGATGCAGTTGTTAAGAGACTGGATTTCTGTGTCAGACCAAAATGCTCTTTCAGAACAATAAAATCTAGACATTTACAAAGCCTTTAAAAAGGTCTAGATCCCAGCACGTCATGAAAATGTTTTAATCTATGTGTTTAGTTCGGGTTGGAGTGGAGTTGAGGGAAAAAAAGAAGGTATTCCTGAGATGCTTCAGCAGCATATTATTTGTTAAATCCTTGCCATTCTGCAATGCATTTATTGTCTGAAAATTTTGTAAACAAGATTGCACGAACTATGAAAAAGCTGGATGAGTGACAAGCTGCAAAACACACAACATCTTATTATAAGGTTAGGTGGCTTGTGACAACTCCAAAGGTGCTCTCAGCTCTTTCTCACTGAATTATATTTGCAACTGCAGCTAGCACCATATGCTATTTGGCATTAGCCAAGATGTGTTAGACACCAGAACCAGACTTCTGAGAGAGGAATGGAGACAGCAGATTTCTCCTGAGGCTCCTTGAACCTAGAAACTCCTTTCAGTAATTCCTAATAATTTAGAGCAGGGCCCATGGTGAAGGGCTGGGAGAGTGAGTGCTGTGAAGAGCAGCTGAGGTGTGGACACTGTTTGTGGCCTAGGAAAATTTCAGTCAAGATTTTCTCCAGCAGTGAAAGCGACACAGTTCTTGTTTCTCATAGATAGCTAAAACCTTCCCAGGTTGTTTTGAATACACAGCTCTGGGGCTGTGGACATTCTCAGGCAGAAAAAAAAAAAATAGATTAAACACCTGTTGTTTTAGAAGTAACTGTGAGTATGTGACAGAAATTGTTTTTTTATTTTGTCCAATAACTCTGTGTTCTGCCTGAGCTTTGCAATCCTCATTATAAATATGTCTGCATTTCGGTCAATAAAAGGCCTCTCTTCTCTAGAAGCTGCCCATGTGTGCTGTCTTGATTTCCCCTAGCTTAATAACACTGAGGGAGCTGGGAAGGGGCTGAGCCTGGAGAAAAGGAGGCTCAGGGGGGACCTTGTGGCTCTGCACAAGTCCCTGCCAGGAGGGGCAGGGAGGGGGGGCCGGGCTCTGCTCCAGGAACAGGGACAGGAGGAGAGGGAACAGCTCAGGCTGGGCCAGGGCAGGCTCAGGGGGGACAGCAGCAGCAATTTCCCCATGGAAAGGGATCTCAGGGATTGCAAGTGCCCAGGGAGGTTTGCAGTGCCCATCCCTGCAGGTGGCACCTGGAGGTGGCACTCAGAGTGACAAGGTGGCCATGGGCACAGGTTGGACTCGATCGTCTGTGAGGTCTTTTCCAACCTTAATGATTCTGTGATTCCATTCTATGATATTATCTTAGGAAAGCCTGGTCTAGAAATTGAGGTAGATGGTAAGAATTCCTTGTTATTCCTCTTTTTAGCCTAGTCCCATTGTCCAATTTTCCCTGGCAGGCTCATATATAAGACATGGGATTGGAAGGAGAGATACAGGGCTGACCTCAATTCCCAGAAGTTTTTGCTTGAAATCTGTTAGCCAGGTCACAAGGAATATTTTTCTTGTATCTGCTGTCACTTTGGTGTATCTGTCCTTTGTGTCTGCTCCAGGGATTGTGCTTTCTCCTTTTTATCCCCTTTTTTCTTGGTTTCTTCTTCATGCTGAGCTAAGTAACTGCTGTGCTCAAGGTCCCCAATCAGCATCTCTCTTTGGGAAGTGTTAAAACATGCAAGATCCACTTCCTGGGACTCAGAAGTCCTAACATGACCCTTTCCTTTCCCTCCACCAATTTCCTTATTCATAGGAAGTGTGAATTTTTGCACCCTGCCCAAGCCCATAAATACCACTGTGCCACGGGGGATTTTGCCTGCCAATCAAATCCATGTTTAAGATTGTTCTGAAAAAGGGGGAAATGCAGAACAACTGAGACAGGCAGCTCTTCACATCGCCACAACAGGAGAGCCCAATACTCGGTCCAAAAATCTCACACCATCAGCACAGACTGGTGGTTGGAGAGCAAACACAGCACAGCCCACCATGACATTTCCTCTGGTTAATATCCTTATAAATTATATGTTCATCTTGAGATTTTCTCTGCAGATGGACTACCAGCAAAAAATTAAAAAAAAAAGAGGCAGAATCATGGGGAACAACAGGTCTGTGCTCACAATCCTGCTCTTCACTTTGTAAGGCAGGGACACCTTCTCTGTCTTGTTTTGCAATATTTCATTGAATGGCTCAGAAACTGGAAGGACAAAATAGGACAAAAAACATCTCTGAGGGACTGGTTAATGTATCCCAAATTCAATTACTCTGGAGATAATATAAATTCTATCGTTGTCTAATTCAAATTAGGCAAAATTCAAGTTGAAGGAAATCTTTTCCCTTGTCCCTCCACAAGACAACAACAGAAATTAACAGACGGTTTGCAAAATATTAATCATTTCAATAGTCATTCAAAGTCTATTTTAATCCCTTCACATATGATTGTCATCATTTTTCCTTCCACTCACAGTTATTTCTTTCCTAGTTATTTCAGCATTTCCCATTGCAGCCAACAGCCAGAAATGAACACAGAACTGTGGTCCTGACTTGTACAGAGGGTTTGGTTCAGATTGCTTGCTATGAAAACAACATTGATAGCCAAAAAGGGAAAAGGAAAACCACAACATTTTACTTAGGCCAGATAAGTAATTTAAAACAGTTTTTCTATATTTAGAGTTACAGGCTTAAGACAGCAGCTACAGGTAATGGGATTTATGCCTCCTAACCAGTGATTTTTCCAGTGATTCCTCCCCAACAAACTGGATTGGTATTTTCTGTTTGCTTTGGGTTTTGTATTAATTGATCCCCCACATTAGAAAGAACATCCCCCTAAGGTTTCCTCCATTTTCAGCTTGTCAAACCTTGTTCTGCTTTCACGCACTCTCTCCTCACTCCTTCAACACTTTACACCAGGCCTATGCATCCCAATTTATTCCAGCTCTGTTAAAACATCTTGTTTTCAGCATCAGTAATGATATCTCCAAGGAGAACATGATTTAAAGGCTGTTTTGTGCATGAAAAGATTGTGCAAATTAAGTTTCATGAGTCTCAGAAAAGCAGAATTAGTTTTCAACAGTTGAATTAAACAGAAATTACAAAAAAGAAGTCCTTAATTGCTCATGTTTTACAAAAATCTTCATCTTGCACTACTTAGTGTCTTTTAAACATGTTCACTCCAAAGTTTAATGAAATCTCAATGTATTCACACTCAAACTTTCTTTCTTCGGCTTGCTTTCCTCCTTTCCAGCTCACTAGTTCTTCTGGAAATAGGTCTGAGATCTTTCAAAATCAAAAATTTGGTTGAAAATACTGGAAGTCATCAAAACTCCCAGAAGGTATGAATAGCAAACTATGAATCCAGAAAGGGCTGGTGGATTCAGAACTTATTTGATGTCCAAGGGCGTCAAGATCCAGGATGTCTCTAATGGGAAGCAAATTTTTTTACTCCCCTAAGATTTGAGGAGGATTTGATTAGGCCAAAGGAGAGCAGGGAACTCTTGGAAAACTTTTGGGTTTACCTCTGTTGTGTTGGCAGAAGGAAGATGTCTTTTGAAAAAAGCCTTTCTCCTTACAAGTAAAACCACAATAGAATTTAAAATTTCAAAGAGAATTCAGAATGAAAGCGAAAACCTTTCTGTTTCAGAAGACTCAAAAAAAAAGATTCCTGTCACTTTATTTCCCTCTCCCAAAAGTAATTGACCCTTTTCCAGGCAATGAAAGGACATAATCATCTCTGTACAAAATGCAACATCCTTACCCCAGGAAGCAGAACAACTCTATGGGTAGAGATATAACCACAAAATGAAATGATGAAACAACTTAAATCATTCTTCTGTGCAAGTATAGACATCCTGTCTATCTCAGACAACTCTTCCACATAGAAAATAGAAATACAGAAATAAGGTAGATGGAAATAAATCCAGAGATGCAGAAACATAAGAGATGAAAAATAAGTTAATGGAGAAATTGCAGACTTGCAGGTGCATTTTTTTTGTTGTTGTTTTTTTGTTTGTTTGTTTCGGTGCGTTTTGTTTTGTTTGTTTTTTTGGTTTTGTTTTGAGTTTTTGTTGTTGTTGTTATTGTATGAAACAAACTTTATCAAAGGAAAATTTTCCCAACAAAACTTTTATCAAATTTGCCCAAACACAATGTTTGGGCAAAATTGTGTTACCAAAATTTGTTACCAAATTTGCACCTCTGCATTCTTCATCTGTAAAACAAGTGACACATGCAGGATGTGCTTGACCATGACTTCTATTTGCAAGGTAGAATTGATTATTGATATGAATGACTAAACTCACAATACATTCAGAAAGATGAGTCTTCACCTAAAGTTTTACTGCTTCTCAGTATTAAGTGGTAGTTAAGCTAATTCAGGAAGAAAGGTTTGTCAGGAAGGTGGAGTCACTACCCTGGAGATCAGGCAAAGACAACTTTGAGGTGTTTTCCAACCTGAACAATTCTCTGACTCCATAATACCTTGATCCTGCAAATTTCTGTGTGGGTAAGTGACTGTACTTGCTGCAAGATCTCTCATTTTGTAGGGTTTGAAAGCAGTAGGCAAAATGTACCTTGGGACAGAACTCCCATGGTAGGAGCCCATCCTACAGCTTGAATTACAGTAATTTCACAACTATAAGGCACACCAGACTATAAGGCACACTTTTTTTTGCAGCGAGGATCTGCGTGCAACAAAGTAACGAATTAGTAATGGAATCGCGCGATCGCGGGGTTTACTGGCAGGTGCTCAATTTGCAAACATTTTTCACGGATCGGCGCAGCCTTTAAACGCAGCCCCAGGTGCCCTCCCTGTGCCGTGGGCCCCGGCATTCCCCCCTGCCCCCGGCGCCGGCTGGTGCGGCTCAGCGGCTCGGCTCAGCTCGGCTCCGCAGCTCACACTTCCGAAATTTTTGCATACATAAGGTGCACCAGATTGTAAGGCGCACTTCTGGGTTTCAATCAAAATTTTAGTCAAAAGAGTGTGCCTTATAGTCGTGAAATTACTGTACTTGTGAGCGCTGCAGTCCTAGAGCCCTGTCTGATGTTTGACCCCAGAGAGGGCTCTGATCCAAAGGGCAGCCATGGTACAAAAACAAAATTATTGTGTGCAGAAAATGAGTAGAGGAGAGAAGTCTTTGCATGCTTTCACAGCTCCCAGTTATGGCTCTGGGACAGTCAGTTGGGATCTTTGCCAAGTGAGAAACCAAAGGCAAAAATTCAAGTTGAGACCCCTGTGAAACTCATGGATGGCCCACGTCTGGGTACTTTTTCATTTGGCCACATTGGACATAACTTGTTAAATCATTGCTGCCTACAGAAAAATGGCCTTTTATTTCTGTTGATGTCAGTACTTTTGTTTTCCTTCTTCCAGCCCAATGGTGAATCACCTCTTTTTATTCAGAAGCCTAAGGTAACATTTATTGCTGTCAGAGTTTATCAATAAATGAAATTTTAGACCAGCTTTGATCTGTTATTAATTTCTGCACATTCTTAAAGGACTGGAATCAGAATAGAGACTCCAAGATAAAAACCACCCTATTTATAAAGATATAAGATGCGTTAAAGTTTTTGCACAAGGTCTAATTTTCTTTCATATTATTTTGTATACTGGTGATTACACTGTAGTTACTGAATAAAATCCAGTATTGAAAAGAAAATAATTTCTTGCCAAATATAAAATGATCTTCAAATTGAAGAAATTCGAGCTCTAGCTTTAAGAGGAGAAATTATTTATTTGCCTTGCCTTCCTCTTGAGCATCTCCTGCTTCTCCTCATCTATCCAGACAGCTGTGTTCCAGCTGTGACCTCACCAGCACCAGCTACAGGAGGCAAATAACTTCCCTCCCTCAGCTGACCATGATCCCCCAACATAACTCAAAATGTACTTTTCTTTATTCACAGTAGAAGATCAGTTTGGAGCTCAAAGTCTTTTTAATAGGAAAGAATGCCAGTTGTTGTGTCCACTTCAGTAAATGCTTTATGGTTAAAAAGGTCACACAGTAAAAATCCTTTTTCATATTTCCTTTTACTAATTTAGGATTTTTTTTTTTCTTTTTTCATTATAGGAGTTGATTTAGAGACATAATTATTGGTAATGGTGGTTTCCCTGTGCACCACAACTCATTAACAGTCCCTGTGCAAACACCAAACAAAAAATCGCGTCCATACTAGAATTTAATTGAACTTCAGGATTCTACTTCATAGTACCATGCTGGCCATTCCCCATCACCTTCTTCTGATTTTTCATGCCCATATTCACTGATTTTCTCTAATATAATGGCTTTAGATCCTGTATCAGCTTTAACATAAGGTCTTTCCTTTGGGACACAGAGTTTAAGCATCAGTTCATTGGTCATTTGAAGCACTTAGGAGTCTGTTTGCTTCAGTAAAATTACTCCTCATTTAAGAAAAGAAATAATAGCAGAGTAGTGCATCAGTGGACCAGGTTTTCCAAGCAGGTTATGAAATCCCAACATTCAATTATCAGCCATTTGCAGATTTATTCCTTTAGTAAAGTGTCCTTAGGGTTCTTTGCGGTAAGCACAATAAAAATAATTTCTGTTTTCTTATAAGTCTGTACAATTCCCTTTTATGGCATAGAAAATTTCAATGTTCAAGAACCATTTTGCAGAAAACTAATTTGCAATTATAATTTATCCCCATACTGCCATCCAAGAATTGCACTTAGGAAGACAAATAGAACGGAATGAACTATAAATTTTCCTCCTCGTTATGAATGATCAGGATCCTGCAAAGGCATTATGCCTGATATAAATATGTTAAATATGGTCTTTCACTAGTGAATTTAAGCAAGTTTGATTTTATAAAAAGTGAGCTGAAAATATTTTTTGTGATCATGGATGATCTCAAATTTTCCTGTGAGGGAGAAAATGGCCAAGATGGAAAAAATTATGGGAGTAACAGCACTTCTGGAGAGGTATTGCTGACCACCTGCTGAACTGAGTGGATGAAAAACAAGCTGTACAAAAGCAAACATATTTCACACTTGTTTCTCCTTGGGCTTTTCTTTCTTATTTTTATTTCCCCAAATGAAGAGAAATAAAACATGCTACAAGAGCATTTGCACTAACAAAAAATAATTATGGCCTCTGAAACATTTTTAAATTGAAGTAATTGCTTTTTATGACCTGCTGCTGACTGTGATTCTACTCATGTTTTGCTCATTTCTTATCCTCAAAATATTTTTTACTCCATGTTGGGGTTTTGGTTCAACAGACATCAAAAACTTTGAGCATTTTATTTTATAAGTACTGAGTTGATCTCACCATTGTTACTGAATTAAGAATAGTGATATGTTGTTTAATCAGAGTTTTTTGGTGAAAATTGAAGCCGAGTGATTCCCATCCCCTTCTTTTACAAAAGGATATTCTGGCAATGTTCTTTCCAAGGAGGACTCTCTGAGGTTCATGTGCATTAATTTAAGGAGCACTTCCCTTTGCACAGATACCCTACAAATATTTTCAAACACAGAATTTAAAAGCTTTTCTTTATAAGGGTTTTTTAAAGATAAGTAAGGGTGAGATGTACAGAGAAGGACTAGTCACTGGGGACTGGAGGGACAGGACAAGGGGGACTGGATCCCACTGACAGAATGTAGGGTTAAATTGGGTACTAGCAAAAAATTCTTCACTGTGAGAGTGGTGAGGCCCTGGCACAACTTGCCAAAAAAGCTGAAACTGTCCCAAATTTAAAAGTGTTCAAGCCCAAGCAAGACGGTTCTTGGAGCAACCTGGGATAGTGGCAGGGGGTGGAATAGGATGAAGTTCCATCCCAAACCAATTCTGTGATTCTATGATTCTGTATTCTATCTAAACAAGCTGGGATTGCTTTTTCTTGGTGTAAGTGAAAGGACCTTCAATGTCTTCGAGACAATGACCCCTTCTATACATTCCTTGCCAAATATTTTAAGTTTTCTATCTCTTCCCATTATTCCACTTGAAGACAAAGCTCTTGCACCAGTGCTGTTCTAGTTTGACTGAATCTTAGGCATGAGAAATTTGGTTTTACATCAAGGTAGCTGGGTTTTCACTATTAAGAAAAAAAAAAAAACAGGAAACAAAAAATAATTAAAATTATCCAAAAGGCTGCATAAATTTATGCTGCATAGGTTGCTAGGAGGTTTTAGGACCCATATACAACTGTAGATGCATCAAGTGGCACAGCGAGTGAGCCATGACCATTAAGTTGCCAAATGCCTTTTTTTTCCTCTTTCCCTGCCTTAGTTATTATTACTTTAGGCCACAAAAATCCTATTTTCTCCTTAGTTTTAACAATATCCAGTACAGTTGCATTGTAGTTTTTTGAGGGGAAACAAGGATCAGGTCAAACTTATTTTTGTAAATTCTAAGAATATAAGAAAGCAAAACATTAGTATTTACAACAGGATAGCTCCCAGGGCACTGTTATCATCCACATTGTGTAAATACACACTCAGCCTGTCACAGAACCTTATCCAGAGCCTCTAAATGGACAATATAAATGGACAAGACAGAGGGAAATGGAGAGAAAAGCGAATTACCCAGAGGATGACCTGTTCAAGGTCACACCACAGCTGCCTGAAGTCACTGTGTGGGCACAACAGAGCCACAGTGGCAGCTCTGCTCAAAGTTCTCCTATTTTTTAACGTTGAGCTACAACTCTATCTACGCTGCTCATCAACTTTTAAATTCACTGAAAGTAGCAACACAGAGTTGGCTTAGTCATTGGAAGAGAAGATAGGAGATTTCTTGGAATCTAAGTATTATTATTCCAGTCTGGCAAGTTACTGAAAAAAGAGGAGGTGTTAAAATGCTGCAGAGCAGTATCAACTTTCTCAGAACTCAGATTCAAAATTTGATTTATTTCAAGCAATAAGGGACTCCTAGAGTTGTTGCTAACATTAAAACAGTCTCGTGAATGGCCTTCCTATATTCCTTATTGCACCTTCACTCACAACTCCTCTGAGCAAAGGCTCAAAAGATTGGAAAGGGTGGGAATAAAAGAAAACCAGTGGAAACCTTTCTGTCTCCAATACCTAATGGTCAAAAGAGTGAAATGGGCAAAATTTCTAAATACGCTGCAAGAAAGCTGATAGCAATTGAAACATGAAAACAAGCTGCAAGGTTGTGTAAAAGTGATTCTTTTTTATTATTAAGATCATCACATGAGACGTCCAGAGCCCTTAACTAAAATGGTTTAGATGGAATGTAATTTCTAGCAAAATACTTTTACAAAAATATGTGGAAATAAGCACAATAATATGATATCAAATTGAGGTCAACTAAACAGAAGAACTGGAATTTCTTTACTATGACAATAAAAAAGTTACTTCAAAATAATTGCTTCCAACATATTCTGCTAGTTATCTAAAGAAGAAGATGGAAGTGTGGATTATGAAACGCAATTTGTTCCCTCAAGTCTATAAAAGCAAGAGGAAACAACATTGTCAGCCATGTGATTTTAGATAACATCACACAATAAACCCATGGGAAGCATTAACAGATTGAGAAAGGGAAAAGAATTGTATCTTCTGTCTAGAAAAGTTACTGCAAGCATAAAGATTCCCTCCTAAAAGAGCAACAATAGCATTTAGAATAGGTTTTTCTGTTACAGATCAACAGGATGAACAGAGAAGGAAAGCTCTTTGTTTTGTGCAGGCTTGTAGATATGGTTCATGTATCTGTGCAGGTTTAGGATGAAAAATTCAACCTCTTATGTTCTGCCTGATAGAATTAATTTCTAATAAATGTGGACCATGGTTTGGAATAACCAGATCATAAATATTATCAATTCCATTTCTAAAAAAGCTTCAAACATGCCATCGTTCTCTCTGACCTCAGATATGTTTCTCTTCTGAATAATACAATGGAAAATGCAACTTCACATGAGAACCAAAGGAATATATATCTATGAGGAATTTCTGGTCATTATTATTTCTCCAGGTTACAGAAGCTGCATTTTAAGCTCCTGTACAGAATGCATTAGACTTCAAACATATCCTTTCCAATAAAAAGGAATTACAGTGATTTCACAACCGTAAGGTGCACCAGATTATAAGGCGCACTATTTTTTTTTGCAACGAGGATCCGCACGCAACAAAGTAACGAATTAGTAAGGAAATCTCGCGATCGCGTGGTTTACTGGCAGGTGCTCAATTTGCAAACATTTTTCACAGATCAGTGCAGCCTTTAAACACAGTCCCAGGCGCCCTCCCCATGCCACTGGCCCTGGCACTCCCACACACTCTCAGCGTGGGCTGGCGCAGCTCTCACGGCTCTCACAGCTCGCACTTTCGAGTTGGCAAATGTCTGAACTTTGTCCATATATAAGGCACACTGAATTATAAGGCGCACTTCTGGATTTCGAGCAAAATTTTAGTCAAAAGGGTGCACCTTATAGTTGTGAAGTTACTGTAATCTTCTTTTCCACACCAAACTTCCCCACTTTCCTCTTTCAGATTGGTATGGGCAATCTAAGCTTGTGCGTCCATGTTTTCATCCAGCTGGAGATGAGCCGGCTACAGTTTGGGGGATGTCTACCCATGGCAAGTGTAAAATCCTAGAAATAAGAGGTTTTGACAGGGACTTTGGGTGTAGATCTCTTTAGTGTGTTATCCAGGAAACCAGACTTTAAAGACGAAGCTTAAAAGGAATTTTTATAAAAAAACCTCTCTCCGCATCTGTTAAAAGGCACAGTGCCCAAGCCTGGGCTAAAGCAAAGTACAGAGCTTCTCAACAGCTTAAGAACTTACAACATCAGATAAGTTAGTCCATCTGGAGGTCCATAAATACTAGAAATTGCCAAACTATTGCTCCTAATTTGTATTACTTTAAATGTGGAGGTTTGTTACCTGTCAATGTAAAAAACAAGGTACTTCTAGCAACAAACATGATTCTGAGTATCTCAAAATCTTTAATTAGAGCCACACTGAAAGAAAGAAAAGGTGCGTGGCATAAAGTCCTCTACTGTTTGTTTTATTCTGTTGCACTAAGTGTTCACTCCAAGGCTATGATATTGTTTCCAGCATCCACAGAGCAATGCCAAATTAAAATATGAGATGATGTCCAAAAATTGGCTGTGCTGGTACTTCCATCTTCTCAGCAGTGAATACTTTGTGCAGTACATCTCTATTAACACAAGGCTTTAAGCATCTCTTATAAGGAAATGCTAATTTTGTTTCTTAATCCTATGACCAGATGTAAAAGTCAGATCTTGCAAACAGAAATTAGATCACCTGTTATCTCTTTATCCTTTTTCTACCACAGCCTAATGATTTGTTTGCATTGTTCCCTACTGCTGGGCACTGTCTTGATTATTTCAATGATTCCTCCACAATAATCAACACTTGTTTCCTCATCAGTGTGCTGGATGATTGGTATCCTTTTCCCAGACTAATTATTTTACATATTTCTATACCACACTCTTTACCATCTGTTGACCCAATTACCTAAATGATCCAAATCCTCCTCAGTCTGGTTGCAGTTTCTCATTATTCCTTTTAAATTCCATTTCAGCAACATCCATAAGCCATGAGGGCTTTTTTCCCATTCTTTCTCTCTATCAATAGATCTTAAGATTGTAATCTAGGGGATCAGACCCCACTGGAGAATATTCAAAATCTCATGCATGGGACATTTATTTCTTCAAATTATATAAAAGATGATACTAAGCAAGATGCAGAGGGACTATTCTCAAGGTGATGTAGTGACAGGACAAGGGAGAATGGCTTCAAACTGAAAGAGGGTAGGGTTAGACCAAATATTACCAAAAAATATTTCCCTATGAGGTTGGTGAGGCCCTGGCACAGATTTCCCTGAGAAATTGTGGGTGTCTTATCCCTGGAAGTGTCCAAGACCAGGCTGGATGGGTTTTGGAGCAATCTGAGATAGTGGAAGGTGTCCCTGCCCACGAGATGAAATGATCTTCAAGGTCCCTTCCAACCCAAACCTGTCTGTGGTTCCATATATGACACTCTTGGCTTAGTTTCAAGTTTAGGTCCAAATGTTCATTCATCTGCTCAGCCTATTCCAAATTTCTAAGGGTTTCAGAGATGTTTCAGAAGTATGGAGCTATCACTGCCCACATCAATCATTTGTTTCTCAGCTTTGCTGTGTTTGTCTAACACCAAAAACCACTAACCAACAGAAAGGAGGCCAGCACACCACTGGCTGCTCATGTCCTCAGATGCTCCTGAAAACTTGAGTTGTTTTTCTGACATTCTGCAAGAATTAAACATTGCTTTCTACACGTGAAAGTGGGTTTCTGAATTATATCCCACATTTCATATGAGAATGGCTGTGATCCCAACTCAAGATGCTACAGAAAGCTTCAGCAAGCAGCACTGGCTTTGAATTTCACAGGAGAAGATACCAATACAGTTTGTTTCTGAGAGGGAGGAGGATGGAGGAGGGTTTCTAAGAGATGGTAAAAAGCCTTTTCTCACTGTGATTTTTAAATAAGTGGGAGAAATCAGAAGGGAATGGCAGATGCACTGAGAGAGTTAAAATGCTGGAGGGTTTTTAGGGCAAGGGATTTGCAGTTTGCTCTAATTGCCTGCTTATTCCTTCATTATGGTTGAAGGGTTCTAGTAATTCACCATTATTAAATATTCAAGGTCTGGTCTGGAGGAAGTATTCTTCAGGGATTGCTCTCATCACTCCAGTGCCAGCTAAAATCCTGCTTTGTGCCTGCCCATGTGTGCAAATAAAGCTCTGCTTTTCCTGTTTTATTGACTCCCTTTACTAAAAAAAGACTCCAAGCATTGTGGTAATGTGAGATTATTTAGGAAATTAGTGCTTGTGCATCTTTCATGGAACTTTCTTCACATTAGCAAGAACAGTGTGTTGGCTTTTGGGGAGAAAAGAGAAAAAATGTTCTTTCCCCTGAGCAGACCCTTCATATGCCCACACTCCCTCCACTCCCACCATGCTTCTACTCTCTCCAACCTTCATCTTCCTCACCTACAGACCTCATAGCATGAAAAGTCATTTCTCTTACTTCCTCATCAATATACTGGTGAACCAGTATAAAAACAAAATCATAAATTGTACAGCAATGTCAAGTCCCTTGAAGAGCAAAATATCAGTTGTGCTGTGGAAATACTGCATGACTGGAAGGGCTCCATCAGCACCAGGACCCTGCCACAACAGGGAGCACTTACAGGGATCAAGCATCCTTTCTCCAAATCTTCAAAACAAAGAGACACAAAATACCTTCTTCTACCAGGCAGGGGCAAATACAACTATAAAAACCTGAAAAGAGCGCTTGGCTACTGCAGAGTTTTGGTAGTTCTCATTGAGATCTGAGTGCTGCAGTGGGAGTGAAAGTCACAGAGTCATGGAATGGTTTGGGTTGGAAGGGATCTGAAAATCATCCAATTCCACCCCCTGCCACGGGCAGGGACACCTTCCACTGTCCCAGTGTCCTGAGGTGACTTTATGGTGCTGAATTGTATCCCCGTTCTAGCCCAGAAGTAAGTTCTGCACCTTGAAAATTAAATCCAAGAGAAAAAAGAATTCTGAGGCAGTGGTTTTCTCCCAGATTTGCCATAAACCAGGACACCCAGGCTGCTCCAAACCCCAACGTCCAACCTGGCCTTGGACATTTCCAGGGATCCAGGGGCAGCCATTGCTGCTCTGGGCACCCTGTGCCAGGGCCTGCCCACCCTCTGAGTAAACAATTTCTTATTTACACCTAATCTAATCTAGCCTTCAGTTTGAAGCCATTCCCCTTCTCCTGCCACTCCAGTTCCTGATGCAGAGCTCCTCTCTGACTTCCTTGTAGTCCCATCAGACATTGGAAGGTGCTCTGAGTTGCCCACAAAACCTCTTCTCTATGCCCAACAACCTCAACTTTCTCACTCTGTTTCCAAAGGGGAGGTGTTCCAGTCCCCTTATCAACTTTGTGGCCTCCTCTGGGCTCTCTGCAGCAGCTCCAGCTCTTTCTGTGCTGGGACAGGGCTGGGGCAGCTCTGCAGGAACAGAATTCCCTCCAGTCTGCTTCCCACTCTGCTTTGGATGCAGAAGCTCTTCAACCAGCACAGGAATTTTGTCACCAGCAGGAGCCTTTTAAGAAGGCTGAAAGTCCCCTTGGAACTGCCCTGACATAACGTTGGCACTTCAATGTCCAGCTCTGTAAATGAGTTTTTGCTTCAGCAGTTTCTAGTGAGCACATGAGATAATTTCAAATCCAAATATTATCCATTACTAGGAAAAAAAAAAACAAACACAGAAATGGAATATCCTTTCTCAGATCCTTATGTATGATTCCATACCCAACTTGACTTGGCATAATTTGTGCTGGATTTTGTTCTGGCTAACCTTGGAGAGCCAAAGCAGCAATGGATGGGCAATGTTTAGTGTCCTGTATTATGCTGAGATTTTTTTCATCAAAAACTACATGTAATTTATCTTTTGCCTGAAGCTAATTTTTGCTTAAATTTAAATTTTGATAATCTAAAGCAAAATGTGAAGAAAACAAGGGAGCAAAACCTTGCACTGACCATACAGAAGCAAACAAGTAACCCTTAACAACCTGATGGTTGATTTCAAACAGTGAAATCAGTATTAAGGTGATAATTTATAATTCTGAGGATTACTCACTGCCTTGGTTTATATCTTTGAAAATTTTAGAAACAAATTTTCTGTGTCTTTATCACAGCTGTTTTACCAGTTTGACACAACTTTGTTGAGAAAACTTAGATTTGCTCTCTAATCCTAATAAAATAAGATTTTCTTCCTCCTTGGAACCATCAAATAAGAAAATTATGAATAGATCTAAGAAAGGATTTTCTGAAAATGCTGTTTGCCAAAGACAAGACAACCTGGTCAGCCTCAACCTAGTTGCAAATTTGGTTGAAATTCACTGAAGATTTTCTCGTAAATGAAAAAGTTTTTGTTGAATGCTGATTTTCACAAAACTGTGGTTTAGTGATTTGAACACTTCAATACACAGATGATCAATTTATTTTCTGCCTAAATAAGCTCAAAACACAAATCTTCCCCTCCTTGGTGGGTGCCCTAGCTACAGCCTGGTAAGCATATTTGGATTTTTTTTTCTCTGTTTTGCATAGCTGATTGAATGAAGTTGATAATTCTTTCACATCTGCAATAAGTCTCCTGTCCATTGCTGTTGGGTTTTTTGTGGGGTATATTTTTTTAGGTGGCTCTGGCTTCACACTCATCTTAAAATATTAAAGTAGCAACTGAAGCAGAGAGGGGGAAAGGAAAGGTGTTATTGGGGTTTCAAAAATAATTTAAGAAGATTCCATGGTTCCAGCATGTGTAGTACTGAAAATTTATTTATTTACAGAAAATGAAAGCATCAACAGGAGAGACAAAAAATGTCCTTTATATTCTATGAACTTATATAAGCTATACCTGTCACTATGGGTATCCTGCTGAACAGGTAAATATGGGGTTAATTCCCTTCTGAGAGGAATGACCTGGACCCATGTCTCCTACATTTTTTATATCTGATCCACTGCATAAAGGGGTTCCTATGCTCAGCAATATTGTAAAAAAATTAAAAATCATCATAAAGGCTTTTCATTAAAATATATTTATATCTATATTAAATAGAGGCAGCCAGACTGCATCAGTTCATCCAGTCTCTGATGGTGAATGGTGGTGGATGGCCTCATAAAAACTGTGAGAACAGGGCAAGCACACACTGGTATTTCAGAATATTTCCCCATTTTCTAGCAGTCTGTAGCTTAGGGCCCTCCTGAGCTTCTGGCGGCATCTCTGCACTGAATATTCCCCAGCAGGATGTTTCCTGCCATGAATTTGTCCAAGCACTTTCCAAACCCATGTAAATGTGTAGTGTCTGTGACATTCTGTGCAATGAGGTTCTCAGCTTAATTATGCGAGGTGTGAGGACGTGCATCCCATTGCTCATTCCAATCTTCCACCAGATAATGCAGTCTGATAGCTCCTTGTTTTGGGGGGGAAAGGAGGGAGGAGAGAGAAAGAGAATATTAATTTGTTACCACATCTTCCCAGGCACCTGAGATTTTGTCATCTCCTGTCTACATTACATAATAATTAAGTTTTGCACTACAGGGTTATTCTGCCTCTCTCAGATCCATAAGAACCAACTGTGTCAGGTTTCTCTGAATCCATCCTGAGCCTCTGTCACCTCACCCTTCACACCTCTCACTTGTGCTGCTGACTTCTCAAAGAATTCTCTTAAAACTGAGATCTGCCTCTTAGACACGTTTTTATACAGGTGCCGAACTCTTCCTCAACAGTTTTCAGTTTCTCTTGACGCTTTTTGGCATTTCTTATGACATTTTGTTGTTGTTTGTTTTTTTCCCTGATATTTCAGTGCTTTTGAGTATCTGGTTTCTAATATTCCTTTTGCCTATTTGCTCCATAGACCTCTTTTTTGGCAGCTGATCCTTTGTGTTTTTTTAGGTACAGCCTTATCTTCTCTTAGCAGCCCTTTCACACATTCCTAATCTATTGGCCGTCTGTACACTCTGGCAGAAGTTTTATTTCTGTTGTGCCTGTAAATAAATGCGTCCTTTCCTCAATACCTTTTCAAGTTGTTTCTAAAAATCTTCGTGGCCTGACATGTTATGTTTCCACACAATAAAAACTACCAGAGGTTGAGTTATTCCCTCTTTTCTGGTTTTGGACATAACATTAAGTTTCTGATGGATGATTTCTTTCTTTTGCTATTCTTCTTTAGCCTCCTGTTTGACCATGGCAGCATTTGATAGATGATAGCTTTTTAACAGATGGCATTTTCCCCAGTACATGATCTTTCAGCTGTAGCCATGACACCTACAAAGATTTTGTACTTTCAGATGACCCCTTTGGTTTCCTTTCTAAAAATGCTTCTACATTTTTCTTGGGAGTTCCTTTTGTGCCATCAAGTGTGTGTGAAGTGATCTCTGGTTTCTCTCCCTCCTGCCCTGCTCCTCTCATCACTGGTGAGGCCACACCTCAAATGCTGTGCCCAGTTTTGGGCTCCTCATTTCCAAAAGGACACTGAGGGGCTGGCGCAGGTCCAGAGAAGGGAATGGAGCTGGGGAAGGGTTTGGAATATGTGAGTTATGAGGAATGGCTGAGGGAGCTGGGAAAGGGGCTGAGCCTGGAGAAAAGGAGGCTCAGGGGGGACCTTGTGGCTCTGCACAAGTCCCTGCCAGGAGGGGCAGGGAAAGGAGGAGAGGAAATGGCCTCAAATGGCACCAGAAAATATTCGGATTGGATATTGAAAAAAGAAAATGTCCCTGTCAGAGTGGTGAGGATTGGGCTGAGCTGCCCAGGGAGGTTTGCAGTCACTGTCTGTGGCAGTGCTCAGGACAGGCTGCATGTGGCCCTTGGGGACAGGGCTTGGGGGGATGCTGGTGCCACTGGGGTGGCACTGGGGGATCCTGAGGGGCTCTTCCCACCTGGAGGATCCTAAATTCTGTAACAGGTGGAAGTGATTTACCAAAATATGAGTGTTGGTCTAATACTGATACTAAACTGTGATGACTCTCTAACAATTTAAAGTTAGAAAGTGTATGTTTATTCAGTGCTGGGCAGCAGCGTGAGGTAATACTCTGCAAAATTACAGGTGATCACAGAGTCTATTGACAAATGGTTCAAACAAATACACATTCATAATACCAGCCCCTCCCATCCCCCTTCCTATGTAATTAGCTTGAATAGCTATTAAGCAGTGTGGTTGGCTTCTTGAATTAAATCTGGGGTCGTTTTTGTGGAGAGGGGTCTTAAAATGAGGAAGTAAGGCAAGTCTTCCTCGCCCTGAACTCTCGACCTTTTCTGTTAATGACAATACAAATGGCTTTTGGGACAACACCAATCTTTCAAAGAATGAGTTTCTGGTTGCAATTGTTTGTGTTCCTTGGACCTCCCTACTAGTTTCATCCTTTCCCATTGCAAGCACAGCTGAGCAAACATAAATTGACAAGCAATCAATTATTCAGGTTTCAGGTAACTATCTCAAGCTCAGTTTCTTCTATCTTTTAACTAAAATCCTAATTTCTTTAAGATTAGTATTTCAGAAGGGGCCACCTGGTCACTGCAAGGGAGCCCCTGAATGCCCCCAGCACTCTGGGCAGGGTCGTGCCCCCTCAGGATCAGGGCAAGGCTGGCACTGCCCCTCCCTGGCTTTCCTCCATGGATTTCTTGCCTCTCTGCAGCATCCCCATCCCGGTCTGAGATTCCAATCTCCCTGCTTCACATATTTTAGGGATGTCAATTAACACCAAGTTTCTCCCACACTCATACCAACGTGACCTGCTTTATAACACCACAAAATCTTTGGGAAAGGCAGTGCCTCACTTTCCTCACTCTGCTACTCCAGCAGATCATTTCCTGAGCTTCATTTCCATTAGGGATTTTTTTTCCTCTTCCATTTTTAAGTTTGCAGCCAAGCCAAGAGACAGCTATTTCCCCAGCCCAAATTTCAACAGGTCTCAAGGAAAAAACTAAAATTTTTCCCTCCCTCAGTGTTTTTCCACTTGATAATTATTTATCACTGTAAGTTAGATTTGGGTATATTTGCATAGATACGCATCGAACAGAAAATGTAAATTCTAACTTAATTACATTGAAATATGAGGAGAAATACAGTTATTATCTCGATTTTTATAGTGTCAAGGAAGCAAACATATTTCAATACTTGAGTTAAACTGTTGATTTATTGTAATCTGCATTAAATAATATGGTTTATGCTATCCAGAAGGGCAAACTGGATAACAATTTATTCCTTCCACCTTTATTATTTCTGCAAATGCATAGTCCTCTCACATATCATAATATCTAATTGCTTTTTCTCATTATTTTTTTCCTTTCTCTGTCTTTTTTGGCCCTGAAGGCTTACATCAGGACATCAATAACTTGCTACACGAATTATTTTGACTTGATCTACCTCTGTGTTATTGCAGACACAGCAGCCTTGGCTGGGTCTACAACTTTGACAGGCAAATTCCAGTTTCTTTAGTCATCAACCATTCTGAATTACCAAAGGAAAACTATTAACAAATTTCTGACATGAAAGTGCTGCCTCTTATCACTGTCATGCAATAATTAGAATAAGCAAGCAAGCAAGTGCTCATTTTCTCATTGAGCTGACACATCTTTAGTCTTACCCAGCAGAGCTTTGATACTTAGCATGTCACATACCTACAAAAACATGAAATTTAAAGTGGAAAACTTTTCCAAAGAAAGTTCCAATTCTGTTTAAAACCTTGTGATGTTCTACACTTGCAAAAATGGCATTTTGGAGGTTGCAGACAGAATAGGTGAAAACTGTAGGAAAAGGAACTTTTTCTGGTTGAACCACTTGTCCTTTAATTGCAGCTCCTAAACTGAAAGCAAAATAAATCTTGAGACATTGCAAGGCTTGAGACATCACAATTCAAATAAAAAACAATATCTGCAGAAGGACTTCCCCAGCGACTTTAACCAGACACAGTGAAGTGCTCCTCTATTTGCCTAAGTTCACTTATGTAATGTCAAGGATGTTAAAAAAATAAGCTCTTCTTCAGCCTAATTCAAGGACTCTCTCTCACTCTGGGTGAATATGTAAATCAGTGGAGGGAGAGGAAGGCAAGTGCTCATTTTTCATAATAATGGGATGGCCTGTTTGTCGTTCACTGTCTCTTTCTAAATCTCCTCATTCCTAATTTCCAAAAGTTGTCTCACTCATCCAACTACAAACTAAAAGTATTTCCATGTTACAGAACTTTTTCTCTGTCCTGCCTATGATGAGCAATTCATGTCTGTATGCACAGGCATTCCCCAGATACTGTCTCTAGTGATAAAGCTGATTTAGTGATAAATCTGGCTGCATATTTTTATGCTATCTGTCAACTCTAGGAAAGAGATCAGAGTTTTCCCATTCTTAGTATTTTGAAAATACTCTTTTAGAGTGATATTCATTGGTGATAAATGCAGGTTTGAGTATATAACACCAGCAATTGAATCAGCATTCTTTCTGAAATGATCTTCTTTACAAAAGAAAAATCGCATCTTTGAGCAACAAAAAAATAATGCTGTACTGGCATTATATTTTTTTTTTCATATATTTAAAACTAGGTAGAGGGTTTGAGTAGAATCAGCAAGATAAATCCCTTAGAAACCATGGAAAATATTGAACTTCAATTAAAGTTGTAGAGATTTCTCCTCTTTAATTTTTAAAAGTTGCTTACTGCTACAATATTTCACAGAAATCCTTTGGGCCAAAAGAAGTGGTAGTTATTTCCCCAAGCTGTTAATGAATTTCACACTAAATATTTTGTAATCTTTAGAAACAAGGGACTCAACCTAAATTGCTTTCCCATCATTTTTAGAAGATGGAAGTCTTCCCAACTGTAACATCTGCATTTTTAAAATTTTTTTTTTACTGGTGCTGCAATTCACAGCACTAAAATCTGACTCTGATGGTGTCGTCTTGGTTGAGTTTCCCTCATCTCAAACCTGCTCACAGGATCCTGTGCTGGCGATCACCCAGCCCAATGCACAGATGGTGGGCAGAGAGTGACTTTCAGTTTCCAATTAAACTCTTCCCCTGGGACTTCCACCCACCACACAAGGTCACCTGGGGCCTGCCCAGTGACAGTGACCAACAGTGCTCCTAATTACAGAAACCCAAAACCCTCTTAGTGCCATTTGCAGCTTCTCAGGGACCAGTGAGGAAAAATATTTCAACACCACATTTTGCTGATTGTTAAGAGATAAACATATACTTGCAATTAATGAGAATAAGCGATAATAAAAATTTGGCCTTAATCTTATTCAAGCGGATGGCAACACACCATGATATAAAATTAGGAGGACTGGTGACAGGCTCTCAGGGTGAGTGGAAACAACCACACTCGGAGGACTTGTGCTGCAGCAGAGGACCTTTTCAGGCTGCTGGGAAAACATTCATTACCATGTACCACACTCGTGTTTCATTAATACATAACCAATGTGCAGAATTGCTCCGTTAATCTTGAAGATGAATTACTCCTGTCAGCGCTTTGTTACACACTTATCTCCACCACCAACACTCGTGAGCTGAGACAATAACAGCAACACTCCACTTGTTCTCCAGTGTGGGGAAAAAGAATATTCCAAGTAATTAAGAATACTCAATTTAGACAGTTGATCTTCTATTCCAGGAGCTGGTCCTGTAGGTTTCACTAATGAGACACTGCAAGTGCCAACCACCAGTGCTAACCTGCACATTCTTAACCTGAAGGAAAAGCAATTAGTGATCCTGTGTGATTGTGGGATTTTAACCAGTTTCTTTAGCTTCTTGCTTTCAGCCAGAAACAAATGTACAAAAATGCCAAGAGATGAAAAGATCAAAGGTCAAGGAAGATTCAGCTGTAATTAACTTCTGAGTGCATTGCTCTGCAGAGAACTTGGTTTAATGGCCATGTTCATATGCTTGGACTTGTTTTATTTTCAGTTCAACTCCTTGTCAGATCAGATTAATGTGCTGCTAAAATGATGCTTCTGCAAAACAGGGGAAAAAAGGAAAGTCTTGAAGACTGCATTTGAATTCTTGTGATTGCCCTGTCACAAACTTCCTATCTCTATATATGTCCATTCTATCTTATGTCTAGCATCTCATTACCAGGCATAAAATTATAAAATTTTATTTTTATGTATTGCTAAACTATACCCCTTTACCTATCAGTTAAGCCTCATTTCTAATCCATATATTCCATTAAAACAATTTACAAGTTTTTAAGTACATTGAGCTGGGATGTTTATTTTCTTGCCTGTATCTGGAGGAGACAGATCCACACAGTGGCAGAGAAACAAGGAGATAAAAATGGCTTTGCAAAGTTGTGGGCTGGAGATGAGAGAAATTCAGCTCGACATTCTGCCTCAGAGAGGATGGGTGGCCTGGGGAGGGAGGATGAGGTTACAGCCTTTAAGCCATGCCATGCAGGAAGATCCACAAGAAAATCTGGGTCAGTCACTCACGGAAGATTGCAAACTGCTCAGCAGTAGTGGCAGTCTATATTTGGCCTTAGTGTAAGAGAGAGGCAGAAGAACCTCACTCGACCCCAGCCAAGGGGTGAATGTGTTACAGGGGCTCAATCTCCAGAAGGTGCCCCACTTCTGAGTATTCCAGATATGAACTCCTTCCTACAGGCTTTCCACTAATTTCATTCCTCTTACTGGTAACTGGTAACTTACTGGTACCAGAGAGCTCTTTTCCTTTCTTTTATTTTTTTGTAATGCATTTTAATATCTGCAGTTGACTACCATTTTGAATTGCTTGAACATTTAGGAATAAAATTAGTAATTTCCAGCAGAGTTTATGGCTCACCTCTACATCTCAGAACACCTAATACACAAAATATAGTAAGGTCCCTCAGATAGTACTGGTAGAATTTACGAATTTCTACAGAAAACAGGGAAGAAATGGGTCAGAACAATAAATTTGGTTTTGAGAAACCAGAAAGAGAAGCTGCAACTTTCTGAGCACTCTGCAGAATTAAATTTGCTTCTGCTTAATGAGTGAGGTACCAACATTTTCCTTGGCAAGGTTGTTTTTCCTCAGAATGACCAGAGATGCAGCACATTGTGTTTCCTAATGAGAATGAGGTGAATGAATAGCCCTGCTGTTTTCCCTATTATTCTTCTTTCTGCCTTTAAATGGTGCATTACCAAAATGTGAGCTGCCTTCTCTGAATTGCTGCTGTATTTACAGATCCCATTAAAATCATCCAGGCTGCACTGATGTGTGTTCTAATGGTTGATGGCAGCACGTAACGGTGTGAACAAGATGGGAACTGCCTGATGTTCCTTTCAATGACAGTGGTGAGTTACAGGTCATGGAGAGGAGGACTGCCAGCAGCCAGGATTCCCTGGAAATGTTTGTGCTTTCTTTGCATGCCATTCTCACACGCTGTGTTTGTGGGTTTGGTAAAAGCTAATTACAGTAATTTCACAACTCTAAGGCGCACCAGATTATAAGGCGCACTTTTTTTTTTGCAGCGAGGATCCGCACCCTACAAAGTAATGAATTAGTAATGGAATTGCGTGATCGCGGGGTTTACTGGCAGGTGCTCAATTTGCAGCTCTCGCAGCTCTTGCAGCTCGCGGCTCGGCTTGCAGCTCAGCTCGCGGCTTGCACTTCCAGGTTGGCAAATTTCTGAACTTTGTCCATATATAAGGTGCAGTTCCAGGTTTCAATCAAAGTTTTAGTCAAAAGGGTGTGTCTTATAGTTGTGAAATTACTGTACCCTTGCCTAATGGGAAGAGCATTCCAGGATTACCCCAGTGGGGATTGCTCACTGGAAGGGCTGTGTTGAAGGGACACCCGTGAGTGCTCTCCTGGTAAAAGATCCGTAACGCACTCCCTGGAACACATTATGACCACTTTTAAACACACAGTCACTGTATCTATTAGCTCTAAAACCAAAATAAGCCACACTAGGACTGCTGGATGCATTCCCAAAGTGCGTGTGAGAGCAGTTTTGAAGGCAGTATTCCTAAAGGAATACACTCACTGGAAGATAAGGTCAGTGCAGAAGATTCCCCAGGGAATGTGATCGTGTTTGAGTGGCAATATTTGCATCTTCAAATCATCAATGTAGGAGCCTTGCTATTTGCTGTGTTATAGATAATAGTTAAAACAAATTGGCCAAAAAGTGAACTAATCATTATTATAAATGAAAAACTGGTTTATCAAAGCATCGAAAAAAGCATCCAGGATAAAAAAATTAGTGAGAAATCCCAAAGCTAAGGTAAAAACAACACAGTGAATACATTACTGAACAGAAAGTCATTCCTAGTGGTTTAAGTACACTCTGCAATATTGTGATAGCATCCAACAGTGGTCATCAACAGCATGGGAGGGGCTACATTTTTATGCCTTTGTGTAAACAATCTTTTACTCTGAAGCTTTGGAACATCTCAGTCTGTGAATGTGGCCTTTTAACTACCAGAGCATACTCATGGTGATTGGAAGTGAAGGGAAGAATGTTGCATAAATCTGCAACTAGTAGAGAGATTTTAAAATTCTAATTGTCTCATAACCCTAATTTAGCTTGTTTTGTGAGCCTAGATCTAAGTTATCCCTAAATCTAACTCACCTGTCAGGTCAGCTACTTCATGAATGGAGAACAAACCAGTAAACTCAGCTGGGTTGGTCTGCAGAGCTTCAATAATACATTAAGGCAAAATCTTTCTCTCAAAAGAAACCACAAAAAACAAACTAACAAACTATCATTAATTTAAATTACTTCATTTCTTAATTTAAGTTATACTCATTGTAACCTCATTGTATACTGGCCATCAGGAATCCTTTCATTTCTACCCAGGTTAAAGTGGTAAAATGTTCACTTTTTTCCTCCAGCTTGAGTTGATTTTCACTTTCCCAAGACAACCATTAAAAAAAAATCATCACATCAACTCCTTCCTGACGGCCTATTTGCACAGGTTTCTAAAAAATCAACTCAGGATTCTCTGTCTCAGTTTTTAATTAAGTTAATCAGTTGTAATTACAGGTCTAAACACTTCCTCTGCACTTGCCAAAAAAAGCCTTACTTTTTTTCTCACTGCCTCCTATCAAATTCTCCTATGAAGAGCTCAAGCAACACCTGCTCCACATTAAGATCACCTAAAGACAGGTAACAGTGATACCAATTTTAATATCGGGTGGTAATATCTAATTACTGACAGAACATCATCATAAAATGGTTATGAAAGTATTCTCCCACAGCAAACACCACCACAAAGTCTAAGAAAAACTGATTTATTTCCATTAGAATTAATTTCAAGGAGCTGTCTAGTTTTGTCACCGTAACTTCAAAAAATGCTAATTAATTCTAAATCAGAATGTATGTAATTATAACAGTTTTCTGCTGAAAAACAAATTACCTGGTGCCTTTGAGGTGAACAACACAGAAGATATTTCATATTCCTTTCAACAGTATCAATATTTTACATTTTAGGCCATGAAAATAATGTGCCAGCCACAAACATCCCATCTTTTTCCTCTTAAATGTTTAGAGACTGTTTTCTTCCTCCTAGCACAGAGACACTAAACGAGTTGACAGTCTGCTTGCCAGTCAGTTTAATCTCACTCTCTCTCTGGGTTTGTGGGAAAACTGTGGCATGCCAAGTTATTTTTGGCCAAATGTTACAATATGAAAAGCCTTCAGGAGCTTTCCTTCAGTGAGTGGACTAACTGGCAGCTGTTTTACCTGCAGAATGGGAATTGATGTTGCCATGGAAATAGAATAACTTCTTTTTTTGGTGTGTTTTGGTTTTTTTGGTTTTTTGGGGTTTTGTTTTTTGTTGTTGTTGTTTAGTTGGGGGTTTTTGTTTATTTTTGGGGTTTTTTGGGGTTTTTTTTCTCCTGTCTTTGCATATTTGGTTTGCTCAAGCACAGAAATCAGTTCAAGAACAATCTCCAAAAGAATGAAAGACAAGGAGGACTCTTGGAGGGAGCTCAAAAGCTGTTTGCATCTATTTCAGACAATGGTCATTTATGGACAAACCACTTGAATTTCTCTTCCTAAACAGGAAGTAGGTGAAAAATAAAAAAATCCCCATTTCATCCTCATCTGTTGATGACTGCCATATATTTTTCATTGAATGTTTCATACTGATCAAACTCCACAAAAATTGGCCTCTTTCAAGAGGCAGTAGGGGCAGTTCTGCTTGCTTCTACCATTTTTATTAAAACAATCTGTAGCATAAGAGAACATAACAAATGCAGATAAGGCTCACAGATAAGCAATAAAGGAATTTATACTTTTGCACATACAGTAGGACTCTTCAGCTGCATGACAATAGGAGCCCAAGCAGTGAAATTTATGTGCTCTGAGATGATGTAGTTCCCTGAGACCTCCCCACCCCAGCCTGTCTCTATCTCAAAAAAAAAAAAAAAATCAAGGAGACATTTCCATGCAGTCATGCAATAATTGTCCTTTCATGAGACAGTGCCTGAACCTTGGACTCTCCAAATTGCCCGAGTATGAAGTCACTGAAGCTGCTGCAAATCATGTTTTCACAGAGGGAGCATTTCACAAAAAGGTGGCATCACTGACACAGTCAGTCATGCTGATTTGCTGTGCTCCTTTAAAGACTTCAGCCAAAAAACAAGGAGCTGAAAACCTCAGAATTTAACTCAGTTTGACAAAAAAGAACTTGTGATGTCTGAAAAGTAGGACCACGCTCCTTGCAGACAGAAAAGCCACAATAAGAAGTTAAAGACACACGGGTTAAGTACAAGTGATTTCTGCACTAAGATGCTGGTGAGAGACAAATCCACAGCAGGTTGGGATTTTCATCAGCACAGATTAGGAGCACAAGCCTTGCCAGAAGCCAGTAGGGTTTGTGTCCTTTGTATAAGAACTTAAAAACTGATAAGCGCTTTGTGGCACAGCATGCAGGATTTTTGGGGGGGTTGTTGGTCTGGATTTTTTTTATTGTAGTAGTTGAATGCAATCTTTTTTTATATTATGGTAATTTCATCTCCCACTCAAACCTCAGGGGAGAGGCAAGATCTTTATTGAAGCAGTTACACTTAAAGAGCTACAGACCAATCAAGGAAGAAAAAATGAGGCTGCTGCTTCTTGCTGAAATTCTTCAGATTTAGATAAATGCAAACACCATTGCCCCTCTAGGTCTTCACATTTTCTTTACCTTTCCTCATTTAGTTCCACATCTACTTTAATAAATATTTAACCACATGCACCAGCACTTCCCATTTACTCTCTCCTTAGCTTAAAGATTAATGTAGATATCTGAGGAAACAGCTTAAAACCATGGAAAAATCATTTTGTTCATACATGCATTTAGGCAGACCCATGTTTACCTGATTTGCTTAATGGGACAGAAGATTTCATAACTGCATATCAGCCTGAGAGTCAGGAAATATTGAAAGATGGAAGGAGAAAGCCTATTTCCCCATGAAAACTTTTAATGGACTCATTTGTGATTCTGATTGGAATTTTGTCACACTGGAATCAACAGGAAAACTGCCACGGTCTGCAGCAGAACAAGAATTTCATTCCTGTTCTAATTATTGCTTTTGTTTTTTCCCCCATAAATGAGCATTCCTGCTGGGTTCTATAATTTTCTTTTATATTCCCAGTGCAAAGTATGAAACCACCGCTGAACATGCGAATGAGGCTTAAATTTTTTCTCAGACACATCAAGGACA
Organism: Sialia sialis; assembly: GCA_009812075.1. Taxonomy (NCBI): domain Eukaryota; kingdom Metazoa; phylum Chordata; class Aves; order Passeriformes; family Turdidae; genus Sialia; species Sialia sialis. Next base: position 28,769,527 of record VRYO01001681.1, on the reverse strand, counting down.
AAGGAAGCCCTGTATCTGCATTTACCCTGCACAAACTCACAGTTTAGGGTTTTTTTCTACTTTAATGCTGCAGATAAGAGGTTTTGCTTTCTATAGAGGCTAAGGAGGAGGTGTATCTGTAACTCACTGCTGATCTGACCTCGCAGGATCCTGGGCCATCCCAGTACGTTCTGTGCAACAAGAAATTGCATTTATGACATCTATAGAATATTCAAATTATTTCAGGCGTTGACAGTACAGTAATTTCACTACTATAAGGCGCACCTTTTTGACTAACATTTTGATTGAATCCCAGAAGTGCGCCTTATAATCTGGTGCGTCTTATATATGGACAAAGTTCAGAAAATTTCCAACCTGGAAGTGCAAGCAGCAAACACCGGCAGCTGCGGTAGCCGCGAGAGCAGCACGAGGAGGGCGCCTGGGGCTGCGTTTAAAGGCTGCGCCGATCCATGAAAAATGTTTGCAAATTGAGCACCTGCCAGTAAACCCCGCGATCGCGCCATTCTGTTACTAATTCGTTATTTTGTTGTGCGTGGATCCTTGCTGCAAAAGAAAAGTGCACCTTATAATCTGGTGCACCATATACTCTGTAACCATGCTGCCTCAGATTTCTTTATTTAAAAAGTCACTTTTGTTTCCCAGATCATCTTAAATATTTTACTTTGGTTCCGGAACTGTGGCCCTTAAACTTGAGCTGAGATTTACCACATCGCTTGTTGCTTTTGAATGATTTAGGGCCATAATAATCTCATGGTAAATTCAGCAGTTTTTGTGGGTTCTATGGTGATGAACTCCAATCCAACCTCCTATTTTTAATACAGTATAAACATGAAGGACAAGTGAATAGCAAACAACCACTAAGAACAAACTGCATTTCAAACATCCCGCTTGTATTTAAGGACTCCTAGCCCTGTATTTTTAAATTACACTGTATTTAGGCCATGGTATTGCATCCACAAATGCAATGTAGCACCAATAAATATCTCTCTGCTGACATTCAATGCAGGAATCTCTCCACAGCCACACGTCACACTTTTTGTCAGCCCAGCAGCCAGTTGGGCTACGAGTTAAAACATCTGTTTCTGCTTGCATTTATAACCTTAAAAGAGTCTAACTTGGGCTTTGCTTATTCTGCATGAAACCCTTGGACTTTTTGGAAAATTTTCACATATTTTCATCTAGAGTATCTATTAGCTATTGGCATTTGATACATGCACATTAAAAATGAACGGTAACTCCAATAATGCCTGTTTTTTTTCTTTCTTCTCAGTTTAACAACTTTGTATTTCCTTATCTCACCTAACTCTGTTGTTAATTCTCCTGCTGCCATCATCAGCTGCATCAAGCAGCTGAAGCTACATCAAACATTTCAACCTGAGTTGGGAAAAGATCTTGGCTTAGAGCAAACTGAGTTTCATATCCCCTTTCTACATCACAGAGGACACATGAGAAGGAGAAAAAAAGGACATAAATGCCCAGTTTTTTAGCTCATTAAGATAAGTTTATAAATTTTGGACCAGTAACAAATGAAGGCAGGAGTGCAGGAGTTGGCTGTGACCAAGAAGAAGGACAGTCACTCCCACAGCTGTGGGCACTGTCAGCACCTGCACAGAGCAGCACAAATCACAGCCAACAGCAAATGCCCTTGTCATTTCAGAACCCTTTCCCAAATTGCACAACCCTTGCCCAAGGATCCCTGCTTTTCATACCCTCCATCTAAGAATCAATATGAAATAATTCCTATTTTTATTGTTATTTATCATTTTCCAAGGATAATTTTTTCAATCCCACACAGGGTCACTAAGGCTGGCTGTAGGCTGCTTGAGATACCTAGCAAAATAAACAATGGTTGTGAATCAGAGATCCTTCTTGCTTTAAAAAGAAAAGATGAAAAAAAAAATTAAAAATTGAAGAAACACCACTAATTTGCAAATGTCAATATTTCTGATTCATTTGCTACCTGCTGTTCTTCCAATAGCATTTCTTCCTCTAGGAGAAATATGCCATAAAATGGTTAAAGGGTATTATTTTTAACCCAGAAAGGCTGTGTCACAAACCTCCTCAAATGCAATTTTCCAACATCCTCCCCAAGCCTGACTCAAGGCCAGTGAAACCAATAAACAGCCACTGTTTCTAATGACCACAGATCTCTCTGCCAGAAGGCCTTACTGCACAAACAGATATCCAGATAGGGAGAATTAAAAAGCAATCATCTCCTGCTGAGACTAGAATAGATTCCAAACTGCAGCCAAGGGTTTTTTTTGGTTGGTTTTTTTTTTTTTTTTTGGTGGATACATGCAGGCTTTGCAGATGAAATGCCAAAAGCAGAGAATCTGATTGCAGTGACCTTATTATTGCTCTAAAGATCCTTCAGTGGACAGCAAATGTGATGAGATGCTAAATAATTGATTATTTCAAGAACTTAATGCTGAGTGCTTTTCACGCATCACTACAACATATTATTTTATAGGTGTTGGTGTGTCAGCAAAACTCTGAACCACTCACCTACACCTCTGGCTGAGTAGAAAAAAAGAGGAGAGAAGTGGGAGTCAGAGGTAATTCCCTTGAAAGATGAAAAGCATGGATTGCTATCAGCCTCTTCAGAGCTGAACTGCAGTAAAGTTTTGCTTCACTTCTTTGCACTTAAATGTGAAGTCCTGGTATTGGTATTGCTGTTCAGGAGATGTTATTTGTTTATGGCAATAAAGCAGAAAATTCTAATATGCTTGGAGGATTAAATGGAAATTTTCCCAGCAGGTAGAAAGCTCTACTCCACCCACACACAGTGTGCTGCTGTGTGGGAACACATTTTGCTCCTGCAAATATAATGTAACTTATCTTAATTTTTTTATCTTCTCAGGTGACCTTGTAGCTTGCCAGATCAATGAAAGCCAAGAGAGGTTCCCAAAGGGTTAAGAAAGAGGGCAGAAATAGAGCTGTATAATCAGACACAGGAGCTCTGTGTTTTTGGAAGTGTGCTAAAACCATTTTTTGTAGTTATTTTTTTCATTAGGATGGTAAAATACTGGAAGAGAAGTTGTGGGACCTCTGTCTCAGAGGTGTCCCAGATTTGACCAGTCATGGCCCTGAGAAACCTGATCTAAATTAAATCTTTTTTGAACAGGAGGTTGAGTTGGATTGGCTTCTGGACGAGCCCTTAAATGTAATTTATGATACTGTGAGACATGAGTAGGAGGGTAACACTTGGCATCTCTAACCTAATTTCCAAACTAATAGAGAGATAGAGAGAGATCTCTATTTAAAATATTACCCATTTAAAAATAAATGCACTTTGTCAGGATGATAAAACCTCTGGTTCAAAGTTCAAAGCTGTTATGAACATTAGCATTTCTAACAGGGGCATACACATAAAATCATCTTGAATACTTAAACTAAATGGGCAGAAATTCAAATAAGATCTGAATAGGAAAAGAGGGAATGAATAGGTAATTGACCTGATTTTCTTTGCCATAATCTTAGCCATCATTACTGGTACCAGCTCTAAGTGAAATCTTCCCTCCTCTGCAATAAGTGTCATTTTTCCTAAAATGCCATCATATCTGGGAGGCATTTAGGAGCAAGCTTGACATTGTGAAACCATATGCATTCACAAGTGAAAGAGAAACAAATAATAGTGACAACCAAGCTGTGAACAGCTATTAACATCTCTGGATATTGTGAACTCTCTTCAGACAAGCCTGAACAAGAATGCATTTGGTGTTTCAGTTCTTTAGCTGCTCTCAGTTTTCCACAATTCTGGCACTGTTACGCCCCAGTGATATCACTTGACTCCAAATAAACTAAATCTGCTGTAATTTGCACCTATAACTGCTTTTGGCTCCAATGATTAAAGTATGCCACTGAAAAAAAAAATTAAAAAATAAAAAATTTAAAAAGCGTGCTAAATGAGATGCATGAAGATATCCATTTATAGTCCAATAAAAGCATTTTAGATCTCCAGGTGCAAACACAACCTAAGTGCAAATTTATTATCAATGTTTTACACAACAAGATTTACTGATAGGAACTATTCCCATTTTTTAATCTCCCTCCTGCCTAGTTTCTTTAACTCTACTTTACTTGACATCCTTATTTATTTAATATATTTGTATGGCCTAAAATGAGAGTTACTCTGAGAAGCAAAGACAATTAGGACAGCAAGACATCAGCAATAAGACCAGAATGCAGGAACAAAGAAACCAAAATGGAAGAAGATAAGATTTGGTTCAACTCACTTTTCTTTCCCTCTCTTATCCATGTCTCTCCTATTTCTGTGAGATAATACATTCATACTCTCACACACTCTCTTGATAAGCTTTGAAGTAGTAGGTAACTCCAAGACAGAATATTTGTGTATATGCAGTAAGAAAGCAAGAAAATACCCTGAAATGGTTTGTTGTTCTGGGTTTTTTTAAGTCTTTCTATGTGCTGTGCACATCTTTACCAAGGAATCAACAAATATGCAGCAGAAGCATCACAAGGAAACAAAAATTTGATTTTATGTTGTTGAAACACAGCAATAACTTCTCTCCAAACATGAAAACTAACTGAGAAATGAAGAGTATTTTGCAATGTAATTACTTCTGGATTAGTATTTACGATTATACTTTTATCACCAAAAAGAAATTTTTCCTATTCTGCACTCCAATCAAAATAGAGATATCTGTGCTCAACAGAAGTTAGTGACAAGCAAACTCCAGCACTGAAAATATCGTGGGTGTTCTGTAACCCTGGGGCAAACAGAGCATCTCCTGTGGCTGCTCCTGCATGGGTACCAGCAGGTCAGATGGAGACCCCAGAGCTGCTGTCACTGATATTTCTTCATTCCAGAGATGTGGGAAAGGGAAAAACACCCAGCCTGGATAAAGAGGTCCAGGGAACAGAAGGTCTCACAGCAGGCACGGAAAGGGCACCAGCAAAATAAGAAGGATAAAATGCAGCAAAATCAGGAAATAAACTGGGATGGAAAATGTCTAAAACTGGTTAAAAAATTCTTTTTCTGAACTTGAATATACCTTCAGATTCTTCTCTGAAATGATAGGTACACAGAATTTTCCTAAAAGCCAGATAAAGAAAAATTTCTTTTTCCTGCCACTCTGCCCTCCAAGGACAATGCTACATGTTGAAAACCCAACTGATTATTCATAGGGGATCTAAAGAACTGCATATGAAAAATATATTATTTAAGCATTCTTTCTGCATAGGAAAATGTTATACTTGTGATTTATTTGGATTACAAAAGCAAGCAGGCAACCAGAAGTTGGACCATGCCAGACAAAATAGATGGTGAGGACTTGCTCTTACATTTTATATCCAAATTCTAAAAAGCAAGGATCTAATAGCAATACTCATGTGTTTCCCTCCACCACATCCTATTTTTTTTAGTAGCTGGAAGAAGGCAGTCTCTGTCTCTGTGTGCCTCATTTAAATGCAGAATAAAGGAGATGTTTTGTGGTTTCTTTCTTGCATGTTAATTGCACTGATTGATATGACACTGGTCTTCATGCTTTGTACTTTCTTTTATTACCTCCTACAAGCAGTGGAACTCCATTTAAAAAGCCCTGAGATAAGGCCGTGGTAACACAGTAGAGAACAAAACCCAGCAAATAATACCCTGGCTCTGGGCAAAAGGTGGTGGGAGTTTTTTTATTTCAGTGCAACTTCGTGTTTAATTTAGTCCAGACATTCTTGATAGCAATGAATATTCTGCTATAATTCATCTTTAGTCAATGCGAAATAGAAAACAGTTTGGCTCATCTTTATGCAGAAATCTTGGTTATTAGATTAAGCCAATACTCCCATTATTATTAAGAATAACTTTAGGTATTATCAGTGAGAAGAAACAATCAAGAATATTTGAAGAGTAAGATTTTTTCTTCAGAGAGAAATCCCATTTCCCTCTCATTTTATATATGAGCTTATGTACATACATAATGCATATGTTTACAACCCTTTTATTTAATGGGTTCAATGAAAACTCAAGTGTTTCTGGCAAAGATTCAGAAAATCAGAAATTTATGTACACATTTATCTGAGATTACATGCAACATTTTGCTATTGGAGAAGATTCCTTAATGCGTTTAAAAGACTTTTGTATTTTTCTCCTCCCATCCTCTTAATTCAAATTTAAATGCAGGCCCCAACGCTGTGTATGTAAACTGTTTCTTGCCAGATTTCGTAGGAACACTGTAAGCACCTATTGGAAAATGTGATTCCAACTGATGCCTGGATGAAAAGCTGGCCCTACAATCTGACAGTTGATAATTTTTTAGCTCCCACACCCCTGAGAACTCCACTGCAGGACTGTGGCTCTGAAAGCCAAAGCCTCTTCACCCCAAGGGCAGACTTTCCACTGTTCTTGGTCTTGGCTTAAAAAGCTGAATTTAAAGGTCTTTCACGGCAGAATGTCCCTCTAGTGACAGCATTATCCCAAATTCTGCTGTTCCCCAAAGCACCAATGCAATACACATTTAAACACCTGAGCTGATGATAACTGCTGCAAATTCCAATTCCAGAATATGGGGATTGTCCCACCTGGAAAATGCTGATTATTATTCTCATCTCCAAAGAAAAGGTCTATATATAGAAAGGGGAAACAGTTATTTTCACACTGATTATTGAGTGATGGTAATTACATTTCATGTGGGAAATGTTTTATGTCTAATTCAGGTTGTGAACAATTATGTGCACCATGCCGATTATTAGGATGTGCATCAGTTGGGATGATGCATCACACACTTCCTATAGACATATTTAAACTGGAAAAAAATTTAAAAAAAAAATCTAATTTAAAAATCCCACTTCTAATGATAACCAAAATACTGAATTTTCAGATCATGAGAAATTATTACATTTCATCATCTGTTCATTTTTTATGGAAGCTAAAAGCTGATGTGTCAAGGTTCTTCAAAGAAAATGGAAAATAAGTTCCAGATTCTGAAGCCTGTCATTTTAATGTTCAATAAAAGTGAAAAATTTTAGCATTCCCAAAGCATTCTTTGAGGAAAATGATGCTAAACTCTTGTTTTCTGTCTGTTCAAAAAATACGTGAGCAGAGGTTTGGATCATCTTTTTCACCAACAGACCAATTCCTTGAAGATTTGCCCTCCCCAGGGGTAATGAATTATTTCTCTAGCAGGGCCCACATGTTGCCCTGTGGGGAATGAAATTTGAGAGCTGAATGGCATTATTTTATTCTCAATAATATTAATATTGATATTGATATTTATATTAATATTGATATTTATGTTTTCTGTGCACAGCTTTATAATCCAGCTGTACCTGTTCCAATGCAAAAAGCTGACCAAAATAAATCTTTTCTGTCTTCTGAGAAGTGAAGGTGTCAAACTAACCTGACCTGTGAGAAAATATCCAGGCTGTGATTCCAATAAGGATGTCTTGCTTAACTGCTTTGGAAAATAGAAAACTTCTGGGAAAAAATAATGGAATGCAACTGAAAGTTATTTCAGGGGAACCAGCCTCAAAAGTCAAACCTGCACACAGAGAGTTGGAGTGGGGGGAACCCTGGGATTTGCTGACATGCCACATCCATGATTTAGTCCAACAGCAAGGGCCATAATCATTCCTCCAGGCTGTGGCAGGGCATGCTGGGCAGCTGAGAAATGCAAAAAAATGAGAGGAAGCTCATCTTTAGATTGCCTTCCCCGGGGCCAGTTTGCCAGGCTGGGTTAGATCAGTCTCTGGTGACAGATGGCTGCAGCCCCTGCAGGACCAGGAGCCCGAGCCAGAAGTTCAGGGCGGTGCACGGGAGGGTTCGCGTGCGCGGGTCCGGGCAGCTGCACTCCACGGGGACACCCAGGGCAAGGAGCCTGGAAACGGCTCCCAGGAGCTCCAGCCTAAGCAAAAATCCAGCCCTGATGGGAGCTCTGATGGGTCAGAATTACCGCCATGAGGGAGGAAAATGAATGTTTATTTCTGCACGCTATTGATTGCCACCCCGCGACCAAGTCTAGACCAACACACCAGCTGAATCCAAAATATGCCTGGTGTCTTACAGGACATGGTCTTTCCATCCTGTGCTCCACATCCTGTTCAGATGGGTTTTGGCAGTTTCAAATAAAAATGATTAAAAAGTATTGCAAGTTCATGGTTTGGGGAAGGAGAAGATTGCCTTTGGGACGCACCTATCAAGAAAGAGAAAAGGAAAAATGTCTCCTTTTAGGATTCTTGTTAAATTCCCAGTCACTCCACATTTTCTGAGAGCTGTAGTTATTTTTTTGCTGCTGCTTCCAGAAATTTTGATTCAGTAGCAGTTCTAACATTGGCACAGCTACATCTGGTAATGTTGCCTCACAGCATTGAGAAGCACGTAGAAAACACATACAGCAATCATTGGATCAGCTGTTTCCCAAGAGTTTCTTGCAAATACATATCAACTATTCTATACAAACCAATAAGTAGATAGTGCTGAGAGGAATTGCCTTAAAACCTTTCAGAAAAGAAAATACATAATTTTGTTATTTGAAAAAATATGCAGTAGCTCAACAGAATATGCAGGGAAAAACTAATAAAAGGAACACTCAGTGCAACATTGCCAAAATTATCATTTTCTTTTTAATACTGTACCATCATATAAACACAGCATGTTCTCAGCTAAGTATAGAAGTTTGTTGAGAATAAAAGTACATCTGATTTACTAATAAATTAGAAGAATAAGGAACTCCTTTAGGAAAAAAAATCAACAGAAAAAAAGACCTTGCAGTCACTCTTAGACGTCAAATACCATTAAATACAACTTTGTCTGTTGCTAGAGAAGATAAAAGCTGTATTTAAAAGCCTTGCCAAAAATGTCCTTTTCAGTACTAATTAGCATCAATGGTCAAAGCTGCTAGAGCAAAAGAAGAACAGAGGAAGGGAGGACAAGAGAAATAAGTACCATCACTGACACTAACAGGATTTTTTTAAGCTTTGTCTCATGATACATTAAAGGATATTTTTCTTTTAATATAATGTCCTAAGCTTACAAGTGCTATGAGCAGATGCCCTTCTCAATCTGCATTAAAATCAACTCTAAAGGCACACAAAGAAGAGCCACAGCAGAAAGTGCCTCTTCCCACTGTTTACCCAGATGAGAAATTAGCGGTTCTGCAGCATGAAATGAAGCTGAGACCCCGTTGTTGGGTTTGAGAGCACTTCTGGTTCCTACTTCAGGACTTTTCAGCCCATTGTCTGGATCAACAGGAAAAATCTGAAGCACAGTTAAAGAGTGAGTCCACCTGACTGTGTGGATTTTGCCTTACTGCTTTTTACAGTTATGTGAGCTTTATAGTCTCAAAATGGGCAATCCCACTGTTGCAGCAATGATATTCATTGGGAATTGCAACAGGTTTGCCTTTTCCAACTTTGGCTGTGCAAAACAGTCCCTTGTTGGCAATGAAAACATCAGAGGTTAAGCGATGCAAGAGTTTCTCATGTATCAGAGTGGAAAGTAAATCATCAGGTCTGTTCTTCCACAGTGCCAAATCCAGCTTTTTTCAAAATTCTGGGGGCCAGGCTGTGCATTTGTCTTCCTTTTCCCTGCTACCTCCATCAAACTGGCATAGCTTAAAAAATTATCTTAACCAAAACAAAAATAAAACCCTAAAACATTCAAACCAAACCAAACAGAAAAACCTCCACACCCCTGAGTGTTTTCACTTCCACGATCACCTCAATTTCATTAATTTCCAGTTTACTTTCTTTCAAAAATACAGTTCCTGCTCACTTCTCATCTACAGAGCGTTAAGTCTGGAGCAACTGTGGGACTGCTGCAGTTCCATGGGTACACTCAGACATGACAATTCCTACATTTCATAATTACTGCCGACTCAAAATATGGGTCAGAGCCTAAAAACTGATTAGCCCCTTGAGCTTTTCATGTCTCTTCTTGTCATGAGTGGCATGACAGGGGGACGAGAATAAACAACCCTCCCCCTCAGACTCAGCACACAGCCAGCCTGGGGCACTGAACCCTGGATGCACAGGCTGGGAACAGCACTGCCATAAATGATACACCAGCTTCCCAAATCCAACCTGTCATGCTGCTTCAGTCCTTCTCACGAGGGGATCTTCTTTCACATTCCTCTCTGACTGACCATGCCCCAAATTCTGGAAATCCATGCTAAATGCTTGAGTCAGACTTTCCTGAGCTGAAAGCTTGGTTTGCCCTCAGCATCCTGCCAATATTTGATTTATTACTGGAACAATCATCACAACTACAAGCCTACAAGCAGTAGATCTCAGACTTGGGCATCTTTTCATTATGGATCATTTTAGACTGTTCATGTCATGCAGAAGAGATGGAAATGGTTTTGCTCCCTGTCATTCTTGTATGAGAATCAATGAGTTAATGATGAGTTGTTTGGCAACTGACTGCATTTGTGATTTCAACTGCAGGGATGTTCATGCTAAGAAAAGAGGGATTTTCTTTGTATTCTGAAAAAAGGTGTTCCAAAGGCCCAAAGGATTCTTTTTTAGGAAATGAACTTCAGTGTATGAAGTGCAGTGAAGCCAATCTCTTTCCATGTAGTGAAAACTAGAAGTGACCAACATCAGCATTTCCACAGCAAACAGGCACAGCATGTGAACAACAAAATTTTTTAGGATGTATTATGTTTCTGAAGAGAAAGTTTACTTGCATAGACTCACACTTACTACATATACTAATTAAACCTTCCACTCAACACCCGACACAAAAATCAAAATGCTAAGGGGAAAAAAAATGTTGGTTTTTTTTATGAAAGGAAAAAAATAAAAACAGAAAATTGCCACTTGAATGAAAGTTTATGGTATTACTTTCTTCATTTATTTTAAGTCATTGATCTCTGCAACTGTCATGACAGGAAATTATATTATTTCTTGATATTAATTCTCTCCTAATTATCAGTGCTGTTCCAGTGGATACCCCCACCTTGTCCCAGGAGGCACAGACACCAGGAGCCCAAATTGCAGCTTAGCAAAGGGAATGCCCCATTGACATCTCCATGGAAATCAGGTTTCTCTATCAGAAGCAGCCTCAAATTGCTGCAGGTCAGTTTGTATAGTTCCAACCCACATGGGATGAAGAGAAGATGAAAGCCAGCAGAGAATCCCCAGTTCTTCCTGTGTTTTGCTTCACATCTAAGGTTCACTGGGAAGGGCTGGATGCAGCACAGGAGGAGGAATCAGGAAGGCAACACTAGATTTTCCTTTCCAGCGCGTCTCAGAAATGCTTTCTGACAGCTCCTCATGTGCTGAAGAGGAATTCTTCGATGTGCAATCAGCAAGGGGGTCTCTGTAGATGCAGGTTGGCATATGGTATCTCAGATTTCTCAGTGACAAGTGGCATGTTATCAGAGCAACAGAGTAGCAGGGAAAAAGACGTTTTGCTAATCACTCCCTGTTGCCCACACCCTCAGGCAGAATCATATTGCTTTATGCAGATGAGCTCATAACAGTTCCTTCAATTTAGCTTTTATATAAAAAAGTGCCAGCTCCTAACGCTGTGTCAACAGGCACCCGAGGGCCTTCCACTTTACATTGCAAGTGTATTACTATTTAAAGATGAGCTTTTAGCTTAACATCATTGCTTGCCTTCAGAGTTTAATTACCGCCCTCCCCATGAGGCCCAGTGAACCATCCACTCCTCCCACGGGACTGCTGCCTGGCAATGATCTTTAACTAAATAAGTAAATGCCAAATAAGCACTTCTTAAAGATGCAGTGGCTTCTTCCCTGCCCAGCTCTGATGCTGCAGAAGTCAGGCTCTGGTTTGGATCTCCCTGGCAGCAAGCCATGTTGAAATTAGAGAGCTCAGTTATAAATCTCATCTCGCTGATAGGAATTAGAAAGGGGGATTTTTAAAAAACTGATTTTTTTTCCCCCCTCCTGCTGTGTCTTTTCTTCAATTATCCCACATCATTACCTACAGGCAGACATAAATCATTGGAACAAGAGACTCTTGTACCCAGTTGGATCAACTGCATCTCACAACATTCTACACAACTTGAATTTCCTACAATACTCCTCCAAATTATTTTTGCACATTTTTTCCACCACCTCTATCTGCAGGAATAGAATATTTGCATTATGAAGTAATTCATGCCCTTGAAATAAATATCCAACACTCATAATGGGTCAACAAAGATGCACTTAATTCTGTAACAGTTCAAGCTACTGGGCCAGACAGAGGCTAAAAACTCAACAGTGTCCATAGAAAGAGGAAATGTCTTGGGTTGCAATACAGGATGTGACCAGAAGTATCTATTCTATCACCATCT
>VRYO01001681.1:28712667-28756271 GCA_009812075.1 Sialia sialis | reverse complement strand
AAAGAGAGGCTTTTGCCTTTCTTAGCAGACACCTGTCCTCCAAACCAGGACAGGAAGTTAAACAGATTTTTTTTTCAGAAAAAGAAAATAAAAATTGGCGCAACCAGGTGTGGTTTCAGAAATATGGTAGTATCACAAAGCAGCTACACTGAAGATGATCCCAGCTCTTAGAACCTTGTACCCCAATAGTACCAATCTGTACTTCAGGACAGCATCCACAGCTGTGACTGAGCTGGAAAGGAGCAGAGCAGGGATCTGTCTGACCTGATTTCTCTGCTAACAGGAAAATTACACACTTTGGGCAGATCCCACCAGGGTAGTAATCACACCATCACACATGGGCTGTGCTTTCTGAGGCACTGGTCAGCACACATTGCAAATGATCACAAAATCACATTGTGAATGTGCCTCTTGGACTTGTCCCTGGCTTGAGAAACAGCATTAAGGGTGACTTTAATGAAGCTTTCCACCATATAATTACTTAAATATAATGATTTTTTTTTTGGTAAGGTTGCAAGAAATCCCGTTCTTCAACAGTGTTTCAGAATATAAAATCTCTAATCATAACATTCTGGACCAAATAAAAGTACTTCTATTTAACTTAGAGAGGGAAAATACTGGGGTTTTTGAGCATGAGATTAGAGAAACATGCAAGCATCAAGTAAACAGAGTGCACAACATCACCATCTTCAGAAGAGAGCAGAAAGCTGCAGTTTCTTGCAGGCTCCCTATGAATTATGGATGTGGCAGCAGGCCTCTGGCAACATTTTGCTATAATGTTAATTTTTCTCTTTTTTGATTTTCTGTTATTTGTATTTATAAAAAAAAAAAGCTGTCAAGCATCAAAAACCCGGGAATGTTCTTAAAATATTTACTTGGTCTCTGAAGGTGTGAACTGCAGTTGAATGAAACTGGTGCTTCCTCATCTTTAAGCTATTATTTTTACAATTTTTCCTTGCCAGGGCACCTGAATGTTTTACAAACATGACCACTCCTTCCTTTGAAAACACTAACTAAAATGAAAACTAAGAACACATTTCTCCACCTGTACATGTTGCAAAGTTTGTTTAGCTACTGTGGCAAAGCCAAGCCAGGTAAATGATTTCTCTTCTTTTTTCCCTTTCCTTAGACAAAATAATTCCAAATCATTGAAATGGGGATGGCTACCACTTTCTGTATGACTCTAAAGCTCTGAATATGTCAATTAACAGGAATTTTATCTAAACACTGACTTTGCCCATTTCTTTGAGAAGATCCTTCACAGGTTTGGAGGATGGCATCACAACAGGGGCTGTGCTGCCAGAACTCTTCTTAGAACCAGGCTGCAAATACTGACAAATATATGCAGGTACAGGGATCCTGAGCTCAGATCAGCCATTGCTTCTCTCCATGATATTCAGCTTTTGAATAAAAATTATAATAAAAGCAATTGTCACTTAGGGCTTCTCTTTGATTCTGTTCCCAAGGCATTAATTTCTGTGGATTTTATCTCTGGTGATTTATCTATGGCTGAAATAAATGTTTCTTAAAGCCTGAATTCACCACTTCAAGGGAGCAGGACCAGAGTGAAAGGCTGGAAAAAATACTGGAAGTGAGGAGTAAGCTGATGCTTGTGGAGACAGAAGGGACAATCAGGGAAGTCACCTTTCCCTGGTTCTGAAAGACCTGGAGCTGAGGAACAGACAGGAACAGTGCAGGCAGCAGGAATGCCCAAAGCAGCAGGCAAGCCAGGAGGAGACCTAAAACCAGCAAACCTAAAGAGTGCCAGGATGAATGCTTGCTGCATCAATGAAAAATCCATATTTTCTGGTGTTAAGCTGCTGTCAGTGTGGAGAGATGCCAGGAGAGGGCAGGGAGCAGGGAACAGCTCGTTCAGAATGGTCTTGGCTGCTCCCTCTGCTGACTCCTTCCCTAAGCTCCTCTCATCCAGGAGCAGGGGAATAATTGTGTTTTACATGTTATTAAATCAGTGATGTCGAACTTAGAAAAGCACCACAAAATTCACCTTGTATCAATGCTGCAAGTTAACAGAGGAAAGTAAATTCACATCAAATAGTCCCTTAAATTTTGGTGTCTGAGCATTAAAGGTAGGACCTTCAATTAATAATGAACATTGCTGTCTTTAGCTTAAAAAGCCTTTTTTGCTTCATCAGAAAAGATAGCCTTCAACACCTGTACTAAAGGGCACCAAAAATTTTTTTCGAACGGGAAAGAGAACTAATTCAGAATCCTCTTTTACCGTCTTAGGTCTTTTATACCTTCTCATCAGGCCCAAGCAAAATAAAGACCAAGTCACAGGTATTTGTTGAAAGAGGCTGAAGGGGAACGGGACTGCCTACAGTTAGAGGAACAATTAAGTTATATAAAGTGCTATAGTTTATAGAAGTGTACTTCTTTTGCCACATTAAAATGTCTAATTCATAGACACATGGCAAAGTGGGTTTTTCAATCCTATCACAACTTCCCATCCTGCTTTGACTCAGTTAAAAGTGTTTTACAGCCTTTCAACTTCTACATTTGCTCATGTCTGTGTTTTCAGAACAGAAAGACACAAATTCCTAAAAAGATATTGGCAAGTGAGTCATTCTGGGAGTCTTCGGCTATTTTCCCCACATTAAATAATCATATTGAAGAGTTTCCCACATGTTACCCAAATCCTTGACAGTGCTGTTCCAGCTGTAAAATCAAACCTCCCCTGTGTCACCAGACCCTTCTTTGCATGGTTAATTGAAAGCAGCAAGTTATGCCATAAGAAGCACAGACTGAAGAGCTGGATGCTGCTACAGAGCCTTCCCACAGATTCATTCCTGCTCTAAATATGATAATAGTATTATTTCATGCACATACTGTAATCACTGAAATATGTCAGTGATCTGTAAACTAGCATTAAAGATCAGATAAAACCAGATTTCTTATGTTTCAGACATGGATTACTGGTAAAATCCAACCCGGAAATTGAAGCAATCCTAAGCGTCTTTCTTTTTCTTTTTTTTTTTTTTCTTCCCTTTTTTTTATCAACATTTCAGCTCCAAACCATCTGTACTTAATTGTGAGACAACAAATTGTCTAAAAACCAGCGAGGATTAAGAGGACAAAGCTTCTTAGGGACTGTTTATATTGGAGAAATTTAAAGACTTCTAAGATCACAGCGCTTCTTCTGCAC
This sequence comes from Sialia sialis, assembly GCA_009812075.1. Lineage (NCBI taxonomy): Eukaryota > Metazoa > Chordata > Aves > Passeriformes > Turdidae > Sialia > Sialia sialis. Next base: position 28,753,108 of record VRYO01001681.1, on the reverse strand, counting down.
TTGTTTTATTTTGGTTGAGCCCCTGTTTTTATCTTCCAAAATAGAAATACATAGAGCACGTTGATCACTGCCAGAGCAGCAGTAAAGAGGTTTATCAGAGTCTTAAACATAGATAAGAAATCCACTGATAGCTTAAGAGCTGGCTGACATTTACCCCTAAAGTTCAGGCAGGGCAAGCTGCTGAGATCCAGTGCTCCAGTGACTCCCAGAACTGGTGGAACTGGGCCAGTGGAGTAGGCTGGGACACATTTTGAGTGTCATCCTTTTTGTGTGGCAGAGAAAATAAGGTGATTTCACGACTATAAGGTGCACCCTTTTGACTAAAATTCTGATCCAAACCCAGAAGTGCGCCTTATAATCTGCTGCGCCTTATATATGGACAAAGTTCGGAGATTTGCCAACCTGGAAGTGCGAGCTGAGCCGCGAGCGCCGGCAGCCACGCCACCTGCGAGAGCCGAGAGAGCCGCTGCAGCCGGCGCCGGGGGCAGGAGGGAGTGCTGGGGCCCGCGGCACGGGGAGGGCTCCTGGGGCTGCGTTTAAAGGCTGCGCCAATCCATGAAAAATGTTTGCAAATTGAACACCTGCTAATAAACCCCGCAATCACGTGATTCCGTTACTAATTCGTTACTTCGTTGCGCGAGGATCCTCACTGCAAAAAAAAAAGGTGCACCTTATTGTCTGGAGTGCCTTGTATATGGACAACGTTCGGAAATTTACTGACAACCCGGATGTGCACCTTATAATCCAGTGCACCTTATAGCTGTGAAATTACTGTAATTTCATTTATGTGGAGTGAGGGACAGAGATTTGGCTGCTGCTGGGTGGACGGGACAAAGGGAAGTGTCATTGACCAAAAGGGTCATATTGGTGTGAATGGAGTCACATCCATCTCTTCCTGAGGGACAACTTCAGTGTCCTGAGCGCCTCCCAAATGTTTTGGAGTGCTCATTCAGCTGTGCTTGCATTCTTTTTCATTTATTCCCTTTGCCAGCCGTGATTTGTTTCAATCACTGGCTAGAAAGTAATATTGTGCAATTAAATAACAATTCATGAGACGAAGAACCAGCATCGACCTGTCCAAGTCAGCACTTTGCCCACCTGCCAAGTGCAGCTCTCTTCATTAAAGCAGCACTTGGTGCATCTCCCAAAGAAATCCATATCTGCAGAAGGGAAAAACCTGCACATCTGCCAACAAAAATTTCCTTTTAGGGCTCTTTTTCTTGTCTTTAAGCTCCTTCTTAATTTCTTTTATTCTCTTAGATCCCTTAGAAAATAAATTCTTTTAAAAAATTCAAACTTTCTCTAAAACACATCAAAAACTCTGAAAAAGCTCTTAGTGGCATGTCTCCTGGGACTTGTTATACGCTCAATAAAATGTAGATACTTCAAAATAAGTAGTAAAATATTTAAAGTTGAGTGAGATGTTACAACTAATAATTTACTTGTTAAAATAAACATGCACAGTTTTTAATACAGTAATAAAGAATTGTCTCCCTGGCACACAGACTACTTCAAATGGTTTCTCCATCTTTGAAAAGCTGATATTGGCTGAGTCCAAGCTAAAAGTTTGTGTTCAACAATTTTTTTGTATGGGTCAATTTTTTGTTTTGAACACAAAAAGGTCAGATCTCATCTAGGACAATCAGTAAACACTATAATTTCTATGTTTTGTCAGTTAAAAGATATATTAAAGGTCATTATGTTAGAGGTTTATGCAAATGAAGATCACTTTCTTTGTCCCCTCCTCAAATTCTTTCATTACCAGTTGTTATTAATGTCTCTATTTTCATTATAGTTACTTGCTTTTCAATAAATTAGCACAAAATAGAGCAGAACCATGTCTTCAATTCTTGATTTTTTAAAAGCAAAGGTAACTCTATAGCCTAACACTTAAATGTTATTTTATCTATAATTTGAGCAAATGACAAAATGAGAAGTTACAGGGATCCAGCCCCATGAATCCCTCTGTATTGAGATGAAGATTATTTCAGAATTAATGCTGTCCTTAAGCCACTGCTTTAGTGGCTTTGCCAACTCATAAATCCAATTAAGACTCCAGGCTGCATTTTGAAAGCTGAAGAGTCAATGTGTAAACCCACAAACAGCACGTTCTTGAGGGCAAATGCCTGTGGCCTCATAACCTCCTTGTCTCAAATGAAGCTGTTTAATTTGATTTTTTATCCTCTTTTATATCTGCACACATGCCTAGCTGTTCTTAGAAGTAATCTTTTCAAGGGAAATTCGTATAGATGTGCTAAAAAAGTGCAATATGTCCATACCTCCTGGGCAAGATGGGACTTCTGAATGGGGCATTTCAGTAGAATTGTTTTAATATTTTAAATCCTAATTTTATACTTCCAGGCTTTTGAACAAGATACTATCCCATCATGAATAGAGAAGATGATAATTTTGTAACTAGGAATATTTTCAAGAAAATATTTGAAATTGTATTTGTTTAAGAAAAAAACAAACCAAAATGAAGCTCTAAACTCTGTAGGTTATTTTTTCTAATAATTAATTTTAGGTTTTTTTCCTGCTACACATTGTAACAGAATGAAACAGTTAAAAGTGCAAAGTACTTAAAAGTACAGTTATTGTTTTTCGGTGCTGATTCTTAGTTTTACTATGCAACTCTAACTGAACTTCACTAACTAATTTAGTTTGGCAAGATCTGGTCAAAATGAATAACTGTTTTATCTATTCCATAGAATACTTTTTTTCATTTTATTAAATTTCTTTATAATTTTAAATTACAAGATATACTGTTTGTATGAGTTAGTGTAAAAAATAGATTTCTTTTTAATAAAACTCAGCTCACAAGTGTAAAAGAAACAAGAAAGTGTAAAAGAAAACAAGAGAAAAAAAAGAGAGGTTCCAGATTTGTAAAAACCTAAAACAATCAACCTAAGCATAAAATTACCAGCCTGGAGGAAGCTAAAGCCTGGATGTAATGCACCTCTCCCCTAAATTGGCTCCCTGCTGGATATTATGTCCAGTGTAAGAGTTCATTTTGGGCTTCATGATGGGAATGTGGCACTGGAATCCCTAAAAGGCTTCCAAGGCTTGAGGGTTGCCTTTGCTTCTGTGGCACTGAGGATTTTCAGAGTGCTCTTGTCTGGGAAACTTTTAATTGCATTTTGTCAAGACACTGAAATATGTTAATATAGATTTCAAATTATTATAGAATGTTAACATTAATTTCTCCAGCAAATTAGGAAGTCACCTTCTAATTTAATTCCTTTCTCCTTTCCATTTGGGATGTGTTTTGGTGAGCCTTGCCTCTTTTTTTTAGGAGATACTTTACACTTAGGTTAGTTTCTCCTCAGTTTAGGAACTTCTATCCTTACCCTACAACTCTTATTTCCCCAAGTTTGAAACTCTTCCTTTCCCCACCAGCTCATTCTGGCCTTACCTCACATTTTGTTCTCCCCCTTTTCTGTTTTTCCCAAATCATCTTTTCCCATTTCTTTTTAACTCATCTACTCTTCTCTCCTGTACTCCTGCATTTTCTTGCAGCGCACTGAATTCCCTCCCCCACATATTTACTCACAGCTCTGCTCCCAACAACTCTTTCTGCCTCTCCCTGACCCTGCCACATCTGTCAAACAAAATTCATCATATTGCCTAGATGGGATATGGATCTCTGGGGATATAAATCTCTGAGCAGTGCTGTTCGGTTACCCTCAGGAGTTGCTTATTCCTGAGGTGGGGAGAAGAGGAATGGCTGTTCCTCCCCATTCCTCTCCATCCACCCACAGTGGAATTCGTGGAACCAAAGGGATTGTTAAAGTTTCTTTCCAAAATGGAAAGACAGCCAGCCTAAATAACCAGGACACAGACCTGTCTTTGTTTTCTGTGACAGGAGACCAAGGGCAGACAAAAAATGACATCAGGAGCTGGGCCAGCTCCTGAATATCCTGAACGAAGGCCAAAATCCCTGTGGAGTGCTTGCGTCACCAACACCATTCTAGGACCACACTGCAGACAGAAAGCACAAGAGAATGGTTCAGACTGAAGTCTTTCAACTGGATTGCATCAGAGATCCACCTCAAAAGCATGGAAATCTAGGATGGGATCCACCTCATCCAGCTTTTTGAGTGATCAGCTGGGCACCATCTAATCAATGGAGGGAGCAGGAGTTTTCCAGAAGGGAGTGTTACGCTTTTCCAAAGAATATGGCTTCAGTAAGGGAGGTGAAATTAGAACATATTTCTATAGTTCATCTGAGAGGAGATCAACACAGCTCTTTTTGGAGAAGATGGAGCCTTTCCAGGACAGACTGGCTGCCTCTTCCTTCCCAGTACAGCAAGCACTCCTCCCTTCCAATGTTTCCAAGAAAAGCAGAAATTGGTTTTCCAAAGTGGGAAAACATACTGTAGAAAGCATTAAAAGAACTTTATATATTGTTTTACACAATTAACCTTGAGGCAATGACAGTGAGGAACCTCTGAGCTCAGTTTAAACTGCTGAGAACCCTACAAGAACCTGGAGGGAGATGCAGCCCTGCCTGGCCATGTTTTAAATCCTTAGAGAACACAGCGTTCAGAGTCGGAGCAATATGGTTTTATGGAATCTGAATTGACACATTACCTAGAAATCTGATTTAGCAGCACTCATAACTGCTCCAGGAAAGTGGTTTCTCTGCTGCAATAAACCAGGTTTATTGAATAGTAGTCTGGTAATCAGCCTGCAGTATGATTATTATTATTTACTATCACCTGATTCTCCCCTTCGTTTAGTAATGGCTGAGGTTATTCATCATGCCTCAACAAATTAAATTGCCAAAAGACTTTCATCTGTCTTTCACAGGGAAATTATTTCCTAAAATATTTTGAGAAGCATTGCTCTTTCATGTGCAAGCACATTTATTTTTGCACACACACACGGGGGCTTTATGTTTTACTTCAGAAGACATCACAGCAAGATAAAGACTTGGCTGCTAAGTCTGCTGTGGTTTAGCTGTTCTAGTCAGTTCTTCTCTGCTAATTCTGGTGCCCACAGTTGTTTGTTTCATAATTCACCACGTGAGTGCTGCTGGAAGCAATTTTAATACCTGATTGCTCTTGGCTTCCAGTGAAGGAACGTCCTTCATCAGGGACAACAAGATGGGGTTGGTGAGAATTTATGAAGCAATGGTTGGATGTGACTACTGGGTAGAAATCACTTTTATTATGTGCATAAAATCGTGTTTGGATTAAAGGACAACTGCATTTCTCAAGATGACAACCTATCCAACACCTTAGACAAGAGAAGAAAGCCTGCAGTTTGGGATTTGATTTTAGTGACTTTTATGGAGGTTTTCACTTTGACTGACCTGAGAATTTAAGGGATAACTTAAACACAATGGGTGTTCAGTTTTCATGTCTCATAAAAAAAAGGCAGAGTTGATGAAAATAATTTCATAAAAGTAAACATTGAAACCTACTTAGGTGCTGTAGGTAAGAATCAAAAATAACTCAGAGTCACAGGAGTCTTCTTGATGACTTCCCTTCTGTCACATTTATAATCAAGGTAGTCCCTAAGGTGTTATTATTACAGCTGTTAATAAAGATAGCTGATATTTTCTTTTAAAATGTGTGCTTGTGGTAATTAAAATGCCTTACTGATGCCCTAAAGCTGTGGTTTGATTCATCAGAGCCTGGTGGACACACCCTAAAATAACTCTAAACTATTGCAATTTTTGTGCTTGTTGCTGTGTGAACAAACCACAGGGGTTTTCCTGTGATAATTTTATAATAATATTGTGAGGAATAGAGAGGAACATAAGGGGAATAGAGAGGAAAACAACAATGTAGACTCACCACAAAAGAACTTTCACAGAGAGAAGGAATTTGGGGAAATTTTAAGGAAAAACAACCTCATCAGCAATGAGGGAGAAAAAATAAATTACCTGGAAGCTTAAAATATTTTTACCACCCCATTCCCAAACTATCAAATGCCATTTCTGCCTTCCAGTTCCTCTGTTGGTAGATCCAATTTACTGAACCCTCCCCATCAGATGGTTTTACGTTCTCCCTGCCATGTCCATGGAGAATTCTACTGACTGCCACATCCCAAAGAAAACTAAATCAACCCTTTTTTATTATTGCTTGAAAGGAAAAATTTAATATTCAGAGTCTCATCATGCAAAGCTGATCACACAACAGAGCTGACCATATCCCCCTGTAAAGTGTGAGGAGGGATCAGGAGAGAGAATAAACTAACCTGGATATAGATATACCTAACCAGCTCTAGATATTTCAGGGAGTAATTTCATTATTCTTGTGTAATCAATCATATAAGAGAAACAGTTAATCTCCAAAATGTTTCAGCTGCCATGATGGCAGGATTGGCATTTGATCATCTCTGGGACCTGGATCTTCTCTGTTCTTGCTTTATTGCCAGTTTTGGCTGAGCAGCCCTTCACCAAAAATGAAAAACTTCTTTTTGCTAAAGCACCCAGCTGTTCCAGCTGTTCACAAGAAATTGTGTCAGGTGGAGTCTGACTTGGGGCAAATTTGAAGGGTAAGATGAACTTAAACATTTACTGAAGACAAGAACAACAAACTGGAGATGTACTCTGAGAACATCAGAGCTGCTGCAGCTGTTTCATAGTCCTACCAATGAGTGCTTTCCTTCACTACACACATATTTTTCATCTTTCTCTAAACATCTGAAGGACCTCCTAAAAGGAAACAAAAATTTTGACTGGAAGATTTTGTCTTCCTTCTCAAAATGCCCACCTGAAAACTCAAAGTCTGTTCTTAGGAAACCATTGGGAACAGAAGGAAGCAGAACAAAGCACCACATTTGTTGTTGAGATGACAAAGATGCAGTTACAGTAATGTCACAACTATAAGGCACACTGGATTATAAGGTGCACTTCTGAGTTGTTGGCAAATTTCTGAACTTTGTCCATATATAAGGCGCACCGGACTATAAGGTGCACTTTTTTTTTTTGCAGTGAGGATCCGTGCTCAACAAAGTAACAAATTAGTAATGGAATCGCACAATCATGGGGTTTACTGGCAGGTGCTCAATTTGCAAACATTTTTCACAGATCAGTGTAGCCTTTAAATGCAGCCCCAGGTGCCCTCCCTGTGCTGCAGGCCCTGGCACTCCCATCCGCCCCAGCGCCAGCTGGTGCAGCTCGGCTCGGCTCAGCTCGTGGCTCACACTTCCAAGTTGGCAATTTTCCAAACTTTGCCCATATATAAGGTGCACTGGATTATAAGGCACACTTCGGGCTTCGATCAAAATTTTAGTCAAAAGGGTGGGCCTTATAGTCATGAAATTACTGTGAATAAGATTCAAGCATTTATGGAAATACCACGGTGTTCAAGGCATCCCCACCCCCTAAATCTCTCCTACAGTCTCAGCAGTGCCAAGATTTCACCTGAGAGCATTGTCTGTACCAGAGCTGCACAATCCTCCCTCCACAACTGCACGTGAAATGTGTTTTAGGACAGGCAGAGTGGTTGGGATCTGTCTGAGAGGCGTCCAACAGTGATTTTTGGTTTATGGGCTTCCTTATCTTCTCATTGATGCTGTTTCCAAATAGCTCCAAAGAAATAAATGAAATTAGTCCAGTGTAAAAAGAAACGTGACAGGGAGAACAAAATTCTGCCAGCTGGTCTTTGCCTTATGTTCTTCTTCTATTAGACCCGAGGTTTTGGAACTCAAAATTCAGACCATAATTATTCAGTTGAGGTCTTGGAACAGATTTTGTGCTGATTTTATTTAGACACCGTCAAGAAAAAATTCCTTGACTGCTTTTTTCCAGCCCTCATAAAAAAAAAAAAAAAAAGAAAAAAAAAAGAAAAAAAAAGCCATGTCACAATTTGTTTTCCCCAGATTTTTTATAACAAACACAATTTAGTACAGTAAAATTCCTCATCAGAGATAATCAGGCATCTTCTGCTCCAATAGGAGGTATTTTACTTTCTTCCTGTACTAGTGCTCTTTCCTTCCTAGACTTTATTTCTAGGAATTTAGATATCATGTAACTGTAATTTCCTTACCCAAATACTGCTATTTGTTTTTATTTAAATGAGACTTTAGTTGAATATTAACATTATTGTACATTTTCCTCCTTTCTACAGTAAATAACCCCTCACAATTGAGTGGTTCAGACTCATTCATTTCTTGGAAAACTTAAAAATTCCCAAGAGGAATTAAAAAAAATTTCTATTCCTCCTACATTGCTCAACTTTTCTCCCTTCTGCAAGTCTTTTGCTTTGGAAATCCAAATAAGAACATGGAAAAGTGGAATGGTAGGGACATGTATAAAATTGGATTTTCATGAAGGAAACTGATGGAATCCAACCAGGAAGCTGAAACTGGGCAAGAAATCAGAGGTGCAAAACTTCAGGTGAACTTTTAATGGATTTGTTATTGAAGATGGAAAATAACCCAGCCAGTAACTGTAAGGATCTATTGAATTTATAGTTAAAATAGACTAGATTGAAGAGGATATTGAAGTACAATTTTTGTTTTGTTTTCTGTCTAGTGGTAAAGGTAGAAATTTAAGTCAGACAAAAAGTCTATTTTTATATAAAATGGCTGAGGCACCTTTCTATTCACCAGCATTCATTTAAATAAATAAAAAATTGCATGAGAACAACTAAACAACTTCAAAAAATACCAAACTGTATCTCATCAGTTTTTTTGAAAATTAAACATCATAAGAAATACCAAAATAAAACAGACTGTTTAAAAAGCAGAGAACACCAGGGATGCATGTGTACACTGCTCCTGTGAGAATATCAGCTGTTAAATTCTGATTTAATTCCCCTAAGATTAATTTATTCAAGAAGTTTACCAAAGGTTTTAATAAAGCAGGAGTTCTGTGAAACAAATACTTTTTAATTCTTCTTTTACAGCTCTATTGGTGTAAAGCAACTCTCAGCATTTAGAAAATTTTACAAGCTGTATCCAGTCCACCTCTCCTCAATCTGAGGAATCTGCAGTAATCCTGCCTCTATTTTTCTTTTTTCTCTAATTTATGAGGGAGGAGCTTTATTGAGCATATAACACAAGGAAAAGGTATCTGAATTTAAAATTACAGTGCACCTGGCAGTAATAACCCAGCAAACATTAATTTTCCCCCCTGCTTATTTGACAATGTGGCCAGTTTTAATTGTCTGGTTTTGTGAAGTAGGAATGCTGCAGGTTTTGCCAAAATAAAAAGGAATTTGGTAATGCATTCCTGCAGAGAAATTGGGTTATCTCACCTTATCTGGCAAGTGGAGAAGAGAATCAAAATAATACCACAAAATAGTGACACTTTTTCAGTTTTGCATCAGCTTTGACTAAAATAGTAAATTTATTCTTGCATGTATTCCCTATCATTCCACATGAAGATACTTGTTGAAGTGCTTAATTAGCTAAAACATCTAAAACCAACAGCATTTTACCATTTTCATTTATTAATGAAACTCTTTTCAGTTTAATCTGTATTTTTCCTCTGGCATACTTACTCATATGAAGTGATTGATTCTTATTCTGTAGGATATACTTTCGTATTTGTAGATTTCTAGAATATGGTGATCTTTCTTTGATCTTTTTTCTTTTTCCTTTTGATCTTTTTTCCCCACCAGTAAAAAACTGTTCCTCTCTACTCCATTTTTTTTCACCATATAAGACTTCAAAAAAATCCCCTTTCTGTTTTGTTTTCATCACATATCTCTATTTCTTCCTTGCTTTATCTTTTGTTTTCAGAATGGAATTTTATAAAGTTACTTTGTTAATGGTTTTTTAATTTTTTTTTTTTTTACTTTTGTAGCAATGCAAATGACCAAAGGCAATATTTGAGATTAATACTTGCAGAAATGCTCCCTATACTCATTATTTTAATCACAGAGTGATTTGGATTGGAAAGAACCTTAAAGATCATCCCATTCCACCCCCTGCCCTTCACCTTCCACTATCCCAGGTGGCTGCAAGCCCCATTGAACCTGGACTTGGACACTTCCAGGGATCCAGGGTCATCCACAACACCTTTGTAAATAATCTGAGCACATGAAACTCTTTTTTAAATCTGCAGAAATAATATTTTTCTCCATTTTGACTTAGCATTTACCCAGATTTTTTTTTATTATATTTTTTAAATTTACAGTAGTTTCACGATTATAAGCCACACCTGATTATAAGCCGCACATCCGGGTAGCCATGCAGACCACGGGATTTGTCCATATATAAGCCGCACATTTTTTTGTTTGTTTTTTGGTTTTTTTTTTGTTTGTTTGTTTGTTTGTTTTTAAAGCGAGGATCCATGTGCGATAAAGTAACGAGTTAGTAACAGAATCGCACCAGCGCGGGGTTTGGTGTCAGGTGCTCAAGTTGCAAACAGTTTTCATAGACCAGCGAAGCCTTTAAAGGCAGCCCCAGGCGCCCTCCCCGGCCAGATCTCACTTCCGGGTTGGCATTTCACTGGGATTTGTCCATAGATAAGCCGCACCTGATGATTAGCCGCACTACTGGGGTAGGCTGGATTCTTCAATGAAAAATGTGCAGCTTATAATTGTGAAATTACTGTATTTTGCTTCTAATGCCAGTTAGTTCTCATGATATTATTTTCAAAACTATTTTCATAGTATTTAGTTGTGGTATTTTGTGGTATTTAGTACTGGTATTGAATTTGTATTTAAATACTATTCCCATAGTGTTTAAATATTTCAAAAAGATTTAGAAAATTATATTTTCAAATACTATTCTCAACATTTTAAGGGAAAAGTGATGAGGAACAGGAGTCTCCAGTCCAACCTCATGCTCAAAGCAAGGCCAGCTCTGAGTCACACTGACCCAGCTGGGACTTGAAAACCACCAAGGATGGCGACAGGACAAGAGAAAACCACAAAGGATGGAGACAGGAAAAAGAGAAAACCACCAAGGATGGAGCCAGGACAAACTCTCTGGACAATCCACACCAGCATGAGCGGTTCTCATGGGGGAATCTGTTCCTTTGAACCCAAGCTCATTTCTTGGTTTTGCTCACCCTCCTGCCCAAGAGGGACCTGCTGCAGGACCTGCAGTGCCAGGACATGCCATGGCCTCATGTCTAGCTCGTTGTCCCAACCCCCAGGGCTTTTCCCACCTTTCCCACTGCCCAGTCAGGCCCTGCCAAGGGCTTGGTCCATCCCAGTGCCAGGGAGAGGGAGGTGGGTTGGTGTAGATGGAAATCAGGAAGCTCCTCCATGCCAGAGACGGCAGAACTGTGCAGATGCTGCACCTGCAAATGAGGCAGCAAATCTGAAATCTGCCCTTCACACACAGAGTTATTTATTACAGGTTTCAATCTTATTTATCATTGATTTAAATAAAAATAATTTTTATGGATATTAAAATCCAGTCAGCAGCGCTCTGATTTCTCAATTTGTTTTCTCCACTCTTAAAGAAAAGGACCAGGCAGAAGAGATCCAAAGATGTGGCATCTTTAGCATTTGCCACTGGGCTCCAGCCCCACGCTGAGGCAGAGTGAACTGGCTAATCATGGTGTTTTCCAGGCTGGAACAGCTCTGTTATCAGCCTCGTGCAGGCTCTGACCCCCAAAGGCTGCCTATTGTGCAGCAGCCCAGCAGCATCTGGGGCCGCCAGCAAGGACAATGGATTGACCTGTGCAGCCTTTGTAAATTGAAGCTGCCTGGGAAAATAAGAAAAAAAAATTAAAAAAAAAAAGAAAAAAAGAGAAGAAAAGAAAAAAGAGAGAAAAAAACCAACCCAACAAAACCACCGAACCCAGGTTTAATAGCATTAGCGTGTGGAGGAAAAAAATAAAAATATCAGGAATCTTCAACTGTCACTTGCAAAAGTCACATGCCTGCAATGAGTCTGATCTAAAGAGCAAACAATAATGTGTCAAGACAAAACAATAGACTGTGTTTAGCCAATTAAGGATGCTGCAGTTTAAATCACATGTTTTATTTTCAAATAAATAAAAGGTGAGACAATAAACTGGAGAAACATTGGAGTGAAACTGAATTACTGCAATGAATATGTAGCAAAATGCAAATATAAGGGAATATCTAAATCAGGATATTAAAAAAAGGGAAATTAGTTATAGTTTTCCAAGGCTACCAGTAAAAAATGGGGAAAAGCAAACAAAAAGCACTGATCACAAAAAGATACAGTTCACACAAGGACATTTTCCTTACAGGCTTTCTGGAATGTTCTAACTGCTAAAGAGGTTAAAAGATTAGTGACACCAGGAAAATTTCAGCAACACTGAAGTTTAACATTTTCCACTGGGCTATAAAATCCATTCACATTGGTTTTACAATAAGGTGTCTGTTTATACGTTTCTAACACAAACGCCCTCCCCACCCATTAGTGATAATTAGATAAATACAGAAAGCAGATTATACAAAAAGCGTAATGTATGAGCACTAATTTAATTTCTTCCCAGAAAGAGTTTCAAAGCCACATATACCTCCTATTTTTCATATTTAATGGTACATTCCATTGTAGTGACAAACTGGTATTTGAGCCTTATTAAATTAATGAATAAATAAATACAAATATGCCATTCCTACACAGAGGTGAATTCATCCTTGCACAAGGAAAACCCCAGCACACTTCAGTGCTCAGTGATCCAGTGCCTCCTAAACAGAAACTTCTGCAGTTTCTGAGCTTTTAAAATTGGAGTATTCAGCTGAAAGGTCTTAGCAGAAAAATACATATTTAGAGGGCTGTTCCCATCCCTGGCAGCATCCAAGGCCGGGCTGGATGGGGCTTGGAGCATCCTGGGACAGTGGGAGGTGTCCCTGCCATGGATGATCTTCAAGGTCCCTTCCAACCCAAACCATTCCATAATTTGCAAACAAAGGGACATTATTGATAACAACGCTCATTAAATGGCAGCAAACACCATTTGCCTTTAAATCATTCATGTCTTTGTAGTTAGAAGGGCCTGACATGGAACTGTAGTTGGAAAGGAATCTTTCTGGCCTGTGACATATGTATAATTTCTTTACCACCTTTTCTTACAAATACTACAGGAAAATATCTTGATTAGTGGAAGCGAGATTCCCCCTCAAAAGTAAATATTTCATTTGTCTAATTAGTACAGCACATCCCACAGAATTTCAAAGCAACTGAAGGAAATATACCCAACACCACACCCAAAACCACTCCTTCAGGTAAAGTTCCTGCTGGCCAAAATTGGTAACCATTCCCAGACCCTTTTGCACCATGCAGTTGCTGATTTTGGAGAAATGGAGAGTCATGTCCTGCATAAATTGCAACCAGAACCATGACTTGGCATTTGAATCATCCTTTCTAAGCCTCATGTGGAGTATTTGCAGTTAACAGACAAAAAATGTCTATATGTAATAACTGCATTGCAAAATCAACTTTCAGAAAGGCCTCACACTTTCATTTAAGCAGCATACACTGATGATTTCAAAGATATTCAGGGTGTTATTTCTCATTCAAACAAAAAAAAATGGTCTCTGCTGTGGACCTTTAAGTATAATTCACTATTCATTGTAAACACAGGCAAAAACAAAAGGCAGAAAATGACAGTTCTGGTTTTTATGCTTCATACTGATAATTACTCAATTTTGTATGCTGGAATTTATAATCATGCATTTATCTTTCTTTCTGGGGCTCACCTGGGTAATTACATTAGAAAGTAGTGACTGTGGTTTCAGAATAAGATGAGGATCAATTTTTGACAGGTCACCATTGGAGACAATTAAAAGCAGCTGCTTGCAGCAGTTGGGATTACACCAGTGTGCTGGTTTAATGCAAACTATGCAATCAATCTGGAGCACAAGGATCTTTTGAGGACTGAATTAATGTTTGATTGAATGAACTCAGGCATTTTACAAGCCAGAGTAAGCAAAGTGCTCAGAGCCATCACACAAATACTAATTTGAATAGCAGCAAGGATGTCAGCACAAAGGCTGAAATAATGTTGGAAGCAAAAGGTGCCATGGTTTTCTTCAGCTCACATCTAACTCCTCTCTTTGAAACAAAAAATCCCTTATGGTAAATGGTGACAGAGAAGATGTAGCACTGCCTCACAGCTCAGAGTGCTCAGACCTTTTCTAGACTGAGAAAACTTCAGATATCCAGGGAGGTTTGCAGTGCCCATCCCTGGAAGTGTCACCTGGAGGTGGCACTCAGTGCTCTGGGCTGGGGACAAGGTGGGGATGGGCACAGCTGGGACTGCATGGGATGGGAGGGCTTTTCCAGCCTCCAGGGTTTTGGGATTCTGTGATTTGATTTTAATCCAAGCCATGTCACCTAACAATAATAAAGGATTTATGCTTAGAAGAAGGAGATTGCAGCGCTTTGGGCAGAGTTGGATGAGTATTGATGTGTTAATCTGTTGTCTTCACCAGGTGCCTTTGGATTCACTGCAATTTGTGCCCTCTCCTCTAACAAAGAGACAAGACAGGATGCCATCCAGACTCCAAATATCTCGTATCCTCTCCAAACAAAATTAGCTGGCTATGGCATTTTAGGGAAGGGCATCCATTCTTTTTGCCCAAATTGATGAAAAATCAAGAATCCATTTTAATTCTTCTTCTGACCACCTGATGCCTGAAGCATCCAGCAAGAGGCATAGGAGATCCTCCAAAAATGTGTCAAAAATGCCCTTTTAAAAGCTCTTGCTTATCAAAACCTCAATCCTTTTATTCCCAGAGCAAACTATTGAATTTCTCCATCAGTAATTCACCAACAACCAGCCTGACTGGAAATCCTGAAGGATGGACTTCTCTGAATGAAGGGACAAATTAGTCTTTTTTTTTCTTATCCCTACTGGTGTTTGCTTATATTTAAGGTTGATTCCATGAGATCCAGGGAGATTTATGTCCAGTGACTCATGCATCACCCTTGCCCTGAGAAAAACAGCAAGTGTTTGCAGGCACTGCAACTCAGCAAGAAGTGAATGCAATCAGAAAATGCGTGGGAGGGAGGAGAGAAGAAGAAAACCCAGCCTCAGTAATATGTAAAACATGTACAAGGTGCATTATACACTTGTTAGCAACTGTTAAAACTTAAGCAAGGTGATGATGAACACAACTGGAATGGAAGATTAAAACAGGATTTGCACCTTCTGTGGCTCCAAAGGATTTGCCAGCACGGGTGTTAAATGTTCAGTATCACTAAAATCAAAACTCCTGCAGAATTTCTAGGATTAATTCTTACATATTTATGTTTTAAAAGAGGAGAAAAAAAACCACAAAACAACAGATGCAAAAAGGATTATTTAGTGGCCTGCATTGCAGAGAGAAACAATGAAAAATGTGTGTGATGTATTATATTAAAATGCTACTGCATCCTACAGGGTTAATGGCAACAACAGTCATGGGAAAAGAAGCAAAAATTTCACCCAGAAAAGCCTTTTTGTGCAATTTTTGTGGGGGATTCATTATTTTTCATATGCACTGTATGACCACCTGCTCTGAGCACCAGCAGAGCTGTATTTATTTTTAGGCTGGTGGTTTGGTTTTTTTTGTTTTTATTTTTGTTTTTTTTTTTTGCAAAACCTGCCTGTCCATCCCTGAAAGCAAAAACATCCCTTTAGCCAGATTTTCTTCCACAGGTACATTATGGAAATCTCTGAGTCTCAGCATGTTTTGAAATCCTCCATCCACCCCCCTTAAGAGGTCTCTTCCTGCAGAGCCTCCTCTGTGTTTCGTTTAAATTCTGGTGCCGTCATCCAGGCCAGGAATCTCAGCTTTGGGATTCTTTGCCCGTCACCTTCAATCTGTGTTACTATGGGTACTGGAAAGCCTATTACTGTACAAGGCTGGGAGCCACCAGAAAGGAAAAGCACTGAGATTTGCAGCAGCAACCAAAAAAAAAATCAACCCCAAAAAATAAAGGCAAACAGCAAAGAAAATTGGCAGTCACTCATAGGATGTAATTTTCTATAATATCCTTTTTTTTTTTTTAGGTATGCCAAAAGAATTAATGTTATTAGAGGCAAATAAAAATGGAAGGTGAGATGGCTGTTCCCTGCCCTGTGGTGTCACACACAACATCTAAACACGCTGTCTTTGCTGTGTTTCTCACCTCTGCAGGAATACTCTGGGAAGTAAATATCATTCACATAAGAACAGCACTCTGTCAACAAGTCTTTTCTACCACTGAAATAATCAATGAAGGAACAGCAATCTGCCCTGCAGCCTTCTGCACTCTCCAACGTCTACAATAAGATTTCTACATGTTGGCAGTCAATACAGTTCAATTAATGTTTAATTCATGCTTTCTTCCTGAAGCAAGATGAAAAGACAGAACATTTATCAACAGCAGAACCACAGCAAAAACAAACACTTCTTGTTCCAATATTACCATCTTTTTGAGATGCAAGGTGCTGTATCTGAGAACAACCAAAATGTCATCTGCCGTTTGTTTTCCAGGGCTGCATGAAGTTTTGCAGATGATCAAATAAAATATTAGCCTAAAAAAAAATATATGGTGAAGGGAACTCTTCAGTGAAAGCAGCAGCCACACTAAAGCATCTTTATGGTTTTTAGTGAGGATATGCTATACACAATCCCATTGTATCAAAGTGTGTCTCAGCTAAAAATCCAGTCCCACTAAAAATCTTTTATTTTCTGAGCCCTGTGTTTGTGGTTGTCAGTAGATTGCTGGCCATCCAAGGGAATGCTGACTGCTCCTGAGAGGCTGGCGAAGCTTTCCCTGCTGAACTGCCATGATCCCTCTCTCGTCAGCAAGCATCTGTCTTGCTGAAGACACAGTGTTTTATCTCCATGACTCAAATGTCCAGGGCTCTAAAAATAAGAGTTTAAAATCTAATTCATGTCTATGGCCTAGCTAATCACCCAGCAGGCCTCAGTAAGTGCTTTTTCATTGTTTCCTTTTTTATTGTTTCCTTTTTCAGCTTCCTCTGCTTAACCAGCAGATCCAGCTATTCACAGTTATAAATTAACCTCTTAAACCCAAACCTGGATCCAAGTTCATCACCAGGAAAGGCTGGTGAAGACAGAGGGTGAGCCCAGTCAGGGCTATCTGATGTAATGAGCATCCTCAGAATTTTGATCTGTTGTGACGCTTTAATACAAAGATGTGCTCTGCCCTGTATCTTGAAACTTCTCATGTCAAAATGTCTGAATTTCAAAGAAGAAGAACAAAAAATCCTTTGTATGAAGTGCTGGAGCAGTGGGAGTGACAGAACAAAGGCAGGTGACATTTTTACATACTTTTCAGGGTGCCAAATTATTTTTCACAAAGGTCATCATTGTGTACTGAAGACAAGGTCCACAGCACATGCCAAGAGACCAAAATGCCACTGACTATGAGAAATTTTGCTTGGTTACCACCACCCTGAGAAGAAAACTGTTTTATATCAGCAGCAGTTCTGTGCTATGGTACACAACAATCTGAATCTTTCATGCAAGGTTTGAAAACTGTACAAGAGACAACTGCAGACATCAATAAGCACATGGACTTTTTTTCTTTTTAGATATGTCCTGAACAGATATCTAAATTTGGCCACGTATCATGAGAATTCAGTAGTTAAATGCTGAGAGTATTGACCTGGATGAACAAGTAATTAAAATATTAAATGCCACACATGACAGCATGAAAAGGTCTAGAAAACAGGGCATTGAAAGAAAGGAGTGGATGTTGTTTAATCTGAACAAGAAAATATTTTGGAATATACATCAGCATTTTCCAAAGTGGAGAGTGGAAGAGAGAAAAGATTTGCTCCATCCATCCTAGGTTTGACTGGGTGGATTTAGTTTTAGCTCAGGAGAACAGCTCAGCCAGGAGCAAGAAGCACAGGGAAAGCTCAGCATCCCTCAGAAAGGGCACAGATGCCAGGGGATCCTGCCCTCAGGCAGGGGATGGCCCAGGAGAGCTCTCAGGTTCCTTTTCTAGCTAATTATGGGATTGCACAGCCCATGGATTGCATGGAATGTCCATGGATGGCACCCATAGGGTACATCCCATCCAGGGGGGGTGCAGAGCTTGGTGAGGGCTGAAGAGCACAGGATTCACTTCAGTCTGGATAATTGCAATTAACCAATAGAAGGGAAAACACTGGGGGAAATACCTGTAAAGAGAATGATTGTACATGACTCATGTACAGCCACAGGCCCAACAAAGCTGCTCCCTATGGATTAGGGTGGATGACCCTGCATCAATCCTCCACAGGCAAAAAGATGAACCTTCAATGTCAGGCCACGTGTCAAGGGTCACAGCCATACAACTTGCCAAATGCTCATGGTCCTTAGCCCACCAGACAGTTTGGGAGACGGGATGAATGAGCCCAGAGCCAAAAGTGTTTTAAAAAGAATTCCACTCCAAGGAAAATCCTTGAAAGGAAATACACTTTTTTATTGTTTGGTTTTTTGAAGGGTTGTTTGTTTGTTTTGTTTTGTTTATTTGTGGGTGTTTTGATTTGGTTTGGTTTGAGTTTTTTTGGAAGCAGCTCTCATGCTGAGGGAGACTTAAAGTAGATGTATGGAGGAAATTCTTTACTGTGAGGATGGTGAGGCCCTGGCACAGCTTGCCCAGGGAATCTGTGGATGCCTCATCCCTGGAAACGTTCAAGGCCAGGCTGGATGAGGCTCCGAGCGACCTGGGACAGTGGAAGGTGTCCCTGTCCATGGCAGGGGGCTTGGAATGAGACTTTAAGAACTTTAAGGTCCCTTCTAACCCAAACCATTTCATGATTTTGTGCATGAAAGAAGCAATACCTGGAAGAGAATTATCTCTGCTCCAAACACCATGGGACATTTCTCATCTGGAGGGAAAAGAACAACCAGCCTCAGGTTAAACCTTCCTAAGGAAAAGCCTGTCCAGGCAGCTGCAAACTGAGAGCTCAATAAAGCAGTAAATGACACTTCTCCACATCAGGTGACGGATTTTGATTCTTTCTCTTTTATCAGATTATGCTGAGTACATGAGAAAATAAAAGCAGAAAGGATGTTTCTTGTCTCATAAGCACAGTTCAGATAAGGACAAGAAGGGAAGTTATGCTTCCCTTTCAAAAGGCAGTGGACTGAGGAGGTATTGTTATTCAGCTGCCAAGAGCTCTCTCCCTTATGTATAGACATCAGTGTTTGCTCTGAAATATTGTCTGATATCTTAATTGGAGGCTACTTTTCACACATGGAGAAATAAGGCGCTGCTTCACTTCCTTGCAGGGACAAATCCTATCCTAGTCCCTGGCAGAGGGATATTGTCTGGAAGGGGCTGCCACAGCTTTAACTCACACAGCCTCATACTCTGGTGGGCTCTGCTTCAAAGAGTTCCCTTCATATTATCCAGGATTTTTATGGAGTGAAAATTATCCCCTGCTCCAAAGTGCAGCTTCCATCTCTTGGGATTTCCTGGATCAGAAGGGCTGGCACAAGCTGGAAAAATCAAACCTGCCAAAGGGAGGAGAGAACAAAACAAACCCAAAAGAGCCCCACTGAACTCTGAGCATGCAAGTACAGCAAGGAACTCCCCAGTAAAGTGTCCCATGGATAAAAAAAAGAGGTCTGAACTCATTACTGTGAAAGTGGCCACTGAAGCTGTATTTTTTTTAATACTGTGTCTATGATCCTAAAATTTTCCAGCTGTGCTTATAGGAAAAGTAAAGGATTTTGTATTAACACAGACCTTGGCATCTTCAGCTTACCCTTACTATCCCCACCATTTCAATTTCACTTTCAGCACACTTTTCCACAAAGATATGGGAAAAAAAAAGTTAAATAGTGACAGAATTTTTACAGCAATAAAAAAAAAAAAATTATCCCATATGTACAGGAAATTTTAATGATCACTTTGGCTTGGTGAGGGTAATGCCATATATGCTGTAGAGTATTTAATCTACCTCAGTCCACACCTGTGCTTATCTAACTTGTGAAGTGGCCACCTTACAGCATCAATCAGCTGAAATGACTCAAATTTTTGATTTTTAGAAGCATTGAGATGCCACTCAAGAGGCAAATCCCTACCATAAACCTCACTCCCACCCAGGGAGGGAGCTATACAAGCAGGTGTGTAGCTAGAACAGTAGTGTTAGCATGGGATTTGCTTAAAAACATAAAATTCTGATAAATACTCAAGAATTTTATTAATTGCTTTGTGATAATAGTTAGGTAAACGACCAGCATGCAGCAGTTTACTCTATCTCTTCTCTTTAAGCTGATTACTTATTCCTGTGTCTCTGCCTGTCTGAAGAGTGTAAGATGACATTTGTGATTGCTGCAGTTGGAGAATGAGATTTTTATTAGGAAAGCAATTGTTACAGAAAAGAAGCTCAAGACAATTTTTGCTGGTTTCTTCCATTTTTAATAAAACAAATTAACAAATCATCCAATTTTCCTTCCATCTTGACCTACCAAATGGCTGTTAAACACCTGCCAGGTGAAATGCTTTTTCCTTTCACAAGGAAAAGATTTCAACACTTAGTTCACCAATTCAGCTAATGTTTAATTCATTTCCTTGTCAGCTAGCTAGATTAAAAGCAAGAACATTTGTCAACAGGAGGGAGGCAACAAGAATCCAGCTTTGCACTCCAGTCCTAATTTACAAGAGCACCAAGTCCCCATTTCTGGATAAAACCTGCCTTGGGAAGAGGGAGGCCAAACTTGAGACTACAAACCATAAAGAAGCTCCTGGAGCACAGACATCACTCCTGATGGATCCTCTAGGCAAAGTCAAATTTATGATCTAGTTAAAATGGAATATCCTGGCATCTAATGTCATCACAGCACTAATGAGATAGATCTGTTGCAGCAAACTGCCTTCTCCTGTGAAATACACAATTTTCTTTATTTCCTCTGCCTCAGCTTGCCTCTAGTTGTATGCCAGGCAGGGTGCAGGAGCTGAGAGTGCTGCAGGTGAGGATTTTTCCCCAGGTGCTTTGCAGCATTTGTGCATTCACTACCACTGTAAAAAAGCACAAGGAATAGAAAACACAGCTCAGGGTAAAAACAAAAAAAAAGAAATGCAGACATAAGTGTTCTGGGAAGACCTTCAGAGAAAGGAGAAGGGTAGAGAAAAAAAAATCTTTTATTTCTCAGACATTTGTATTTCTTTCTGAGTCATGAGAAAAGCAGTGATTAATCACAGGCAGCTGTCATGGAACAAGACACATAGCACAAGTTGTATGTGAAATGTAGACATTACCACTGGAATCACAAATCCCAGCTTTCCTAATTGGAGATTCCCTCCACCAAAATGGAGACTATACTGAAAACGCTCATTTTAAGATCCATTACTTCTGTTGCAATAATTCAGAGCTCTGACAGCACTATAAAATGCTGAGATATCTGGATTCTGGTTTATTCCTCATATGTCTACCCCATCCAAAAATACATTGATTTTTATAGGTATGACAAGCTGGTTCAATTCATCTCTATGGGAAGCAATCTTTCATATCTGTACATGAATACTGGGAGATATTTTGAGCATACCAGAAAGGGTAACAAATGCAAACTGCTGTAGGCTCACATATCTGGCAGAATGACATCCAGGAAACTGCAGAAGTGCTGCAATCTCTACAATGTAATGACACTGCATCAGATAATGTACCCACCTGATGGAAACTGCTAAAAATCATATAAAGGAAGCATAAGGGGAGGAAAAAATAAGCAAATATGTGCAGGAATAAATACAATGACTGACCTTCTGTTTGCTTTTCTCTATTCCCCCCTCCCCAGCTGCTTTGATTTTAGAGTAGTCAAGTCTTTGTTGATATTGCAGCATGAAAATGAAAGTGGAAGGGGGGTAGATTAACCCTAAGAGGAAAGAGGAACTTTTGCAGATCTCATTTATTCTTAGTTCTTCAAACTAATCCATTTGCATCTCAATCTTATCGAAAAGGAGAGAGGTTTCCTTGTTGCAATGTTCCAGGGAAAAGGAAAAAACCTAAACCAGCTCACATTGAGCTGCGTCTCAGCCAGAGGAATTCAAATACAGATTTTCCTCTCTGCATCCCCCTCAGCACTGTGGCTGCTTGCAACTTGCACTCCATGTGTTTCCAAAAGAAAACCTTTGGATTCAACTAAAAATTAACATCTGAGCTCTAAATAAGAAAGAAGCCTGTGCATCCACCTAGATTTAACCTCTAACAGGAGTTTAGAAGACAAATTAAGGAGCTCCTTTTAGTCTCTGGATTATAAATATCTTCCTACACCTCTGTGCTTCCCCAAAATTAGGTACAGGCCCGAAAACCTTGTCTGTTGACCCCACACTTGCAGAATTTGCTGCTAATCTTTCCCCTACAGCAATGCTACATCTAAATCTAAAGCTTCATTATTTAATTATTTTCTAGCATGTGAGCACAGCCCTGAAAATGAAAGATGAATGTAAACTCAGGCAGTGGCATTTCTGAGACTGCAGCGGAATTGGGAAGCGAGGCCACATTGTTGTAGATAATAGGGAAAGCAGTACAGTAATTTCACGACTATAAGGCGCACCAGATCATAAGGCGCACTTCCGGGATGTTGGCAAATTTCCGAACTTTGTCCATATATAAGGCACACCGGACTATAAGGTGCACTTTTGTTTTTTTTCCCCAGTGAGGATCTGCACACAATAAAGTAACAAATTAGTAACCAAATCATGTGATCATGGGGTTTACTGGCAGGTGCTCAATTTGCAAACATTTTTCACTTATCGGCGTAGCCTTTAAACACAGCCCCAGGCACCCTCCCCGTGCAGCAGGCCCAGGCACTCCCACCTGCCCACAGCACCGGCTGGCGCAGCTCGGCTCCTCAGCTTTGTGGCTTGCACTTCCGGGTTGGCAAATTTACGAACTTTGTCCATATATAAGGCGCACTGGATAATGAGGTGCGCTTCCAGGTTTCAATCAAAATTTTAGTCAAAAAGATGCACCTTGTAGTTGTGAAATTACTGTAATGATGAAGTTGTGGAATGCTAACCTGAATCTCAGTTTGCAGTAATTTCATGCTGATAAGCCGCACCTACTTCACTGAAGAATTGAGCCCATCCTTGAAGTGCATCTAATCACCAGGTGTGGCTTATTTATAGACAAATTCCGGCAAAATGCCAATCCGGAAGTGCAAGCCGGCCAGGAAGGGAGCTGCCACGGAGCTGCTGCGGTGTGGGCAGCGAACCAGAGCCACTGGAGAGCGAACGGTGAGCCACGGCTGGCTTCACGCAGCCAGCCCAGCAAGCCGCGTTCACGTGGGCAAGCGAGCTCTGGGGCCCACGGCATGGGGAGGGCGCCTGAGGCTGTGTTTAAAGGCTTCACTGGTCTGTGAAAACTCTTTGCAAATTAAGCACCTGACACAAATCCCACACTCACAGGATTCTGTTACTAACTCGTTACTTTGTCACACATGGATTCTCGTTTAAAAAAAAAAAAAAAAATGCGGCTTATCACCCAGTGCGGGTTATTTATGGACAGATTCCGTGGTCTATCTGGCTACCCGACGTGCGGCTTATAACCAGATGTGGCTTATGAGTGTGAAATTACTGTATATTTCATTAAGAGGAGGTGAGCTTTGCCACAGCACCATGGATAACCTGTCCCCACAAAAGAGCACCAGTAAAATGCTGATCCAGGATTCTCTACTATGGATAGCCCTAAGCTTCCTCTCTCTCGATTTCTGTCATGGTTTTATAGGAGTCAGCAATGCATCATCAACAAACAAAAATCCTCAGAGTGTTGACACTTGGGATTATGAAATCACAACACCAAGAATGGAACTGAACGCACAGGTACCTCATGGGACAAGGTGCTGCTACTCCCTCTCCTGCAAAATTCCCTTCCACCCTCCCTTTTATTTAAGGTAAAAAAAATCTGGCAACATTCCACAGCTGAAAACTACACAACAAAGATATCTTCATGCAGTTGTTTGGTCCAGGGAGCTGCTTTCTCCCTTTCCTATCAGGATGCAGCAGCATTAAAAACAATGGTTAATGGGGCTGGTATTGCACTGACACCCAAGCAGGTCTTAATTGCTGTAAGGGCAATTTCTGCCAGCTTTTCACAACCAGGGCTGCTTCTGGCAGCTTCACTAAGCTTATTTTTACAATACATCATTCACCTGTCTACCATCAGCTCCTCCTTCAATGAAATGCCCAACCAAATATTGGCTCATCAAAGAATATTGAGGGTATCCATACACAAAATCTCATGGTCTTTCCCATAGTCCTGTAAAATTAGGAACATCAGGAGGTGTCTGTGATCACTCAAAGAGGCTGTTAGGTTTGATTTGGGCTCTTCTTTTTTTCTCCTTCAGGAGAGGAAAATAGGTATTTTTTAAAAAAATATTAATAAATGGACTTGAGAAGAAAAGGCTGAGCATCTGTTGCCCACTAATAATGGCAAACCTGAAGCAGTAGCAAACCAGGAGGAACATTTTCTGCCTAAGCTTAGGATTTTTCTTCCCTTTTGCAAGCACCAACCCCATGTCATTTTGAATGATAGTTCTTTTTGTCTATTTTCCCCTCCAATCTAATACCTGTCACAACCATCACACCACTGAGAGCCTTCTCATAGGCTTTAGTTAACCCACTGATCCATGGAAAAGGAGAACTTGGAGCCTGCAGAAGCCTCTGCTTCCTGAAACCTATATTTGATTATAGCTTGCCCTTAAAAACAGGTTTGTGCATATCTTGGATCCTCTGCTTGCTTTACCTTTTGATGAGGGGAAAAAAATGAAGCACAAACTCAGCCGAGGTAGTGGGATAACAACATCTAAATTTTAACAGTGTTGAGTGATAAAATATCCCTGGAGATTGGAGATGGTGGGGGGAGGACTCAAGAGCATATCAAATTAAACATCTTCCAGTCCTCAGGGGCATGGCAGAGGGGGAGGGAGACGCTGTCATCTCATTTCTCCAGTCAGTGCTGCCTGCAGATGCAGGTTAGGAAGGAGGGCAGGAATCCATTTGTTGAAATGCTCTTCGCCCAGATTCATCTGCCCTCTCTTCCTTAGTGTTTTTCATCAGCATTTCATCCATTTTCATCATTTCATGAGACTGATGTTTTCTGGTTTTGTGTTTTTTTTGGTTTCTTTTAATGACATCCTCTGAAATATTAATTCAACTATATCCCAAAACACACTCCCAAATAACAGGCAAGCTCTTTTAGCTCTCTTTCTTTTTTTTCTCAAATAAACCATTGCATTCCTCCAATCATTAATTAAAATTAAATTTTAAAAATGAAATCAGTGGAGGCCTCAGAACCTATCAATAATTAATTAGGAAATTAAAGTGATCAGCTAGGGGTGGCACACGTGACAGCACAGGTGTCCTGCACTGGTGATCTGTCACACACTCTGATACCTCATGTCATGTGTGGGGAGCTCTGAGGCTTGGAAAAAACGGGTTCAGCTCCCAATTATGGGGCTGCAGGACAGCTACAGGCTATAGATTGGATGCTTGTTAATTAAGAGGCAAAATGCAATTTCAGCCTCTGCCCAGCTTTGTGCTGCATGACCTTCTTTTTCCCTCCCTCTCTGGAAAATAAAATTAGTTCCCCTGGCAAGTGACACCGCTCACCTCCTCTAGGTTCTTCCCATCAACTTGATGTAGTGTTTTCCACTGCACTGTGACTATCATCCAAACCTTTCAGCAAAGAAATAACCACACAACTGTTTGGGTTTTTTTTATAAGGCACTGAATGCAATGAAGCTTTCATATTTTTTTCCAGCTGCTCCAAGCTTTGCCAGTAGCAGTGGTGAATCAAAATTCACCCCTTCTCCAGCATGCTCCAAGTGCCCAGCTGGCACTGGGAACCACAGCATTCCTAGAGAACACAGTGACGCCTTAGGATTTTAGCTTTTTTATGTTTTTCATATAGCTGTAATCCTGCAATCTTTAGTGGATAACTCTAAGCTCCATACAGAGTGCTGGCTGCTGCTTTCCCATTTTGGTCAGACAACACAATTCCTCTCCAGGCTGGGAATCAAGGACACCTCACTGTCTCAGGCCCTGAGAGATGGAAACAAAAGTGAGGTGGGGGCACAAACTTGGGGTAAATTACTTCATTACCTGAAGCTTTAATTGGAATATGCAAATGAATCAAATTTATAAAAGTGACCCATCATTCATTTTGGGTGTAACCCTGGGGGTTTTATCTGCCCTAAATGTACCTGAAGCCCTTCAATAAATAGAACTGTTTTTTATTCCCTTAATTGTATCTAGCCTCTCTTTTTAGGTAGCCCAAAAAGCATCACTAGCTATGTGGACAGGGAGATTAAATACAACTGGGGAAAAAGGAAAAAAGCAAAAAAAATTAAAATCCAATAATGGCTGCTCTGTTGGGGCCCCAGTGCAGCCCAGGGAACACAGCTGGGTCACGTTGGGAGCCGTGAGAGCAGGGGTGAGAGGAAGAGACACACACAGAGGAGGGCAGGAGCTGAAGGAGTTTTGGGGACTCCCCAGAGGTCGGGTTTGTGATTTTGCCCAGCGGTGGCGATGAGTCAGTGTTTGTCACTGGTTCTGCAGTGGGGAGATCTGCAAAACTCTGACAGCCTGTCACCACCAGCCAAGCAGGATGGCACTGCGGAGTTAAGTCTGGGAGATTGTAAACACGAAGAAATCAGAAATAAAAAGGCCAATGAGAAATGCGAAGAGATAAACAGCAAATTGCACAGCACCAAAATAGCGTTTCTGTGCCTTAAACTGGATTTGTTCTATGGGTTGGATTTTTTGTAGGGTTTTTTTCTCAAATTTACAAGCCTATATGCTAGGGACCATGCTTCAAATTGCTCTCAGACACCCAAAAAACTAAATATAACCACACACATAGCCCAGTGGCATGATTTGCTCACTCCTGCCTGTGCCAACGAAGCAGCTTGTTCAGCCTGAATAACAGCATGGGACATCCTCCACGCTGGGTTTTCCTCTCCAGGGATGGAGAGACTCCTTCACAAACAGTGACACCCTTGCAGGATGCCTGCAGCCCACCTGGAAAGGTCACAGCTACTGTTTGGCTCACAGAATCCCAGAATCATTGAGGTTGAGAAGACCTTCAAAGTCATTGAATTCAACCTGTGCCTGGTCCACACCTTGTCCCCAGCCCAGAGCATTGAGTGTCACATCCATCATTCCTTGGACACCTCCAGGGGTGGGGACTCCAAACCTCTCTGGGCAGCCCCTTCGAACGACTGTCAGCCTTCTCCATGAAGAAATTCCTCTTGATGTCCAACCTGAACCTTCCCTGGTGCAGCTTGATGCCATTTCCTTTTGTCCTGTCCCTTGTTTGCTGGAAGAAGAGGCCCTTGGCTGGCTGCACAGTGTGCACAGGTAAACAACACCAGCTCTAGAGCAGAACGTCCCAGAAGAATGCTGGGTCTCTCCTTTTCCTAAATAGACTGGTACAATTCTGAACTGGATAAGAGAAAACAGGTCCAGGGTAGGACCTTGCCAGAAGGGCATTGTTGAAGGAGGAAACTGAGGAAGCAGACATTGGTAGGAGGTGGAAACTGGAACCTGTCCTGATAGCCTGTTTTTTTTTGCCAAGTGCTCTGCTGAGCTGGGCATCCCTGATGTACATTACAGGCAGTGTGACACTGACTCCACAGCTCAGTGCTGGTCCCTGCTCAGAGCCTGGACTCACAAGTTCTCTGCTCCCTTGGGCAGCCTGGCCCTTCTGAGCCTTCCTCAGGACTCCCAGAAGCACCGTGGCCATCCCATGCTATATTATTTCTAACAGCAGAGCTCTTTGCAGAGCATCACCATTTCTTTATTTCATTCTTAGTTTGTTTGGTAAAAGATGGTGGAGCATGGCAAACACTAAAAAGAGAATAGTCTGAAATTTCAAACTTGTTTTTCCAGCACTATTTGTCTATTTAAGGATGCAGAGGTGAGTAAAAGCCTCCATGAAATGAGTAAATCAGAGTGCATCATTTGGCCCCTGGTAAAACAAGGCAGTTTGAACGCTCAGTCTGGGTGGATTTGGTTTCCTGCTGTTTTCAGTGCTCACGGATGCAGGATCTCTTCCCTGCCTTCTTTCCCCAAACTGCTTCTAACCCAGTAACCTCTTTTCTTCTTCCTTTGACTGCCCCCACAGCTAGATTCTTTTTAGCTTTGGACGCACTCACATTCTAGGGATGTCCAGAAAAAATTAACCAGTTAAGTCATCCAAAGCCCAGAGCATAGTTAACATTCATTTAGAGCATGAAAAGAGCAACACACCTTCGTGGGGCTTTGCCAATTACACGGTGTTTCAGCCAAATGCAAATCATGCCAGAATGAAAATTCCAAACTGTGCATTATGTTCATTTCTAAACCCTGTTAACTTAATTAACTCTTGGTTAAATGTGCACTGATCTCAGACATAAAGCATGTTTGATGAGGCATGAGGCATTTTTCATTAGGCAAAAGAAAGAATGTGGAATGTGCAAACCATTTGAAACAAGAGAGAAAACTCCCTTGAATTGTGTACAACTCACACCCAATTTGTGGTCAGTGAAGGTTTATTTTCTACTTGTACTTTGTAATTCTCTTGTCAGTTTTACTTGGATCACAAAGCCTCATTTGAGCAACTCTATCCATCAGATGTGGAAGACAATATTCTGCATTGTCAGTAGCATTTAAAATGCAAGAGAGGTAATATGAAAAATGAATAAACCATCCAACACCATTTGTATTTAACCTGTGCTGCCACTGCTAAATCCACATCAGGTGGCTGCTTGGTGAAATTATTGGAGGCACAAGTCCAGATCCTCAGATCCTGTACCCAGCAGGCAGACATCCATTGCTAAAAATAAATAAATAGCAGGGAAGGGGCTTATCATTCTTAGCAGAGCTGGGCATTTTTTAGTGAGCACAGATCCACACCAGAAATATCTACAAGAAGATGCACTTCAGTAAGTGCTGAAAACTTTTTTGTTTATAAATTGATTATTATCTCAGGATATTTTGCAGCTTTTTGTTTTTGTGAAAGAAAGAAAGAAAGAAAGAAAGAAAGAAAGAAAGAAAGAAAGAAAGAAAGAAAGAAAGAAAGAAAGAAAGAAAGAAAGAAAGAAAGAAAGAAAAGAAAGACGTCAAAAATCCAAACCTGATACCTGAATGTGGTGCACACTAAGGCAGAGAATTCCAGGTTGGCAGTAGGAAAGTTATCTGGCTGCCTCCCAAAACAGGTGCCATAAAACCAAATTGTTATTTCCAAGGAAGACAGACATTCCTAACTGTATTAATAGGAATTAAATGAGATAACAACTCTGCTCTGTCCAAGAAATGACGCAGCAAAAATCTCCTTCCCCCCAGAATTCTGAGGCAACTTCTAAAAATCACAGCTGGACACATCTGTCCTCATTTCTCTACACAAACTGAGTTCTGAAGGCAGCTAAAAGAGCAATATCAAACTGACATCACCCACATTTTGCACCCCTCACCCAGGGCTGCAGAATAACCCACAGGTGAGTAACATCCTCTTGCTGGCACAGAGAGGCTTCCAGAGCACAGAGAGCACTGCACTGACACTGACAAACATGCAAGCAGGGCAGCCTGTAGCCATTTTCCTGTCATTAGGTATGGTAACGAACAAGAAGAGACAGACACCATGACAGGCCCAAAAATAGAATCCCTGAGTTAAACAGAGTTATGGTGTCTGGCTGTGGGCTGTATTTCCTATGGCCAGCCAGTTGCCAGCACAGTAAAATTCAGCTTTCCTCTGTGCTGAGCTGAGAGGAGATGCTCCCTCAGAACAGAAACATTCACACTCTGGAAGGCTACACCATCTCTGCCTTTTAGCATCAGCAAGTCCAGAAAAACTCCAAAGGGCATTTTGATTTCTGTTTCTCTTTTGTGATTGCAGAGGTGGGCAGAGCAGTGGGAGAGCTCCCGTGCTTATTTCTGCTGCAGCTTCCTTTGGTGTACAATTTACTCCATCCCACCACTGCTTCCATCTCTGCATTCCCTGCTCAGGAAGGCCCTGAACATAGAATTTCCCATGCGCCTGAGTGACCACAGCCAGTTTATGCAGCACTCTGTGAGCACAGAGCACAGAGCTGAAGGGTTACCTCTGCTGCTCATCCCAAGCCTGCTCCTCCTCCCAACACCCCCTAGTTATTTATTCTCTAGATATATTTCCATATTTTAAAACAGCATCTAGTTATCTTGTCAAAAGTTACAGTAATTTCACAACCATATGGCGCAATGGATTATAAGGTTCTGGGTTGTCAGCAATTTCCCGAACTTTGTCCACATATAAGGCGCACTGGACTATAAGGCGCACTTTTTTTTTGTAGTGAGGATCCGCATGCAACAAAGTTACAAATTAGTAACAGAATTGCACGATTGCGGGGTTTACTGGCAGGTGCTCAATTTGCAAGCATTTTTCACAGATCGGCGCAGCCTTCAAACTCAGCCCCAGGTGCCCTCCCCATGCCGTGGGCCCCGGCACTCCCACCCCGCCCCCAGCGCTGGCTGCTGCAGCTTGGCTCGGCTCGTTGCTGGCACTTCCGAGTTGGCAAATTTCTGAACTTTGTCCATATATAAGGTGCACCGGATTGTAAGGTGCACTCCCGGGTTTCGATTAAAATTTAATCAAAAGGGTGTGCCTTATAGTCATGAAATTACTGTACTTTTAATTTGCTTCTTCATAAAACAGACCAGCACATCCCACCTTTCCTGCAACTCAGTACCAGCAGATGTTTGCTCAATATTTGCCCGTGACAATTTCTGCTGATACAACACACGTTACTTCAAAGTAGCCCTTTGAACCTGAATTGGACTACAAGCCTCGTACACACACTTTAATTTTGCATACTAGAAGATGCTTGGTTTAGCATGGAGTCAATTTGCATACTGATAGATCTCTTCCCCTTCCAGTCACAATATAAAATGTTAACATACTGCTGTCTTAATTCAGTGTACGTCAAATCTGATTCCTTTTGATACATTCAGCCACCTACTGTCACTTTAATGCATTTTCCCTGCACATTCACACACCCTGTTTCATGTGAGAACATTTACACTGGCACTTGGTTCAGTTAATTTTTTCCCCCAAAACTGAAATATTCAAATAGAGGTGTATTCATCTTTTCAAAAGAGTTAACATTTTCAAGTTAGGGAAATGGAGAAAGAGGAACTATTCTATTTTCACAACAATTGAGTCAGAAATAGTTTTACACTGAAACTTCAAAGTTAATCAGTCGTTTTTTTATCTTGTGTGAATATCTACTCCATTTAGGTGAAAATACATAGGTGCTCAAAATTTACCATAGGAAAATAAGACCAGGGAAAGAAATAAAAAAGATACAAGTACATGTATCCTGTGTCACAGCAGGGGAACTTCTCATCCAGTCCTGGCAGCAAACAATGACAGTAAAAAGACAGAAAGAAAAGAAAATTACACGGAGATAAAAAAGTTCATACAGAAGTGCATGATGTTTATATCCCATATATCCCAGTCTCACATCCAATCCACCAACAGCATTTTCCTCTGGAAGCTAGGGAGGACGTTTATCTGCATCAAAGCACCCATCTGACTTTTTAGTAAGATAAATATTCCTCTTTCGGGCATTTAATGGGTTCATTTGGTAACATAATTTAATTACTTCTAGTTCCTCAACTTCCCTGATACAAACGATGGCTTCTTGGCACCAGCCATGCCTGGCTGTACAGGTGCATGAAATTGCATTGCTCAGGCTGATTCTAACAGGAACCTTCTCAAAAAGCTGCCCATGTACATGCTGTGGGAGCCTTCCCACAGAGAAGAGCCCAGGGAGGAGCTGGAGCTGCTGCAGAGAGCCCAGAGGAGGCAGCAGGATGAGCAGAGGGATGGAGCAGCTCTGCTGGGAGGAAAGGCTGCCACAGCTGGGATTGTTCAGCCTGCACAGGAGAAGCTTTGGCCTGAGCTCAGGGTGGCCTTGCAGGGCCTGAAGGGAGACACGAAGAAAGATGGAGAGAGAAAATTTACAAGGGTCTAGAGTGACAGAAGAAGGGGGAATGCCTTCAAACTGAAAGAAAATAGAGTTAGATGAGGTATTACGAAAAAATTATTTTCTGCAAGAGTGATGAGGCATTAGAAGCAGCTTCCCAGAGAATATGGTGCTGCACCATCCCTGGAAGTGTCCAAGACCAGGCAGCATTGTGCTTGGAGAAACCTGGGTTAGTGGAAGCTGTCCCTGCCCATGGCAGGGAGATGGAACAAGATGATTTTAAATGTCCCTTCCAAACCTTCCATGATTCTTAGATAAATACTACACAAATACATGTACAGTACAATCTTCTGAATCCCTTCTGTGGCAAAAAAATAATCCCAGCAACAGCAAAACCAAAACATATCCTCCTCCATAAAATAAAGAAAGAGGAAAGGATTAAGATGATGAGAACGCTACCACTTAGTTTCACTGATCCTTCAATGTATTAAGCACAAGGGCTGCTGTCCTTCTTCCTCAAAGCTTTTAAGATTGCACAACCACTTAAACGAGCACTGAGAGTTTTGTTTACTCAAATGCATTTCCAGTAATGGCAGAACATGGGGAAAGAGCCAGAAAAGACACAAAATTCTCATTCCAATTTTGCCTCCCCACTGGTGTTACCACTGAGGCTAAACCTGCAAGCAGAGACCATCACCCATGCCAGCAGGGCACTGGGACCTGTCAGATTCGCTGCCCCTGACTCCCAGATTGATTTTGTGTGGGTTACAATACAGGATGTGATATCACCATCTGTTGAGAGTGAATGCAGTGATCCTGATCTCCGTGGGAGATATTCTGCTAATGGGCCATCCATTGAAACCAGCTGGGGCAGTGTTCTTTATTTCCAAAGGGGACATCTCCTGTTCATGGCCAGATTTTATAAACCAGCTGGGGCAGTGTTCTTTATCTTTTCACAACCCATCCTTCCTGCAGGGAGTTCTCTCCTGCTCATGGCCATTGAGTCCCACTGTGTGACTGATAAAATTACTTCATCCCATGGGGAGATGGTCCAGCCAAGAGGAAGAGCCCAAAATTTCTTACCAAGTTAAAAGAAGAGGTTTCAGGACACTAAGGTAACCCTTTCTTCACTAGACTCCAGAGGGAAACCAGATTTCTTCACATCACCATTAGATCTTTGAAAGAAAACTGCCCCTTGTCCAGGAGCACTGCTCCAACTGAAGCACATCTGTCACTGCAGGAGGATGCAGCCACCATTGAATGGCACTGCTGCCAACGCCCTGACTGATGGGGTGTCAGGCTGTACTCTGACTTTGCCAGGATTTGGGGTTTGTTTCTTTGTAGCACTGTATTTCTATTTTAATTTCCCTAGTAAAGAACTGTTATTCCTAATTCCCATATCTTTGCCTGAGAGCCTCTTGATTTCAAAATTATAGTAATTTAGAAGGAAGGAGCTTACATTCTCCATTTCAAAGAGAGGCTCCTGCCTTTCTTAGCAGACACCTGTCCCCCAAACTAAGACATTTTGTTTCTCCCATTTCTGGGTCAGTGAGTTCCAAAACGTGGCCATTTTCCAGGCAAGTATGACCTGCAGCAGACTCTGCCTGTGAATCCAGTGTGCTCTAGCTGTAAGTGGGGGGAAAGAACAGGATTTGGTGCTGAGCTTTGTCATTAGCATTTATCTGTGCACATGCACATGCACTTGCCCTCCAAAATTTCACCTTGGAGGAGAAAACATTCCCTTGGAGACAGAAAGGGTTAGGAAGCACAGAATATCTCCTCATTATAATACTGACAGGTTTCTGGCCTTGAGCTCTATTCTTTCCTTTCAGTAAGCATTTCCTATGGGTTTGAAAGGAAGAGGTAAAACTAAGTTTACAATGTATTTGTGTGTGAAAAGAACGTGTGAAAATGGAGTCTATAAAACAGGAGTGGTCCCAAGATTTCACATCTTCATTAATAAACCATCTTCTTCAACTAAGAAGCCTCTGTGGAATAGTGAAAATGTATCAGATTCCCTGAGTCAGTTTTAGCTGATTTCATCTGGGATTTTTTGTAGCGTTTTAAATAAGGTAATTCAGCTTCACCCCTTGTCAAATCCCATGAATTTAGACAATACCTCATAAGCCTTTAGAGAGTAATCAGAGATGTAATTGCAGTGTTTTGTTAAGTTACCTTTGTGACTAAAAAAGGGGCAGCAACTCAACTGCTCAGTGCTCCATAAAATCAGAGTTGGAGAAGACCTTCAGGATCACCCAGTTCCATTGTCACCTCAACAACACCATCATCCTCCCAAAAAACCATGTCCCCAAGGGCCACGTCCAGACACCTCTGGAACACTGAAGATGATGACTCCAAATCTCTGGGCAACTCATTCCAATGCCCGATCACCGTTTCAGTGAAATGTTTTTTCTAATACCTAAACAGAATAAATAGTCACAGCCCCCTCAGTTCTTCCTCATAGAATGAGATGTTTCCAGACCCTTCCCCAGCCCTTCTTTGGCCGCAGGCTGCTCAGTTCTGCTGTTTACAAAAATGGCCTGTTAGGCCTTCTTTTCTTCAGTGTTGATTTCTAGAAGACTGAGTTCAGATGGAAAAAAGGCACAAGCAGAGGGAAAAACATTCAGACAGATATTAATAGCAATTCTCAACCCAACAACATGCTAAAGGGGTTGCAGCAAGACCTTTGAGTCATCAGGTTGTTCTCCTAAAGACATATTTGTTCAGACTTCCATCCTTTCTCTACTTATCTGGCAAGAAATGGCTCCACAAGGAAACAAAGTGAGAGCAATGCTGGACAAACATTGATCTTTTACACTCAGTCAGCAGGACATGGGCTGGTAAGGCTCTTGAGACAAATGCTGCTCTGCTGCCCACCAGCAGAACTGTGCTTTCTACCAAAATAACACAGGAATTCATTTATTTGTAAGTCACCTTTTTTCATTCTACCATTTAGGTCATAAATGATACTCATGGAATCGCAGAATGGTTTGGGCTGGAAGGGGCATAAAGGACCATCCAGTTCCAAATGCCTGCTATGTGCAGGGACATCTTCTACTAGACCAGGTTACTCAGAGTCACATCCAGCCTGACCTTGGAGACTTCCAGGGATTGGGAATCCACAAATGGGATTCATAGAAACAAATGAAAAATGGGATTTCTCCCATTTGAGAGAGTGAACTTTGAGTGGTATCACAGGACCCATCCCTAGGGCAGTCTTGTCCCAGCTTCATGTTTGAGAAGGACCTGGTCTCCTCTGAGCTGGAGTATGTGTCTGTCCCTGGCCAAAATCATGCCCTAGAGCCCAGTGAGAGCCAGGCAGTGTTTGCACAGTCAGCACAGGACAGCCTGGCACTCCACCTCCCTCCCTGCTGCTGCTTTATTTACCACAGGAGATGTGGCCACTGAGCCCGATCTAACAACCATTTAAGTTGGCTGCAATCATTCTGCTCACTCCGATGCAACTTTGATTACCTTAAGCAAATTGGAAAAAGGCCAGGTGGAACAGAAAGCGCTCTTACCCTCGTTTTGAGAGAGTGATTAACCTACATAAGAACATTTCTCATGAACATTATCAACATCTAACCTCACTTCTCCTATCACAGGGTGATAGGATCAGAGATTTTGGCATTGTCTTCACTACCCTGAGCTGTCCTAAGCTTACCTTTTAGAAGGTTAGCTGAGGAGTGGACTGAGAGACAACAGAGTAGGGAAATGACCACAACTCTTCCCAATGTATTCCAACAATCATATCAGCCCTGGCTACCTTTGGCCTGGGAGACGTCTGAAAATTAAACTGTTTTAAGCACTCTAGCATTCAAGGCCAGAGCTTCCAGATGTCATTGCAATTTCCTGAAATTAGCCAAGTTTTTCTGCAAGTGTACACTTATTTCATGTTAAAATAATTCTTGAAAGCTAAACATTGTCTATGATAAGCAAAATAGATCCTGATTTTCTGTTTATCCACAGTGAAGTGCATTTCCAGGATGTCAGATTACCTGGGAGCATTCTTTAATGTTTTTATCTGAGGTTTAATTTGTCACAATCCTTCTGGCACAGAGACTGGGTGACACACAGTTTGAGCCATGATCTCACCAGTGCTGATTGTAGACTACTGTTCTGAACCACAGTTCAACAACTAAAGCAGTTCCCTCTGCCCCAGGTTGGAAGTGGAAATGCAAACTTAGTGCCAATCAAGAAAACCTTTTTAATGCAGAGGAAATCACTAGAGAGTCTTAAAGAGTCTCGTGAGGGAGGTGATTCTGCACCTCTGTTCTACTCTGGTGAGATCTCACCTGGAGTATTGCATCCTTCTCTGGAGTCCTCAGTTCAAGAAAAATCATGGACCTGTTGGAGCAGGTCCCGAGAAGAGCTAGTAGTGATGGACAGGAGATAATGGTTTTAAACTAAAAGATTCACATTGGATAGAAGAAAAAAAATAATTGTACAAGGGTGGATATGCTTCCCAGAGAGATGTGGATGCCAGATCCCTGGAACACTCAAGGTCAGGCTGGATGGGACTCTGAGCAGCCTGATCTGGTTGAAGCTGCCCTTGATCATTGCAGGGTTGGACTAGATCACCTTGCAAGGTCTCTTCCAGTCCAAACCATTCTATTATTCCACAATTTAATTTCTCACCTCTTCTTGAGCACTGGGAGCTTTGCAGCCTTTGAGATCCAGACCCTTTTTGGGCTGCAGGTACTTTGCTGGACGTGCCCCCTTCCAGCTCCTTTAGCAGTCATCACACATCACCCAGAGCAGGTGACTTCTCCTCCCTCCCCCTCTCTGGCAGTCCACATACATTTGAAACTCTACTTAGCATTGCCTCTTTTTTCTGAGACACAGCACAGGTTCATAAACAGTCCTCGGTGTTTGTAACCTGATCAGACACATGGGAATTTTCAGTTATCAGAACAAAATTGACAGCAGTTTTAATAAACACAGGATAGCACAGCCTTTTACCAGCCCTATTTCCAGTAGGAAATGCATGGCATTCCCCACACAGTTCAAATATTGAAGAGACTAAACAAGAGGATGAGGTAGCAATAGTTCAAAATCTAAAAAAAAAACCTCCAAACCCCCCAACTCAACAAAAACCCACCACAATCAAACAAAAAAGTAGAACTAGATCATGAGTTTTGCTTGGCTTCAGAATAATTATACATTGAACGAGCTGATTTCCAAAGCTCATGGACACCTCTGCTCTGAAGGACTGGTTGAAAAAAAATTTCCCAGTTTGGGTATTATCCAGAGCATGCAGAGAGACAGAAAGATGGGGCATTAATCCCACTCTAGGGT
Organism: Sialia sialis; assembly: GCA_009812075.1. Taxonomy (NCBI): domain Eukaryota; kingdom Metazoa; phylum Chordata; class Aves; order Passeriformes; family Turdidae; genus Sialia; species Sialia sialis. Next base: position 28,716,047 of record VRYO01001681.1, on the reverse strand, counting down.
CATATACTACACTTATGCTCCTGACACACCTGTCACAAGAAACCAACTTTTTATATGGAAAAGTAACACTAAGACTATACTAATATATTTTTCTATGCTTAATGAGGCTTAGCTACAGAGAGAAACATAGGGTGGAAGCTCTCTGCAGACCATTAAATATCTGAAGGACTCAATGATCTGAAAAGAAATACAGGGAAATGAGAGTGACAGCTGATCAAAGGGTAAAAATATCAATTATAAAAATGATGCTTTGGTCTCTGAAAGGTGAAACTGTCCAGGCAGATCAACTCATCAAAACATTTTAGGTTTACCATGCCTTTTTAAAAAGTGCACTCACCAGGTGAATATCTCTCAAAAACTATCATGGTTTAACATAAATATTCAGGAAAGAAGCTATTAAATCTCAGCATTAATTTTGGGGTATGGGGGGTTGTTTTCTTTTTTGTTTGTTTTTTGTTTTTACAGAATCAGAGAATCATCAGGGTTAGAGGAGATACTCAGAATTATCCAGAATTATGCCACCCTCACCCCAGCACCACCAGGGTCACCCCTAAACCGTGTCCCCAAATGCCACTTGACAAAGACTTCACCTAGAAATGACCTTGATCATCCACAAGAGGATAAACTTTAAAGAATGACTGGCTTCAGTCATCCACTAGCCTAAAAGATTAATCTGAAATATTTGTGAATGCTTTAATATAAAACACCTGGGATCAAGGAGGAATTTTAAGAAGAAATTCAACTGCTTTAAAAAGCTGCTACAAATCCAGAAATAAAACCCCGCCCTCAGAAACAACAGTGGTTTTCTTCATTCTATCTATACATCTAAATCCAGGAAGCTAAAGGAGCATCTTAGAAGAAACAGATCACAATTATTTTCAAAAGGAAAAGAATAAACAAAAGTAGAGGAACTGGCAACATTTTCCTGCGAAATATATTAATTTTCCAATGGCAAATACTGATTTTTGACATCAAAATGCTCTGGGATTGCAATCATCAGCCCATGTTTTCCTCAAATTGAAGAAAATAAACAAGAAATTTTAACATTGAACAATTTTCACAAGTCATTAATTTAAAAACTTTAACATGAAAGACTTTGCAAATGAAAGAAACAAAGCATCAAACTCTGTTCCAGTATTTCTCAATGTATCTTTTCAAGAATTCAAAAGAGTGTTCTATTTTCTACCTGGCTTTGTTTGAACTTTGCCAATGAAATAAAATTTTAAAAGCACTTGTTTAATGACCCTCAATCTTTTACAAGGTCAGATGCCCACTGTTCATATTATTCAGATTGAGAAGGGTAAGATTTGCCAGCCCTGCTCCTTGTGGGGAGCTGGACCAGGAGAATTCTAAAGGTTCTTTACTCCATTAATGATCCTGGGAGTCTGTGAATAAAACTCCTGCCTCTTCAGAAATTGTTCCCAGCTATCTTAGCTGGGCACATGGTATCAATTACCCTAATACTCCAGCTCTTTGCAATCTTTAATATATTTATTTTCACAATCCTTTTGAGAGGCAAGGAAGTCTATTATCCCTATTTTATAGATAGAGGACTCAGGTATGGAAATTTAAATAGTTTCTGCTAAATATTTCTATTCTGTTCCTCATGCTCAGGGTTCTTTGGGTGCTGAACATATGTGAACATTTATGCAAAAAATACCAAAAATGTGCTTAAGTCCTCTTGAGTAATTTCATTTTCATAATTTCATACCTCAAAACTGCAATAATTTCATAGGACTGGGAAGTTTCCTTTTGGGCATTTTTATTTAAATACCTGAAAAATGCCCTTACAGCTCATGTCAGGACAGCATCTTGTGATTTGATAACCTACCCTGGACTCAGCCAAAGCCAAACACTTAATCAAGCAGCATGATCATCTGAATGGTCTCATAAATACATTGGCAATTTGTAGATTTTATTTCATAGACATCACAGAGGTGCAGACGTTTCCTGATATCACTGGCATCACCTTGGTATGAAATACAGGTTAGTAACTCTACTCAGAAGGAGGAAATGAAGTATGAGTGTTCTTAGCAAGAGAATCAATGACAAATTACAACACAGAAATTAAAACAATTCCATAAGAGTTCCAGTCACATGGCTCATCTAAATAATTCCAGAAGGGCTCCCCAGATTTGTGATCCCAAAAGAATATCAGCAGGTGAGCAAAATAAACTGAAGTCATGATGAAAGAAAAAATAAAAAGATAAAATATCCTAAAACTTTATCAAAAAAACCCCACAATTAAATGCAACACCTCCTTCTGAAACTGTGAGCAATTCAAGGCCAGCAAAGATCAGGACATTTCTTCCTGGAAAGGGAGCTCAGGCCTTGACAGGGGCTGCCCAGGGAGGTCTGCAGTGCCCATCCCTGCAGGTGCCACCTGGAGGTGGCACTCAGTGCTCTGGGCTGGGGACGAGGTGGGGATGGGCACAGCTTGGACTGCATGGTCTTGGAGGTGTTTTCCAACCTCAGTGATTCTGTAATTCCGATTATGTGATTTAACTAGAGACACTTTGCATAGTTCTAGCAGTAGAGGCACTTTTCTCTTTAACACTCAGTGGGTCTAAACTTTTACTGCAAATACATCATAAAAACAATGGAGTGGGGAATGTAAATGTGGACAGGTTAGCAGGGAAGAAGATCTACACTGAGCCTCTACAAGCTCAGTGATATTTTCTCCTCTTGACTTACTCAAACCTTAATCACAACCCCTCACTATGTTTATATCCCCAGGAGCAATATTCCTTTGCTTTAGCACACTCTGCTCTATTTGTGGCACATTGTTTTAAAAATATTTTAAAGGAGGCACTCAGCATGCTGCTAAGACTCCTTCCATCAAAGTTGGAACAACACAGTTCTCACAGAAAGAGTTCACTCCATTTCGTGTTCAATCTCCTGAGTAGTGTGAATTTATTAACAGCTTTGAAGTGGTAAAAAATGTGATCTATATGTATGTGTGTACAGATGATCCAAACAGTACAAAAAAACATCCAGGAAATCAATAAAGTAGCTTTTTAACAAATGCATTTCCAGCCGATCAAAAGAATCGCCTAACGGCTACACAGGGCTGATCTAACACTCATTACATTATCATTTCAAGGAAACATCCTTTGCAGCTGAAAGGTGAAGTCTTTCTGTAATGAGCTCCTTCTCAGTCAGCAGCAAGAGCCCTTTTTGTGGTGCTGAGACAAAATAAATATGTGACAAACACCAGGGAGGAATTATTCTCTGCAAACAAATGTTTTTCTGCATGCAAGGATTCTGGCTTGGATTGGGTTTGCTGCTTGGAAGTGAGGAATCCTAAAGAGAAGGGAGTCTTTAATGTAGGGTTTTCTCATTAAAAGAAGGACAATTTAATTACAATAATTTCCAGACTA
>VRYO01001681.1:28695925-28711667 GCA_009812075.1 Sialia sialis | reverse complement strand
CTTATATATGGACAAAGTTCAGAAATTTGTCAACAGCCTGGAAGTGTGCCTTATAATCCGGTGCACCTTATAGCTGTGAAATTGCTGTAACCAGTGGTGGCCCATGAGAGATGGTGGACCCTGGATGGATGCCACACACCTGCCAAAGCCTTTCTATCCCTCCCTTCCACAGCTGGACAGGGGAGAGAAAATATAGCAAAATTCATCTGTCGAGGAAGAGAGAGATCACTCACCAAATACCAACATGGGCAACACAACTTGGTGATATTAATTGTAATTTTTGGCAACAAAATCAGAGCTGGGTAATGAGAAGTGAGATGAACCCTTAAAAACACCTTTTCCCCACCCTTCACACCTTCTCTCGCACAGCAGCACAGGGAAATGGGGAATTGGAGGTGACAGACAGTTCATCACACTTTGTTCAATTTCTCTCCACCACATTCCTCAAAAGATTCTCTAAAAGCAAAACCACTTCCTAGAAGCTCCTGCTGTGTAAACAAGCACCTATTACAAATGACCACAACACACTCAAAATTTTCTGGGAATTGGACTTTTTTTTAAAGCAAGGACAGTGGCTGGAGGCCACCACATTGCCTCATAGTTCATTCTAAAGTAGCAAGGAAATTCAGTATCCTCCAGCTGTCTTTGGATACACAATCAAATTAGACTTTCAAAGGAAAGTGCTGGTTTCACAAAGTACCGCTGGCTCTGAACTTGTCAGTTCAAATCACCTGCAGCCATTACCAAAATCTGTGCAAATTGGGGTAGCCATGGACCATAATACAGGAAACAACAAAATTTTTCCATGGCATTCATTAGGGGATTACTGATAAAGTTATTGATGTAAACTCAGGCAGGCTGAGGCTGAGTACTCTGTTCTTCATAGTGACTTTTTCTCAGGAGTAAAGTGGCTTTCCATAAAAATTTTATTGGCACAAGAGCCTTCCCACAGGGACCATCAAGAAAATCAGGAAATCTTGTCCCTCACAGTGCTTCAAGGGGAGTCAGGAGATCCCTTCTTCATGAGGGGAATCACAACCTCTCAGAAATAAGCACAACACCAGGATTCATCTCTTCTGATATTCCTTGTCTTCACTGATGATGTCTGAAACTCTCCAGTCCAGCCTTGTCTGACACCAGATGGATTAACTGGCACGATTTTAGGGAATGATTTCTCTGACCAAACTGAATGACTTACTCTTGAAAAGAAAAAACACATGTTAGAAATATCTATTTCTCTTGTTTTGTCATTAGAAGATGAAATGGCTCAGGGGCAGGCATTTACCATGGAGATGGTGTGGGATGGGCTAAATAAAAAAGAAATAACAGCCTTCCCAGAGATTCCAAAACCAGCAGGGAAAAGGAAATCTCTTTAAATCTTTTTTCCCCTCCCTTGTCTCTCTGAAATCTGGCTTTTCACAAGCACAGCTCTCCATTCCAAACTTCTCATCAGCTTCCAGTAAGAACTGGATACCATTTTCTACTCTACTCATATTTTTGTTGATGTGTTGACATAACAGACCTGCCTATTTCTTTTCCCCATCATCCCTTTTAAACTTTTCTTAACCCTTTTTATTTTTTATTTTTTCCCATTTCTTTCTTTTTACCATCAGCCTTCAGCTGCCTCAAAGAGTTTCAGAGGATGCTAGAGGAAGAAGGTACTAAAAAAATATGAAGAGAGGCAAAGGGAGGAGGGAAAAAAGTGAGTTTTATAATGTCTTTAAGACACCAGGCTGTCTTTTTACCTTTCCCTGGGGGACTGGAGCAACTTTTTGCTTTAATCAGCTGTGGATTACAAAAATCAAGCAAAAAACCCCCAAAACAAAACCAAATGTGTAGCCAGAAATTTCCTCACACTCAAAACAGGAAATTAATGTTTGGCCTCAAATTGTACATGGAGTTTGTTGTGGATCACAGGAAGATCCTTTGGCCTCCAAGTGTTTTTGTCAGAAAACAGACTCAAAATAAATAAATAAATAAATAAAAGCTTTCACTTCCAGTACTTAAAATCAGAGGGAAAACCACTAAGGTGATGCAGGCCCCGCACTTTCCTCCTATATTTTATTTCTTTCTTGAAGTTTTTGAATGAGGAATATACCCGCCTCCCCAGCCCCCAGTTCAGGTTACTCTAAATGAGGTACTGAAAATTGTAATTTAGGTGCTACAACCTGCAAGCTGGTAACTTTTCAATAAAGTTAATGTCAAAGTTGATGTCCTTGCTTGCAGTGCGAGATGCTGAAGCAGACTTTTGTTGCCTTCATTTTAGTCTTGCCTTGCCACAAAGAAGATTGTGCCTTTTAATATTTTTGTAATTTATGGCATGGCCCTGCACTGGCTAAATATCTCCTCAATTTTTATTTCCTGACCTGTCCCCGAGGCATTTGAATATGCAGGAATTTTCACACTCTCATTTTCTTCTACAGATGGCAGCTAACATTAAAATATTAACAACCGAGGGAAATAACCAAAACCTTTACCATTTGACTCTCCAACTCCACCCTTCCCAGAAGCATAGCTAATTTATATGATAATTAAAAGGAAATTGCAAAAATTTTCAGTTTCCCTGAAAGAGTCTCTGAGGTGAAAATATTGGCTATTACAATTTTTTGCAAGGGTGGGAACAATAACTCTCCATTTTAACACACTTTGGAAAGATTGCAATAGAGATTTCTGAAAATATATGAATGTGTTAAGGTATTCAGTGTATAAGAAGAACAAGAAATTCTAAATATGCAGATTAAATTGTGTAGTTTGAATAGTGAATCTGTGATAAACACTAACTTCTAAATAAAAATATAAGGGCAGTATGAAATAAACAGCTCATAATGAAGGGCACGTTCTCAGCCTGATTTTTCTCCTCTAATGCTGTTTTTTTGGGGGGATGGACATTTTAAAAATTACTATTCAAAGTTATAAACCAATTGTCACACACTGAGTCACACTTCTTCCCTTCCAGGCAAGTTTCTGAGCTTCCTGAGCACATCTGCTGCTGGCAAACACTGGGAAAGGTAAAGCAAACACGACTGAAAGGTGCTCTCTGCTCCAAGCAGTGTTTGCTGTTCCCCTGGCCAGCTGCCACCCCAGCCCAGGCAGATGGCATCCCAGCTGCTGTGTGACCACAGAAAAAGGGACAGTCACACCCAGCCCAGCAGGTAACACCTTATCAGCACCCCAGAAAATGCACCTTCCCTCCTGATCTAAAATAAAACTGCTCAGTAGGAACAGTGCAGCAAAATCTTCCTATAAAAACAAGTGGCAAGTCCATGTAAATTTGCCAGGCCACCGAGTTCTCTGTGATACCCTGAATTTTCATCCTATACTGATTTTCTACTTTTTTTTTTTTTTACATTCATAAAGTATTTAAACTGTTAAAAGTATCTTTTCCTATACGGCTTGTATGCACCTGCCACATAGTTTATAATTTATTATAATTTATCATTATTATTTATTATTAGAATTATGGCCTTCAAGACCAATCTGAATGGAGCTCTGAGCAATCTCACCCAGTGGAAGATTCCCTGCCCATGGCAGGGGAGTTGGATCTGGGTGATCTTTACAGACCCTTCCAAACACTTGATATGGTTTTATGATTCTTGGCAGTGGCAGCTGGGCAGTAAATGGTATGCAGGGCTAAAAGGTGCAATGTGGGATCAAAATCTGTCTGAGGGAACAGAGGAGATCAGCAAATGGGCAGAACACTCTGATTTTTCTTCTCTCTTTGCAGGGATGCTCCAAAGCCCAGTTCAGTCTTCCCGATGCATGGACAAAAGAGGCAGAGCTGACAGGAGCCCTCCTGAAAGCACTTTTGTCTCCACAAAATTCCATCTTCATTTTAATTTCTGCCCTTAAACTCAGCAAATGTAGGTGCCATTAGTTGGGAACTGGTGCTTCAAAAGGCTGTTTTGTCTTAACATATGAAATTTGCCCTTTACCATAATAATTTTCTGTTTTACCTTGCAACAATAAGAAAATAAGGCCTGAAGGTGTTTGTGAGAGAAATCAGTTTATTGGAAAAAATAAGGAATATGAGTGTGTGGTTTTCAAAAATAAGACATGCCTAGAGATTTAGAGAATCATATACAAGAAAAGGCAGAGATTTTGTAAAGAGTTTTCTTAAAGACAGCATTTTCTTTTCCATTTATGTACTAGCTAAAGGAATTAATAAAGGCTAATATTTATGTACTGCATATATTTCATAATACTTTGCATTACTTGGAAATAAAATGAATGTTGCATGTTCCACCAAACAAAGAAAAAATAATAGAGGCTTCATCTACAACAAATGAATCATCTCTTCAAAGGAAATTTTAGAGTTTAAAAAGGTGATAGGAGCTGAGCTGTAAAAATTACAGTCTCAAAATCAAAGCTATTTAATCTTGCCTTCATACAAGCTCATCAAAAGTAAATATCACTAAAATATGAACCTCAAAACAGGGTGTTTTGACCTTCCAGGCTGTACTTGAGTGGTGCTGCTCCCACCAACAGCTGCTCATCCCCTTTTCCAATATGACCTCCAAGTGCAAGGATTAGCAAGGTAAATATGAAATCTGCACTATTTCTAAAGAGTTTTGTGCAAGCAGACTGTGTCTGCAGTGCACACAGGTGTAAGAGCTCGATAAACAGACCCACAGCTGTCACCAGCTTGGAGTGCACAAACAGAGCAGGTTTTTGGGTATTTAACAACCACCTGAGCAACCAGTGCCACACAGCTCTGAAGTGACAGTGCTCAAAGCTGCCCTTGTCCCTTCTTGGAATTAAACATCACATGAAGCTCATTCAGAGCACTTTCCCCTGGGATTTGCAGCTGGCAGAGCAAGGCAAGTGTGATGTGCTGAGTACAACATTGGGAATGTCACCTTCTGCCATCAACTGGGGCCCTTCAGTTTTGCCTTACTGCAGGTTGGTGGAAAAGACCTGGGGGGAATTTGGCCACTGAGAATCATGTTCTATAATTTCCTGGTCACCATGTCACCATCAGGCAGTATTTGGTCTGTATCCCCAAAACTCAGGTTTTAGAGGTGAGAGTTTCAGAGATATTCCCAACAGGGAGTTCATCATTCAGGAAAAATTTGGGGCAGAGTAATTTATTGTCCCATTATGCATAGCAAGAGGAGGAGTATATATTTATATTTATATTTATATTTATATTTATATTTATATTTATATTTATATTTATATTTATCTCTGCTCTTCCTGTGGGATGGCAATGGGAAGGAGGAAGGTGGCAACGTTTTCTGCTAAGAGAGGATAACAACTGCACAAAGTACACAAGTCAGGCAAGTTTATAGTTTCAGGTGATTCTCAGCCCCAATTGGGCTCAAATGACAGACACCAAGAATATTTTACTGCCAACAGAATGGTACCTCTGGCATGTAGAAGTTCTGAGCTTTCTCAGCTATGCTGCAATGACCAATATGTTAATTTGAATGCAATCAAATAAATTTGATAATGGATAAAAGAGTAAAAAAAAAAAAATCTACTTTATGGTCAAAATCTGTATTCAAAATAAAGTATTTCCTTAAATTAAGAGAGTCTGGGTGCTGTGCCCAGCTCTGGCTCCTCAGCACAGCAGGGACAGGAGCTCCTGGAGCTGAGCAAGGGCCTGGAGCATCTCCGTGCCCAGGAAAGGCTGAGGGAGCTGGGGCTGCTCGGCCTGGAGAGGAGCCCAGGGGGTCCCTGGGTCTGTCTGTCTGTCCCTGTCTGTCTGTCTGTCCGTCCCTGTGCCCAGGCAGGCTCAGAGCAGTCCCAGGCTCTGCTCCAGGGCCCAGCAATGGCCCCAGAGCCACGGGCAGGGACTGAGCCCAGCAATTCCCCCTGCACAGGAGGCACAACTTCTGCCCTGGGCAGGGATCAGAGAGGGGCTGGAGTCTCCTCCCTGGGGATATTCCAGAATATTCCACCTGCACACAGCCCTGTGCTCTGTGCTCTGGGATGGCCCTGCTGGAGCAGGGAGGTGACACCAGGGACTCACTGTGGTCCCTTCCAGCCTGACCCAATCTGTGATTCTGTGAAAGAAACCAAAAATAAACCTCTTCTCTTTCCTCTCCCCAGCTTGCTTATCAAACCATGGCCAGGTAGGAATTACTGATTTTGTCACGCTGCTTCTGATCAGGATGCAAAGAAAATCCCAACAGGCGGGTTTCCTGAGGAATTAGCTCTGCATATACAATCCATTCAGTTCTGCAACAAAAGATTGATTTAAAACAGTAGGCGTGGAAGGCTGTCCAAAGATTCTTGTTCACAACTGCTTTCAAACCTCTGACACAACAATGCACCAGAATGGCCAGGCATTATTTGTTTAACTCTTGCTCTGGGTCCCTGCTGGGCCTACATTCATTTTTTGCCTTGGTCCCTGTGCCCTACATAGCATCCATTTATCTGCCGCTATCCAGCTCGGAGTTTTTCTGGATTTTATGTCAGCACTGCTTCAGATTAACTGCTCCCTATTCTTCCATGAGCCAGTTAATCACTGCACTGCTTATTCTATTACTGGGTAATCAAAAAATTAACAGCAATCATCCTATAATGGCAATTCTGTGGCATTGCATTAGTCAACTTCCTCTGTCCTGAGCTGCTCTTACACAAATTGCTCCTTCTTTAATAATTTAATCTATTTTTTTATACTTTGAAGTATCTCTCACATTTTGATCTTGACCTATAATGATTAGTTCAGGTAAATTATTTTCATAGCTATTCACATTTTTTAAAAAAAGAATCTTCTCATATTTGGAGTAGTTTCTTCTACCTAGACAATTTCATTCCCATTAGAAGTTTGTGTTGGACACCCAGGTGCTTTTGGTAATTAAGCATATTTGCTTTCCTCAAAACTGTTTCAAACACTCTTCAAGCAGTAATATGGAGGTTACCTTTGTAAATCTTCTCCTGCCCACAGTTAATGCAGCAGTGACAAATTTCCAGTAGCAAACAAGAGACTTGACATCAGTATTTCTAAACAGTTGCAGCTAATTACATGACAGGCCCTAATTAGAACAACAGCATGACCTTCTGTGTGTAGATGCTCACAAAACTACATGATGAATTCAAACAGAATTTCAAGAAGGCTGCTGACACAAAAACTTCCTTCCCACATCATACAGGCACACTCCACATCCCTTGGGATGTCTCAAACAAATTTGATGCTGCAGTAAAGTCATATATTATGCTAATAAGAGGGCTACAGATTTATTTTTTTTTTCCTAGACACCACTCAACTGAGCAATTGGTGGCTCCAGACTCTTTCATAGCACACATGAACAAAAAATTCAGGGCTGACTTTCCCACTATCAGGCAAGAAAAAAAAAAAATCCACTGATCCAATAAGTGATTGGAAGATGCTAAATTACAGAACCATAGAGCAGTTTGGGTTGGAGGGGATATGAATGATCATCCAGTGCCACCCCTGCCATGGCAGGGACACCTCCCACTGTCCCAGGCTGCTCCAGCTCCAATGTCCATCCTGGCCTTGGGCACTGCCAGGGATCCAGGGGCAGCCCCAGCTGCTCTGGGCACCCCGTGCCTGCCCACTCTCACAGGGAAGAATTCCTTCCTAAAACCAGACCTAAATTTCCCCTCTTTCAATTTGAAGCCATTGCTCATTGTCCTGTCACTCCAGCTCCTGGTGCAGAGTGCTTTTCTGACTTCCCTGAAGCCCCTTCAGACACTGAAAGGTTTCTCTGAGGTGTCCACACAACCTTCTGCTCTCCAGGCCGAGACACCAAGCAGATTCACAGAGTTTAGGAAACAGGGAATGACAGGACTTCTATAAACACTAGAAAACAAGTCTATATCCTAACCACACATATCTGACCACCTCGTTCTTGATGCTCTTCCCATTTTTAAAAGAAGGAAAGAGGACGGCAGGCAACTCAAATGCATCTATGATGTTAGGATTTGCCCCAAAACATCAGGAAGAGTTTCAGTTGAGTGCAGCATACACTAAAATCACTCTTCAAGGGTGCAGCTAAAAAGTTAAAATCTCTGCTAGTCAGCCCCTTAAAATGCAAATTAAAACAACCCCGCTGAAGTTATTGAAGGCAGCAATGGTTATTGGCTATTCTCCTCTACTGTTACATCTCATTTAGAAGGTGTCATGTGCTATTTGTAAAAAAATTAATTGTATCAGGGAACATATTGTATTTTTCTCATTTTAATTATTTTTTTAATATTATTTATGAATTAAGTAATTGAAGCATTTAGTCAACATGAATTTGAATTGTTTTTTCTCTCACTTAAAAATGGGTCTATTAGCAGAAATAAAAAACAGTTGCTTGACGTGACTTAGTGTATGACTGATCTTTTCAAGACAAATCTTGGAAACTTGAAGGAAAGAAGGGACTTCAAGGAAAACCTTTCTGTGCTGCTCGTTTTCATCATGAGTAACCTTAAACCACCCTAAACTGAAGCAAATATGCTTTAATTCTTGTCAAATGTGATTGCTTTACTACTCTGAACCTCTTATTAAAGATGCAGGGTAGATGAAAGAATTTGCAAATGTTATTAAAGGTGAAGTTGAATTAAAGAATGAAGACTCCAGTGCAGGGAGAGACTTAATAATTTACTGAGGGTCTGCAGAGGTTGTGGCTGCTTCCCTAAGCCTGATTCTATGTCCTGAACAGCAGCACTTTTATTATTTTCTGTTTAAATTGTATGAGAATTCCATGCAGAGAGAGAACACAGACCCTGCTGTATACCTGACAGCCATTTTCAAATTGCATTTAATGATATGACAAACGGTGTGTAATATCTGTGAGAATGATTTTAACGGGTTTGCTCAGTAATCCCATTATCTTGATTAGGCTACCATGATAAGCATCTTTTAAAAATCTTATTTGCTCCTGGATTTTCCTTTGTAGTTTCATTGCACTTTGAATTGAATTGCATGCATCATCTTTCTGCCACAGCCTCCTATTTTATTCCAGCAATTTTGGACGTTATTGCCCCCTTGGCATCCCCAGATGTGCACTTGCAGATTTCACTGCCTTGTTGGATGTGCTTTCCCCTGGGTCATTGCTGCATTAGGACAGATTCACTGCAGGAAAGAAATGGACACATTCAAGCTCTTCAAGCCTTAGAAAAAATGTGTTCTGCCTATGGTTGTGCAAAAATAAAACAAAATTAAGAGGCATACCTCTGGTGATATTACTCTCTAAGGATAGGGATTCTTAAATCTCCTGTGTAAGGAGTGGTTTCTGCTTGTGTTGTAACCAGGTAATGCACAGCCAGGAATTGTTGTGCACCACACCCCTGAGGAATCATGGAATCACACAGCAGAGAGACCCTACAAGCCTTCCCCTGCAGGATCCTGACAGGAGCAGGCACGTGCAGACTGCAGAATTCATAGTGACAGAAAAAAACCCCAGTGTTTTAGCACAGGTGTTATTCCAGCAGCATGGTCAGCAGCGCCTCCACAAGATGACCTGGAAAAGGATGTGATTCCTTCTGAGGGCACCAGGGATGGGATAAACTTCTTAAAAATGGACAGGCACACAGCTGCTCCAGCAGGCAGGACCCACAGGAAACACTGGGACTATGAACTGCTGGGGGTCCAGGGCTGGGAGCAGGAAGAGCACAAAAATGATCAACTTACATCAGCTGGAAGTGCACCATGAGACTTTTCAAAATATCCTAGAATATCCTGATTTGCAAGGGCTCCATAAAGATATTACAGGCCAACTCCTGACCCTGCAAGGGACACCCCAAGAATCCCACTCTGTACCTAAAAATATTGTCCAGACATTTTTGAAAGCCAGTAAATAACTTCCCCAAAAAAAACATCATGAATGAGGATGCTGAGCAGGAATTCAGAGATCTGTTGAGGACATGTGCACAGGACTGTGAGGTATGACTGGTACCTCAGAAGAAACTGCAAGGAAAATGCTGGGGGAGCCAAAGAAGCGAAATCACCACAGGGAGCACTCCTAGAAACTCTCAGGCTGCCCTGCTTGTGGTTACTTAGGATGCCACACACGAGGTAAATCTGCACCTCATACAGAAAGCAAACCTTTGGCATCTTCTTAACTGCCTAGAAGGACAGTTGTGTGATTTTATCTCAGATTTTGAGACATGAAAATGTGAGGGAAATGCAAGGAGATGCCAGTATTTCCATGGGAATAATCAGTCCCAGCAGGGAGAAGTTTTTCAGCTGTTCTGCTGAGAGCAGTGAGCACCAAACCTCTGCAAGCTTGGCATCCAGGTGGCTGCTCTTCAGTGCCAAGCTCTGCTGGGAAGTCTGGCTCACAGGACGGAGTTTTCTGGAGAGAACACTCTGATTTTCCTTCTGTCTTTGCAGGGATGCTCCAAAACACATTTCATTCTTAATGCATGGACAAAAGAGGCAGAACTGACACGAGCCCTCCTCAAAGCACTTTTGTCTCCACAAAATTCCATCTTCATTTTAATTTCTGCCCTTAAACTAAGCAAATTTAGGTGCCATTAGTTGAGAACTGGTGCTTCAAAAGGCTGTTTTGTCTTAACATATGAAATTTGCCCTTTACCATAATAATTTTCTCTTTTACCTAGCAACAAGAAGAGAAATAAGGCCTGAAGGTGTTTGTCGAGAGAAATCACAGGTTATTGGAATAAATAAGGAATATGAGTGTGTGGTTTTCAAAAATAAGAGATTTTAAAAATCCAGAGATTTAGAGAATCATGAACTGAGTTTTCAGGGCAGAACTACTATAAGCTTCACAATATTAATTTCTAATTAAAAACAAGTTTACCAAAAGTGGAAACACTCAATTAAAAAAGCAAAATTAGAAATCTCCTGCAGATGTACCGATGCCACAGCAGTCTGCAAACCCCTCTTGTTCTGAGTTCTGCATACTTATCAGCACACAGCCTCAGAGAGCTCACAAGATGATATTTCTAAGTTACACACTACTTCCCATGAGTGGTTTGCATTAAAACCAAGTCAGCAGCTGAGATGGGGATGACCTTTCGACTATAAGCACTGCTCCTCTCACAAGTAATTTCTCTAGAGCTACATTTCCCTGCTTTATCTTAGCAGATGATACTATTGCTACTGCCAACGCTGCTCTAAAATTCCTTTTATCTATTTTTGAGCTGTTATGTTCCTAATAATTATAATGTAAATGTGCTTTCATAGCTACTGGGCAATTCTTGTTTTTTCTCTCTTCATAATAAATTACTCATATTAAATTACAAACAGCAGCCTGAGGCTGTAGAGTTGATACCCAGAGGCTATTAAAAACTTTCAACCTCATGTCTGACAACTGGGGAGTTAAACAAACATCCTCACATATGTTAGAGTTACAATAAAAGCGATGATTATCTTTGTATTATAAAGGATGTTAACTACCCCACAAATTTATTTTTCTTAAAGTTTTATGAGGATGCAAAGCTACATTTTACAGCTTTAACTTTTTTGTTTTTATTGCTGTATGGTTTGTAACACCATTTCATAAGCCTGAAAAAAAAAAATTATACTTTTGGTTTTTTACATTGGCAAAGAGATATTCATTGCCTTAAATTCCTCATTGTTCCTCAGTTTCCAGTAGCACTAAAGGACTGCAATATTTATTTTCAAGTCTTTCTTCTTAGTGGATGATATCATAGACTTCTACTACCATCTTTATTTTATACTATTTCATCCCGTTTTAGTTAACCAGTGCGAGGAACATGAGGTTGCATAAAAATTTAAATCAGATTTATTTTTGTTCTCATTCCCAAGAGATCAAGAGTCTCTTCAAGCTGGAACAAAAATAAACACTTTCCAAATGGTCTTAAGCACTGGGCAAGCTAATGGGCATAAAAATGCTTCTTATTAAAATAAATGCAACTTTCTTGGGCAAATAAAATGTAGCCCATAAATAGATTAACCCTGACAAATTAGGCAGATGCAGGAAAGCTGTGATGTAGCTCCTGAAAGCAAGAAAGGACTCGTCTGATGGAGATAAGACAATTGTTTCATGCTTCCCAAGTGTTCTTAAAGAGCTGTTTGATTTGAAACCCACTGAGATGATTAAAAAGCACCTACCAGCCCTTTTTATCCCTATTTTCATGGGAATACACAAATATAATGCCACAATAGAATGTTCAATAGAAATGCAGATTAAAGTGATGGTGTTTCTGCGCACAACATTTTTGTCTTTATTTATCGACGGTGCCCCATCTTGTCAATTTACCAACGTGTTTGAACATCTTTTTATTAAAAATAACATCTGTGAGGTACATCTATTTTGATTTGGTATTGGATATTTACACTGCTTTGCTGGACATTTAGACTGTAAATATTGGATGTTTACATTGCAAGCACAAAAATTAGACCTGAAAATATTAGAAAATGTGGAATTTTTTTGTTCCTTCTTTGGAAGAACAGCTGTTCTCTGAGCTAAAACTACACAGGGACCTGAAAATCTGAGAGGAAAAATATCTCCCCTCTGTGACTTAATTTTCATCTCAATTGCTGGGAGGAAGGGGAAGGGGGACAGAGGAAAGAAAAAACAACAGGGAGAGCATGATGGTTTAGATAGACAATAAAAATAAAGACTTTTACACAAACAGTCCTTATTGTAAGAAATTAAATTAGCTAAATATGGTGGAGAATACCTCTGTATATAGTATTCATATTCTTCCTGACATTCTGCAGAGATGTGGGCATTCTCCTCTAGGTAAAGCATCACAAACAAAGAACAAAAGGTCATAAATACCAAGTGGAAAAGAAATAGTATTTGGGGAAAAAAAATATGTGTGGTAAAAATAAGTTGCTGTGAACTCATTTGGCAGAAATAAGAAAAGATTAATTTTTCCTGTTATTCTGTAGGAAGCAAAGTACCCACAGTATTTAAAATACAAGCTATTATGAAATGAAGCATTCTTAAAATGAGAATAAAGCAATTGCAATCTGTTAGACCAAGAGAGAAAATAAAAATACATGTGGTCAGTAGGAAAAAGGGGTATTTTTTCCCTTAATATTTCCCTAATAGATTATTCCAAACATGTTAAGCTGCTTTCAAGAAATCTAGGTGACTCTAGAAAGATTATGCAAATAATTATTCCATTTCTGTTCTTTTTTTGGTGAAGTATCTCCACCATTTTTAATGTAGCAAAGTCCCAGCAGCCCATATCTCTACCACACAGCTGGCAAGCATATCTAAAGGATTATGCATAATGTGCATGTGAGCCCATGAAGGAAATGCATTTATTCAGGACTGAAAAGAAGTAGGAAAGCTTTAGTTCCTGAGCCACAGAGAAAAATGGCTTAAATAAATTTCTATTTCTCATCCTTTTCCTCAAACCCCAGCCTCTTGCTACCTGCACCTCCATTTTCATGGACAGGTTAAAAACATCAGCAAACCCACCCTGCTCCCTGCTATTTTTTTTTTTTTTAAATTTTATTTTTTTGTGGATTCTGGATGTTGTTTTTTAAAAAACAAACAAACAAAAAAAACCCCTAGATGAATGCACAGAATCTTTTCTTCCCTCCTCCCACTTAGGTAAGCATTTGTCACTGACATTTGTGAGAGTTGCAGGCTCTCATCAAGACAAGGCTGCTGTGGATATTGGCAGGTGTGAATGCAAGAGAATAATTCATTCTCCTCAGACTTATTCCTGGGCAAGAAAACGTGCAAAAGCTCTTCTAAACCCAGGAGCTACACCCAAAGAAAAAAAAACAAAAATAAACCAACCCCAAAAGGTGCTGCTTTTTTGATGATGGTGTATCCCAAATAATTAATACTTTGCATCACTAATTGCAATTTTAAAAATACTCTTCCCATAACTAGGGAAATCCTTTAAATATAGTGCCCAGACTTCAACTTTTATAACATTTGTTTTTAGTCAGAAGTCCTCAAGGAATGAGAATGTGGGTGGGCACATCCCCCCTTGAATCCCACTTTGCTAACAGATGGGTTTAAAATTTGAGGATTTAAAGTTCACCAAGGAATCCTGTGTTAAGGAATGGCAGCTGGTTGGACTTTTGTCATATTTTATACTTTTTGGATTGCCTACAGAGCTTAACTCGCACCTTGTGCACCAGCAGTGACAGCAGCCAGAGCAAAATGAGTTTTTGTTTTGGGGCAAATGGAAACAGAAGGTTTTGAGCTGAATAGTTAATGTGCAGATAGCAATCAAGTCAAGACAATGTGAAGCCTACACATCTCCCCAGCTTCCAGAGGGGTTTTCTGCAGTGAAATCCATGGTGCCACAACTGGAACAAGAGGGCAAGGACATCCGAACTGCTCTGACTTAATGCTGAGCTGCTAAAGCAGGAGATTTCCCCACCTAAACCAGTACAGATTTCATGCAAAGAAGTGAATCTCACTGCTGCACTTCTATATCCGATTTTTCTAGTGTCTTATTTCATCATTTTCATCTGTGGCTTCACCCTTCTTCCCAATACCAATAGCCTAAAAAGACAGCAAGTGATTAAAAGGCTGCCTAGAAGAACCTGGCACAACCAATTTGTGCCCATTTGGGAGCCTCTAAATGTCACCCATTAGAAGTGTGTGTCTATGCTGTGATTATCACTCTCCTGGCCAGTAAATCTGAATTGCTCTCCTCAGATCCCTCTCAGGTGTAATCCCAGAAACTGCTTAGCTGACAGCCCTGCTTTTCAGCTTTTTGAATCTCCCTCAGAGTTCTAGCTCTTTTCAACCATCTTAACAAAAATTTGTGGCCAATAACAGTATCATCACCAGGCTTTTGAAAATAACCAAACTGGGTCTGTTCTCAGTTGTTCACCTCTCCCACTGAACAGCCCACAAAGGAAATCAACCACCCTGGGATCATCTGCTGGATGAGAGGCTGGATCTGCCCTGTCCATGGGTTTTGGGAAGCAGAAACCCCCCCTATGCTGGGCTCATCCCACAGCCTGGGCTACAGGGGAGGGAGAAATTCTGTCCCTGTGCCCCCTCAGGTGTGACCTCACCTGCAGAGCTGTCCCAGCCCTGGAGCTGCTGCAGAGAGCCCAGAGGAGGCAGCAGGATGAGCAGAGGGATGGAGCAGCTCTGCTGGGAGGAAAGGCTGCCACAGCTGGGATTGTTCAGCCTGCACAGGAGAAGCTTTGGCCTGAGCTCAGGGTGGCCTTGCAGGGCCTGGAGGAGCTGCAGGAAACCTGGAGAGAGACAATTCCCAAGGGATGAGGGACAGCACACAGGGAATGGCTTCAGAGTGGGGTTGGATGGGATCTTGGGAATTAGGAATTGTTCCCTATGAGGGTGAGGAGGGGCTGGGGTGGAATTGCCAGAGCAGCTGTGGCTGCCCCTGGATCCCTGGCAGTGCCCAAGGCCAGGTTGGAAATTGGGGCTGGAGCAGCCTGGGACAGTGGGAGGTGTCTCTGCCCTCAGCAGAGGTTTGGAATCAGATGATCTTTCAGGTCCCTCCCAACTCAAACCATTCCATGATTCTCTGATGACCTCAAAGCCCCTGTGAAGGGATGGATTCTGACACACACGAGATTGCAAACAGCTCTCTGTCACCTCAGGCACAGTGTGGCTCTAAGAGAGCCTGAGGAGGACAGAGGAAGGTGGCTCAGCTCTCTCTGTGCTAAAGAGCAGGCTGAAGCGCAGACAGATCCTCACCTGACCATCTCAGAGATAATCAGATAAAGAAGAGGGAGCACAAAGTGGAGCAAGGCTTACTAACTCAGGGCTGTCATAACCTTTGCTTCCTCACAGGAATTACTTCCCTTGACCTACCATCCGCTTCAGAGCATTCGTTAACCTTCTTTAAATTAGAAATTATAATGTAGGCATGGAAAAAATAAGGGGGGGGGGGGGGGGGG
>VRYO01001681.1:28670372-28691901 GCA_009812075.1 Sialia sialis | reverse complement strand
GTCACACCTGAGCAGGGCACAGGGACAGAATTTCCCCTTTCCTGTTGCCCCAATGGGGGATAAGCCCAGGACACAATTGGCTTTCTGGGCTGCAAACACACATTGCCAGCTCATGCCCAGCCTTTGTCTAGATTATATTTATCCAGCCTTATGATAGAAGGCAATTTCAAGTAGGTGAGGAACTGGAAACCAGCTGGTTTTTATTATTTCTGAGCTTGGAACAAACGTGATCCAACAGAGCTGAGACTCTACACCAAGTCAAGCTTCTGCCCAAACAGCAGCTGGAAATTGTCCTTGCAATGTTATTTACTCCCTGAACACTGGGGAGCACACTCCTGGCAACCACGAGGTACAGCACCAATATTGTAACTCAAATTCATAATAACTCATGATTCATAATAAATCATCATTTCCCTTTCGCTGTGCTTTAAAATGAACAAAATTAAACCAGTTTCACATTTCTCATTTTTAAAAAAAATTGGAAAATGGCACTTTCCTCATGGTGACAGAAGAAAGAGAATTTCTGTCTCGTTGTAAAGCTGAGCTGTTAATGATATTTAATTACCCATGCTTAATTACACCTGGCACTCTCCATCTTTGGCTCCTAAGGATTTTCCTAGTTAGATGATTAATGTGCATATAAGTGTGAAAAATTTCAAAGCTGGGGCTTAACCTTGGCACTAAAGCATGGCAAACTCAAGCATCTGCACACCCAAAGCTGGGCTCCATTTCCTTGTTGCACTTTATCAGTACTTCGATAACACAGATACATTCCACACAGGGGTAAAAGGAACTGTCCTGTGACATTTGCTTGAATCTATTATTTTTTTCCCCCCAGTTAAGGTTTTGCACCAGGACACCAAGCAGAAGCACAGATTTTGAATATCCTCAATTTGATCTGCACAGGGAGAGTTAAAGAAAAATAACAACTTTTATGAATGTGCTGAAATAATTGAGGGCTGTACCTATCATTCAGTACTGAAGTAAGTATGACAAACTTCTTACCTATCAGAACCCAAAGGCACCTCTCATCTTTTTTTTTTTTTATATACATCATAAATCCCTATTTTCTAGTCTGCTCCACTATGTAGCAGTTTTGTAAATGGAGATTCTCAGAGCATCAGAACTGTGCACCATCAGTCTCCACAGGAGCCTGCATTATTAATTACATGTTATATAACATTTGAATAGTATTCCTGAATGCCTTTCAGAGCAATTATTAGAATTTCCCACTTATGAAGTGGAAGATAAATGTGAATATTAGAAGTCCATGAGGAGTGACCTGTTTTAACCAGAGGTTTTTTATTTTAAAGATGGAAGATGGTACAAGCAGGATGAAATTATTTTTTATATATGTATATATGACAACAGTAAGTTTTAGTAAAAGATTTTGCAACAATAGCACTGGGTCACTCGAAAAGTGAAGTTTTATGCTAGAGTACAGATTTTGTTTTGAGTTACATGAGATTTGGGCTCTTCAGTTCTTGCATCTGGGCTGCATAACGATAAATAAAATTTACATTGCTCAAGTGACACAGAATAATTTTGTGGAGATCATTTTACGTTTGTTTTGAAAGAAAAAGGCACCTAAAACTAATTTGTTCTATTTCTGTTCCATCTAGTCAAAGAATCCCACTGGCTAGAAAATAAATAAATAAATAAATAAATAAGGAAGCAGATCAAACCTAGCTGGTAAATACACTCTTGAGAAATAATCAGACTCTGTCTCTTTCCCGTGCAAGAATTTCAAAAATTTCCAATGTATTCCAGCTTTAAAAAAGTGAAAAAACTCCTCAATTTCTCTTATTATAGATGTTGCACTCTCAGTTTACAGCTGCAAAATCACAGTGTGAGAAGTTAAACAACCTTTGAGAACCCAAGATTGTTCCCTGGCAAATTGAATCAAGGAATAATTAATATTGGCAAAGCCCTCCCAGCCCAGGCAGTCCCAGCTGTGCCCATCCCCACCCGTCCCCAGCCCAGAGCACTGAGTGCCACCTCCAGGTGACACCTGCAAGGATGGGCACTGCAAACCTCCCTGGGCAGCCCTTTCCAATTCTTAAGAGCCCTTTCCATTCAGAAATTCTTCCCAAACTTTCAAAATGGGATTGTTTATCTTAAACCCAAACATGCTTGAAAAAGCATGAAAACCTGAACGAGATGCAGCTTGTTAGGCAGAAAAGCAGGACCAGAGAAAACAAGGGGTCATCGATGAAGCAGGTTCACCTCAGCAGCAGCACAACACAATTAAATTTCCCTTTATTCCTCCAAGCAAAACCCACATGGGCTCTGAGCAGGTATTTATGAACTGCTTCTTGCTGACTGTGCTAGAACACCAACTTCTTTGCTGAGCAAACGAAAGTGTTGCTCCAATATGAAAGCAAATACTCCCTTTCCCACTTCTGACTCAGCTTTGAGTGAAATAATTTCTCCAGTTATTAAAGAGGCAGATGAGCAATGTAATTTCACTGCCAACTTCTTTCCAACATCGATCCAAGGCAACTCCATTAATGGGTTGTTTTATTAATGTGCTTTGTCAACTTTATTAACCACTATTCATGAGGACTCTCTCCTAAGGGTTTGCCTTTCAAAATTAAAATGAAGTGAACAAGAAGAAAAGCATCCCACAGTTACTTGTGCATTTTATAAACCAAAGGTGATTATTAAAAATCTTTTGGCAGATAGAGAAGCTCAACTTTTCCTCAGCATTTCTCTGGGTGCCAAGAAGCATCTGGTTGGTGAGGTTTGCTGAGTTTCATCCTCTTTACACGACTCGGGGATGAAAAATCAGACATGAGTCAGCAATGATCTCTTCTAGCCCAGAAAGCCAATTGTATCCTGGGCTAGAGGAAAAGCAGCGTGGCTTGCAGGTCAAGAGAGATGACTTTCCACTTCAGTCTGTATCCAGGTCTGGCATCCCCAGAACAAGAATGGAGTGAACCTGTTGGGTCAGGTCCAGAGGGAGACCACAAAAACGGTCAGAATGTTGGAGCACCTTTCCTGTGGAAAAGGCACAGATGGGGTGGCTCAGCCTGGAGAAGAGAAGGCTTTGGAAAAACATTATTGCTTCTAAGCCTGCGAGGTGCAGGAGGCTTATAGAAAACATGGAGGAGCTGTAGAGAGCAAGGAACAATGATTTAAAACTGAAAGAAATCTAGAGTGGACCTAAGGAAGATTTTATTATTATTATTATTGTTATTATTATTATTATTATTAGAGTAGTGAGACACTGAAAGAGATTATTCAGAGAAGTTGTGGCTGTTCCATACCTGGAAGTGTTCAAAACCAGATTGGATGGGACTTGGAGTATCTTGGTCTAGTGAAAGATTCCCCTGCCCATGCAGGGAGGTCACACTTTAATGGACTCCTGCAACCCAAACCAACACTTATCATCCATATAAAAGAGTCTTTTGAAAGAGCCTTTTTGAAAAAATTCATAACTCCTTGGAGATCTGGATAAGACTTTGGAATGCCTTGCTGGTTGAGGAAAATAGCATTCTGTTATATTTGTTTCCTCCACTTTATGCATAGGGATTAAAGAAGGCTCTTCAGAAGCAGAACATGGCTGAAAGTGCTACAACAAGCCCTTAACTTTTATTTTACAGACAAAAGAGGCTCATTACTGATAATCTCAACTTCTTAAAATTCTGTTGATCATCGCAAATAGCTGCCTTAACCCTGAATATTTAAACACACATTTTAGAAGCTGGTTTGTAAAGGGCTTCAAGAGCTTTAGACTCAGACTGTGCTGCATGGATCTGCAGCAATTCTTGCACTAATACATCTAAACACGTCTGCTGCATTTTTGAAAAGCAGGTTATATCAGGAGCACTGCTGGAAGCTGAAGTGGAAAGACAGCTGAGCTGAATCCTTTTTGTCACTCCAGATGGATAAATCACAGATTCATGGAATGATTTGGGCTGGAAAGGACCTTAAATCTCATCCAGTGTCACCTCCTGCCATGGGCAGGGATACCTCCCACTGTCCCAGTTTGTTCCCAGCTTCATCCATCCTGGCCTTGGACACTTCCAGGCACAACTTCTCTGGGTAAATATATCTTTTCTCTTTTGAGCTTTTACTCTTTAAGGAAGCCAACTCCTTTCACCTGAAGTATGCATATGAGTGAAGGACAACTATAACACAGAGTTCAATTAGCCCAGGTTTCAAGTGACCCCACTGTGAATCAATAGCAGTGTTCAACCAACAAAAACAGGATGAAATTATGGCCCCCCTGAAGTCAGGGACATTTACAACTTGCTTCCATCTCCAGACTTAGAAAGAAAAGTCACATACCTGCCCTACTGAGCTGATAAAACTTCCTTTCCCTCGTGCCTCCACAGATAATTTGTGTCTCACACTAAATACAAAAATTCTGGGTTTTGCCTGTTCCCATCCTCCTTTCCCTTGAGCACTGACCACTGCAGATCATCTCTGGAGCTTAAGAGAGTGTGAGAGGACATTTCCACTTCCATTTTTATTAACAACAGGAACAAAATGAAAATCTTTGCCAGCTCCTTCTACAGCTTCTCTAGAAAATTCACATTCAGGAATGTGCAGTGTGAAGACAAGAAGAAAAACAAACCCCCCAAAAAAATAAGTTTTACAGGGACTGTGTCACTGCTGAGGGAGAGGGAAGTTTAGCAAAGGAAAGCTGCCTTTAACTACAGATTTTTCAATATGAGAAAAGTCTCTGATAGAGCTGACAAATGGAAAACAAATTTTCACCAAGTACAAGCACTTTATAGGCTTTCCTTCATAAAGTATTAATCTACTTGCTTCTCTTGACCTTTTTTAACATTTTTCCCCCATTTTTTCTTCCACCTAGAGCCTTGGTAATGGCCAGGAAGAAAGAGGTGCTAAACAGTGATGAAGACAGCAGTGAATGTGTTTGCTTTTATGGCCTGCAAGATTTCTCCACAGGTAAATTTTGAAAAAGGCACAGGTTATATTAATAGGTGTCACACAAAAAGAATTGGGAGCAGGAAAAAAATTACAAAAGAAAAAAATATAATTTTACCAATAAAGTGGCTGGGTGAAGGTGAATGTTTTACTGAACAGATGCTGCCTTGCCAAGTGACTCTTGTAACAGCTGCTCTAAACCAGACAGCACCAGAACAGTGAATATAAAGTTATTGATGTTACTAATTGTACTGTGTCACATTTTGCACCATTGTTCTGTCAGGTTCCTGTAGAAATTTCTGACAAATACACTACTTACACTTTTCAGCCAGCTAGTAGCATTTTAACATGCCATTCTCTAGGGGGGGGAAAAAATGTCAAAATCCAAGGTATTTTGAAAAACTTGCTTCATTATGAACTGGTCTATTGTCACATGCAAGAGCATTTCATTCCCCAGGCTGCTGTGAGAGAAATAAAAGAAATAATTAAACACAGTAAAAAAATGTAGAACAGAAGCATTTTTCATTCACTTATTAGTAACTAGAATGTTCCTGACAGGAGCAGGCAGAGATCCCAAGGAGAAATCAGCCAACATTTTCAGAAAGATCCTCCTACCTTGCACCTGAGAGATAGAGGCTGGCACTCAGCAAGGTTTTCAAAACAGCTGGAGGTCACAAATGCACTTGTGTCCCCTTTATTTAACTCCTTTCCTAAAGGTCAGAGAGAAGACCAGTGGAAAAGTCAGGAGCTGAACTCAGTTTTGAGCTGCTCTAACCCAGGGACGACTTTTGGTACATTCTCTCTGTGATCAGCATTACTCTGCTAAGAAATAGAGCTGAGCATCAAAGGTCATTGTTTTGGTGGAATTATGAGCAGAAGTATTCTTAGATAAAGAAAAACAACTCCCCACTTCTGCCCTGGAGTCCAAAATGCAACCTGAGGAGTGAACTTTCCAATCTGATTAAATAAACCAAGGCTCTTTGTCATAGAGGCAGCATCTATTCCAGGAAGAGTCCAAGAAGGTTTTTGCTGATTCATTTGCTGCCTATCAAGACTAAATTACAAGCCCTGCCTCAGAAAAGAAAAATAAATTATCATCAGAAGCTTTTTCATGGAGATTTTTTGTGAAGATATATATGTTTATATTTTTAGCTCATTTGCTCTTCAAGGTTAAAACAGAATAATTGTGCCTGAACAAATACTTCCCCTGGCAAGCACAAACAGAATTTCAGTCACACTTTTTGTGAAGAAGAGTTGGAAGGCAAGGTCAGAGTCATGCTCAAATTGAGATTTTAAAACTCTGATTTTTTGAAGTCCTTCTTTATACAGACATGTTCATAACCACAGCTTTTGTTGGTGGCTTCACAGCTTTGTTGCCAAAACTCATCAGCTGTCACAGGTGATCTGATTTGGGGGGCAAAGGGTGAAAGAGTAAAGATTATTCTACATGGGTTATGTTTCTCACAATTGATTTGGTAAGGTTCTAATTTAAAAAAAAATACTGTAAGTGAATTTGAAAGCACAGACCAGATCTAAAGCAGATCAAGCCAGTGAGGTATCACACTTTTTTCAGGCCTTTACAGAAAAACAAAAGCAAGGGGTTATTCTTGATTCAGCAAAGCCACACAGAGCTAATCATGTGGTATTTCTGAATTGCTCACAATGTTCCTGTCCATCATTTGGAAATGATAGCTTGTTAATGCTTACCTGGTAAACATGACATGTCTGGATAAATATGAATATTTATGGCTAAAGAAATACAGAGACAGGCAAGCTAAACAAAGTCCATTTGAAAGGGCAAAGTCTATTCCATCTTTTCCACAGGGCTGTGGATAAGTAGAAGGGTTGAGATCAGATAAAGATGCAAAGCTGGGAAAGGATTGTGAGCTTCAAAGGCAATGAGTGCTTGGGAAATTGAACACAGAGACTGGATTATATAGTTGAGGACTCAGCTGAGCAGCCCATAGAATTGGAAAATTGTCTTTCTTTTGATTATTGGTGTATGTGGCTGATTTAATAAAAAGAATCTGGATGACGCCTAGAATAGGAGCCTCCTTGTATGCCCTATCCAGTACAGAATAAATCAGCTTTCAAATATATTTCATATGGAAAGAGCTGAACAAGACAGACAAGGTTAAGTGAAGGAAAAAAAAACAAAGGGCTGACAATCAGGTAAATAAAAGACACTGACTGAACTGATGGCAGAAAACAGGAGTGTTGTGGATTTATGAGTGAATTTACGTAAGTCTTTGTCAGCAAGAGTGAATCTGGTTGACTTCCCAGAAACACCAAAGTACAAGTAGGAGAGCTGTTAAACTGCTCACATTAAAATCCCATCAGACACAATTATTTGTGATCCCATTACCCCAGACACAGGAAAAGGTGAACACAGAAGGGACCTAGCACTGCACATGTAAATACAGGGACACCCAAGCCATGTTCCCTACAAGAACTTCCAACATTTTATCTGAGTCTGCTCTGTCTGCACTGTCCTGATATTTCTTCCCAAGCATTTCAAACCCAATTCTTCACTTCATGCACTTTATTCCCTTCCCATTACACACTCCACAGCAGCCACAGGATCTTTCCTCCCACCTGGCTGTAACACCTCCCTGTTTTTCCTTATCATCCTCTTTCCCCCTCTTCCATCCTAAAATCTCCCCTGTGCCAGTCCCCTGAAAGTGGCAGATGAGAGCCACAGCGTCCCATGAGCTGTTGTCACCACCCTCAGCACCATCAGACCTTACTAAGTTTGTATCTCACCAAGAATGTCGTCATGAGCCATCAGATGGAGTTATGATTCCAACAGTGCCACTCAAGAACAGGAGAATTGTCATCTAAACCTGTCAATTCAATGCTACTGAATCCCCATCAGCACACAGGAATTTTCATATTAGACTTTACACTTATTTATACCTTAAACTAGACTTCATATTATCTATAAAGTATATCTAGATATATCTAGTATTATCTCTATATATAGATATATATAGATACGTCTATATACTATCTATATATCTATCTTTATATATATAGACTTCACACTTATTTAAATACTCTACTTAGCATTTAAACTCTTAACACGAGAATATCTGCAGGCAGTTCAAGGACAGGACTTTAAATTCAGGTCTACAAGCAAATGCAAAGCTCCTGTCATAGTGACCTCATGTTTTTAATTGGTAATGCAATGACAAAAACGTTTGGCACAGTGACCAGAAACTGACTGAGGATCCATTTTGTTTAGTGAAGTCCATTTAGGTTTTTGAGAGTTAATTATGCATTCCCAACACTGAGCAGTACAAAACGTTCATCAGTGCATTGCAGAGCTTTGTTGGGGCTGTGACCAGATCACAGGAGCTGCTCAGGTTCAAACCCCATGGCAGTGTGCTGGGGATGTGTCACACTGGAGGAGTGCTTGGGAAGGAACTGAACAGAAAACTGCTTTTTGCTGCCTGATCAGAGGTGCTGCAAAACGTCTGTAAAAGCTCTCTAGTCCCATCCAAACATTGGAAAATTCCATAAGAATAAGCTCTGCCTTTGGTTTGTGATCTGTTCCTGCTCCCCCAGCCTAAATTTTATTTTCAGACCTGTGAAGCTGTCTCCATGCTATGCTTATCCAACTCTTATCAAGCCTGCTTATCCAACTCTTCTGCTTTGATGGATGGATTTAGGTCTATGTGACTAAACTTTGCCCCTTTCTGTCCAAGAGAGAAAGAAAATGACATAATTTACGTACATGAGGTACGTAAAGTGTTACTTTCACATATCAAATCTTATAATAGATCTCAGTACACTTTTGTGTGCTGAATTTAGTAACTATCAGGAAACATGCAAAGTTCTGAACCTAAATTATGTCACTGGACTAAATGGTTAGCTGGAAAAACAAAATCCCTCAAAATAATTCTTTCAAAATTACAGAGCTGAAATTTGCAACAAATACGTTCCATTTCCTTATTCTTTCAGGTAAAACTTTTAAATCATGACCCAAAAAACCCACCCCAAAAACCCCAACCCAATAGCAGCAACAAACAAAACAAAGCCACAAACAAGTAACCATTTGTGACACATGGAAAATATCTCCATTAAGCTATAGGTTCAGAAGTTCAGCAGCTATGAAGTCAATCTATTTATTAATTTCGCTGTTATTCCAAACTGCATCCACAACTACTGACTGTCCAAGTTAGTTTGGTTAGATCAAACTTAGGTCAGTGTGTGGTGTTCTCATGCTGTTGATCACCAAAACCCAATTGTTTTGGAGTTTTAAAAATAATTTTCACTTCCATTTTCTCATATTTTTCTACTTTATGCCCCAGGGATGTCACCAGACCCTGCAGCTCCACAATCCATTGATATCTCTCCATTTCTGTTTTCCAAAAGTTTCTGGGCACTTGCCAATGTGCATTGAGCAAAAAGTAATTGTTCCATCAGTCCCTGGGCTGTCAAACAGTGCATGATTTCTTTAATACCTCCTCAAGCTGACAAGATTGAACTGAATTGCATTATTATGTACTTCAGTGCAAAAAGATGGCCTGAGCAATTCCTGCAGTTTCCTCCACACACTGTTCAGAGAGCAGGGTGGTATCTTTTTTTTTTTTTTTTTTTTTTTTTTTTTTTTTTTTTTTTTTTTTTTTTTCTGCAGCATGATTGCTTTAGGAGAGTTAATTTTGATATTAAATAGGGTCTTTCTGCCTGACTGTCCTCAGGGTAAAGAAAAGTCAAGAACGAAGCATGGAATTACAATCAAGCCTGACACATGTAAGGAGCATGACCTTCTCTGGGCTCTCACATGCTGTGACTTCCCAAGCCAAAGAGAAATAACAAAGTGAAAAGGCAAATATGAGCAGTGTGGAACATGTTTAGTCAAAAGTCATCAACAGAAATATTTTAAAGCAAATATCTCTGAAAATAACAAAATTATTATTTTTGTTTTAGCTGCAGGATGGGAAAACACATGAATACTGTAACACTCTGCAGAGCTAATCCTGAATTCCAACTTGCATGCAGAAATATCTATCTAAAAAGGATATTTCAGAACCAGACAACACCTCTGAAATCCAGTTTAGAATTTACCATCAGAGAAACAGAATGTGGGGAAGAGTCTCAGCCCCACCCCTCCAGAACACTGGTGCACATCACAAAACCCCCTATTTTTATTATGAAATGACACATTGGATGATCTCATCTCTACAAAGCTTTTTTTTGCAGCTGGCATGGATAATATATCAAAAGTAGCCCTGGAGAAGCTGGTCAATCGAGGGCAGAGTTATTATTTTGAAATGAAATTTTTTGCACAATTTATGCAAAATTTTTCCATGCCTGGCTAACGAATAGACAAATAATTTTACAGAATCTTCAACCCATGGAGAAAGGTGGAAAGGACACTGGGAAGGGTGGGGGTATCCCACAGTGAACAAAATATTCCCAGAAACAAATATGTTTTGTGGGAGGGGGATACAGCTATCACGAATTCCTCTTTCAATGCATTTTTCCCATATTAAACTGGCACATTTAAAATTCCTGAGCAGCATTTCCTTATTTCAGTGTCAGAAGTCTCCCGGGTCAGTACCATGGACAGCGCACACACAACTCAGGAATTTTTTTCCATTTGCTGTTCAAGAGATGCAGCTCTGAAGAGGAGAAATCATCACCTGTGTCATCACAGCTCAAAACCTTCTCAGTGAAGGAAGCTGATCATTTCTGGCTGAGCTGCAGCACATCTTTCTGCAAGTCACTGCACCTTGAGGTAAACATGGATTGTTAAAGGGTTGTTTCATTGTAAAACCTTGCATTTATTCCTCCTGCCATGGTAACAAGCTCCAGTTGTATATCCATAGTCCTTGCAGCCATTTCAACTGTGAATAAATAATTTCTGCCTAGATTTTCAGGAAGAAGCTGGAGACTAAACTACAATCTTCACTTTGGATAGTTTTTCCAGAACCCAGATCATTTTCTAGACTCACCCAGGCACTTCCTCATCCAGAAGACAGAATTCAGCTGCATGCCTCACTAAAGCTAAAAGCAAAAGTTTTATCATCTTCTCAGTTTTTCTTAGTATTCACTTATTCCCATGGCAGTTCAATAGTCTCACCCACACAATCTCAGAGCATATTGCAAGGGAAACCCCATTCCACTCATGGTTCCTGGCAGGATTTTTGGTGAGAACACTCTGGGAAAGAACAGGATTTGGCTGCAGAAGGAACTATGCAGAGCTAGGGCAGCACTTTCCTATGACAAACATCCTTGTTTTGGCTCCTGGAGATCAACACAACACAAAGCAGTGCAAGAGCAGCTTGAGAAGTGGGCATGGGCTTTGGGGAATGCACTGTGCATGAAAACTAATGTGCATGAAGAGCAAGAACTTTATCTCCAAGGCAGGGGGTCTTATCTGTCAAATGCTGCAAATCCTGGGAGCATGTGCATCCCAATGGATTAACACTAGTGAGCTTTTTCTTTCTCTCTCTCCCCCTCTATAATTCATATTTTCCTCTTGCTTTTCCCTTTACCCAAACCTGGATACTGGATTAATGCTAGTGAGCTCTTTCCCTCCCTTTCTTTCTCTCTCTTCCACTCTATAATTCATATTTTTCTTTCTCTTTTCTCTTTACCTAAACCCATGCATTCATACCAAGAGATCAGGAGCCAACACACCAATTTCCACGCCAAGTGTTTAACTGAGTCATAAAACTCTGTTTCTTTTGCAGACCCTCTGGCTTTTGTTGTTCCTTTCAATCAAGAGCATTTACAACCCCTGGGTGCTCCCTTCCCCTTCAAGGTGGAACAACAAAAGCCAAATCCTTGCTCCTTTCTGGTCATTGGGCTATCCTAGGATGTGGAGCAGGAAATGGAAATCTGAGTTCTGGCCTCTCTGCCTGACCCTTAAGGTTGTTCCCAAAGAGGAGGGGATATTGTAGTACAAACCTAGTTTGGAGCTAATATTTCTATCTAGGATTCAATAATATATCTTTTTTTTAGGGTAATTCTTGTGCCCAGCCTGACATGTGTGATCAAGTGCCACCCTGTCAGGGCGAGATTTCTTCACTGCCTGACATTCGAGCAATTTGCAAACATTTCATGTTTTGTTCTGGATGGTAGGAAAAATATTGACTAAGCCAAGAACAGACCCACAGATCACACAGTTTTTGATGTATCCCATGTCACCTGGGGGTTGGTTTTGTTTTTTTTTTTTAATCTGTCTAATAAAGTTTTTGTATGCTGATAAATGTTTTTAATTACTTTCATGACAGTAAGTCAATTACTTAATGTTACAGTCCATTATCACAGTACTCCTTCTCTAACATATTTCCTGAGTCTTCAAAAATAAAGCGGAAAAAAAAATCAAGATCAAATTTTCAGACAAGACTTATGTCCCATAAAACTGAAAATTATTCTGGCGTCTTTTGAGGCTTTAGGGTTTTTTTGAGGGGATGGGTTTCTTTTATTGTGAGGCTCTTTTTTCTTTTCTTTTATTCCCAAATCAGCCTTTCTGTAATTCAGAATGGGATTGCCACTTGGCTTATACATTCTGAAGTAGCATGAAATTAATGTTCTGTACTATATTTTGAGGAAATGAGTAAATGTGATTAGCACGAGACCTCCCTATCGTACACTGCAATTGCACTTTGCTGAAAGCTAGAATTATATCCTGAATATAAACGAGATGAAACTTATGAAAGTGATCAGCAAGTTATGCAGAACTATATATAATTATCTATTAACTAATTATAGCAGGGTTTGAGTCAGAAATATTATTGAAGGGGAAAAAAAAAAACAAAAAAAAAAAACCTTTGCCTATTTTTATCTAGTTATCTTTAGATGGTTAAAATCACTTGCTGAATGTAAAGTGGAAGTCACTAAGTCTATCTGGAAAAGCAGAATGTCCCAGGACTTGAACGAAAAAATTCCATTCTCAGTAAAACAACTAAAATCAGTCATTGGTCACACAGCTAATTTGCTTTATAAGAGGTTAAATATAAAATCTTAATACCTGGTTCAGGTTTCAGCCACCTATAGAGTGAGGATAATTTTCCAAAGATCCAAAGCTTTAACTTTCAAGTCAGACTTTCTCATAATCACTGATACATAACAAGGAGAGTAAATTGGAAAGAAAGAAATTATAGAGGCAAAGTGACAGAGCAAAATATGAGATTTTCATTATTATTTATTATCAGGAAGGGTCCAGCAAGACTTCTGCTGGTACTCAGATGTCTTCCTTCCACCTTAAGCACTTGGTCCAGTCTGCTTAGATTTATTTCTACTCATTCTTCTGCTGCAATCAATAAACTAAAAACCACTCCACCATTTAGAAAACACTGAAATACTTTTAAAAGCACACTTTTGAGCTTCTGCTGTTACCAGGATAGGGATGACACCTACAAGCAAGCTGAGATTGGTGTTCTTTGTACTGCACACTGTGAATTCATGAAATGAAAGGTGGCACCTGTCCAGAAAATACTTTGCTTTTTAGAAAAAAAAAATTATTTAAAAAAGAAAACAAAAAAAAAAAAAAGAAAAAACAAAACAAATAGGGCAAAAATAGAAAAAGAGAACGAAGTGGGAACAAGTCCAAAGGCAGGGACCTATAGGTTCTTTCCCCAAAACAAGCACACAGAAAATCAAGGATAGACCTAAAAATACAGTCAAGTCTCAAAACTTTTGGTTTGTGGCTTTCTTCAGTAAACTACACGATCAACTATTAGAGGTTTTATTAAATGTCAATACAATGATAAATTTTAAAATAAAATTATTTTAGGGTTTTTATTGACCTTATTTTACCCCCTCTCCCCCAGCAAACTTTTGTCTCAGCTCTCCAGAGCGGATTTATTGAAGTCCCTCTACTTAGGCTTAAAAATAAAACCAAAAATTGGCAAGTACATCCTCTGTATTTCCTAAGAACCAACAGGATATTTCAGTTTAGCAAAAGCGACATGATGATGGGTTACAGAGAGATGAAATGAAATCATATTGCTAAACCTAACTTCCTAGGACACCATGGGAATACTACATGAATCTTCATATTCATGAGGCTTAATTATAGCAAAATAACCAATCTGTAAAATACAGCTACGTTCAAGTACTGATTTCAAGACTAAAACATGAACAAAGAGAAGATGTTTCCCAGGAGATGCCTCTACAAGATGTGCAGAGGCACAAATGTAAGCAAAAATCAAAAAAGACAGATCAACAGATCCTATAACATGGAAGAGCTAGAGCAGCAGCCATGGAAAGAATTAACATTCCTTTGGGAATGTCGGGAGTTTAAAATATTGCATGAAAGGTCTACAGCAGCTGCACTTCTTGTTACATGGCTATCACAAAAAAAAACCTAAAAAACAAATAAATCACAGAATCAGAGAGACTGCAAAACATTAGGGGAGAAATAACACACATTTCTTTGCCAGGAACAGTAGCAAATAGGGACAGGTTTTCTGTAAGACAAAATTTTAAAACCATGCTTGAACAGAGAATATTATGTCATTCCTGGGGATTTATCAGTTTTTCCATTATAATTCCCATTTTTTTAGGTGGGACAAAAAAAAATATTGTCACTATGCAAGTGGTTTCAAGGAAAACTACTTGGCAAGGGGCCATAGTCCAAAGAATTTAATCTCAATTTCTCCACCAATATAAATATTATATCCCATCATAACTCCCTAATCCATCCAACCCTGGGCAGAAAATGATTCTGAGCAGTAAATATCTAGATAATCTCTTTGAGGCACTTCTGGTCCTAGAAAAAGACAGGTACTGGGAGATTTAAATCTGCATTTCATTAGCCTGTGGTTAACAAGCTGAATTTCTTGTTCCCCTAAGGGAGTATTTCCACCTTGCTTGTTTTGAAAGATGCTCTTCTTTACCTTTTTGAGAAAATCCTCCAGGCAGATTAACATAAAAAGTGATTGTCTGTACAAAAACTGAGAAGTGTTTAGAGCTACTTTTCTTATGAATTTGGCTCAAACCTCCTCATTTGGAATGTAACTACCAAATTATTCCCTACATCATTACAGAGAAGGCAATTTCAGAAAAGAATGGCACACCTTTGAATGAAGAAAAATCCCAACTAATGCCTACACGACAGAGAGATGGCTTGCAAGAGCCAGCCATAAATCCTATTATTTCAGAAGGGACTGGCAGTAACTCCAGCAAGATTTTCTTCATGTTTTCTACTTCATTTTTTTCTTTTTTTCTTTTTTTTTTTGCTAACTGGTGGGGTTTTATCCTCACACAAAGAAATGCTTTAGATTTATTTATACATTTTTTAGAAGTCCTCCAAAACACCTACCAACAACTCCACTCATTCCTATATTCTATTTAATTCAGTGTCAAGTTTTAACACTTTATTAACATTATTAACTTCCTGAGGAATGCCAAAGCTGTACATCCAGCAGCTTAAACCTGAACAGGGAAAAAATAGGAACATGGATTTTAAAACACATCATTTTATGAAAATCATTCTTCTTCCAGGAGATATGAATCACAAAACCTATGGCTTCATTACCTACACAGAGCATTCTTGCTTTTGGATGCTTTCAACGTTTGTTTTCTGCAAGATTTTAGTTCTTTAACTTTAGACACTGGGGGGAATAAAAAAAAAAGAAAACTCCAGCTTCCCAAGCAGCACCTATTATTAAAATGCTAATTTTCATTTAAATATAGAAGAAATAATAACATTTGCATTTAAACTGCAGTGATTAAGCTTTGAAAGGCCAGAAATTAAGTTATTTATCTTTTGGGGGGATTTTATAAATCCCTGTCTCAGTAGCAAGTAGTGGATAGAAACAAAACAGACCTGCTCTGGACCTAGCTTATTTTAATTTTTACATCTGCAAAATAGGAGACCATAATATTTATAATTATGAAACTGCTTCCTCAGGACAAGACTCTCACTGCAATACAAATGGAAAACTATGAATGGTCCCATGAGTTCTATAAAAAATGGGGGGAAAAAAAGAAACAGACAGACAGACATCTGCCTAAGGAGCCAGAGAAACCTGATTAGATGTAGGGTTCAAAAGAGCATTAGGTTTCCAAATGGGTCTGAGGAATAAGAAGCACAGCTCTGAAGAGCATAATATCCAGGAAGACATTCAGTGTTAGATACCAAAATCAATCAGTTGTGTTCAAATCTAATCCTTGGTAGTTTATTGCTTTAGCTGAATATATGCTGATAGTGCAAACAAAGGTTTTACTTCAGTGTGATAACTGTGCTGTGAGGCTCACAGCAATAGTTCTGGGTTTTCTAAACCTCAACTGGGGGAAAAATTGGACAAAGTGAGTTTTCATTCATATTGTTTAAAAAAGAAGAAATATGTGTTTATTTGGCTTTGTAACCAAACTGAACAGAAATTTGATTATTCATGCAGCTGCTATAAAAGCCCAGTCAGAGACTTGTTTTACCTATTACTAAACAACCAAATCAGTCATTGCCAGAGCCAGTGCTATTAAATTCTATTAAATGCTAAGTAAAACCTTTTATTTGCCCTTTACTACCAAGACACAGACAGAAAACAAATTTTGTCTGTAAAAAAATGAGTTATCTTTAAACAACAAGATTTTCAAAACTGCATCTGTCTTGAAGTAGACATGTTTTAGTGCTGAAGGTTTTAACTTCAGAGGAAAGTTTTCACTTAGATTCAGAAATGCTTTTACAGCTAAAATTCAATAATAATAGTTTTATAATAAAATCCCTTTTAAAACGAATGACATCCATTTCTGACCAAACCTTCCACAAAAATGAACAGAACAGATTTTCAGTCATGGAATGGTTTGGGTTGGGAGGGACCTTGAAGATCCATGGGCAGGGAACCTTCCACTGTCCCAGGTTGCTCCAAACCCCAGTGTCCAAGCTGGACTAAATTTCCTCAAAGTTTGCTTTCAAACAAGGTCCACAAAGAAGGCTGCAACTCCGTAAAATGAATCAGGACTATTCAAGGAGATCTGGAAGATTCAAAGATATTTAGATGCGAAAACATAAAGCCCATTCTAAAGGAATGCTTCTTTTGAAGAGAAAACCAAATCTAGGCAAGAAGCTATTTTCTTGGTGTCTAAAGATCACTTTAAAAGGGATGAAAGTGGCAAAATCTGAAAGAAATGTCACAACGCAGCACTTTCCTGAATATTCTATGATAGAAAAGAAAAATTAAGAAAAATGAGAGAAAGAAAAGAATATTCAGTTCTCTTTTTCTATTTTAAAATAATTAGAAATCTGTATGAACAGATTGCATAAAAATATCAGAAAGCTAAAAAATAACATATTTTAGAAATGCACAATACTGTTTAAGAACTATGAACCATTTTTTTTAAATTCTCAATGATTCTTATCTTCATTAGGATTAGCAACACAGTATGAATATTGTGAATTCACAATCAACTTTTTTTTTGTCATGAAATCAACAAAATAGTAGCAACCTAAAATCATAAGCAAGCTGGACTGACATTCTGAGTCACATTCAAATCTAGGAGAGCACTGTCAATATCTTTGAATGCAAATAAAGGGGTTTTATCGTTTAGGAATTTTTTTTGTTTTTAATATTACTGAACAGGAACTGCTCAGCTTTGGAATCCTCTGTAACTTAAATCCAGAAGAATTTTTAAAAATACTGTTGAAACATTCTTAATGTTAAAACTTTTTTTTGTATTTTGGGTAATTAATATGCTCATCTCTTGGGTAGGTGTTAGGTGATCAGCTTTTTGGGTAGCATCCACAAAGAGTGAATACAGTAAATATAATTAAAAGTGATTTTGGGGGGGAGAAACAACAAAAAAAAAAGCCAAAGCCTAACAAACCAAAACAAAGGAAACCAACAATTTCAGTTGCTGCATTTTAATGAAACAGTCTCTTATCTCCCTGCTCCTCGCGCCCACCACAGACCTGTCAAACTTGGATATCTCTTGCTCTAGGCAATAGACTGATGGATGGTATAACCACATGTCCTCTGCTTATCATTAAACAAGACACACATTTCTCTGACCTCCACGCTGAAATATGCTCCAAATTCTGCTTGCTTTGTTTAAAAGCAAAACCCAAAGATAACGATGTTACACAAAGCCACCATCTACCTCTGTATTTGTTCTGTCTGCACAAAACCAGCCAACATCCTCCCTTTTTAAACCTGGAGGAGAGATTTTCCATTTTTAGACAATTGCTTGGAAGGCACAACCTTCTGCTTACGAGCAGAACACGCCAGTGACGGTAAACCACAGCCAGAAGGCAATAATCCATTTACAAAGGGCAACGTAAAGATTCCACAATCCCCATTCATATTCTGGTGCAGTCACCTGCTGCTGGAGCATCTCTCCAAGCAGAGTTTTTGCAGCAAGGAGGAGCAGGAGCAAATAATAGGAACACTCTGCCATACACCTTCCTCTCCTCTGCCGTCTCTTTAGCTCTATCTGCTCACACCCCCACAGAGGGCAGGGTCCCACAGGTCACAGTCCCAGGGTATCCCATCTTTAGTGGGGTATAGTAATTTCATGACTATAAGGTACACTGGATTATAAGGCGCACTTCTGGGTGCCGGAAAATGCCAAACTTTTTCCATATAGAAGGCACACCGGACTATAAGACGCACTCTTTTTTTTTTTTTTTTTTGCAGCGAGGATCCATGCACAACAAAGTAACAAATTAGTAACAGAATCACATGATCGCGGGGTTTACTGGCAGGTACTCAATTTGGAAACATTTTTCACGGATCTGCGTAGCCTTTAAACGCAGCCCCAGGTGCCCTCCCCATGCCGCGGGCCCTGGCACTCCCGCCAGCTGTTCTCCCGCACCCTGCAGCCGCCTCCGGCTCGCGTGGCTCGCGAGGCTCTCGCTGCTTGCAGCTCTCGCCTGCTCACGGTCATTTGATTGCGAGCTTCATGTCTGTTGCTGCACAATGTGAAACAGAAATTGTTTTGAGATCCCTTGAATACTCAAACTTTGTCCATATATAAGGCGCACCAGATTATAAGGTGCGCTTCCAGGTTTCGATCAAAATTTTAGGCTTTAAGGTGTGCCTTACAGTCGTGAAATTACTGTAATTGTTCTCAAGGCGTGCTCAGCAGAAAGGGATACAAAGCTTCTTCCCCAAGGCAGGGAGCTGTGGAGCTGAGGGTGCAGCAGCATCCTGTGTTTGTTCCTTAGGGGTAGCACAAAGATATTCAGGAGAAATCCCAAAGGAGCCACAGGGGACAACGCAGCCAAGACCTTCTTGATGGAATCAGGAGAAATTTCTTGTAAGTCCTGATCCAGACTATCACAAAGCACTACTTACTAGTTTTAACTTTTTTTTCCCCTCTGCATTCAGTCTGAGTTGAAATTTAAGCACAAGAGATGAAGTTTTGTGTTTGGACTCAGTTGTTTATTAAGTTTTATTTATAGGAGTTCTACAGCACTTCTAGCTAACAAGCTAAAAATGACAAAATGGAGTTGTATTTCGCTCGTTACAGGGGCTTTCAAAACTAAACAGTCTAATTAACACCCATATTATTTTTACTTTTGACCCAATAACTAAACACTCATAACCCACAGTGCAGCACTCTCTATCCAACCAAAAAAAACCTACTTCAAACCAAGAAGAAGAAGGAACAAGAAGAAAGAAGAAACCAATATCCTAAAACTTCCATCTTGTCTCATTCCTATTACTATATTCTAAAACTCTAAATTACAAACCCTTCACCATGTGATATTACACACTTTTATTCAAAACACACATCAGTGATTCCAACTCCATCACTCAAATTTGGAAGCCTTCTCCAAGGCCTCAAGTTAAAAGCAGTGTTGCCCTGAGGATTTGTGCCTGACAGCACAGAAAGTTTAAAACTCCCAGGCTTCAGGGCTCCAACACCAGACCAAGCCAGCAGCACCTGGGGTGGTTTCTGCTGCCTCCCATGGTACACAGCAGCAGCTGGCACTGCAGATCCCTGGTGCCAAACGTGGTGGTGGAACACAGAGTGAATCCAATGCTGAATTCTCCCCGTGCCCTGGGAAAGCACAGAGCGTGGCCAAGGACATTCAGGCAGGCTCTGCCTCCGGCAATTGCCTCATTTTCTGGAGCCTAGAGAATGGCTTGTCTCATCAGAATACTGAGGTGAATAGTAAAACACATCCCCACACCATCTAGGGGAAGAAAATACCCCTAGAATTATTTTCCATAAAACTACAGAGAAGGACACTCCCTTCATTTTCGCTCTGATTAATAACCATGGTTTTGACACAAATGTTAAGCGCCCAAGGAAGTTTTGTGATACCTCTTTTTCAGATTAAATTGAGCAAAACAAAAATAAGAATCACGACTTTTATACAACAAGAAATGTCTGGCATTTCCAGTGAGAAGGGAGCTACATAGGAATTGTAATTGAGGTTATATATTAGATATTAATGAAGTCTGGTCATGCACAAACTGAAATACAGCACACTGCAAGAAAAGGGAGGAATCCATACATTTGTGAAAGAGGAAGTGGTGAACTAATCTGGATGATTCAGTTTTTTCCAACACAAAATGATTATAGAGGTCAAGTGTATCCTCTCCTTCTAAAACAGAAATTATCCATTTTTGAGGCAAAATAAAAGGGCTATGCCTTTGCACAAAATAGGAACTCTACAATAACTGCCTCAGTGCACAATGAGAAAATCAGATGGCACATTGGGTAACAGCTACATTTTCTCAAACTTTCATAATTTCAGGGTTTTTTTTAACTATAATTCTATAGAACATGTACTTTTCTATAAAGACATAGTAATTGAATACATAATAGAGCAGTCAATGGTGACAGTCCAGTGAAAAGAGAATTCCATTAAAGAACAACTTGCTTTTAAAATCATCCATAGATAACAGAATATCGAGCTGCTTTACATCAGCAGCCTTAAATACACTTTTTCAGTGACCTCTGGCACATAATAGGGTACTTGCTTTCCTCTGTTTTTTTCAGTATTAATCAGTTCTGTCAACAGGTATTATATTATATTGCTTTTATATTCCTGTCTAGTCACAATATTTTCAGCAATTAGATGTGAAATCAAGACAAGTAAATCTGTTAGATTAAGAACATTATAGATGAAAAATGTCATGTTCCTTAACTGACATCAGCAGAGTTTCTCTACAAGCTTTGCCAAGTGATGGCAACACAAAACCTGCAGATGAAC
The DNA here is from genome assembly GCA_009812075.1 of Sialia sialis. Lineage (NCBI taxonomy): Eukaryota > Metazoa > Chordata > Aves > Passeriformes > Turdidae > Sialia > Sialia sialis. The sequence goes on along the minus strand of VRYO01001681.1, from coordinate 28,670,879 downwards.
CATCTGTGTCCTGGGCTGATCCCACAGTGTGGGTGATGCCTTAAGTTTGAGCTTTCATATTTTCCAGATTCTGTACTGATTTAGTGTGTGATTCTGAACTTCATATAAAGCGTTACAAGTTCTCCTCACAGCTCAGGCACACAAAACAATCCTTTTCTAGCCCCAGAACCAAGGACAGCTCTGCAGCTTCAGGCCAAAAAGCATAAACAGCAGCAAATTGAGGAGAGAATCTGGGAGGATGGAACTGCAGAACCTGGAGCTGGAATTGGACAATGAATCCCAACATGGGAATGGACCAAAACTTATAAAAGTGTGAAAACTCATGACCTGGGGTCCATCTTGGGTGTAACCTTGTCCAGGCTCTTGTACTGCTCAAGGTGAATCCTTTGAAGGCTTTTTAATAAATCCCAGCTTTATTCCTGTAACACTGTCTAGCCTCTGTTCCAGCTCAGCCTCTTTAGGCATCATGGGGAACAGGAAAGGGGATGAGACCCCATCTGCAGAGCT
>VRYO01001681.1:28634643-28666594 GCA_009812075.1 Sialia sialis | reverse complement strand
TGAGCCTGCCCTGGCCCAGCCTCAGCTGTTCCCTCTCCTCCTGTCCCTGTTCCCTGGGAGAAGTGGGAGATGAAATACATTGATTTATAACAGTGGTAGGTAAAAAAGTTTTGAATCAGCACAGGGGAAATAATTCATAGAAAGAATAAATTCATTCTCCTCAGCGCCTGTCCAGCACTGCTTCCCACTTGCTCTCCCAGGCAAAACACACAAACAAGAGAGTAGAAATTTTGGATAATATGGTGGTTTTTATCTCTCCTTTCTCCTCCAGCTTTAGGTTACTGAATGCAGCAGAACACCTGTGCTGTTTGCTCTTCTCACCCCTCTCTCTCCTCAACTTCTCATTTCTCATTTGCAGGCATTATGCAAATTCTAAAATTTCCTTAATTAGAGGGTGTGGAATTGGGGTGATGTTGCCACAAATTTTATTTAAATTAAGTCATTTATTCTAATAAAAGAGGTGAATGACACTGGAAAACAGGGGGGGAAAGGAAGAGGAGATTTATAATTTTTTTATTCAAGTGTGAAATGTTAAATATTCAAGTTCCCAGTGAAAATGTTTGAACTGGAAAACAACTCTATTTGAATCCCCTGCTCCTCTGAGCCTGCAGCACTCATGGCTTGACCTCTCCCCTGGCATTTCAGAAGTGGAGAGAAACATTCCCTCTTCTTTTGGGAGCATATGGCCACGTTTGGACTGTGTCAGAGGCAGCTGGTTGTGCTGAGACCTGGCCTAATTGCTTCTCTCAGTTTCTCCCCAATGCTTCCAGGGTGACAGGACAGAAAACCACTGGGATTTCGAGCACAGTGTGAGGAGCACAATTTCTGCTCACACATTTTGCCACTCTGAGCTCAGTTACTCCCTTCCTTCTTGTAAAAGGCTGCTTCCCAAATAATAATAAATCTAAACTGGTCTTTCTTTCCCTGCTCTTTTAGTTTCCTGCTCTATTCTATTCAGATGGGATTCAGTCATACAGCCAGCCCAGACTGCTTTGAAATTCCTGTCCATATTGGCTTGAAAGCCAGTAGGTCTTCAGTGGCCTAATAGATTGTTTGCTGTTCAAATAAAAATAATTTGGAGCTAAGTTCCAACCCAGATTATTATTTTATGGGCATCTGTGAACTCCTGAAGAGAAGAACCCTGAGCAGAAGCATTGAATGATGCTCCACAATAACTGTAAAAGAGATATTGGGTGAATTTTTAGATGGGGAAGTGTTTGAATCTTCCCAATCCAGCAACCAAGTCATCCAGACACAGAATTTCCCTGTTCCTCATTAAAACACCAGACTAAATCCAGTGCTGACTTGGCCCTGCAACGTGTCTGAGGTTAAAAATGCTTGTGTACTCAGCTTAATAGGCTCCCATTAGGGAAATGCAAAATTAGCATTGATTTTATTTAAGAAGGGCATCGGATAAATGGTGTGGTTAAACGGCTACACACAAAATTTTTCTGAGCTCCGGCAATTTCTTTACACAGAAAATAACCTATTTGAATATGACAGAGTTTGCTAATGTCCACATGTTCTCTAGCTCAAAATATTCCTTTTCCCAAAAAAGGAATTCATGGAGGAAAGTTAAAAATAAGGAGCACAACAAATTAAAATCTGAACAAAACCACCAAAAACCAAACCAGCAAAAATAACCTGCTAAGGTTGGTAATGGAATCAAGCAATCAATAAAAACCCTCACAACTTCTTTATTCTAAAATTTTTTTTTTTTCCTAGAGAATTACATGGGTAGTTTTCAAACAGCTTTCACTTTGAAATGGAAAGAGGAAAATACACATTTTTGAAAATATTGAAAGGAAAAGCTCTGGCTTATTCTGCATCCCTTTTTAAATTTAAATTTATTTGTTTTGGCTGACATAACTTTTTTCAATAGGAAGACAGCATTTTTAGCCAAAATACATACACATTTTTTCCTAATAAAGTAGTTGGCAGAAAAGGATATCAGTCCTGAGAGAGAGATAAGAATTCTTCAAAACAGTAAGGAGAATAAGATTTTTTATTCTAAATGCAATTAATTTTCATTAATTAAAACAACACGAAGGTCTGGGGGTTGGTGGAGATGGAAAATTTAGGGCATTTGTAATTATGGTCCTCTGTTCCTGTGGATTCTTTTCAACAATTTATTATCAGGTATCACATGTAGTGAGAAAATAAATCTAAATGAAAGCAACAAAACAAAGACAGCACATTTCATCTTCTTTCAGCTAACTATCTCTAGTTATTTTTTGATGACAAGCAATGTATAACTATCCCAGCTCTCCCACTGAACTTTTTCTTCTCCCTCCCCACAAGGGGAACTCCACTCCAAGGCAGCAAGGGCTGCACAAACAGAAATCTGAATCACTGGTTTGTGAGTTAATTGCTGATTATATAAAACATTCCCACCCATTTATCAAGGGTTCCTAAGCTTCCTTCCCACTTACAGTAATTTCACGACTATAAGGCACACCCTTTTGACTAAAATTTTGATCGAAGACCAGAAGTGCGCCTTATAATCCGGAAGTGCGCCTTATATATGGACAAATTTTGGAAATTTGCCAACCCGGAAGTGCGAGCCACGAGCCAAGCCGCGAGAGCTGGCAGCTGTGAGAGCCGCGAGAGCCGCGAGAGCCACAGAAGCCGGCGCCGGGGGCGGGTGGGAGTGCCGGGGCCCACAGCACAGGGAGGGTGCCTGGGGCTGCGTTTAAAGGCTGCGTCGATCTGTGAAAAATGTTTACAAATTGAGCACCTGCCAGTAAACCCTGTGATTGCGTGATTCTGTTACTAATTCGTGACTTTGTTGTGCGCGGATCCTCACTGCAAAAAGAAGTGTGCCTTATAGTCTGGTGCACATTATATATGGACAAAGTTTGTAAAATTGTCAACAACTCGGAAGTGTGCCTTATAATCCGGTGTGCCTTATAGTTGTGAAATCACTGTAATCTCTTTTACTTCATATTTTAATACTGGGGAAGAAACAGGAACCATGGATCCAAGGAAAGGATAAGGATTTAGGAGATGCTGCCTGAGGATTTGCAGAGAGAAAACTGAGGAAGTTTTGTTTCTTTGCTTTCCAGTTTCCCTCGTTATAAAACAAGAGTGATAATTCCAATTAACCAAAAAGAGGTTTGGGGCTTTTCATAAAGGAAGAGAGATGCCAAAATAGGCAAAAATAAAGGCTCCCTTGATTTTTGACAGAGTTTGTGATAGGGAATTTATTTAGCACTTGAAAAACAAGTCAGCTCTAAAATGTGCTATGAATAACCATTGATAAGGGTGCAAAGAAATCCTAATAATAAAAAGAGCTCATGCAAGAAAGGGGAAGATGCATGAAAGAAAAGGAAGGCCAAAATCCAGTGAATAACTTCTTTTTTTTAAAATGCCTTTTGAAAACACACAGAGCATCTCACAAGATCTTGTTGGGCCACTGACATTCAAGGTTTGTTTTTTTTTCCTCACCCCTTCTAAAAAACTGCTGAATGGCTGCTGTGACACAGCACACATTATCCCATCACTTCTTATTTATGGATGCACTTTTGCTTCCCAGCCTTGAATTTGCCTTTCAGCAGGTCATAAATGTGCATTTTGAAAAGCAGATCAACTTTGCTTCTGTTGCTCTAATGGAATTTTTCCAAGAAAATTAATGTCTTATTTGTTTGCAGCACAAGGATTTCATGATATCCAGCACATTTAGGAATTCAGAAAACATTTAAGCAGAACAAAAAGTCTTATGTAGATGATCAATCCCCTTATTCCTCCGGATTCTTCCCTAAGACTTCTCCATTTAAATGCAATACAAAGTTAGCATTTTTTTATTTTCCAGGTTCTTTTTATCCCCCACTGCTTTTTTCCTAACCTGTACCCTACATCTGCAGCTGCTTCCCACATTTTATTATTTTGCAATACATTCCTAATTATATTTCAGATAAATACAAAATATTTTAAATTCTGTTTCCATGCATGGAAAAATATCAGTGCTTATGGAGACTTCTGTGAAGTTTTATAATGAAAATTTATTTTACAGAAATGTTTGATTTTAGAAGACACTGAATATAATGGACATTTTTTTAATTGAATATATCTTTACAGTTTTATTATTTTTTCAAATATGCAAAATATTTGATACATTTAAGAAATGAGTTTTAATACTGTTTAGTTTTGTGTACCCACATGGTGACTTTTAGCATTTCAGTTGGTGCCATTTTTCCTTTTTCATATCAGAAATATTTTTTAGTTTTTAAACAAATACATTTTAGTCAGTGTTCAGTGAAAAATGGTTTTAAATTGGATGGGAAAATAGAATACATGGAAGGAATCTCAGTGCTCAATGCAGAAAATGCACTCTTGGAGGCACAAAACAAATATGAGTCTGAAAGAACAGAAGAAAATATTTCTTCCATCATTATCACTCAGGTATTGCCTGGAGGATCAGTTGCAAGACAAATATCAGAAGAAAAAAGATGTTACTTTCCTATGGTTTATGTCTCTCTAAAGAATAAAATGTGGGTTTACTAAACAATGGTATTTCACCAGCAGGATGTTTTACAAAAGCAGAGCAGAAAAAAATAAAATTAAATCTCTGCTTCCTCTAGAAAACCTTTTTGTTAGCTCAAAAATTAAAAAATCACCTCCACAGCTGGACTGCAATGTATTTTTCTGAGTGTGTCAGGAATTTGATTCTCTGTTTCAATAGAGAAGAGGGAAAAACATTTAGGGAAAAAAAAATCCCTAGGCATGCAATTGAAAAACAAGAGTGCTGTATGTCAGCTGGAACATGTAATCCCCAAACACAGCCTGCCCTGACCTTCCACAAGCAGCAGGGCAATTGTTCTTGGGGATTTTATGAATATCGGTGTCTATTTGCAAAGAAAGCTGTGGATGAAAGAGGAGAATGAATTTGAATTCGCAGTGAAAGGGAGCATCCAGCACTGGGCTGGACCCCAGCTGGAGGAGAGCCAGCCTGGATCCTCGGGCAGGGAGCCAGGGACACATCCCTGGCATGGTGCAGGACAAATTCTGCAGCTGGAGAGCTGAGCTGGGCACACAGGGGGCACCTCTGCATCCTCTGCAGCAGAAAGGTTTAAAGATGCCCAGCTATTCATTTCCCCATCCTCTCTTGCTGCCAGCCCAGAAGCTGCAGCAGTAAAACACTCGAGTTTTGCATGGGGAAGTTGTAGAAAACAATCCCTCCAAGGCACTGCAGTGAGAGAGAAATCCTTAGGCGGAGGAGAGGATGAAACCCAAGCACGGAGCTGAAACCACAGGGATACACACTGGATGCACCTCTGAACTCCCAGCTCCACACATCCCCCCCAAGCATGTCCCAAGTGTCAAATCACTCCCTTTAATTCCCCATGGCTGCATCCCATGGCTGTCCAGCTGCAGGGAGCAGGGAGTGGAACATTCCCCCTTGGCAGAGGTGCCCAGTGGCCACATCTGCCTGTGAGGAAGAGCTGGGCATCCCCCAGGGAGGAAGAGCTGGCCCAGGGCTCTCTCCCCAGCCCTGCTGCTGCACAAGGGCTCACAGGGGTGTGTCCCCTCACCTGCAGCACTGGAATGAATTTTTAACTCCTCTGTTCAGGCAGCAGTGGCTTCCAGTCCAATTCAGTGCACAAGATGTGCAATCCTGGAGGTGAAATCCCAGGATTAATTCACACTGAGCGCACACAACAGTGAGAAAAGTGACAGTGTAGACAGAGAGGCAAAAAAAGGGGAATTTCTGTAATCAAAACAGAATTGGTAACTTTAAAATGAATAGTGAGTAATCCAAAAAGGTACTCAAATTAAAACAGAGCCATTCAGATGGCAGCAGGGAAAGGAAAACCTGCAGGCAGAGGAGAGGACACAGTGAGGTAGGAGAGAATGAGTTGCCATAGATGTATACCTACAGCCTTCATTTCATGCACCCATAATTCTCCCTGGCAGCTGCATGATTAATTCAAAGATTTATTGATTTTTTTTTGCCTTGCTCAATGCTGTTGACCTGCTTTTGTTGACAGGTCTCTGTGGATCACACTCCTCTGGCAGCTGAAAGCGTTGGCATCACGGTCTCCAATGGCCCACAGGAAACATTTCAACTCATTGCACACCACCAGCGTTCGAGTGCATGGCAAGAACGTGCAGGACTTATTTAAAAAAAAAAAAAAAAAAAAAAAAAAAAAAAAGTAGGCTATTTTTGCTCTGAAAAGTATCTGTGATTGCAGTTATAATGCAATTTTGGTGGTGGTAGAGAACATCTAAACAGTTCAATCTTTTTTCTGTACTCTCCCTCTTTTAAAAAATTCACTGGCTTTAATTTTCTAGATATTTTTGGCACAGTAGCTGCTCACAACATAAAATGTTTAGCCTTTGCATCTACCACCTTTCTGCAGCAGGACAGAGCATCTGCCCCAGCACAGCTTGAGCTCACACACCAGATCACAGGCTTTGAAAATTCACTTGATTCTGACTAAAAGGTCACCTGGCCTCCATTGTAACCTTCCTCTGAAGGGAAAACACACATGCAATTAAAATGTGGCTCTACAGATCAGTAGCCCAGGTACAATGCTGATGTCACAGCAAATGAAACAAAGCCCTACCAGAGAGGCATCTCCAATTCCTTCTAATGAGTCATTCTTCTAATGAGCCTCTCAATTAAAATTGGACTCTTGACAGGGAGGGCAAACCAAACGAGCATTGTATGACGATCCACAGCCCTAAAAAGTTGTGGATTTATCAGCTGAGTAGTACAGTGCTCCACAGTGATGTTTTAATTGGAATCAGTTACCTGATACAACACACAACAACAGAATATTCTGTTTCTGGCTTTTTTTTTCCAGATGTCACCTGTAGATATCTCTTTGGATGTATCAAAAATAGCCTAAAATTCACAGATAGTGGCAGTTTTGCCATTCTGCTCCCCTCGGAGTGCAGCTAAACCAGGTCCACAGGCAGAAAGGATTCCCAGTGGCGAGGCACACACTCATTAAAATGAATCTCATGCATCAATTTTGTCTCCTCACATCAAAGCTGTCAGAGCTCATTGGCGTTTGCTCAGGTTAGGCTGGGTTTTGATGGGAAACCTGAAGCACACAGTGCTTAGTGTGGTCACCTCCTTATCCACTGCTGCTCAGGAAGGTGACAAGATCACAAGCTGCAGGCAGGGGAGATTTATAAGGAAGAAAACAACACTACAGTTGCTATTTCATAAAGCAAAAATGGAAATAAATCATGAAACTGGACCTAAAACCAGCATACTGATTCATCAAAGCATGTCCCTGCTTGTAGAATTTTGATACCAAATCTGACAGCACTGAGCTTTGCTGTCTATAAAACCAGACACCCCCACCCCAAATCCTGCAATTAAACCAAAGTGATAAAAATATTGCCGTGAGTATTCAAGAAAATATCTACGAACTCAAAAACTGCCTGAAGAATGGCAAACTAAGAGCAAAGACAAAATGGAAGGATGTTGAGTGAGCACCTGGGAAGGTTAGCAGTCATTCTGCTCATATTTCACCTTTAATAAGGAGCTGATAAACATCAAGTTCATTTAAATGCAGGCCATATTTATTTGAAGGCTCTGCAAGCCTCGGAGAAATTTAATATTGCAGGAACCATGGGGGCTAGAAAAAGCTGGCCAGGTGATAAAATGGGATTCACCCAGGAAAATGAAAGAAATTTCAAGCACATCTGGAGAGAAAATAATGTGACACAGATATTTCCAGTGAAAGACTAACTGTGTCACTGAATTCAACCATGCTGAAAGAAACCTCTTCATGACTGGAAACATCAATAACAAGGTGGTAAAACAGAACAGTTTGGGCATCAGCTTGGATAATGTTATGCATGGTCCAGCAGAGCCTCAGGCCCATGGAGAGATGTGATAAAATATAGGGGTGTGTGTATATATATACGTATATATATAAATGTATATGTGTATGAATATGTATATGTGTACACACACTGATGGACACAGAGATGGAAAGAGAGAGAAAGGTATAAATCATAAAAGAATAAATATCTGAAGCTTTTACCCAGAAGCAGACTTGCAGTCCTGTTTAATTCTCAAGAAGGCAAAAGCAATTCTAAAGAGGGCCTGAATCAAATCAAGTTTTTCACATGCTTTAATTTAAGTAGAGAGGAAATAAATTACAGAGTTGAGGGAAAAAATTGAGAAAGAGGATTCAGCAGGTGCTGGGTTTGTCTTTTGGTTTGTTTTAAAGTGAGAATAGGGAAAGAGTCCCTCCCACTGATGGAAATGAAGGGCTGTCCAAAACTCAGCAGCAACAGAGAGGAAAGAAAAATTACAATACACTTTTCTCCTAACATGCTTTGTTATGAAATGTCAAAGCCACTGCTACCATTTGTGAATCCCATCAGCATTAAAATTGCTGGATATTGTGAGACAGAGCACATTTTGCCTTTCTGGATTTTAACCATAACACCCCACCCAAAGATATTTCTCTCCTCCATCTCTCACAAACAGTCTAGACCAGCCAAAATGTCCAGCCACACTGAGGAAAATCCCCAATTTCCCTCTGCAGGGAAATACCAGTCTCTGTGATGTTAACACCTCCATTCCACTTCCCTGTGCTGATTAAATGATCAGAAACCACTCCTGTGCTACAGCCCCATTGCTCACTTTGCTCTGTGCTACCAAAAACTGATTTTTTGACATTTTTTTGTGATGCTTTCCTCTTCATCCCCTCAAGGGGCTCCCAACTCCTGATTCTTACAAGACTGTTGAAATTTTTGCATCCAATGCTACCCATACCAGAAACATAACTTAAAAATGATTCACCTGATCAAAACACTCCAATGTAATGGGATAGGAAGCAAAAATGGAGCCCAGAGAAGACAGAGGAATGGTTTAGGTTGGAAAAGCCCTTTAAGTTCACTGGGTCCAATCATTAATCCATCTCCCTAAATAGAACACTCATGTGTTTTTAGCGCTTCCAGGGATGGCAATTCCACCACTTCCCTGAGCAGACTGTTTTGACCATCCTCCCAGTGAAGAAATTTTTCCCAATATCTAACTCAAACCTTCCTTGGCACATCTTGAAGCCATTTTCTCTTGTCCTATTGCTTGTTACTTTTAATCTGCTTCTGTTTGAAGTAGGTGGCCTCGCTCACTTATAATTTTAGTTCATGAGACAGGAAAGTGTGGAATTGTTTGTACAAGAAGGAAGTGCTAATTTTTTATCATCTCCATTTTCTATAAGACACCGTCCTCTTGAAAGAGCAGAGCTCTCAGGAAAAACGTGGAAAACTAGACATTTCTTAAATAATGCAGTAAATAATTCTTTTTTCCTAGGTCCCTCAGGAAAATAACCTTGCTAAAAGAAAAAGTGAGGAAGCAATATATTGTCTTTAGAGATGGGCAAGTGCACTTTACATGTCTTTAGGAAACTCAGAAAACACATTACTGTGACAGCAAACCTGCAGGCTGACCTGAGCCTGGCTGAATGCTGCTCCCAGCAGCTTTGCAGGGAGTCAAGAAATTCAGCAAATGGAGAGATTTGCCTGCTCTACCTCCTGAGAGCTGATACAACTTTGAAGAGAAGAATTAAACCTCACTGATGCTTTTTTGGTGGAACGTAGTTTGCATGCAGATTTTTAAAAAAATTACAGTAATTTCACTATTATAAGCCGCACCTTTTTCATTGAAGAATCCAGCCTACCCCAGTAGTGTGGCTTATATTCAGGTGCAGCTTATTTAAGGACAAAACCCAGTGAAATGCCAACCCGGAAGTGAGAGCCGGCTGGGGAGGGCACCTGGGGCTGCCTTTAAAGGCTTGGCTGGTCTATGAAAACTGTTTGCAACTTGAGCACCTGACACCAAACCCCGCGCTGGCGCGATTCTGTTACTAACTCATTACTTTGTTACACATGGATCCTCGCAGTCAAAAAAAAATTAAGATAATTTTTTTTAAAAAAAAAAAGTGCGGCTTATATTCAGGTGCGGATTATATGTGGACAAATCCCGTGGTCTGCCCGGCTACCGGGAGGTGCGGCTTATAATCAGGTGCGGCTTATAATTGTGAAATTTCTGTATATGTGTTGATAATATTTAATCATTCATAAAAAACTGATCTTCATCTCACTGCACCTGGAACCAGAAGAAATCTTGCATGTAGAGCATTCAGGGGCATAGGTTAAATATATGCTGAATGCTTGGGTTTTGGCAGCTGTGGTTAAGCACTGGCATCAAAGCAAAGCAAGAAACATCATTGCTCATCTCTGCAGCCTCAGCCAAATGGCCGGACTCAATCCCTGTGGTCACCAGCAATAATCTAATTCTGCCCACAGGACATCACACAGGACCACTCTCCATAAAGAGTTTGGGTTTTTTTGCATGGTGTACAAAGCTGGTGGTTGAACAACCGGTTCTGTGCAAACTGAGCATTGCTGTACTCTCTAAAGCCCAGCAGAGCCCAGAACTGCAGTGCTGTGTTTCAGGTGTTGCCACGTAAGGACTCTTGGCAAACACTGAGTGCTCAGTGCCAGCCCCAGCAGCTCAGAAAAGCCCTTTGTGCACAAAGAGATCCAGGAGCCCCCGAGCCTTTCACAGAGGAGACTTGAGGAGCTGAGTGTAAATAAATAATGCAGTTCATTATGCCAGATGTAGGTCAGTGTACATCAGTGACACTTCTCAAGCTGTGGTCCAGTACGACTAATTCCTGGCTGATAGCAAGGAGGCTGGCTGGAAGGCTCATCACTTGTCACCAGCACGTCAATCACAGCCCTGCAGGGAACCGTGTTCCATCCATGCTCACACACCTTTCCTCAGAGCTGCTGTTCTTCAGTGCACACCCAAATATGCCGCTGTGCGCAGTTGGTGTTATCTGTCTCTCCCATTTTCTACATTTTTTTTTTAAGCAGTCACAGCCCATGTATAAATCAGAGAGATTCTTGCATGGTGGATAATTAGACAGGGAAATGGGGATTCAGAAAGGTCAGGGCACAAGCCTACTCATGATCCTGCTCTTGGCACAGTTCAGAAACACAGAAAGACTCAAAATCCCTTGCAGATATGAGGATCAGGATAGGAGGCATTCCTAACAGAAACAGAGTGCAGTGACAGACCCAAGTTAATTCTCCAGTCTTTATTTACATCCATTCTTCATTCTCCTCTTCTCTTTTTGTGATCCCTTCCCTTGACCTTCAGCTCCAGTAATCCTTTCTGCACTCCTTCCCCAACAGCCACACCCATCCTTTGCTCTCCCTGGACTCATTAAGACCTGAGTGGACTCTCCTCTGTGCTTTCACCTGGGCACAGCACAACCAGCAGTTTTTTCACTTTCCCTTCTAGTCCAGCTTCACAGTTCTGCATGTGAAGAAGAAATGAGCCAAGCACTTGGCTCCCCTCTGCCTTGCAGTTGTTCAGCAGGAGCAGAGGCACAATCTGTGCTGTGGCATTTTGCTACACTTTCCTGCTGTCCCTTGGGACAATTATTTTTTATTTTTATTTTTTTACTTTTTAATTTATTTTTTGTTTATTATTTTTACATACTTTGCTGAGCTCTTTGGTCCTGTAATCTGCTTTCAATGGTCACCACAAAGCTGATTCCAAAAGTCTCTTTGAGAATGGTTTGTGAAAGAAAGCAAGATGAGGGAAAGGAAGTTTGACCTTTGAACAAATCATGTGCAGCCATCCATCAGATATTCTAGGGTGATTCTAGGATGAACACAACAGTCTAGGCTGGTTTAAGCTTTAATGTTTAGTGCCATGAATGAAAACATGTAGGATTTGGGTACAAGAGCAAACTGCGCAGCCTTGCTCTCCCTATTGTAATTCAAATGAATTTCAGACTCACCTGACAATGCAAAATTCTTCAGAAAAGAAGGATTTTAGAAAGAGAGACCCTGTAGCTGCAGAGCTTGGTATAACAGCTACCTGCTCCTTGTGAGCCCCTTGAGATTTCTCAGAGTTACCATTAATCCTTAATTCTGCTGAGACTTCAGAGCTTGAGAAACATCACTGCAAAGTTTGTTTTTTTAAACAGCTGTACCCCAGGGAGAGGGCTGAATATGCCATCTCAACATTATTATCCAAAATGGAATTTTCCAGTATGAAAATATTTCTCTCTATTTGCTGTTGGAGCTCAGTGCTTTCTGCTTTTCCACAAAATGGATTCATCCAAATAATTGGTTTTGCCTTGCTTTAATTTTTTTTTTCTTGCTGCCTTTGCCCCTAGAGGAGACCCTGTAAAAGCTTTTTGGCCTCAGATTTGCTGTAACATCAAAAGAGAAAGTGTAGGAGCAAAACCCCAATTCTGGAACTGTTCCCTAAGAGGCAGACAAACTCCTGCACATGGAAACTTCACAGAAATTGGTATTTCTGCCTCCAAACGTGGGCACCTTCCCCTTTATTGAACATGGGGGGTAATCTATTGGGATACTCCTTGGAAACACTCTGGTAATAGGTCTTAATATGTTTCAAATCCCAATTACTTTTCAATAACCTGGAGGCACGACATAAAATTGCAGCCAGGAAAAAGAAGATACTCTTGCTCAGCTAAATTTATTGCACACTTCTATTACTGTGGACATCACTGTGCTCCCTGAAAACCAAATACACGGATATGCCCAGGAGAGCACACTGTGGCAAGACCAAAAACATTGTACAGTTTTAATCAAGGTGCACCCTTCTAAAACACTCTTTCTCAAGAGGCAGGATATTTTTACCTTATAAAAGTAAAAACATTGTGGGCTTTTTGCTTGATGTTGTTTGGTTTGTTAAAAATTTTGCATTGCTATTAAAAAAAAAAAAAAAAAAAAAAAAGCTGGAATCTACAAAAGTAATTGCTGAAATAAAGGATTCTGCTACATCTTACATCCCCAGATCTTTCTATCCTCATAGTCAGAATGAGATTCCAGATAGACAGGTATATGAAATATTTACTCTAGGTTGTTGTTGGAAGAATTGCACTGGGGTTTACGTCCTTCAGAAAAAAAAAAAAAAGAAAGAAAAAAGGTTCTCTGGTGTCTGTTTGAAATGGTTGTATCGTCTCAGTGGAAATGAAAGAATCCCAGAATAGTTTGGGTTAGAGGGGTCTGAAAGCTCATCCAGTGCCATGGCAGGGACACCTCCCACCGTCCCAGTCCCAGTGTCCAACCTGGCCTTGGACAGGGATCCAGGGGCAGCCACAGCTGCTCTGGGAAATCTGTTCCAAGCCCTCCCCACCCTCACAGTAAAGAATTTCTCTCTAATACCCAATCCAAACCTGCTCTCTGACAATTTGAAGCCATTCCTCATTGTCCTGTCACTCCATCCCTTGTAAAAAGTCTCTCCCCATCTTTCTTGTCAGCTCCCTTCAGAAAATGTTCTCATCTTTATCCTCTCCACTCCACTCCTTTTTCTCTTTTCTTTTTTTTTACTTCTCAAGTAAATACTCTCTTTTTTTGTCACCACTAAAACCTTGTCCTCTTCAAAGCATGAAAAGCATCACTCTCAAATATATTTATAACTCTCTCTATATTCTTCCCTTTCACAGTAGAAGTTGCCCCTCAAGCTGGCTCTCACAAGATGTTAATGAATACCCAATAAATCAGTTATTTGGATGGGGAAAAAAAAGAAGAAAATAAATGAAAATAAATGAGATCTTGATATTTTCCAATTCTCACTAGCTTCCAATACTTTTCTGTGTGCAAGACCAAAGAATCTGGTCTTGCACAGTAAAAAAAATAGAATAACTAGTGTTTTTAAAGCATCCATTCTAATGAATTGTGTTTTATTTTTATTTAAATTCTCAAGTGCAGAATTGAGGCATTGTGAGATAATAAGAAACTTGCTAAAGTTTGTGATAGATTTTTAATGATTGTAGCCTTCTCAACCATCGTCAGAGGGTGCACTAAGGAAAAAAGAATATTATATTTAGATCCATATAGTTAACTGTTTCTACACAGTTTTATCCCCCAAAATTTGGGATTAAAACCAATACAGGCTAATTAAAAATAAATTATCTGTAAGTGGCAGCCATGATGTTCTGAAGAACTTTTATTTTTTTTCCCTGAAGAGGAGATCACAGAGACCTGGGTAGGATTGAGCCACTCTCAGATATCAGAGGTAGAAGGAACTAATGCTGAAGTCAGAGAAAAAAAAAATACAAAACCAAAAAACCAACAGATTTTGTCTTCTCAATCTATGTTTCCAGAGAAAACATGCACATTTTCTTACAACACAGAATGAATAAACTTAGACAAAAAATTAAGGTAGTCAATCATGAAGAAATTAGTTTTTTTTCCTCCAGCCAAGACTCACACATACAGATGTTCATGCACCATGTCGCAGATTATTTTAAAATGAAGCAAAATAAACATACCCATCCACTGTTGTGTTAAATAGTTCCACTCATAGTTTAGAGAACCTTAAGCATAATTCTGCATCAATACATACAGAATAATGTAAAGCTTGTTTTTGCATTTAAATACAACCTGACCTGTGTTGGCTGCAGTGCTGGTGAGTCCAACAATTCAGATATTACAGAAGTCTTTGTGCAAACACACCCAGTTGCAGTTTCTCAATGACAAAAAATTATGTTATCAAAACCCAAGAGTGAATTTAAGGAAGTGAATTTACCAAGCTTAAACAGTGCACTAGTAACATAGAACAACTGATCATCAATTACATGGTTGTTAAATATTGACCAATTCCTTAGAAAGTTCTTTGAATTATAATTTTTGAAAAAAAAATATTTCAAGGTGATGTCAGGAATCAATAAAGCCTGGAGAGAAATTAAATCTATAATATGAGCCATATAGAGATACAGGTATTGCCATCAATGACAAAATCTGACAGAAAATAAAAATTATTAATATACTGAGGAGCTATACAGAAACATTTCCACACAGTTGAGCATCATAAACACAAACATATTCCTGAGTAGACTCTGCAACATTTAACTCAAACTATTTTTTTCCATTCTGCACAGCCCTGTAACAATACATTTCCAATTTCTGCACACATAAATCATTTGTATGTGTAACAACAGCTGCACCCTGCATTATATATAATTCAGATATGTTCTATACTGAAAATATTTCTCCTACCTATTTGTTCTCCCATGGATTTCTTACAATATTTATGCTTTAAAATGTTACATTTTCTTTGCCCAAATTCCCAAACAATGCCTCACATTCTCTCCCTGTCATTAAATAGATTAATGCACATAACTGATTTAGTACAGATTGTTTCACTTCAATATGTTCAGCTATAGGCAGTGCTTAAGCCTCCACTGTTAACTGTGAAGGTATTTGGGATTAAAATGCTCTGAAACTATAAATATTGATTACATACCTCATTTAAACATAACAAAACTCATTTAGACTCAGGATTCCTTCTAGTCTGTGAGTAACATCACCACTAAAAACAATTACAACCCAGCACATGTTCATGACACTCAAATTTCTTTGGCAGGCGGGAGCTCTTTATCAAAGTTAAAATGCAAACCCAGTGCCTCAGCACCTGAAAGCTGGTTTTCTGCCTGGTGTAAAACAAAAACCATGTTATTTTCCCCTGAAGCGGGCTGGAAAAGCAGGGCTGTCTGAAGCCTTCATGTCACACACACAGAGTCACAGAGATGCAGCAACGCTGAAGTGAAATACATCACTGAGAGGATGACATCCCACTCAGTTATAATTGAACCAAAGTAAACATCAGGCATTTTTGGAGGAGGAAAAAGAAGCAGGAAACATCTCTGCCATTGCCAGCTGGGGGGAAAAAATAAATAAATTTTTAAAAGCCATCAGAGCCTACCTGAGACAAGCGAGACTGTGTCTTTCTCCCATGAGACAACAGTGATGTATGCCTCCACAGAGGAGGGGATAATGCACTTGAACACTGCTACATTGCCTCTCATGGCTTTCTGGTCCTCCACACGGACTGTATAGGGTTCCCGTAAAACTGCAGGGACAAGAGCAGCCTTTGTTAAACAAATTAAATTACAGCCCCACATCTCACCCACTGCCTGCAAAGCCTTGCAAAGTGCCCCCCAGAATCAGGCTGTGAGCTCTTATCGCAGTGCATTTCTCACATTTACAAGGCTGATATAAAAGCATTCCAACATCTTTTAGTTTCCTCAAAATCTGCATCTCTTACTCTGTGTTTTTCCCTAATTCTGGGAGGCTCGGGTAGGAACTGCATATTTATGTGGAGGAATGGTGTTATGTTAAGAACCCCAACCTTTGATTAGAAATCAATTATGGACTTTTTAAAAACTAGCAGTGTCTACCTCATAATAGAAAATGGATTTTTTTATGTTAATGCTGTTATATTTTATGTGATTTGTGCAGTTTCCCCAGCCACACTTCCCTGCACAAAGAGTTTTGTGCTCTGTCAAGGGGCACAGAGGAACATGCAGGTGCTGTGTGTGAATTAGACATTAGGGGAGAAGAGAAGGTCAGTGTCATTCAGGGTTTTGAAGAAGTGAGAAATGAAGGAGAAAATCAATGGAGGTGACAGAGAGAAAAAAAGAAAAGTGTGTCAGGAACACAGAGAAATGAGAGTAAGTGGAGAGCTACATTTGATTGACCAGCCCTGAAAGAAGTTAGAAACAAAGCCACAATTGTATTAAACAAAATCACATTACAATAAAATCCAACATGATTCAAAGAAATTGTTAGAATCAGCATAGCATTTGTCTTGAGTCTGAAAGAATTAATTTAAAGGAAAAAGAGGAAAAAAAGAGTGACTGTATGGACAAGGAGGATAAAAGCACAACTGGAAAAATCACTGCCACCACACCGAAGTAATACTCCTGGGATGAGATGAAGTTGCAGTGGGTGGGAGAATTACAGTAATTTCACGACTATAAGGCACACCCTTTAGACTAAAATTTTGATTGAAACCTGGAAGTGCACCTTATACTCTGGTGCGCCTTATATATGGACAAAGTTCAGAAATTTGCCAACCCAGAAGTGCAAGCTAAGCTGCAAGAGCCATGCCAGCCGGCACTGGGGGCGGGCGGGAGTGCCAGGGCCCACGGCACAGGGAGGGCACCTGGGGCTGCATTTAAAGGCTGTGCCAATCCATTAAAAATGTTTGCAAATTGAGCACCTGCCAGTAAACCCCGCGATCATGCCATTCCGTTACTAATTCATTACTTTGTTGCGTGCAGATCCTCGCTGCAAAAAAAATGAAGTGTGTCTTATAGTCTGGTGCGCCTTATATATGGGAGAAGTTTGGAAATTTGCTGGCAACCCAGAAGTGCGCCTGATAATCCGATGCATCTTACAGTCGTGAAATTACTGTAATTCCATGAAGAGTGAGGGATAAGCATTTCTGTGTGCATGAGTTCATGGAGAAGGTGGCAGAGCAGAGAAGAGAGATGTACTACATCAAGTAAAGTTCTACATTTTCTGCAGCAAGTGAATGGGTGAGACAGGACAGACAAGCACAGCACAAACTCTCCATGGGAACACAAGGTCAAGGGGCAAAAAAAGGAATAACCACAGCCAAAACAAACCATTGCAATGGGATGAGTGCACTGGAAATTTCTGTGTGTCTGAGACCTGCACCTGCCTGAAGGAAAAGTGATTTTAAAAGTTACAATGCTGAGCTGCCACATTATAGGGACATTTCTTGCCCACATGTTCTGCCCAGAAACACAGATCAAACTCCTACACAAATTCATTTAGCCCCACTGATTCCAGCTGAAAATTTTCAGAGTTTACAAAACTGTTTCTAAACATCAGGAGCACAGGAATTTCTAATTATCTGCCCCACTTAGGCTGTATTTCAACAAATAAAAGGTAGAGCAATGAAATGTAACCACAGTCTTCAAAATGCAAACAGCATCAAATTTTCAGGTCCATTGTTACTACTGCAAAAAGTAAGATTGAAGTTCTCCATCCCAAAGATTGCTACAACAATATAACTTTTAGAAGCTCTAACTAAAATAAAATAATTTTGATTAAAAATGAAATCTCTTTTTGAAAAGGAAAAATATCCATTTTCTATTACAAGATAGACACTGCTAGATTTTCAAAAGTCAGTAATTGATTTCTAATCAAAGGTTGGGATTCTTAACCCTGTTATGACTGTTAAACTGCTATTATAAGCACCTTTAATGCAGTGACTTTACAGCACTGGCTGCCCTGTGGTGAATTATTTCCCCAGCCTTGTCCCACACCCAGGAATGGCACATGGATCATCTTAATGAGGCTGATTAGTGTCTGTGCTCTTGCTCCAGCCATCATTCCCAGGACAGCAGCATTTCCCAACTCACTACTGAAGGTGTTTGTACTTTTCAGAGCACTTGGCCACTTTAAAAATCTCCCCAGCTGATCTTCTCAATAAAATCTCACACAGAAACCATTGGGGAGCACAGAAACTGGAAAGAAGTTTATTCATTTCCTTGCTTTAAAAAATTTACCTTATTGTGATTTAGGAGGCTCCTCAGCTATTTCCAGATCATAGTTTTGACAGTTTCCATGAATAAATTGCTGATTTTTCCTTTTTCTATTTTTTTTTATCCCAACTCCCCAAGTCATTAATTTATATGAGAATGTCAGCCTTTGGTTAAGAAAAAATAAAAATAGACCCCACACTGACATGAGTGCACAGCAGAGTTTGAAGATAAACTGGAGACTTTTACTCCTGTGTGCAACTGGCATGGAAGAGGATTAGGTTTGGGTGTCCAGGTGTGGGGATTAAGATTTTTTGGGAGGAGTTTGGGAGTGTTTGTTGCACTATATCCAAAATTACAAGCAAAACCACAATTACAATTATCTGTGAGCTGGAATTTTTGTATCTGATGCTCATACTCCTGGAAAAAGAGGTGAATGAGCTCCATGCTTTCTCAAGTTGACTTTGAGAATGGGCAGAACCATACCAGTCTTTGTGCTATGACCAATTATCCACTGGTTTCTTCTGCATTCCCAGGGAACCAATTGCTGTTGGAGTGCATTAGAAATTAGAGGAAATTAGAAAAAAACCCTCAAAATCATGTAAATTAGTGCCAGTCTGAAATATTTTTCAGATTTCACGTGAACAGAAATTATTTGCACGCACCACGTAAAGAAATTAAGTTTCTAATTTCAAATTTGAGCAAGTCAGGGTTTATCATCTGAGCAAAAAATACACTTGACTGCCATGCACAGAAGACTCCACAAATTGTGTTTTTCTGTGATTGAGGGGTACTCAAGCCCTTGGAAACGATGCTCACAGATAGCTGTGCTCTGCCATCAGGCACAGGCACAGCATCAGCTCAGGGGAAGGAAGGGAACTCATTTAAACTCATTATCCAAACCTCACATTAACTGAGAAATTGAGTTAAATGGAGAAATTAGTGGAAATGGGGAAAAAGGTTAAAAAAGGAAAGAAAAGAGGTAAAGGGGACATTTCTGACTTGGCAAAAATAGTTAACTTCTGAACCAAGCACATACACTACCAACAGAAAAGTCCTTTATAAGGTCCTTTTTCTATTTGCAAGGTTTATTTCTCAAGCAGAGGGAGAAATCTTGTTTTGGAGTTCCATGGATGAATGCTTTACCCCTAAAGCAACACCAGTTCAGAGCCTTAGCCAGCAACCCTACAAGTTTTGGCTTCCTTTGTGTCACCACATTAGTTTATCTAAGAAATGTAAAAATTGGAAAGCAGTCCTGGAAAAAAATACTGACCAAAAAATGTTCAAAATGGAAACACGGTAACAGCCAGAAAAAACAAAAATAAATATGGTGTTGTCTCTAAATATAATTCTACCAGACAACTTGCCCTCAAATCATGACAGCAAAAACCAAAAGCTCAAAAACCAAAACCGAGTTTCAAACATAAAGTTGGTTACAATGTGTTCATACGAATCTTTGATTTTCAAGCTTTTTTAATAGAAAACTAAATAATTTCATAAGCATAGACCGTCATAGAACTCCTCATATATGTAACATGATAACTTGCTTCTACTGGATGCTTCTTGTGCAAGAAAACCCACTTTCCTGGACTAAAATTTTAATGAGACATGAATTTCATGGAAACCTGGTTTTTATTGCTTCCCAGCTGCCTACAAACTACAGATCTCTGAATGTTAACTTACTGTTAAGAAGAAGAGAACACATTTCATTATTTAAAAGGAAAGTCTCAGGCAAATCTACTGTTAACTGTTCACAGTTTTTTCCCTGTGAAACTCCTGTGAAGTCAAATCTCCAGAGAAGAGATTGTTCTCTTCTGAGAAAAGCCGAGCAGAGCTCCACCAACAATAAAGAGCTTCCAAGGATTTGCATTTGCCAAGGGTCAGCTCCCTGACTATTTTTTGTTTGTTTGTTTGAATATTTTAATTAACTGTAGGGGATAGACCAAAATCTTCAAAAGCTGTTCAATCATGTGTTTGTGTGTTTTAACAAAAGGGCTGATTTTGATCCCTCTGTAATTCCCCACTGGCTGACCCAGTCAGTACAGAAAACAGATGTAAAAAACATTCTGCTCATTTGCATATTTTAGTTTAAAGAGAAAGCACTGCCCATGAACCCATGTTAGCTACTGAATCATTGCAGGGGACTAAAACTTCTCTCTCAAAACAAAGCACAAGTGACCACAAACAAGGGAGGAGAGGTGTGATTTTAGGCCAGGCATTCCTTTACTCGTCAGACCATGTACAAAATCCACTTTTTTCTCATACAATTCATTAATATGCAAGCATGGTTTGATTGTTGATTTGATTGTTAGCTCATTTCTCCTTATATTTGTGCACATCTGATCTTTGAAAAAATAACTTTTCAGCAGCAATATAATGAGGAGAGGAGAGGAGAGGAGAGGAGAGGAGAGGAGAGGAGAGGAGAGGAGAGGAGAGGAGAGGAGAGGAGAGGAGAGGAGAGGAGAGGAGAGGATGCACAATATTACTTAATATTGTTAAGAGTTCAGAGGTTTCACTTCTGGCCAACTTCCTTAATTCCCTCCACAACCCCTTCCAAACCCAAAAACAGACTCCACTTACCAGCCTTAATGTGAACATCCTGACTCCTGATTTTCCCTGAAGGATTTTCAGCTGTGCAATAGTAAGTGTTATCATGGATTAAGTTATTAAAGCTTGAAGGAGGGAAGGGGAAGATTTGGAGAGTGCCATTGGGGTGGACGTGGCGGATCCCTGGGACATCGTAGATCTCCTCGCCCGTCGCTAGGTACCATCTGAGCGTCACCGGGGGGATCCCCGCTGCTGGACAGGGGACCAGAGTCCCTGTGGTGCTAGCAAACACTACCTCTTGCAGAGATGCATTGACAAAGTAGAGACTGGCGTGTAGCTCTTCACTGAAAACTGCAAGACAAAAAGAAAAACAGAAAAAACCTTTAAGATCTGAGATGTTATCGGCGCGCGAAATGGTTCGATGCCAAGTCAAACATGGCACTCAGGGAAGGTGATCAAAGCATATGGGTGCTAATGTCAGCTCTAATAAATACAGTAATTTCACGATTATAAGCTGCACCTTTTTCATTGAAGAATCCAGCCTACCCCAGCAGTGCGGCTAATCATCAGGTGCGGCTTATCTATGGACAAATCCCAGTGAAATGTCAACCCGGAAGTGAGAGCCGGCCGGGGAGGGCGCCTGGGGCTGCCTTTAAAGGCTTGGCTGGTCTATGAAAACTGTTTGCAACTTGAGCACCTGACACCAAACCCCGCGCTGGAGTGATTCTGTTACTAATTTGTTACTTTGTTACACATGGATCTTTGCTTTAATTGAAAAAAAAAAATTAAAAAAAAGTGCAGTTTATATTCAGGTGCAGCTTATATATGGACAAATCCCATGGTCTACCTGGATGTGCGGCTTATAATCAGGTGCGGCTTATAATTGTTAAATTACTGTAAATAAAATAATAAAATGTTTCTTGTTTTCCAGGAAAACACCGCCAGGTTAAACACAGTAAGTGGTTTGCACCCAAAAGTAAAATGAGAAACCCCTTTTGGTGTAAACAGATACAGATTCGCTCATTTCTGCGCCTGCTGAGGCAGCACTCCTAGTACAGCCTGCAAAAATCTATCAGTAATTTGCTTTTATGAAATTTCCAGTGACTAAATTTCTGCCTAGAACACAAGCAGTTTCTGTTAGCATCCCTAAATTTATTTTTACAGCCTTTCCATGGCAAAAATTATTTATAAAGTAATAAAAAGATCTGAGCAAACAGCAAAAAAAATCCTATAACTCCTTAATGGTAATACACGTCTATACTTAATGCAGATACAGCTTAGTAAATGCTTTATATCATTTGGTCAGGTCTTTCTAGCAAACACCTCTAAACCTAGGTGCCTATAAAAATGTTGGTTCTGCCATCCATGTGACTCCCACTGCCAACCTTAAACTGAAGATTTTGTATCACTGAAAAGAGCCAATATTAGTCAGAGCACCACATTAACCACTTCTGCCAGGGGTATTCAGCTCTCACTGGATGGATCTCCAGGTGGTTTAAAGGTCCCTCAGTATTTCCTCTAAAGTATCTTCCTAATCTCTGTTGGAGAGCTGATAAACCTAACACGAGATTATTTTTCCCCAATAAATAGTAGGATATATTCCAATACAACCAATCCGCTTTATATTTGCATATAGTGCTCCCATGTGAAAAAAAACCTGATCAGTTTTACTTGACAGAAACACAGAGACGTGGATGTTTCACAGGATTTTGTTTCTGACAGGATTTTCTAAAGCCAGGCTGGGTAAGGGGTCAGTTTTTGAAAAGGTGACCCCACTGGAGGAGATCCCAGTGAGCAGTGATGAGAGAGATTTCAGATTTCAGCCTTCATTTGCACAAGATGGATTCTATTGTCCTGCGAGAAAGAACTTGCAATCCCAATGCTAAGCCATGAACTCTCCTGTCTAACTCTGCCACTGCATTTTATGATAGTCTGGAGCACTAAATAGACTATATTTTCATTCTCTCTTTTGATATCTTCAAAAGATACAAGGTAGGGAGGTGTTAATTCTAAATACCATCAGTAGAGATTCAAAAGAAAGCAAAACTGATTGTGGGAGTCCCTGGAAATTAAAAAAAAGAGAGAGACCCCCTATCCAACAGGGAAAGATGCCTGGCATGCAGGAGACAAATAAATGAGTGGCACAGAGAAAGCTGAAAGGCACTTGGAGGTTCAGAAAGGAGACATTTCAACTCCTGCATTTAGATGAGGCAGGTGCCAACATAGAATAAAGTCCCCTGCAAGAAAAGTTCCACCTAGAGGGTGCAATCCCAAGAAGAACACAATCATCTGGAAAGCAAAAATAGGCACAACAAGACTAAGCACAGGAAGAAGCTTAATCCTCATTCAGAAGGAGAGAATAAAATGGTGCCACTTTTACATAATCACATTTCTAATTATAGTTGTACTTTGATGCAGAGAACAGTATTGTTGGTAACATAATAGAGAACCGAGAAAAAAAAAACAATTTAGGATTGTTCATCTGCTGTACAAGCTTTTCTCTACAAATACAAATGAAACAATCAACAGGGCATTTAAATTTCCCTTGGCCAACAAGACATGCACGTAGAAGTAATAAACACAGTTCACATTTGCCAGCTCTCATTATGCTGTGCTGCTTCTTAGCAGATATTCGAGCAAATCCAGTAGATTTCCTGGCCAAGAACAAAGAGGTAAACACCAAATGATGAATGCCATAAAAATAGAGAATATCAGGAACTCTGTTTGACACTTCCACAAAATCTAACTTCCCAATCAAACACAGCACAGCTGAACTAGAGACTCATACCAGCAGCACATAACAATGAATTTTTCCAGCTGCTTTGAATCCCCTGCAGAAGCTTTCACTACTCTTGACAAACTTTGCATCCATCAGCCAGTAAATAGTGCTTCATTTTAAACCAGCATCTGCTCTGCATTCATCCTAATGGCAGCCACAAACACACCAAGATCCCTGGAAAACAATCACAGTGCTGTAATGCACACACTTATACACAATGCTGACAGCCCAGATGCTTTTTGTGCTGGAATTCACTGCGTGAGCTACGTTGGAGACATCCAATGACAAAAAAGGGATTGCAGAAGCTTTTATTAAAAAGATATTTCTCCTCAGCATTCCATAGGATGAAAGGGGTAAGCTGAGTTACAGAAAAAGTGATTTACTGAAACCTAATTGAAACTGAGCCAAGTCAAAGATGATGTGAAATTAATTATATGCTACTTAATGATAGAATATGATCCAACTAAACATTGTATTTTTCAGAAAGCAGAAGTAACTCAGACTAAGAGTTGCAAGGGAGAGTGGTAAGGGAAACTGATGAAAGTTATAGAAGTAAAACAGCAAAGAGAAATATCTGCAGAATGAAAACAAACAAACAAAAAAAGGCAATCATAGAAGAGAAAATAATATCCAAGGCAGAACTGAAAGCTCTTGCATCTGAGTGACTGCACTTGGCCTGGACAGAGATCACATCATTTCACAGTGTAAGGGAAGAAAAGGCAGAGATTCTTCCTGAGTAAGGGTTATTTATTACCAAACCAATAATTCTTGAGGGAAACAAGAGGAAGGCTGCACCTCAGCAGTGCTCAGGTGCCCCAGCTGGAATGAAAAGGTGACAAACAACCTGTGCCTGCCAGCACTTTGGGGCAAGAAGGCAGAGCTTTGTGTCCTGGGCTGTGTGGTTAAAGGAGAGATTATCAACACTTTACCAGATCAAAGGACAAGAAACACTTCTGGAGTCTAAGGCTGAATGGATGCCAGGATCTCACCCCTACAAGAATGGGGAGAGAGGTGTAGGGGAGGGAATAACAGAGGGGAGAGAGGGAGGGAGATGGGAGGTGGATGAATTTTTGCAAGTTCAATCAGTATTCTTTACTCTCAGTACTTGAAGTGAGAAGGGGAACTGACAAAGCATTATAGCCAAGGAGGTTTCTCCTGATTTTTAGGGGAGACAATGCTTCTCTGCTTGACAAAATGCTGAATGCATCAGCTAGATGCAAAATTTCTGTTGGCATTTCAGAGATCTCTTTTCAGCTGTGCTGATTCTTTACAAGCTGCTCTGCAGGGCTGTGAGCTGATATCCCTCAGCAAGGGAGCCAGGCTGGGCAGGGGAAACCAGGATGGCTACACAGGTAGGAATATTTAGACTGGGAGTGACATTTCCCACACCTGCAGCTGGTTAGCTGGAGTACAGTAATTTCACATATATAAGGCACACTGGACTATAAGGCACACTTTTTTTTGCAGCAAGGATCAGCGCACAACAAAGTAATGAATTAGTAACAGAATCACGCGATTGCAGGGTTTACTGGCAGGTGCTCAATTTGCAAACATTTTTCACAGATCGGCGCAGCCTTTAAACGCAGCCCCAGGCGCCCTCCCTGTGCCGCAAGGCCCCGGCACTCCCGCCCGCCCCCAGCGCTGGCTGGTGCGGCTGCCCGCGTGGGGGCTGCCCGCACGGCTTGCACTTCTGGGTTAGCAAATTTCCAAACTTTGTCCATATATAAGGCGCACCGGTCTATAAGGCGCACTCCTGGGTTTTGATCAAAATTCTAGTCAAAAGGGTGCACCTTATAGTTGTGAAAGTACTGTGATTTTTTGTTTTGTTTTTGTTTTCTCTCCTCAGGCAGATGACTCTTCCAGATCTGCAGCTCCTACATGTGTGCATGCTGAGCACTGGAAAGGCTTCTACGAGGACCTAGCTAATAGCTCTTGTGATATTCCTGCCTGTGAGGGATTTGTCAAGGCTTCACAAGGCAAACCAGGCTGAAATTTCTGTTTCTCAATCCTCCTTCTTTACTGAATGTCACTCAGTGTGAGAGAGAAGATCCTACATTTAAATTGCAGCGCTGCATCCAGCTTGGGCTTGCCCCATGTGGGATCTGATGACAAGGAGAGATCAGCACCAACAAAGAGATGAGAGAAGAAAAGAAAATTAAACCATGAAATCTTTGTCCCCTTCAGGATGTTTCACCTGCAAGAACCTTTACCCTAAAGATGCCAAAAGAAATAAACAAATTTTTGTATCTGTTCAACTCAGTGCCAGAATGCAATGCCTTGGTGTTGTACATAATTCTTTTTCATCCTGTGCTTCTTTATCTTTTAGTAAGTTTAAATAACACTTCTGTGATTTTGAAGTTGTCAATTTGGGCCTCATGTCCTTCCAAGCCCATATTCTGCAATTTGTCATTTGAAGACCCAATTTTTTTTCAGCTCTTGAAAGAACTGAAATAATTTTGGTTGAGAGACCAGTCAGCACACTCAAAAATATGAATAAAATGTCTCTGAACAATTAACTGATACTTATATTTAATTCACCTACTGAACCCTTTTCAAGGACTAAATGCTGCTCCTGTAATGTCTTTGCAAGTGGAAAGTTTGGTCTTAAATGAATAACAATTTCAAACTAAGGGAAAAATTAGTTCTCATCCATTTGATTAATCAAATCCAGCATGAAATACTTATATAGGTAAATTAAAAGATATTAATCAAAGTGAAAGTCTGGAGCCAAGAGACCACTGGGATTATTTAGATAAAATAAAAATCAAAACAGAAAAGATAAATTATGTAATTAAGCAGTTGACTGCACTCCTGCACTACAGCAGGTTTGTGGAAAGAGACTGAAATGTATTACAGTGGAACTTCAGGTTTGTCCCAGCTTTGGACATCAATGTCCCTCTCTTTTCCTCCTCGGCAAAGTAGTGGTTGAGGAACTGGCAACAATCAAGTATTTCCTTCAGATTTATTGGATTGTATTGGGTGCCATCTTAAAATGTAATGATTTCCCACTTTTAAATGCAGCATCCTAAACACAAGAAACATAGAAGCAAACCCAAGGAGTATAATAAAAACAGAGAAAGGAAAGGAAAGGAAAAGGAAAAGGAAAAGGAAAAGGAAAAGGAAAAGGAAAAGGAAAAGGAAAAGGAAAAGGAAAAGGAAAAGGAAAAGGAAAAGGAAAAGGAAAAGGAATAAAGTCTAAGCTCCTAGTGCTGAACTTGGAATGGCACCTGGACATGGTAGCACAACACATTCCAGAAAAAGCTGACACTTGGAAAGATTTTCACAAACAGATTTAAAGCAGGATAAAACACATTGTCTTAAGAAGTATAAGGACTAAGAACCTGTGTATTCTTATCAGCTCATCAAGGTCTCATCAAAGTTTAAAAAAAACAATAAAATATCAATATCCTGGATGCCTTCTGGAAGAAGCCTTTTCCTAAAAGACCTCAGACATCCTTCCTTGGGTAGGAGAGCAGCTTTTGAGCCTTCTCCACAGGTAATGTAGGAATACCAGCCTGGGCTCAGCTGAGACCCTTCCTTAATGGGCAAATCACTCACTTCACCTGGCCCACCATCTCCAGCAGATACAGAGGGATGTCTTGGGTTACAGTACAGGATGTGATCAAAGGTATCTATTCTATCACCATCTGTTGAGACCAGGTGGGGCAGTGATCCTGATATCTGGGAGATATTCTGCTAATGGGCCATCCATTGAAACCAGCTGGGGCAGTGTTCTTTATTTCCAAAGGGGACGTCTCCTGTTAATGGCCATATTTTATAAACCAGCTGGGGCAGTGTTCTTTATCTTTTCACAACACATCCTTCCTCCAAGGAGTTCTCTTCTGCTAATGGCCATTGAGTCCCACTTGTGGGACTGATAAAATTACTGCATCCCATTGTAAGTTGCTCCAGCCAGGGGGAAGAGCAAAGCATTTCTTACCAAGATAAAAACTGAGATTTTGGGACACTAAGAGAGCCCTTTCTCTACTGGACTCCAGAGGAAAACCGGACTTTTCCACATCATCGCTGGATCTCCAGAGGGAAACTGCAGCTTGTCCAGGAGCACTGCTCCAACTGAAGCACATCTGTCACTGCAGGAGGATGCAGCCACCATTGAATGGCACTGCTGCCAACACCCTGACTGACTGACGGGTGTCAGGTTGTACTCTGGCAGGGTTTGGGGTTTGTTTCTTTGTAGTTTTGTATTTCTACTTCAATTTTCCTAGTAAAGAACTGTTATTCCTAATTCTCGTATCTTTGCCTGAGAGCTCCTTGATTTCAAAATTATAATAATTTGGAGGGAGGGGGTTTATATTCTCCATTTCAAAGAGAGGCTCCTGACCTTCTTAGGAGGCATCTGTCCTCCAAACTAGGACAAGGGATTAGGACAACTTTCCAACCTTTTGAACATCTCATTTAACTGGAGATGTTCAGTACAGGTGCCCCAACATTTTTAGCTTCTGGGTGGATGTTTGCTGTCTACATTTTATGGACACTTATACTGAGTTCAGCCTGCCTGCCTCATGCACGAGCCTGAAAGCAGCTCAGCCTTTGCCTGTCCTTACTGCAGGATTTCCTAAATGCATCTCCAGGCCGAAAATTCAAAAACAGGGTGGGGTTTTGGTGGATTTTCTTTTGTTTTGGTGGGAGAGGTGGTGCATTAAAAGATATAGTAGAACCAGAGCAAAAAAGGACAAAAGTCACAGAATATCCTGAGTTGGAAGGGACCCACAAGGATCATCCCCAGGAACCATAGCAGATGTTCCCTTTCATGCCCAAAAGGGGGCAGGGAAGAGATTAAATGAAAGAGATTATTTGGCAAAATAGAAGAAAAAGGTAAAAAGACAGGTGGAAGTCAGAGGATGTTAAGACTCAGGGAATCTCCAATCTCTTGGAAGATCTGCTCTCAGCCAGACAACTCCTTTCTCACTGGCCTGAAATCAGAGAAAAACAGGCAAGGAATTGTGACCACAGCCATTAAAAATATGTGCCTGTGAGGTAGAGACCTAGAGAGAATAAAAGACCCAATTATAGCAAAACAATTGAAAATTTTTTTGAAAGTGAGAATTTAAGCCTCATTTTTCATATGGTCAACAAAAAAATATTAAAATCCTCTCTAAGAAAAATATTGATTTTTCACTGTGAATACAAGTATCTTTTAAGACAATTTAATGGAATTAATCTAAAAAGCAGTCAAAAAACCCAAAAAATCAAAAAACAAACCCTCAAACCACGTCTTGTGGGAAAATGGCTGAAGCCATCTAAACAATAAATTATATTTAAGGAAACTGAATTACCAGGATCACACTACAGGTTAATTACCCTGTTGACATCCAAACAATACAGTATGCTGAGATAATCTTTTTTGCATAAACACACACACACACAGAACTGATAAATGAAACATTTCTGAATGCACTGCTGTGCTTTATAAAGCAGCAGTAGAAACATTACAAATGCAATCACAAATATGCTGATTACTCAATGCAAAACAGGGAGAGAGTCTGGGTGGGTGGGAGGGTGCAATTCTAGTGAGCTGTGTCACTATTTAGAATGATTTTTAATTTTTTTTTCAAGATTCTATACAGAATCATCATGACTGAGATTTTAAAAAGAGAGATTAAAAAAAAAAAAAGGAGGTTAAATTGGGCTTTTTTCCTCCAATACATCTCCTCTTGATGAACTAAAAAAAAAGCCCTTATTTGAAAAGAATCAAAACCTGATTAGACACTTACAAACAAGAATGTTATTATCACTACTCAATTATCCAGTAACAGGCTATGCAAAGTGACCTAGAGAAATTGCTGCAGCTATTGTAGAAAGATCAGAGTGATGAGGCATTACAATAATCCATCTGTGATCGTGTCTCCCTCTAGGGGTTTTATCTAATGACTAACACACAAGGTTGATAAATATTATACATTTTATCAGAGCAAGGGTAAAGCAAATGTACTTTTACAACTTTGGCTTTGATTCTGGCTTTGGACGGGGATTTCTTTTGCTCCTCTAGGTTGATGTGGGTTGAAAATTCCTCATGGTTTGAGGGGAAGGAGGCTAAAACATAGCTCACACAAGGAATAAGTTTCAGGTGGAGGCAAAATAAGTAACTTCAAGAAAAACAGGATAAAAGATGCTCTGACCAGAATCCAAAGCAAGTCTTATTAAAAAGGAATTAATAAAATGAAGAAGAGTGAAGGCAGCCCTAAAGAAGAATTATGAGAGAATGCTAAAATCAAAATTAAATCAATTGCCCAAAATTATCTGATATTACAAATATAATTAGCAAAGAGATGAAGATATTAAACTAATACAATTACAAAAGCACCAATTAAGCACCACCACCCACAACAGTTTTAAGTCAATTCAACAAAGGAGAGCACGATTCTTCCCACAGTATAAAATCTCAAAATGCAGAGCTATTTCCCATGATGTGTGTTGTGTAAGGGTAGCCATTATGCCATGTGTCCACCAAAAAAAAAAACAATAAAAAATGATGCTTTTTCAAATTGCTACTCTGATTCAATGTACCAGTGCTCAGCCTTTTATTCCAATGGGTTACTCCTTTGAATCAGTTTCAAAATCAGAACCACTAATGAGGATAATTAAGTATGCAGTTGGTTTTGCCCACAAATAATAATCACTATGGATAAAAAGCACTCAGCATTACGTTATCATTCTCAGAGGACACAAACTTCCATTAAATCAAAGCAGGCTTCCACAATTAAAAGAAAAGGTCCTCAGGTGAAACCATAGAAAGAAGCAGAGCTCACAAGGCAGGGAGAGAAGTGTGGGTTTTGGTGGAGTGCACAAATGCAGAGTGGCAAATGCAATAGATGCAGGAGATGGGAGCTTTGAATCAGCTAAAAAGGAATAATCTGTGGTTAAAAAAATACAAAAATACCACCAGAAAACAACAAAAAAAAACCCCAACAAAACAAAACAAAACAACAAAAAACAACAAAAAAACCAAAACCACAAAACAACAACAAAAAAAAAAAAACCAAGCAACCAAAACCTCCAGAGAATTGTTGGTCTGTAGACAAAAAACATGCATCTGTACCCCTTGAGCCCCAAAACCCAATTCCACTCATTCTTATCATAAGGAACACACTGCAAGAACACCAAAAGGAATAGGACAGAAATAAGAGAAGAGCCTTAGATTTCTTTTTCTCTCAAAAATACTTTATGAGCAAGAGAAATAAATATAATTAGATGTGCCTCAGGTTTTTGAAAAATTGAATTAATCCATATTTTTATAGATTTTATTTTAACTGGTTTATGAAATTATCACTTTTTCCATAAGCAGAGCCATTATTTTCAATGACTTATTGGCTGAAATTTAAAAGGTTTCAATCTGGGGCTTGTCTTTAAAATGCTGCAGTTGACCTAATGCTTCTGAGAGAGTCCTGGTGGCACCAACTCCACAACCTAATGGGACACCAGTTTTACAAATAAACAGCAAAGCCAAGCATAGTTTTTATAAGACCTGTCCAGGAAGGAGAAAAAAAAAAATCATCTCTTCCACACAGAAATGAAAGCAAATCAAATTTTCAGTGAAAATAATTGACAGAATGCTTCACAAAATTCCATGAAGGTGTGTTTTGGAGAAGAGCAGTCAGCTACATTTTGAGTCTCACAGTCTGGTGGCTTCTCTGTCACCTTTCCCACATCCCAGTTGAAGCCAAAGCCTGAAAGATCTTTCATTTGGATGCAGGGAACAGCCAAGGCACCCTGCTGGGACAGAACCTTGGCCTTTGGGTTTTCTCTGCTCGTGGTGAATGAACCCTAATGTCAGAGTGAGCCTCAGCAGAGCACACAACCGTGCCAATCACCCAGCCAAGAAACTGGAGTAGGAGAAAAACCCCAAAATGTCAAAAGAATTTTAAACCTCAACCTCTCAGTTCTGTTATTCCACGGTTATTCCCCGTGCCTGCTAGTGTCCCACAAAAGATAAATCAGCTAAATGGCTTCAAACTGAGAGAAAGCAGATTTAGATTAGATATTAGGAAGGAATTCTTTAGTGGGAGGATGGTGAGGTCCTTCACAGGTTGCTCAGAAAAGCTGGGGCTGCCCCATCCCTGGAAGAGTTCAAAGCCAGGTTGGACAGGGCTTGGAGCAGACTGGGACAGTAGAAGGTGAGATGATCTTTAAGGTCCCTTCCAACCCAAACCATTCCATGATTCCATAATGTCTTGGGTTACATTACAGGATGTGATCAAAGGAATCTATTCTATTACCATCTGTTGAGCTCAGCTGGGGTAGTGATCCTGATCTCCATGGGAGATATTCTGCTAATGGGCCATCCATT
>VRYO01001681.1:28613440-28633643 GCA_009812075.1 Sialia sialis | reverse complement strand
TCTCCATTTCAAAGAGAGGCTCCTACTTTTCTTAGCAGACAGCTGTCCTCCAAACTAAAACACACAGAGATACTTGTGCCCTCTGGAAGCCGTCAGGAGCTCTCACTAGGAATGATGGCAAGTTCAACCAGCTCCTGTATCTACAACCTGTGTGCAAATGTTGTCACAGCTGAAAACTGACTGCCTGAAACGTTTCTGTACATCCAAAAAGGGCTGAACATCCAACAGAGAAAGCTCTGCTTCAAAACTATGAAAGAAGGGGAAAGGAAAACAGAGGGGGAGATCTGGATGGTGCCTGGTTGTATCCCACTCCTCCCCGTTACTGAGGATACTTGGGGGGAAAGCATTTCTCTTGGATGCATTGAGGGAAAACAATATTTCCACAAAGGATTGGAAAGGATGGAGGTTTGGGTGTGGCTGAGCCCGCACAGCTTCCACCCAGACACCACCAGTGAGCTCATCCAGTAAGGACAAGCAGGAGAATCTGAAATGTGGCAGCCAACAGTGTACAAAACACTGATTTTACTGCAAGCAATCACACAGACTTTGCTAAATACATTGGTGTTGAAAGAAAGTGCAGCAAGAATTAGGTGAGAGCTTTGGTGGCACAGTATTTCCAACACTGACATCATTTAGGTACCACATTAGGTAGTCCCTGCTAAAGAAAAATGCGAAACCTGCCCTCCATATGAACAATAAGCGGAGGAACCTCTGTAGCACTTCCTGAAAATCAGAGTCCTTCCAGAAACTGCTGAAGAGATGAGTAGCACTGAACTCTACTGGATTTCCTAGCTAGGAAATGTTGAACAGAGAATGCAGTCTTACAGTCCCAATTCATCAACATCACTGCCTGCATATCAAGGATAAAATTTAATATTAGTGTGATGCATTTTTTGCATCAAACTTCACATAATATTGGGGTATGAGAGCATTCCCATTCTGGAAGTGTTAATTACTGTCCCACATTTCCCCACTATGATTCTTCTTTCATGTCAAAGTTAGCTGCAAGGGATTTATGCAAGAACAAGTCCTTATTTTTCCAAATCTTCAGAAGAGGAAGAGGTCAGGGTACATGAAAATTCAGGAATGGAAGAAATTCCAGAGTCATAGACAAGGAAATATACACACCTGAATATTAATCTGAAGAGAGAGGATACATGGGATGTAGAAAGGCTCTGTGGAACAACCTGGATTAGAAACCCCTCCAGGACCACAGATCCATCTGGAATTTGGATTTCCTCATCTGCTGAGGGTTCTCAAGCCCTGCAGATCACACAGCACCTCTCAAACATTTTGCTGCCCTGATGCTGCTCTGCATCCCTGCTGGATTTTTCCCCCCGTGGGGATGAGCCCTGTGTGTGAGTGAATTCCTCCTGACAGCTTGTCTGTCCTGTCAGCAGGGCTGGGGCACAGCAGCAGAGCAAGGGCAGCTCCAAACCCAGACCAGGAGAGAGGAGGGCACAGCTGCCTGCCCTGCTCAGGGCATGGCTCTCAATGAACATCCAAAAAAAAAAAAAAGAAAGAGAGGGTGTTGAGGTTTATCTTCTTTTTCCAGGGTCGGGATTAAATGCTTGACTTGATATTTCTTATTTAGACTCAGATGTTTATTACTTCTTATCTATGTTACTGCCTCACAAACCATGAGTTCTACAGCACTGCAAACTAAGGAGCTAAAAATGGAGGTCTATCTCTCTCTCTTCAAGGCCTTTTAAGGATAAACTGTCCAATTAAGAAATGAAACCTAAAATATTTTTACTTTTAACCCAAAAACAAACCATCTGTGGCCCACAATGTGAAATTTTCTACCCAATCACACAAAATCACCCAGACCCATGAAGAAGAAGGTGACAAAGAAGGACAAACCTCTGCCCTAAAATCTCCATCTTGCTTTCTATATATCACTATATTCTAAAACCTTAAACTGTAAGTTTTCCGCCATGTGACATTACACTGTTCTATTCAAACTACACACTCATGATTCCAGTTCTACCATTCAGTTTTGGAAGCTTCTCCACAGCCTCGGGTCAAATGCAGTGTTCTCCTGGGGGTCAGTGCCTGTCAGCACAGAAAGTCTCAAATTCTCAGTGACCAGGGTTCCAATAAGAGGGAGGAAAAGAAGGACAAACTCACAAAACGCACAAAGCAATTGCTTCTGTTCATCACAAACATCCAACACCAACAGATCTGAGCAGTCTCACTGCTGTGGAGCAAACAGAAGTCATATAGAGTTACTATTGTAATAATGAAATTGTTGATAGGCTCTGAAAGTGATCTGGCTCTATTAATCATGAAAATAAACCCAGGACTGACAGAGGCAGAGAGTAAAATGCTACAACAAAACAAGATAGAATAGAATATTACAACATAATGAAAGTGTACATGGAATATAAGGACTTGCAGTGACAGAACAAGAAGAAATGGCCTTTGGCTGAAAGAGATCAGGGCTAGGTTAAATATTGGGTAAAAATTCCTCCCAGAGCAGCTGTGGCTGCCCCTGGATCCCTGGCAGTGCCCAAGGCCAGGTTGGACATTGGGGCTGGAGCAGCCTGGGACAGTGGGAGGTGTCCCTGCCATGACAGGGGTGGCACTGGAGGAGTTTTTAGTTCCCTTCCAACCCAAACCATTCCATGATTCCATTTTACATTGAAGAAGAGAAGCATCATTACCATTTGGTTACTGCTCACATTTTTTCCTAAACTGCTTCCAAGATCACCATGTACTGATTTTTGTTTACCTCTCACTAAATTGAAGGAAAGGAAAAAACCCTGGCATTCATGGCTATTTTTATAGAAGACTGGAGCTATGACAAGCTACTGCAATCTTAGTTAAAAAGAATATCAAAAAAGAAAGATTTTTCACTCTACCTATCACTTGAAGGGGAAAGGAAAAGAGGATAAAGACAAGAAAAAGGGTAAGTGAAAAACAAGGCTTCAGGATTTAATTTTATTTCTTAAAAAAACAGATTAACAACTCAGGGAATGATCATTACCTTAACAACTGCAATCTGGTACTCTCTTTGTCATGGGTTCTCTCCATAATTCATACAACACAGCATCCAATAAAAACAGTATATTAATATTATTGTAAAATAGGCACAATCGATGAGTAATTTCTTTTCC
Organism: Sialia sialis; assembly: GCA_009812075.1. NCBI lineage: Eukaryota > Metazoa > Chordata > Aves > Passeriformes > Turdidae > Sialia > Sialia sialis. The sequence goes on along the minus strand of VRYO01001681.1, from coordinate 28,630,524 downwards.
TTGATGGGAGGCAAGATCTTAGGAATTTGGCTTTTGCTTAAGGAGGAAATGTTTTTAAGAAGAAGAAATTAAGTGTGGATCAAATAAATTAAAACAGCATCACTCAGTATTACTATCACATCTAAAATGGAGGGGAGACTCTACCAATGTAAAAATAAAATATCCAAGAGTATTTTAACATTTTGAATGATCCCAAGATAACATTCCATTTGGAAATGGCACGTTTAGCATGGCAATCAGTTGAGGAATAAAAATACAAATGGAAATATTATGAAGATGGTACAGAATGAGTATATAACACAGATTTACTTATTATATACTCTTGACAAAATAAACTTGGAGGCCTCTTTGTTTACCTGAAAAATAATCACACAGTTTGCTGAGCTGTTACTTGGAAAATCCTGGTTTCCATTTTGCTCTCCCATCAGGATTTCTGTGTTGCATCAAGGCAATCACAATCCCCAAAGACCAAAATTCTTGGAACTTAATTGAAATTTGAACACTTAAATACCTGTGACAACCTGAGCTGGGGCCTTTCCTCTATTTTCCATTCATTTTTTAAAAAATAACATTACACTTTTTCCCTGAAGTGCAAGGAAAATGAAATCCTTGCAGCATCTTGCAGCCAAGGAAGGTATTTCTGACCACGCTGGTGTCAGCTCAGCCCAAACAAACCTGTTCTCTTCCAATTTTCCTTGGGAACATTTTACAGAGACCAAGCCTCAAGAGTAACTGCACAAACTCGTTTATTTTGTTATCACTTTTGGGAGAAGGATGACAACATTCAACATAAATCTTAGTGAAAGGAAAAAATAGTTCTTCAATGTTCAGTTTCTTTTTTTAAAAAAATGAATCACCTTTTTTTTTTGTATGAGAGTAGAATAGGGTGTTATTCCAAATGTCCAAGTACCCATCACCTGTGCCCCCAAGAGTGACTGATAAAGGATGTTTGGGGAAGGTCTGTCACAAGCCTTTCCTAGTGGTGACAGCTAATTTTAAGTATCACACAAATAACTGGAATTACGTTTGCTGTTTGCAGCGCTCTGAACTCATTTTCTTCCTCAATTGCCATTTTATTCCCCATTACTGCATGATCTTTCCAACTCTTTGCAGCTCTACTTCTGTGCATTTTGGGGTCTCTTGAATAGTGTTCCATCAGAAGATTTTAATATTTATAACCTTCCTCAGTTCATTTATGTCAACCAACCAGCACAGATCACTGACAGGGTTTTCTCTCCAGCAGGAAAATCAATTATATGTTTCCTATTTCTTTCCTGGCCTATCATTAATCTACATGAGGACCTCTCTTACCCCATGGCATCTTTCTTCCATACTGCTTGATATGACATTTTGATGAACTTGTTTTAAAGATCTAGTTGTGTTATACTGACTCCATTCTCCTTGCCCACCCGCTTCAATTCCCTCAAAGAAAAAATCTGAAATAATTTTCCAAGCACAACTTACCTTTTCTAAGTCTGCCAGATTTCTTTCTACAGTGCATTGCATTTATTTATGTGCTCTAAAAACTTTGTTCTTTAAGGCCTTATAATTCTCTAGCTTAGTCCTTTAAGACAACAAAAACCTAAGACATTAAATACCCAAAATAAAATAGCAAGAACACATCTGATGTCTGGATTTTTCATAAGTTTAAAAAGTTATTTTAAATTCATTTTCTAGCATTGGTTCCTTAGGGATGAGAAGATGCTTTGTCCCAGATGCCCATTTTCAAACACTTAAATTATTTGGGAATTTTCCAGGTTAACTATCTTTCACCTTCACTTTTTTTGCCCAAGACTTCAGGATTTAATATGTTTTTTCTTTGAGATTTCAGCCCTGGAAGACAAACTCTCACCAATTACATGAGAATTTCTCGCCAATTACCCCCACACTTGTCAAATCCCCCTATATTTAAGTTTGAAACCATCTGTTTGCTTGTCCTGCTTTGGTTTGTATCACATCCAACTTACCTTTAAATATTTCCTTTTCCTCCTGTAAGTCTTACTCCTTCTCAACACTACTTTTTTTTTTTTAAACTCAGTTTTTGGGGCTGGGTAGACGATAAAGGATCCTAGAAGAAAAGGCTGAGTGGAGAGATGCTAAAATTCAACCTTTTATTGAAACAACCTCTTTCAAGCAAGATTTTCTCTATTATTTCCTGTGTTGCTGGTGCCTACTGGAATGTTCCAGCTGCATCTCCTGTGCCAGACCAAGGCAAAAATCACCTTCCCTAAAGGCTCCAAACCACAGCAAACACCTTTCACCTCTCTTCATCTTCATGAGCCAACTCCACCAAGCTGAGAACACACCTTTTTCATTCAGCAGTCACATTAAACCATAATATTTAAAGCTTAATACAATCACTGCATTTGACAAAATAGTTTCTCCCACACACACTTCTGCTCCTAATCAGAGCTAATTAATTATGTGCATCATACAAATTGACAGCCACGTAGATTCTGAAGCAGTTTAAAATGTAAATAATGATGAGATAAAAGGGATCTTTGGAGCAAAATCAAAGTATCAAGTAGTCATTATGTGTAATCACTATTACAATTTAATGACATTTGTGCTAGAATAGGAATATGAACAGGAATTAAAGTGTCTCATATATATTACTACTTTTTTTTGGTCTTTTTTAACTCTCTGTTGGTACCAAATTGTTACCAAAACATCAGCCTTTGCTTGAGTCTTTAGCAGGTGATTCTGCTGCCAACACATAGCCCAAGCCAACTGCAGCAGCCTGGGTGTGAGGCATGATGAGGTCATGCTGTGTGTGCCAACAATTCTAATATTTATCCTTTTAATCTTGCTTTACGTGTTAAATATCAATATTAAATTGGAAAGCCATGATTGGAGTTTGCTACCCCATCATGCACACAAATCTACACCTAAGATACAGAGGTGACCTCGACTAGGTGTGACAGTGACACACAAACCTGGCTAAAGGGGTAAAGAGGAAGGAGGAATAAGATTCCCTTGCTTCCATGAACCTGATAAGCAGCAAATCATGACAGAGCACAAGTAGGAGATAAAAAATTCCACCTGCTTTTAAATTTCCAAAGCATTTGTAAATACAGTAATTTCACTACTATAAGGCGTACTTCCAGGTTGTCAGCAAATTTCCAAACGCCATCCGTGTATAAGGCAGACCAGACTATAAGGCTCACTTTTTTTGCAGTGAGGATCCGCGCGCAACAAAGTAACGAATTAGTAACGGAATGGCGCGATCGCGGGGTTTACTGCCAGGTGCTCAATTTGCAAACATTTTTCACGGATCGGCGCAGCCTTTAAATGCAGTCCCAGGCACCCTCCCCGTGCCGTGGGCCCCAGCACTCCCGCCCGCCCCTGGTGCCGGCTGCTGCGGCTCTCGCGGCGCGCAGCTTGGCTCGCAGGCTGCCAGGACTGCCGGCTCTTGCAGCTTGCACTTCTGGGCTGGCAAATTTCGAAACTTTGTCCATATATAAGGCGCACTGGATTATAAGGCGCACTTCCAGGTTTACATCAAAATTTTAGTCAAAAGGGTGCGCCTTATAGACATGAAATTACTGTAATTTTCTTTTATGACCTGTTCAAAGGATACCTACAGGAGTCAGTTTTGTCCATCATCAGGACAGTAGCTTTGCAAACATCATTGTCTTGCACAGGTTTCTTCACGGAGGTGTTTCTATATCTGACATTTCTCAAGGGATCAAGTCCTTACTAATATTTCTCTGCATCATTGGAAATGTAGCACAAGAAGAACAAAATAAATAAAACAGAAGGCCAGGCGTACTCAATGACCAAAAATACCTGAGTTCCAAATGTTATTTCACCCAAAAGTTTATATGAAAGGGACAGGATACAAAGGACATACTAATCAAATAAAAGACTTTATGTAATCTGCAGAAATATCAGATTGCGCAGCAGCACCAGTTGAGTTCAGGGCACAGACAGATACCAAGGTATCCCTAGGGCATGTCTGCATTTCCTAATACATAACCTGATGTAGCAGAGAAATTTTGGGGGTTTACCCAACAATACTTTTTCATTTTTCTATTTCTTCCTTTCTTCACTCTGATTTTAAAGAAAGGTATCTGTCTTTATTGATTATGATCACTTTGAGCCATTTCCATTCATGAACTGAAAAGAAAAACACAGTAAGATGACCTGAATGGTAAAATACCTCTTGGTTTGTTGTAAGATTTCTGGTTTAAAATAAAATAATTTTTAAAAAATAAGTCACTCAACCAAACTATCCCATCCCCTATCTAATTCACATCTAGATTTGTCCCATTAAAAACACTCTAAACGTTTTGGGTTGTTTTATTATTCTATAGTGAAAACAAATACTTGGTTTAAGGCTGTGCCTATTTTTAATGTCCTGTTTTAACTCTCCGATTGATCTGTTGTCATGTTTAATCAAGACAACAACAACAAAAAAAGAGTAGCAAGTAGGGTAAGCTTCAAGTACTGCACATTTAATTACATCAAGGATTCGTTGGGGAGGAAGGGCATAAATTGACCTTTGTATCAGTTTTCATGAGCTTAGGTGTTCTTTTTAGACTCCCAGAATATTAGCCCTGAAAATGGGAAAATAAAGTGGTTCTGTGTTTGAATTAAACAAAAGGCCACCCTGAGGAACAGTCTGCAGAAGAACCACAGTAGCAAGGAGGAATTTTTAGATTTTTCTAGTCCATCATTTAGCAGCACAGCACCTCCCCATCCTGAAAGGTGCACACAAATATCAGAGCTGTTTTTCACACAATTTAAGAGAGCACTCCCAGCAGTGAGATGGACCCCACTGTGCAGACTCTGTGTGTGCCTCGGTGGGCTCCAGAACGGGGCCATGGGAACCTCACTGGGGTTACAAAGCCAAGAGAAAAAATGGGAAGAGAATTTTTACAAGGGATGGGGTGACAGGACAAGGGCAAATGGCTTCAAGCTCAGAGTGTTTAGATGCGATATTAGGAATAAATTGTTCCCTGGGAGGCTGGGATGGAATTCCCAGAGCAGCTGTGGCTGCCCCTGGATCCCTGGCAGTGCCCAAGACCAGGTTGTACATTGGGGCTGGAGCAGCCTGGGACACTGGGAGGTGTCCCTGCCATGGCAGGGGTGAGAATGGATGATGTTTAAGGTTCCTTCCAACCCAAATGTAATGGTTTTGTTGAAAATGTGCAAAACCAGCACACCAAACCATCCTGAGATACCATGATACAAAACCTGATGGTTTCATTGCTCAGCTGATATAATAGGTTCAACAGGGGGTTTAAAATACTCTTAAATTCTAAGTTCCTTCTCCTTAAGAAGACTGGAAATAGCTTATTTCTTACATTATCCTTGGGATCTTTATTCTGTGCATATCACTCACTAATAAAAAAATTCAATTGATCAGGTGGGAAAAGAGGCAAGCAAATTATGCCATACAGATCACAAGCACTAAACCAAGCTGAGTCTTTTAACTGTGAAAAACATAATTAGTTTCTCTCTCTTAAAAATACCAAAATATCAGATGAGTCCTGGAACTGCTTTGGGGATGGTGAGTTCCATTTTGTATTTCCCAGCAGCCTATGCTCACATGATGTCATGAGTCTCAATCTGAAATGTTAAATTTGGAGAACAGATCTTATGCAAGTACTAAAAGAGATCACAAAGAGAATAGCCCAGATTTCCCAGGGAGGTCTGTGCAAGCAGAAACAGCCCTCTACATTTGGTTGATATCTAAGTACAGTTTTACAGTATACAATAGTATTGGTATTATTTGTAGATTAAATTTGGATTTAGCAAAACACAGGTAACCCTCATGACAAAAAATAAGAGTTTACAGGGATTCCAGAATATTAATAAACCAGCAGATTCAGTAACTACATTCTGACTTTCTGAAAACCTTATGTCTGATAATTTTCATTAGAATGAGATGATTCATAAACATGTCTAGCACAAAACAAGATAAATGAATATATGAAACAGCCCTAATCTCAGTTGGTTTGCTGCAAACCTCATTATTAAAGAGAAAACATATGTTTACAGAATATTTTTATAAAGTATTTACAGTTAAAGTATTTATTACAGTTGCAAATGCATGTTTTAGTCCCATGAGGGGATGAAAACCTACTCAGACCTCATAAATGTCTGCAGCAGAGACCAGAAACTTCCCTCAAGAAGCAACCTGAGAGAAATCCTTTAAGAGAAGAAAACACTCAGAAGCAGCAATATTGTCAGATCTACATGAAGTAGCTGGGGCTGGTTCAAAGGAGGGGAATGGAAGCAGATGGGCAAAAACTGTATGAATTATATGATTTTTTTACTGGAAGGACTTATATGATTATTTACTGGAAGGACTAAGGCTGCAAAGTGCACTCCAGAAGGGACACTGCCCCCTCTGCCAGGGACACGCACCTCTGTTCATGCAAATCTGCAACCACTGAGCCATTCTGCTACCACAAAAACAGCTTTAAAACCAGCTTGGCAATGCCTGCACTGAATTACTGCCTAATTTCAGGGAATTCCTGCAGGAAGATCAGTCCCTGCTTGGCCATCTCTCTCCATCCCACCTGTGCTGGCAGGAGCCAAGTGACAAAGAGCAGGCTGGGCACCCTCAGGAGTTTAAAGGTGTCAGAGAGATGATGTGACACAAAACTCCATTTTCCTGCCTGAAGCAGGACTCAGGGCTTGCCCACGCTGCCAGGCTCCTCTGAGGACCCTGTGAGCAGTGGTAACACAAAACACTGCTGGTTGAAAACCAGGCAAGAGCACTCCATGAGCAGGATTGTCGGGATGCACACAAAGAGCTGGCAGGAAAAGAGGGAGAAGTCAAGAGTGCTGAAGCACACTTTGAGTTCCTGGCTTTTGAAGGCCCAGTAAACATCATCCTAATGCAAATGCAGCATTAGCTGCTTGATGCATTCCAGACTCCTTTGTGATTTTACAATGTGCAGTCAACCTAAACTAACAATTTTCACACAAAAGCATTGTTACTTTGAAGAAATATCTAATGCTTTTAAGAGACACGGTTGTTTTCAAAAAAAAACCAAAAAAACTATTTTTTACAAATAGAGCATTCTCACAGGATGTGCATTGTCTACATGGAGCGTGCACTTTAATTTATACACAGCTGACACTAAAATGCCTTGTTATTGTTGAATTCCCTTCCTGAGTACACATAAACACCCACTTCTTCCTGGTCTTAACATTTCACTGTAAAGAACTTCCTCACTCCTGTTTGGCATAATGAAGAGAAAAGGCTTTGAAACCAATTGAGGGGAAGAAAATAATAAGGCTACACACATCAGGCTTTTACTAACTTTAACAGCAGTTAGGCACAGAAATGATCTGCTCAGGGAGGGATTGCTATTAGAATATGATCAGTGCAAAACTCAAGGGACTACCAAAAGATGGAAGATGAGGGGACAGAAAAATAAAAGGAAAAGGTAAAATTTAACATGAAAATGGTAAAATAAAAACCCAACACACACTTCTTGGTCTAATTTAAGGACTGACCAAATTGCCCAGGAGGTGGAGAACAGAATCCAGGCCCAGCAACTAAAATATAAAGCAGCAATTTTATCAGGGTATAGGAAAGAAACAAAATTAAAAGCCAAAGCTAATGTTTTTTAAAACACTGAAGCTCACCTGGCGTTAAAGGCAGAAAGCAGCAGCTATTTTTGTATTTCTAAATGCCCTTAATACATTTTCTAGTGCTTCCTATTCTAGCAGTATGCTTCTTGTGCACTGTACTTCAAGTGACTCCATGCAAATAACAAGGTCTTTGAACTGACCTTGTGAAAGTCTTCCCTTGGAAATGCACAGATAGAAATGAACTTTAAAGGTCAGCCTTAGAGGGGAGAGAAAAAAGATCTGGTTTCTAGGCTGCAGCTTATATGTGCAGGTAAGGAGTGGCTGCTTTGCTTGCAAATGAGAACTGTAAGGTGGAAGAAGACTGATTTTCATTTTAGTTCAGGAAATCAAAACTAGAAATTCTAATAGACCGCTCATCCCTTTGTCACAAACAGACTCTCCTAGGTATGACCTACTGGCAGTGCACTTTGTAGCCAAATCAGCCATTTGGAGTTTAATGAAGAGGACACAAATCAGCTCCTCTCTCAGGACCTGCATCCTGCTGCACAGCATCACTGGAGGAGACACCTGAGGCACCAAGCCCAGCTTTTGCACAGCCAAGAGGGATCAGGAAAGGTCTCTAGAGCAAACACACAGCTTTTCTCCTGCTGGCAGCAAGGCAGGGCTACAGCTGCTTTTCCTTGCCTTTCCCAGCACAGGGAGGGGAGAAAGAAGGAAAATCTGTGGCTCTCCACAACTTCCCCATCCAGCACCACATCCGTCCTCCTCTCAAATGTCATTGGCCCAATTGAGGAGAAAAATAATTAGTTTCACTCTACTTCCTGCTAATTACAGAGTGTGTAATCTGCCAAACGATGTACGGGCTCGTGCTGGCTGTGGCCTGCTGCCTCCCCTGCTATGGCAGGCAGAGAATGGCTTACCAGTGACAGCTGGCAAACCAGCCTCTGGGAATAAAACATTTTAGCACTTCATAAATTTCTAACAAGGTTTCAAATTGCTTCAGTTTCCCTCCTCTCAGCTCTGCCAGCCTAGCAAAGGAGGGGAGGGGGGAACAAAAGTGGCGGTGGGGGGGGAGGTGAGCACTAATTAAATCTGCAGCAGAAAAGTACAACTTGTAAGATAGTTCATTATTTTTAATAAGCAGCAATTAGACCCCAACTCTGGATGCTTCCTGAGATGTACTGGCAGCAGGGAAAGCCAAAATACATCCTTCTGCCTCAAATTCTCAAATGTAGGAACAAGTAAAGCACTTTAAAGTGCAGCTTCATGACATGATAAAACTTAATGGAAGGTGACACAAAATGCACTGAAAATTTGGAGGGAACATGCAGCATGGCTGGCATTAATGTTAAGGTTTCATATCACCATTCAGATAACAAATGGTTTCCAAATTCCCTCCATGAAGCTGCCATCAGGACAAAAAGCTGTCTTATCATTATTACTATTGATTAGACAGCATAGCACATTACACTGGATCTGACATCCTGACCACAGAAATGTGCCTGCAATAAAAATAATAGGATGCAAATAGCTATTGATCATATTTATAGAAGGCTCTCTCAGGTGTAAGTCACCAGGTCCTCATTGAGTATGAACAGACAAAACACAGGGACTGATTTAGAGGCGAAATATCCAGAAAAATTAAATATTTGTGCCTTTGACATTACAGAAGTGCTGTAAAACATGGAGATTTTACATAGGATTATAGGAAAGGGTTAAGTAGAAATAGGTATTTGGTGAAAACAGAATAAATGTGTTTAATAGGGAATAAACAGCACAGTGGAATAATAGTATCAAGTTGTTAGACCTACACTTATTTTGCCAAAGCTGACCCTTATTTTGCCTTAATTTTACTAGTAGTTGAAACAAAAAGCCAGTAACTGAACAGATTTATTCTTTTTCATTATATTTATTTCTGAAAGATCAGAATGGTTCTAGTTTCAACTTGTCAAATAATAAAAAGAAAAGAAGAGGCAGAAAGGTACCAAATCTGGGCTGTGTCACTCCTGAGAGTCCTTCAGTACAGTGCAAAACCCTTCAGGAAGGAATTAAGACAAAACAAAGATACCCAAAACAAATGCACAGCAGAGCAAGTGCTTTTATACCCCAAGAAGAAGGAATTTGCCATCAGGACAGCGTTTGCTGTCCCCTCTTTCCAGGAGAATCTCTAACCACAGATACCTTCCAGGTAAAGATATTCACCTGGAAACAGGTTTGCTTTGAAGTCAAAGCTGAGTGTCTACAAAAAAAGGCTGTCAAATACTTGGGCATTTTCATTTGAGAAGGCTGAGGCACTGAGTGCCTTATTTACCCCAGTATTTAATGGCAGGATCAGCCTTAGGAATCCCAAACTCTTTCCAAGGAGAAAGGTTGGAGACTTTGGTGGAAGAGGGATGAGGTCAGGGAATGCATAAATGAGTAAGACTTAAATCCATGGGCCCTGGTGAAGTGTATAATGTTCCTTCTGTAAATGAAATTCACCTCCTATTTCTTAACTGAGAAGTTCACCCACAAAAAGGAATCAAATTTTGCTTCTTCCTTATGTCCAACATTTAATTTACTATGTTATAAAGAACTCAAAATTCACCTGTTTTAATTCTCTTGCTGTTTCATCAGGAGGCATTAGGGATCTTAAGCTCAGAGGAGACAGGGAAGAAGGTGAAAGAAGAGAGAGAAAGGGGAAGAAAGAAGAGGAAAATGGGCTGGAGGGAAGTAAAAATAAAAGCAAGACAAGAGAAGAGCTGATGAAGATGCACACAGCATTTCTATCAGAATTTAATTCTATAAGAAACCAGAACTCCAGGCTCAGGCCAACAGAAAAAAATCCAAAATCTTTACTTCACTGTTATTTCTCAAGCACAAACCTAAATGTCCTCAAAAAAAAAAAACAAACCAAAAAACCAAGACCACCACCAAGCACAGACTCAATGCTTTGCTGTGAAAATGAGTGGCAAATGTATTTTAAACCAATTTTTGTTCATCACATCCAAGTGACTGCTCAAGCAATGATTCTAGAGACATCCAGTGCTGCTCCATGTGTTTGCAGCCATGGAATTTTGTTCAAAGGAGGTGCTACTTGTTTCAGCACCAAAATTGCCAGTCAGCAACATTCCAGTAAGAAATAAAATATCTCTAAAACAAATAAATGAATCTTAGGGGGCAAAATGAGTTTAAAAGTGTGTTCAGGAGGCCTGAAGCTGCTCAGGAAATAAATCTTCTGTATTATTTAACTAGAGGCAATAACAACTTTTAAAATGACCTCTCCTTCCCCCCCGATGAGGGTGTAAAGGAAAAATGTTGTTTTTCTCTCAAGCAAAAAAAAAGAAATCATACAGAACAATTTTATTCGGACTAGGAAAGTAATTAAATTTTGTATTAAAGATGGCACAATGGAGCCTGCTGTCTTTATTCTGAAAACACATGTAAGAGTTCACCTGCACTAATTCTCACTGCACTTTTAAAATTGGTGGTATAAAAAAAATTGCGACTTTATTGAATATCTTGTTAAATTAGAATTTCATCAAAATAGTTTTCCTCACTAAAAACAAATTTTTGACTTGTTACACCCAGAGCAAGCCTCAGTAGAAAATACAGTTAAGAGAAGAAAGTGGTAGTCTGTTCGCCAGGGAAGAAGAAAATGAATATTTTAGGTTTGCTTTTATGAATATGGGACACTCAGAAATTTCTCCCCATTTGGGGTGTCCATGGCCAGAGGCTGGGTCTGGTTTTGCAGATCCCATGGGGAGGCTGGAGGATCTCTGTGGGCAGAGTTAACATGCAGCTCCCCACACTAAAACCTCCCCAGACATCCCTATTTGTGTGTGTCTTGGGTTACAATACAGGATGTGATAAAAGGTATCTGTTCCATCACCATCTGTTGAGGGTGGGGCAGTGATCCTGCTCTCCATGGGAGATATTCTGCTAATGGGCCATCCATTGAAACCAGCTGGGGCAGTGTTCTTTATTTCCAAAGGGGACATCTCCTGTTCATGGCCATATTTTATAAACCAGCTGGGGCAGTGTTCTTTATCTTTTCACAACCCATCCTTCCTGCAGGGAGTTCTCTTCTGCTCATGGCCATTGAGTCCCACTGTGGCACTGATAAAATTACTGCATCCCATGGGGAGATGCTCCAGCCAGGGGGAAGAGCCCAACATTTCCTACCAAGATAAAAACTGAGATTTTGGGACGCTAAGGGAGCCCTTTCTCTACTGGACTCCAGAGGAAAACCGGACTTTTCCACATCATCACTGGACCTTCAGAGGGAAACTGCCCCTTGTCCAGGAGCACTGCTCCAACTGAAGCACATGTGTCACTGCAGGAGGATGCAGCCACCATTGAATGGCACTGCTGCCAACACCCTGACTGACTGATGGGTGACAGGTTGTACTCTGACTTTGTCAGGATTTGGGGTTTGTTTCTTTGTAGTGCTGTATTTCTATTTTAATTTCCCTAGTAAAGAACTGTTATTCCTAATTCTCATATCTTTGCCTGAGAGCCCCTTGATTTCAAAATTATAATAATTTGGAGGGAGGGGGTTTACATTCTCCATTTCAAAGAGAGGCTCCTGCCTTTATTGGCAGACACCTGTCCTCCAAACTAGGACAGTGTGTTACAGAGTAAGGAACCTCACCCACATCCCTGTGTTCCCCACGTTTTGGGGGCATCACACCTGTAATCTGTAACGTGTGGTGTCTCCTGTCCTTATTAAAATGAGCAGATTGCAAATTTGTAATATCTTTTTTCAGCCTGTAGTTGTTTCCCTTGTAGAAACAAGACATTTTTCTCTAGAGCGTGTTTCCTCTCTAAAGGAAAAGAAGCATCACTTTTTGCAAGAAGTCAGCAGAGCCATCACCAGTCTAAGTTCACCTTTACCTAAATTCTACAGCGGGATAAGGTCACAAAAAACTAATTTCTGGGTCACTCCAAAGCTTTTTTTTTTATCCTGGAGCACATGCTGTTCCTAATCCCTGCTCTCATTAAGGCCAACTACACATCCATAGGCTTAAGTAACCTGCATTACATAATTGGAGGGACACTGTCCTGATGACTTCCTGCAGCAGCAGCGAGGACACACGGCCACTAAAAATGAGCAACACACATCACCTCAGCATCAGAGCAAATTAAACAGCAAAGTGTAATGGGGAATATTTTGTGTAGCATGCTGGAACAAAAATATAATTGTGTCACCCTCTTGCCTGATCATCCCAGGACAAGCCACAATCTCCTCCAGAGCCTGATGCATGGGGGTGACCCGAGCCTGGCAGTGCTCCCACAGCAAGTTTGACTTTCATCTTTGACAGGCAGCAAGCTGAGCAGATTTATGGGTCTGGCTAGGAGCTGCTTGGCTGCTGGGGCTGCCTGCATGGGAATTCTGACCTCCCCACACTGCACCCCATCTCCACCCCCTTATCCTCCTCTTCCAAATGGGGAATGGCTGGGCTTGCACTGGCACAATGCTCTGACCTGGCCAAAGGACATGTGGCACCTGGGACACATCCCAAGGTGCTGTCCCAGCTCAGGTTCTATGCCTCTAAATTGAATTTCTCACCAGGTGTGGAAATAGCAGTGCAGGGATGCAAGGGGGCTGATGCCAGCACCTGCTACAGGTGTCAGTCTGAGTGCAGCTATTGCAAAGAAAGAAACACTGAAGGTGTTTCATGTGGGTTTTGTGTGGAAATCCCAGCTGCTTTGCTGGTCCTGGCTTTGCTCCACTTGTCCTGTGCCCCGCCCTGCCAGAAGTTCCTCTTCACTGCATAATGTTCTACTCCATCTGGTTTTTATTGCCCATAATAATCTTTTAATTCCTTGACCTTTCCTTAACCCAAATTTTCCAGATCCCAAATCTAATTTCTTACAAATCATTAGCTTAGAAAAATCAGAGTGCATCCCCATCAAGAATACTGACAGATCTCACTGCCAGCTGTTGAAAGCCCAGCAATCCCTTCAGCATGCAGATTCAGGCAACGAGTAACATTTGTAAAGAATCTTTCAAAGTTTTGCCAAACTATTGAAGAAAAAACCAAACACACACAAAAAATCCTTTTTGTTGTATTTCTCATATAAGTGAAATGCAAAGTCTTTCCTTTCATATCAGTGTTGCCTAAAAGTTATCAAAGTAAATACGGAATGGAGCATATTTTAATTAAATTATGCCCACATATGGAAATCCCCTTCTGAGTGATACATTTGCCTCATCACCTTGAATTTACACCTTCCAGCCTTTGGATAAATGATAAGAAGCAAGAATTTCCAAGCCCAGGTGAGCCATTTGTGGATCCATAAATCTGCATACCCAGGGCTTTCACCACGCCATCAAATATTAATAACTGCTCTTAGGTTGTTCCAAATGCAGAGACAACAATTTAAAAGCGTAAAGCCACTAAAAGATCTTCATTTAAAAACCTTTCACTCCAAATCTTCTATTCCTCATGAAATCTTGTGGCTGGGAGGCATTGGGGATTGAAATACTGCACACCTAAAGTAGAGAACTGGATAAACTAAAAAAATAGTTTTATCCATAACTTCAAACAACATGGGCAATCCCAATGAAGTTTAGGTCCATGGATGAACATGGCAGATGTGGAGTGACAGAAATGTGATCTCCACTGAAAAGGACATGTATATAGGTCAACCAGGATATCAGATACCACCATAAATACTCATAAAGATAAAAATCCCCATCTGCTCCCAATTCCATTTACATAGAGATGTTAGAAGAGATGGGAGATACCTGGCTGTGTTTTACAGGATATTATTACACCATTATGCTGCTGCATTATCAAAGTGAGATAAGTGTTGCATTATGATATAATGAGCATATGTTATGCCTAATATCTTAATAGAGAGTTTCATTGACCTTTGAATGTCAAAATTAACAGCAAAATTAATCAAAAATTCTGCTTCAATTCAATGCAGGGAGCTACAAAGCACCAGAAAAAAATATCCAACAGAGACTTGTCTTACAACTTTTAATACTCATTTAAGTAGGATTTCCACTCTTTTTTCCCTGATGTTAATGCTCAGTGCTAACAATATTTTAGGGGACTGCTTTTTACCCTGACGAACACATACATTAAGGAGTGATTTTAAAGGAGATATTAACATAACATTTACTGCTATTTAAAAGTGAAGTGGTGACACAAAAGAGCAGGAGAAGGATGAGGGCACGTTTCCAAGATGTGAAATGATCTTAGCAGGACAGCTTTGGAGCGATAATTTTATGACATAATTTTAATACATCATTTTTCATCTCTAAGATTATTTGCACAGACTCCTGCAGCATCTGTGCCCTTTAGGGGATGCAAGGAGAAGGCAGAGAGGCTGCTGCTGGTTCTCTCTGTACAAAAATGGTCATATCAGGGAGAGTGCAACTACAGAACAGCTGTAGGGCTGATAAGGGAACTAAGGAAGATGTAAAACTGGGAATATTTTAGGGTAAAAAAAATCAGCCACTACCTTAACACGCACTGATGAACTGCTTATGTGATTAGAGTGTCAGATAATACAGTGATACAGGCAGATTTTCCACCCTATTTCCTGAGGTTATATATTCATTTCTGCACTAAAAAGGTGAGCCCCAGTGCCAGGGGAGGCTCTGGAATCCTTACAAGTGCACTGACACTTCCCTTTCCAAGCCACAACAGTGTAGCTAAATGAAATGAGTGTTTTCTTGCATTTTGAAACAGCTGATTTAAAAGGGATTGTTGCACACACAAAAGAGTTGATTCTTCCAAAAGGTGTGATTGAAAGAAAGCAAAGGAGAAGAATTTTCATGTATATTTCAATATCAAATTCAACAAAATTAAATTAAGTGTCAAAAGGTGCCAGGCAAATCCCACACAGAACTCAAATAAAATGCTCAATGATTCATTTTTTTTTTACTCTATGAGACTCTTTGGAAGAAAATGCATCTAATTTTGTTCAATTATGTTTGTATCTGATTTTTAATGCACAGAAGTTAATGGAAAGATATAAATACTGTCCTCCTCCAAGCATAATTATATCAGAGAGGTGCACGCTGAGGGAGTAGGAGAAATGTTTAAGTTGAAACATAACCCTGGGAGAAGAACAAAGCTGGCTGTGAAAATATTTAGGGGAGGAAATTAGAAGGCTGGTTTAAAAGCAAAACAAATTAAGTTGTCTCCATACAACTGAGAAGTCATCTTACCTCTCCATACACAGAACATGGTTTTGAGAAAAAAAAAAACAACTCAAAAAATAATAATAATAAAAAAAAAAACAAAACAAAAAACCCTCATCATGGGGATGGAAGTTATGGCAGTGATTGGGAGCTTGGGTACAGACTTTAACAAAATCTCCAATGCCACCAGACAATCAAGATTTCCTTTAAATGGTGTTTGAACTACACTGAATAGAAAAGGTGAGAAAATAAAAAGGTGAAATGCAATTATTAATGATTTTTCCAAATTGTTGGAATTTTCACATCTATTTATTCCTATTCCTACCCCCAGCTCCTCAGCTGCCCAAATCTTCCTCCATTCTTATTTTAGCCACTACATTTGATGTTTGTTATAGAAAAGATCTTGTCCTGGACTCTTTTGTCTGTACACTCTTCTAAGAATCTTTTTTTTCCTGGTTTGTTTATGGGGTTTTTTTGGTTGGTAATTTTTTGGTTGTTTTGTTTTAGTTTTTGTGGAGGTTTTTTTTGCTTTTGGGGGGGTGGGGTTTGTTTTGTTCTTCTGTTGTTATTTTGGGGTTTTTTTGGGGTTTTTTTGTTGGGTTTTTTTTCATCTTAACTTTGATATTGCTGGTTTAAATTTATTTGAGAACAAAAAATAAATTTGCAGGACAATTTTCTGATTTCTGTCCTAATCTGTCAGTCTGTCCCAGTATAACCAGCACCATTGTTTCTCTTTAAGGCTGCTGGAAGATTCCCCTGTGAAATTTAGCAAGATCACAGTGCTCCTGGCTAACAGCAAAATTTCCACACAGAGATACAAATCACATGTTTCCACCACATTTTGAACGTGTTCCACTTGGAGCCTTGCCATATTAGGACTACTTGACTAGATTTGCAAGAATGATGAGCTTTAGTTTGTGTAAATCACCAGCTGAAGCTCATTTTCAAATAGAGCTAATCAGAAATTATCACTGAACCCAAAAGTGAAGAGGCCAGCTCTGTAACTGCGGTGCTCACTAGGGTTGCAAACGAATTCATCAAAGTTCAACGACTTGATTTTATGTGTTCTTCGATAAAGAATTATTTTTCCTTATTTTTACTTCATTAAAAAAAAATTAAAGGAATTTTTAGAGGGGAAAAAATTATTCCCCAGCCATTTTATCAGGTAATAAAACCACGATCACCGTGCAGCCTGTTGGCACAGGGACTCTTGAACAGAAGGCCTGGGGTGGTTCTACCTCTCGAGAGGAGAGCCAGGAGCAGGGGCGAAGACGACTGTCAGGGAGCAGAAAAGCAGCTGTTGAACTGCATAAATCATGGAATTATTTAGGCTGGAAAAGCCCTCCCAGTCCCTGCAGTCCCAGCTGTGCCCATCCCCACCTCGTCC
>VRYO01001681.1:28585377-28612440 GCA_009812075.1 Sialia sialis | reverse complement strand
CAATCCCTGCCCTGGTCACACCATTGAAATGGGTAATTAGCACAAGTGACATGTGCATTATGAGCCTCAAAACAAAATATCTGTGTCACTAACACATGATCCATGAGTCTGTAATACAGCTTTGGGAAAATGCTAAAATCTCAAATATACCCCTGGAATTAAAAGCCTCAACTGACTGGGTACAAGTGTAAAGAAGCCTAAGAGCAAACTTCTCCTCTACTACACCTTTAGCCTAAATTTAATTCCAAAACTCTGTTTTCCCCTTACCATCTTCTCTCTGATTCTTTTATTAGGCTAAAAATTGGGCTTTCCAGATCTGCATGTTAAATGCACTTCGAATGAGTAAAGGGGGAAAAAATATCCCAATGCATTTCCATCAAATGCTTCATCAGAAATGCATGTTCACAAGCTCTTCTTGGGAAATTCAGAACAGAAAAAGGTGGAAGAAGCTTATCAAATCATTAAATATATATGTGTGCAGTTGACCTGTTGGGCATCGAGACTTCCATGTATCATGAAGAGAAAATAGAAAAATGGAGTTCAAATGGAAACTGGAATATTTAAATTTTTGCAGGAAGCCTTTGATTTCTAAGATGTACAGCAAAATAATAATGAAATTATTTTAACAGTAATGTAACTCCTCAATACTCAGAAAGGTCTCTATTTTAGGGTCATAGAGGACAGAACCAGTGGCTGAGGAATTCACTCTTGCTGATAAAAAATGCCAGCAATAGAAAAACTAACACCAATTACTCTTGTGTTAAAATTTTCCCTCAAGTACATGTCTGCATGCTCATCCCTCACTGCCCTGAAGACAGCTGAGCACCTAATTTCATCTTGCTTTATTAGGTATCAAAGTCCTGATAAAATCACAAAATGGGCTTGAAAGGGACCTTAAAGATCATAAAGTTCCAATTCCATGGGCAGGGGCACCTTCCCCTGTGCCAGGCTGCTCAAAAACCCAGGCACCCTGAACTTGGACACAGCTTACTTGGGCAACCTGTGCCTCATCAACCCCACAGTTAAGAATTTTATTCCTAATATCCCATCTAACTCTACTCTCTGGCAGAGTGAAGCCATTCCCCCTTGTCCTTGGAAACTCTCTTCATCTTTCTTGTTGGCTCCATAAAGCACTGCAAGGGCACAATTAGGTCACCCCAAAGCTTCTCCTGTGCAGGCTGAGCAATGTCCCTGATACCAGGGATTTCCCCAGCCTTGGGGCAGCACCAGCTCTTGGCCTGATGCCTTGAGAGGCTGACCCAGAACAGAGGCTGGACAGTGTTAAAGGAATAAAGCTGGGATTTATTAAAAGCCCTTCAAAGGATTCACCTTGGGCAGTACAAGAGCCTGGACAAGGTTACACCCAAGAGTTCTCACACTGTTATGAGTTTAGGTCCATTTCCACATTGGGGTTCATTGTCCAATTCCAGCTCCAGGTTCTGCAGTCCCACCCTCCCAGATTCTCTCCTCAATTCCCTGTTTGCACTTTTCAGGGCTGAAGTTGCAGCGGTGTCCTTGGTTCTGGGGCTGGAAAAGGATTGTTTTGTGTGACTGAACTGTGAGGAGAACGTGCTGACACTCTATATGTGAAGTCCAGAGTTAAATACTAATGAAGTTCTGAAGCTGAAAAATATGAAAGCTAAAACTTAAGGCAAGTGGCCTAATCAGTCTCATAATTTCCTTACACCTTCCTGTTCAATAACAGTCACCAGACGCTGCTCTGATTCCATCTCTGCTGATTTTGGTCTCCTCCTGACATTTTCCCAGTCAAGTTCTAATAAAAATCCCCATTTCACGCCACATCCAGTATGTTTCCCTTGCAGCCATCCGCAGATGTAAGCCTATATGTACTTTGCATATACAATTTTGAACAGGAAAATTGCATAGCAGAAACTGAAACAAAACAGGAGACTATTAACTGGCAGCAAAAGCAGTAATTTGAAGCAATTAGGACATATTTTGTGCTTCAGATGAGAGCCATCAGCATACAGCTACTATATATACACATCTTTAAACTTGAGGAAAACACAGAGGCATAAAGACACAGAACTATGGAGAAATAAATGTTGCCCTAAATGTAGAACCCTTGAAATTATTGGAACCAAGACACAGGAGTAGAGGGGGTGAAAAATCAGCAGCAGGGACATCAGGATCTTTAAGTATTTTTTATACTGATGGACCACAAATATAATTTTCAAGATCTTTCAATAGGGCAGAGTGATGTTGAGAATGTTTGGGGCAATATTTGAGCTGCTGTCCCTGAGCAGAGAGGGAAAGAACCTGCTAATTCCATGTTCCCTGTTCCCACTCCATTCATCACGGCTGAGTCCAACATAAATAGTTTCACAAGGTCAAAAATAAATGGGAAAACCCATTATCAGTAATTCCAAGGAGCCAGTTAGGGCCAGAGGAGAGGAATGAATCATCTTTCGTTACTCTTGAGGAAATGGGATATTATAATTAATGGGGAGAAACTGCATCCATTTCATGCATATAACATGAATTCTAAGGGAACCAAGACATTTTTGACAAATTGGACATTGCACACAACATACTTATTAATTCATAAATTAAAAATATATTCTGTTACCCTATCAAAGGAAATTTTGCTTGTTTCTGTCTCTCTCAGCAATCTTCTCCCTTTTTCTTTTTTATCTCCCAAGTTGCCAAGAAAAAAGAAAGCTCACATTTTTGAAAGAAAATCATAAAGATCATAAAGGAGTTCACATCCATCTTGAACCATCATGCTTCTCTGCATTTCAGATTGAGTTGAAGTTTCTAATTGAAATGATTTTTTCATGAGTTAAACTATAAAGGAGAAATAAGTGATACATTTAAATTATTTATCCATCTTATTTATAATTAATTAGGTTTTTCTCTGTGCACAGCCTGGCTATACTAGAGCGTTTGATTTCTAAAAACTCCTCTATCATCAGGCAACAATGGATGACTGCTTTTCTCATGTCACTTTTGTTTTAGTTTGCTCCAGAGGTTCAGACAACTCCTTGGTTGGCTTTAATGCATTAACCCTCTCAGGACACAAAGCACAGCAAGGACCTTTCCAGGGAGAGGTGCCCAGACCGCACCTGGATGAGCTGCTGGAGGTGTAGAGGTGAGGAGGGAAAGGTTGGGATCAATCCCAGTCAAGCTCGGGTCTTTCTTCCTCATTTCCACTGAAGGACAAGAGGAAAAAGTTGTAGCTGAGTGAAGAGCCACCAAGGGCACTTCTGCTTTTGAGCAAGGCAAGCAATTTCTTTCCTTCACCAAGCAAAAAACGAGGGGAAACTGCTTACAAGAAGCATGGCAGGCAAGGAATTCTGAAGGAAAGCAGGAATAAGATGTCCCATGTAATTCTTGTACCTACTCCATCTAGCTATTCTTCTATCTATTCTTCTTCACTGCTGCAGGGATGGCTCCATCCCATCTGCAGGCAATGGGAAAAGCAGCAAAACTTTCTCCCCATGGCACAGATGGACCAGGGCAGGCAGCTCTGGGAGCTGCTCCTCACCCCTGCCTGCACCAAACCACACTCACCACAGCCTAAGGCACCACAATTTTTATCCTACCATGTTTATCCCAGCTGGAAATAAATGGGGAGAAAGGTTGGGGTTGTTTTGCATGCTGGTGTTGAGTGAATTAATGGCAGGAGGGGGAGTGTAAGCCCTCTCAGAGTGATGTCTTGAAATATAAAAAATGTTAAAAAAAACTCAAGATTTCAAAGTTTCCTTTTGTTTCTGGTTAAAATTATAAGCTTTAAAATGATTAGCTTTAAAATCCGAAGTAGAAAAGAAAAGATTTAAGATTTCTTCCCGGGTCTCAAGAGTCAGAAACATCCCTCTTCTTACAGAAAGGCTGACAGGCACATGGCATCACACACAGGTGGGCCTTTTCAAGGAAAAGAAAAAGTATTTTGCTGTGCAATAAAATCCAAGGCAACTTAAAAAAAATTGATGGGGTTTTTTTTGTAAGAGACAAAAGGTGCTGCACTTAAAAGACAAGGAAAATTTATTTTAAAAAACCCCTTAGGACTGGATAATTTTCACAAATGTACTCTTTCAAATGAGGGGTTTAAGAAATTGCTAAATCTCACTTTCTCCCAAGGAACCTGGTGACAGTGCAACAAAAGCTGCATTTCTCCTGTATAAATCACAAAATTCAGAATGTGAGGCCTCAAGAAAGCACAAAACTCTGCAAAGGCAGTCAGATCTCAGCAGGCAGCAACACCCTAGCTCTAACAGATATTTTATATTTTCTAACACTTTCTAATGCTACAATGCCCTGCCTCAATTTTGCAATTGACTGGGAAACAATGAGAATTTAATGAAGAATAATGGAAAGGTGTGCTGAAATCTGCACCACTGAATTGCCATGAGGAAAGGGAGAGGAGGACTGAGCTGCTTCATCCCAAATCTGAGCTGATGGGGAAAGTGGCAGCATCCCTGCGCATGTCCAGCTTGAGGATGGGGTATCCCAGAGTGGCTGGAAGGTTTCCTGCACAGCCCCAGAGAGCACATGTGGCTCTGAGCACAGAGTTTTATGTGGAAAACAGAAAAAAACGGGGTTCAGTTTGTGTTGGATCCCACAAATCTGGGGTTTTTGAGCTTTCTGTGCTTTCTGGCAATGACCCCCTGGAGAACACTGCTTGTGACCTGAGGCCTTGGAGAAGGCTTCAAAATTTGAGTGATGAAGTTAAAATCACAGGTGTGTAGTTAAATAGAAGTGTGTGATTTCACATGGGGAAGGGTTTGAAATTTGGGGTTTTATAATACAGTAACAGGTATGGGACAAGATGGAAGATTTTGGGTGGTGTCTCTTTCAGTGCTCATCATCCTTCTTCCTCCTTCTTCTTCATGGTTTCAGGCAGTGGTTCCTGGTTGGTCAGTCAGTGTCACACTGAGGGTCATGGGAATTTAGTTATTGGGTTAAAAGTATAAATAATATAGGTGTTAATTCTTTATTGGACTGTTTAGCTTTAAGAGACTGTGTAGCAGTTGGATTCAGCTCCATTTTGCTCTCTTCTAGCAGGTAGCTGGAAGTGCTGCTGAACTTTCTGTACTTTAGATAAGATTTAAAAAACAACCAAGCCTGAACACATGAAAATTCATTTCCTTCCTGTATTCTTTAATCCTGGCTCTGAGTGAAAGCAGAAGACACCCCAGACAAAGCACTAATTAAGTGGTGCAAACACCCTCACTGTTACAAATTTGTGGGGCCCAGGTGGCAGCCAGCCCAGGGGGACCCTGGCAGTGCCAACCCAGCAAACAGCCACAATAACCTGAGCACCCCCTGTGCCACCCCTCTGATTCCTCCAACCACTCTGCCCCATGAAAAACTTCCTTTTCACCTGCTGTTTGTGCAGTGTGAAACCACGGATCACCAGTCCTCACCCCTGCCATGTCTGAGATAGAATTATTTAGGGAGGAAAAATCTTCTAAGCTCACTGGCTCTGAGCACCAACCTTATTAGTGTTTATCTTCTTTTTTCCCCTGCCTTCAGTCAGAGTCAGGATTGAAGCACGAGAGACAGGAGTTTTGTGTTTGGACTCAGTTGTTTATTATTTTTTATCAATAGTACAGTAAGTGCTACAGTGCCTATAGCTCACAAGTAAAAATGACAAAATGGAGCTGTATTTCACTCACTACAATGTATTTTAAGGCCTAACTATTTAATTAAAAACTAACACCTATATTATTTATACTTTTGACCCAATAACCAAACACCTGTGACCTGCACTGCAGTACTTTCTATCCAACCAAAAACTACAACCTGAAACCAAGAAGAAGAAGGAACAAGAAGGAAGAAGAGCCAACATCCCAGAATCTCCATCTCGTCCCATACTTATTACTGTATTATAAAACCCCAAATTCCAAACCCTCCACCATGTGAAATCACACATTTTCTTTCAAACTACACAGCAGTGATTCCAACCCCTTCACTCAAATTTGGAAGCTTCTCCAAGGCCTCAAGTCAAAAGCAGTGTTCTCCAGGGGGTCAGAAACTTCAAAACTCCCAGGCTTCAGGGTTCCAACATAACCTGACACTGCCAAGCACAGCATTAAAACTGGCCTGGAAGGGCCACTCCATCTGCGTTTTAAAATGATGGAATCACAGAATGGTTTGGGTTAGAAAGGACCTCAAGGATCATCTCATTCCACCCCCTGCCATGGGCAGGGACACCTTCCACTGTCCCAGGGTGCCAGAATTCCTTCCAAACTGGCCTTGGACACTTCCAGGGGTTCAGGGGCAGCCACAGCTATCCACCCTCACATGGAAGGATTTACTAAAAATACCTCCAAGGCTTTTTATGCAAGACCTTCAAGGTCCTAGGAGCTGAACTGAGAGGAATTCCCACAAACCTGCAGCTCCCTCCCTGCTCCTCAGCACAGCCAGGGTTTTCTGGATCCTCCTGAGGTTTGGAGTCCTGACTGCTGCTGCTCATAAAGCCTCACTGCACCCTTGTCTCACATAGAGAACAACCAAATTTGAAAAAAATTACAAATCTCACTCCTCCCCAAAACACAGAGAGGGAGAAAACTGAGTACAAACCTACCATCATCATCTTAACACACCCTGTGGGTAGAATGAATCAGTCAGGATGTTAAAGTCAAGCAGCCAAAACAAATATAAATTGAAGGACAATTAAAACAGGTATCTTCAGTTTGAGGGAACCATCTTTTCTCTACTGGCACATCCAGCTCAGAAAACATGAGCAGCTCTGTGAGACACAGCTAAATGTGAACCCAAGATGAGCAATGTACCATCCTGCCATAGGATTCTTGCATTCTTGAAATGAAAGAACAGTTCCATTCTTATAAACAAATATGGTTTTCAGCCCTTCTATGCAAAGCTGCTACATTGCACTGTTTATTTCTAACAGGAAAGTTGTATAGGATTGCATGTGGTTGTTCCTCCCCTTAGGGGGGCTCTATTTCACCTTCTGATTTAATCTTGTTTGATGCTTCCCTCACCATTTTGGAAATGTTTTCAAAGCAGACAATCTCCTATTGGATCTTCCTCTTAAAATAAAGGCTTATTATGGTTGATGATTTATGTAAGTCAAGAATAGTTTTACAAGTCCTCATGCAAATAAGACTTGAAGCAAAACACCCCCCAGGGATTCCCATGCCCTCAGGTACTACAATGTTTTAATTCGGTTGGTTACACAAACCCTACCTTTCAAAAAACCGTTTTTGTTTTTCTTTGTCAGAAGCACACACTTTCTTGTTGCCTGGCCTAAGGGCTTCTTTTGCTAGTTTGTTTAGTTAAAAAGCTGTGGGTTTGGCAGCCTGCCTGGCGATGCTGCACAGTGCTGAGGGGATTTCAAGAGCTCTCCTATCACTTGCAGGTATTTTTGTTGTCACAGATTTAGGGTTTGACTCAACTCCATGTTCTACCAACAGCTGCAAGAGCCACCCCCAGACACTAAGCAGGACCCCAAGCTGGGAGAGAAGACTTTAGCTTCCTTCTCCCCATAGCAAATCCCTGGCAAGTGGCTCTATATGGAGGATTAATTTTTATATTGATTTAGAGGTGATACAGGTGATCCTGTGGTTATGAAAGGATGTATGAAGGTGAGTGGCCACTCATGACAGAAATAAAAATTTTTAAAAAATTAAAAGAAAAATAAATTTAAAAAAAGAAAAATTAAAACAAAAAAATTAAAAGAATGGAGAACAAGATGGAAGAAAGGAAAATAATAAATTGTCTTGTGATCTTGGTACCTGACTTCAACCTGTACCACATTACACCCCTAAGCTTTTAAGAGAGACTTCATTTTTTTTAAGACACTTCTGAACACAAATAGACTAAAGTGACACTGTGCACCTGAGCAGTCACTTTGACCCCCCTGAAAAGCACCTTTCCAGGTCCCATCTTTGAAACTCCGCAAGCCCCTGATCTGCCCCTGCAGCAAGACCATGAGGTGCCCAAAGCCAGCCCTAGCCCTGTGAACTGCTGTTGCAATCCTGATGAATGATGAAACTGATAATAGCAATGACTAATAGAACAGTGTAAATAACATGAGAAAGAAGAATTTAATTTTTCACTCTGTTACGCAAGATTTGCTTCACCTACGGAGTTGACTTTATAAAAGACTCGCAGATGATGTTGTGGAATTGAATCACTGTGGCTGAATATTGTCCTCAGACCCTCACAGAGCAAATCTCCCAGTCAAAAAAAAATGAAAGAATTTAAGAGGGAGAAGGACAGGGATTGAAGGCAACATCATTTTTGTCAGATGAGAAAGACTTAATGGCACCATTAACTTTGTGTTATGGGAAAAACATTTTCACAACATGGTCAGGTTCTACTAAGAAATCACCTGCAGGAAGGAAGGGGCAGCTCCCTCTTGTTTCTCTGCACACTTCTACCAGAGAAATTCAGAGGAAAACATCTCCTTGATGCTTATTTGGTTGTTATGGGGTTACTCTGTTTGTGCTAATTCAATCATACAGTTGAGCTGCAGTCCAAATAGATACAGATGGGACCACAACTGGCAGGTTTGGATTCTTCTTACTGATCCTGAAGTGCTGGAAGAAAAATGATACTTCATACCAGCTCAAAATCTGTGCTTGTAAGGAGAGGAAAGTGTCAGGGGAAGATGGGAGAGGACTCCACTCCTCCAGATAAGCCAGGTTCTCTTCAGATTCTTGCCCCCAAGTACAGTAATTTCACGACTATAAGGTGCACCATTTTGACTAAAATTTTGATCGAAACCCAGAAGTGCGCCTTATAATCCAGTGTGCCCTATATGTGGACAAAGTTCAGGAATTTGCCAACCCAGAAGTGTGAGCCGCGGTGGCAGCCACTGCGAGGGCAGACGCAGCAGCCGGTGCTGGGGGCGGGAGTGCCAGGGCCCGTGGCACGGGGAGGGCGCCTGGGGCTGCGTTTAAAGGCTGCACCGATCCGTGAAAAATGTTTGCAAATTGAGCACCTGCCAGTAAACCTCGCAATTGCTCGATTCTCTTACTAATTCGTTACTTTGTTGCGCGCGGATCCTCGCTGCCAAAAAAAAGTGCGCCTTATAATCTGGTGCACCTTATAGTTGTGAAATTACTGTATATCTAAAAGATCACAGCACTCCAACCAGTCTTTTTCCTTGCTTTTACTTAAGAGAATCCATTGTTTTAAAGTGTAGCAGCACAGAATCGCAGGATGGTTTGGGTTGGAAGGGACTGTAAAGATTGTCCAGTCCCAGCCTCTGCCATGGGCAGGGACACTTTCTACTGTCCTGGCTGCTCAGAGTTCCATCCAAACTGCTCTTAAACACATTTTAACACCAGAGGCAACTTCCCAGCTGTCCTCCTTTTGTAGGATGCACCCACAAAGTCATACAAACTACAGCCTGGGTGAAGACAACAAATAAAGATGCAGAGCAGAGACTTTCTATCACACAGCAACAACTTCAGGCTGCTGCGAGTCACTCTCAGAAGGAATTAATTGGTAGCATTTTACAGTCTCCAAAAAAAAAATATCACACATCTCTCATCCACCTCATCATTTGATGATGCTGCCTCTACAAATCAGGCAATCTGCATTAAAAACATTAAACTATTTAGATGTATAAAATGAAGCCTATTTTTCCTCTGATAAATACATTTAGCTCATCAACGTTAATGGGAGCTCAAGGCAACATAATTACAGAACACATATAATTTGAATTAGCTACTGTGAATCAAAAGTACAGTTTAGTTTTACCCTGTCTTCCTCTCTTCTCTGCAGCCATCCATATGCACCTTTTTGCCACATTTTAAGACCGCAAAGCTGCGAAGAATGTTTACTGGTATAAAGTTAAACATACTTTTGTTTTTAAAGTATAAAAACATCAGCTAATTAGACACCACTTTTTTTAAAGGATATAAATCAAACCCTCTTTAACTCTCTGAACACCAAGTCATTCTCAAGTTCATGATGGAGCCTCCCTGATTCTAAAAATTACTCTTCTCCATTTCCACTGATACACAAACAAAATTTTCATCTTGCCTGCTTTTTATCTCACTCAGTATCCTCAAATTCCACATGAGTGTCCTCTAACTTCATCTTCAATGCCTTTTTTCTCTGGGGAAGAGGAAAGAGATCAAAAGAAAGGAAGTGCAAGGAAAGCAAGGAAGAAAAATTCTTTTGATAAAAAATAGAGCTCATGATAACTCTGTATTTTCAAGAATAACATCAAGTTTTGTTGGAAATATTCACATCCCCAAATTAAAACTTTAAGTAACTGTCAGGTCTATTGTAATTGTTTACAACATCTGACAAGCAAGAAAAATTCCTATGTAATAAATAAGAGACAGATTGCCCCACCCATGGATCTAGAGCAGTGAAGACTCTCACATAAGTAAATAAAAAATGAGGATTAGCCTCTTTTTTTTCTGTGGAAAAACTCATTCCATCGACAAAGAGATTAGGAAATCTCTTAGAAAATATCAGCTTCTCCTCCACTTTGTCACTGTGTTTGTCTGTTTAAGTAGGGCATGCAGCTATTTTACGCTCTGAAAAAAAGCTTTGTCCCCCACTAAAAATGTTTTGTTTAACGTGACAGACTGGACATGATCAGGTGTGTTTGGCCAAGGCACACATCCTGCACCCACCTTTTGATTCAAATAAACCCCAGAGCTGGGCTTTTTCGGGGGCTGCTCTGCTCACAAGGTGTTCCTGCTGAATTAATGCTATAAAACACCCAAACCCATTAACTGCACAGATGATTAGTGAGAAAAGGGGTGAATTACTGTACAGACAGTACAAAGGGATACCCAGCTTCTGCAGAGTTTATAAACCTCAATATATGCCACTGGCTTCAGCCTTGACAGGCCACCAAGAGCAAGTCAACCATGAATTCTCTCATTGTCAAATTTAATAGAATCTCAGCAAAGGGAAAATCCTCATTCTGTGCCGCAAACATTCAAAGTCACAGCCTGCTGCTCGTTTCTTAATTATGTACAAACCTATTTAGCACTTCCACTCAGAATGCCATTTTTGTCTGACTTAAACTTTAGAAAGTGTTTTTAAAATGGAGGGACAGAGTTCTCAGTCAGGAATTAATAGCAATTGGAGGTTTTATTTTACACTAGACCAAGTTTCTAACTAAATAAAAAGGGGCATACATTTTCCAAATTATTTCCTATTTCTTTCTCCTTTAAGGCAAGTTCTGAATATTTTTGGTTGATTGTAAATAATCAGTTTGTTTCTTTCCTCCTCTCTTCAAGTCTTGCATTCCTATTCTCTGCTCAGTAGAGGCAGATTCTGAAACAAAGACATTAATCATAAAGGAATCAAGAATTCATTAGAACTTAATTTTTTACTACCTGGTTAAAAAAAAAAGAAAAAGAAAAAAAAAAAGCCATCTATAGAATAACCACAAGAAGTCTTACTCCATTTTTGCAATGGAAAAAGATAATTGACCACATTGAGAAAGTTTTAAGGGTTAAAAAAAGGAGTGTGAGTTCAGGGTTGTCATTCAATCTTTGACCACTACCTGCAGCTCTTTCTGTCGCCAGCCTGAATATCAAATACAAATAATAGCTGAACATCCCTCGTTAAAATTCAGCCTGAATACTGTCTTTTCTAGTAAACATTTCTACTAAATCTTCTAACAATAATACAGGTTACCCAGCACTAGAAACATGCTGTGCCTCATTATGCATTTTAACTTTCTCCTTTTCTTTTCTCTTTTGATGCACAGAGAAAAAAAAATACCTAGTGCAGGCTTATCCTTATTTAGGTTTACTACACAAAACCACTGCATTTTTACAGAGCTATGATGCCATAAAATATTTATAAGGACAAACAAAACCGGCAGAGATCTTTGCAAAACCATTTAACACCACCAGCTTTCTGCAATTCCTGCAGAAGGTGACTGAAAGAATCTTGTTGGTTCAGTAGGAGGGAGCCCAAACTAACAAGGCAGATGTGCTGAACATGCTCAGATTGGAGTCAGCAGCAGCACAACACAACCTCGTTGTGCTTTCTTCTCAAGAGGTGCCTGAAAGCTTTGTCTAAACAGCAGGGGCACAGTGAAGAGGGAATGATCCAGCAAGAGTTCCTTCGTAATACCAAAATTCCCTTTGATTCAGCTGGCAGCACCCGAGAATAATAAGGATTTAAGTTTTGTGTGGGATGCATTCAGAAAGCTCAGGCTTGGCAAAAGTGTGTCAGAATGGAGCAAGCCTGGGTAGAAATTACTGAAAGGTAACAAACACCATTCCTGAGAGAAGGGAAGGTGCAAGAGAATCCATCCTGGAGATGTCAGCTATTTTAGACTGAGGTACAGGAGAGCTGGAGAGAGACATTTCACAAGGGCATGGAGTGAGAGGGTGAGGGGGAATGGCCTTGAGTGGAAGGAAGGCAAGGTTAGCTGGGATAATAGGAATAAATTCTTCACTGTGAGGATGAGGAGGCCCTGGCACAGGGTGCCCAGAGCAGCTGTGGCTGCCCCTGGATCCCTGGCAGTGCCCAAGGCCAGGTTGGACATTGGGGCTGGAGCAGCCTGGGACAGTGGCAGGTGTCCCTGCCATGGCAGGGGTGGCACTGGATGATCTTTGAGGTCTCATCCAACTCAAACCATTGTGGGATTCTGAGCAGAGGCTTCTGCTTCCTGCCCTGGCAGTAAAGAAGTAAACACATGAATACAGTAATTTCACATCTATAAGGTGCACTGGACTATGAGGCGCTTTTTTTTTTTTTTTTTTTTTGTAGTGAGGATCCACGTGCAACAAAATAACGAATTAGTAACGGAATAGAGTGATCGTAGGGTTTACTGTCAGGTGCTCAATTTGCAAATATTTTTCACGGATCGGCGCAGCATTTAAACGCAGCCCCAGGTGCCCTGCCCGTCCAGCGGGCCCTGGCACTCCCACCCGCCCCCGGCGCCGGCTGGCGTGGTTCTCGTGGCTCAGCTCAGGGTCGCACTTCCAGGGTGGCAAATTTCAGAACTTTGCCCATATATAAGGCGCACCGGATTATAAGGCTCACTTCCGGATTTCAATCAAAATTTTAGTCAAAAGGTTGCGCCTTATAGTCGTCAAATTACTGTAATTTTTTCTACATCTTTATAGAAGATTGACCAGGCAAGGAGGCAAATGGTTGAATTTCATATCTCAAATCTACAGCTGAGCAGCAGCTCCAAGGCACAACACCAAAGGTCTTGTTACTGTTTTATTGAATTTGGGCCCTATGGGGTGGGGGGATATAGACAATTATAATACTTAAACCACAAAGTTGGAAAAACATAAGGTGGGAATAGCAAATACAGAATAAAAGAACAAATCAATTAATTTTTCAACCTCATGGAAAAACCCCTAAATCCCAGCCACAGGTTTCAACTTGGAGGCGGAAACTGGAGCCAGTGTGGAAAAACTGAGCATGTAGAGAGGTAGAAGAGATTGTTGTGGGGTTTGGTTTGTTGCTTTTTTTTCTTTAAAAAAATAGGGTGCAACTACCAGGCAATTATTCTGGATACATGGATGGAGTGACACAGATTTCAGACTTTCCTGATCAGTATCTCAGGAAACAAATGTACTTGCCAATTGTCTGTGGGTCACCACCAGTATCATCTTTAATACCCACAATGACACTGAAATTTCATTTCCTCAACCTTGAAATATGACATATTGGAATCTACCTGCCTCCTGGGGAAACACAGTATTTTTATTTTTCACCCCTCTCTCAAATATATTGCCTGCTGTGTCTCCTTAAAAATCTATTCGGATTTTCTCTTTCTCCCTTAATTTTTACAGGATGCAGCCCATCCAAGCTCTGTGACTATTTACAAACTAGGTTTTATTAATGAATGCACAATTCTCCCCTTTGTTCCTCTAGTACCTGTTCAGAACCTAAATATCAAACTGATTTCAAGGGAACTGAAAATATTTACTTGGTAGAGAGAGGCAAGATGGAAAAGCAGCTCTGGCACTGAACGTATTGTATCCCATCAGCTTTTCAACCAGCCTCACTAACAATTTATTTTTCAGTTATGTGCTTGTCTAGGTGGGAAAAACAAGGTAAAGAAAGCAAGTTCTGAGCATCAGCAGTAATTTGCAGGTGGCTTCAAAGGAGGCAGGGTCAAACACCCCCATGTTTGAGACAGCAACAATTCTACCATTTTTAGTTTTTAAAACATGAGGTTTTTACCCAGTTTCACAGGAGGACACATTTGAAAAAAAGGTGACTTTTCCTTGATGACTACCTGTCAGCTAATCATCAGTGTGCTTCTAAGGGCCTCAAAGTTTGCCCATCCTCTCATTTCCAAGTTCTGCAATTCCTTGGAAACAGAATATGACATCACAGGAAGGTTTTGCAGAAGCTCTCCCTGGATGTCCGTTTGTATTAGTTTCATCATCCATAACAAGTGTTTAAAAAGCAGAAAAACAACCATGACGCATAATGCATTGTGTCATGATGCATAATAATAATAATTAAAACCCCTCCCCCAGCTCCTGAGGTTTAAAAATCTTTCCAAGTAAGCATTTCAGCAGAAAGGCTTTGACAAAAATGCCATTTAGGGACTTTCACATTTACAGCCCTGCAATTTGTCATCATTTATATTAGCAAGAAGGTTTAAAATAAAAACAACAACAATGAAAGGAAGATAATATAATGTAATTTTGTACTTGATGAATCTCCTGTTGACTAAAAACCCCAATGCCTGGCAGTCAGAAAAGTTATTAACCTGCCAAATTACAGATGGAATTGGTGTATTTTTTTCCCCCAGAATTCTTTAAGCAGAAGAATATAGAGTATCCCATATTCAAGTATTAGCAAAGGTTACTTGCCTCTGGAATATTGATTAGCACAACCCTTGTGGGAATTATTTCCCTTTTCCAAAGCAAATTAAAGATCTGAAAAGCAATTCTCAACTTAACTTCAAATGCAGTTATTTAAAAATGGATGATTAACGCAATTACTGCCTGGCACAGAGAGCACAGCTTTCCAGAGGCAGCCAGCAGAATTCACAGCCAACGCTGAAATCAGATTACCTTGAAAGAGCTCCCTTGATCCAGGGAAGAAAAAATAAAATTGATACCTGGGAGCTTATTTCTCACCTGAATAACACATTTCTCCTTCTCAGCCACGGACTGCACTGCAGCTGGCTGTGTGTGCACTCCAGCTCAGCTTTTCTGTGTTTTCCACACTAAAATACACAGGAGGGATTGATTTATTTGCATCCCACGACTCGTTCTCCAGTCACCCCCAAGGTTTCTGAAGTGCCTGCTGAACAGTGCAAACACTGCTTAAAATCAGCATTTCTGCAGGCTGTTTTCTTTAGCAATGATTCACTCAGCTGCAAATTAATTTGGTTTTCCTTTTGGACTTCCGTGGAGGAACCAGCAGCATGGAGTGCACCTATCATGTTCCTGAGCGTGGGATATTCTCGTTTTCTGAGGAACCCATGAAACCAAGGATTTTTCTGTCACTGCACCTGAAAACGGGTAAAAAAGCAGGGATTTGAGCTCAGGTCTTCTATGCTAATGCTAAACCACATAACTCTGTTTTTCTGCCTCGTTCGGGAGCCATTAAGATCAAACACAGTTTCAAAACCCTGGCAGAAATATTTCCACTGAAACTTTATGTCAATTGCTGCTGAGTTTTAAAACACCAATACATCCTCCTGCTAAAATAAGGATTTGATAACACCAGCAATATACATTTCAGAGGTAATTATTTTAGTCTTTTTTTTATTCCTATTTCAGGTTCTAAGAATATGGGAGTTTTAAATCTTTAGCAGAGAGCATAAGTGATAATGTAAATCCACAGAACTAAAATGTTGCTGGGAGCGCTACTTATGACTTGTCAATCAGCATGTCTAAAAGCATATCAGGAGTCTAGAAAGTGATGGGATTTTTCTTCCATCACATACATTAAACCTCAGACTGTGAACACAAAACTGAAGATGTTTATATGCTTGGGTTTTTTTGATAGTTCTAGGGAAGGGTCATATAACCACATTTTTATTTATTGACCAATACAATGGCTCAGGAACGACTTTTTCTTTCTTTTCTGAATAAAGAGAAGAGCAGACTAGCAAATGTGAGCTGTTATTTAATCCTATATTATGTAGTGTTTCATGTTGCAATAAAGTTATTGAATTGAGAAGCTGTGTAAAGGCAAATGTACAGTAATTTCACTATTATAAGCCGCACCTTTTTCACTGAAGAATCCAGTCTACCCCAGTAGTGCGGCTGATCATCAGGTGCAGCTTATATGTGGACAAATCCCGTGCTCTACCCGGCTACCAGGAGGTGCGGCTTATAATCAGGTACGGCTTATAATTGTGAAATTACTGTAATTGTCAAAAGCAATGAGCTACAATCAAGAACAAGCAAATCTTTGTTACATGTACTAGAATACTTTGGGATTTCTGTAAGTGCATAAAATGAAGTGTCTTTATTAATGTTTTTTTACTTAGGGAGTTCTCCAGAGGCAAGAATGCTGCTTCGGTTTTATTCCCTGGGTTCTGGAGCATCACAACTCTGTCTGTGATGTGAAACAGAATGTGAATTGTCCATTTCAGACAGAAGGAATTTTGAGCTATGACAGATCAGCAGTAAAAATTCAGATATGAAGAGGACTTGATAACATTTCCAAGTGCAGTTACTGGAGGGGAAAAAAATTATAAAGAGAGGCCTTTTCCAGAAGCACAATTGCATGTCCATCAGGTGTTAATATTTGCCACAGCCACCATCCAGAAGGGAGTCTCAATTTCTGTACTTTTCATTTGCTCATTTGTTATGGCTCTAACACTTTTATCCTGGAATAATCCCAAAAGATAATTTATATACCAAAAATTTTAGACTAGATCACCACCAACTGCTCATACCCAACACAAACAGAACAGCTCTGTTATTCCTGAAAGACAGGGACAGAGAAAACAGGAAAAACAGAATATTTTAGGGGGCAATTCCTCACATGGTTTAGGTCAAATTGTGCATGGTTGGAGGGCTAATGCAGCCACTTTTAACCAGTTATAATAAACTGGACAGGCTCTCATAAATGAGGGCATGGAAATGGCCTGGGTGCTCTGACAAGGAAAAATAATTCAAGATTCACCTTTTCCACTCATTTGCTTATTCCTCACTGTGGATGTGTCTTGTCCCTTGAGAACCTCAGTCCTGAAAGGACAGGTTTTCTCCAACATTTGCACATTTATGGCAAAGCACAGCTAATTAAACACATTTTGCCAGGACCTTCCCATTTGTTAGAGCCTGTCAGGATCAAAAGCCATGCATGTTAATGGTTCTATAGAAGTTCCCGTGCTCATTTTGAAATTGCATGCCAGGCTTTGGTGTTTGAGGTTTTATCAAATTATTTGTCCATAATATTTTCTCAAAAAGTTTATTTGCTAGAGACACCAGTAAAACATAACTGGTCCCAAAGGCAAGATTGGTGGGTGATATAATTCAATCACTTCAATTCTCTTTTCTGTGGAAATGTCATTGATCTGATCTCTTCCTTTGCCAGAAAGCATTTTTGTGAATATTCTTTCTAAACATTCTCCCACATACACACCCCAAGCTGATGAAAGCACAGGCAGAACTTGAAAGGAATATTGACTTAGTAGAAGCACATTTATTATCATTAAGTCAGTTCTTCCAAGAGGGAATAAGATCCACTCCAGGTGCATGAATCCAAACTTCTTTCTGGCAGAGCTAAAGAAAAATTTCTCATGCAATTTTAGTCATCTCTGAGGATGAATATTTACATTTCTGGTGTGACTGAGGGAGGACAGAAAAGGGAGCAGTAGGAGAAAAACACGTTAAAACACAGGTAAATTACTCTCCTCATTTTCAAACCAATTTTTTGGGACTGGCAAGTGCTGTGAGGTGGCACCAGAGACAGCCTCAGGCAGGAGAAGGGAGGACAGCAGGAAGAAGCAGCTTTTCCTCCTGAGGTGAGAGCTAGTGCTGCACTAGCTGTCAATGCAAGAGGAAAAGGCAAAATACACAAAAATTTCAATTTTCCTGCCCTCCAGCCAAGAAAACCTTCCACACATGGGTGGCCCAGAAATGAAATGCATACAGTAGCTAAATAGTTTGGATTCACTAATTCCACTTTGAAAATAAAGCATATGGGTTATCCAGTGATTTTTGTTGGGTTTTTTTCCCTCTCCCCAGACAATCTTATTTCTGCTCTGTTTAGTTGTTGTTTCTAGGCATTACTAATTGTCATTCATGGCAAACGTAGTCAGCTGCTCACAGACCCAATTCCAAGAGGAAGCTGCATGTTTTTTGTTTGCTTTTTTTTTAAGAGAAAAATACCCAGGTTAGTGCCAGAGGATCATTTCCTCATTCTAATAACCTCCTGTACCTCCTTTTCTCTTGAGATATACAGAAAATAGACATTGCAAGCAGCAGAGGACTGAGACACCTGTAAGACACAGGGATTAGGAGACAGCTGAAAATATTCCTTACTGTCCAACATGTAAATGCTGATTTCTGGGGGAAAAAGAAAAATTATCAATGGTATAAATTAGATACAGGCAGATTGGAGATGGGGGAAACCTTGGGGTGAGGATGTCCCCAGAATCAAAGATTTTAAAAAGGGAAGAGGCTGCTCACTGTGAACCTGTTCTCTTTTCCCCAATCGCAGCTGAAATTGTGTGCAGCTCTGATCACCCCTTTAAAACAGTGCACTCAGATTGTAATCAAACCACCCAGCCAACTCCAAACACACTGAGAAAGTGTGAAGGTCAGGGAGAGAAGCACAGAAAGGTTTTCACCCATTAAAACCAGCCAGGGAAGCGTGACTGCTCCCAGAAAGGGCAGTAGGTGTGCCAGGCACGACAGCAGCAAACAAACCTGCTGGTGCTCAGGGCATAAAGAACAGGAAAATCTTCAATGCTACGCTTAAAAAGGAAGAAGAAGTCCATCAGATTTCTGTGCAAGCCTCAGGAGACTTTAACTGAGGTCAGAGCTGCATGTCAGCCATGTGTGCCTCCTCTCTCTTCCCCAAAGACCCTCTTCAAAATTCATCTGTATCTGTTTGTACTGCCTGAAGGTTGGAAGCCAGGCTGGGTCCAGGTATATTGAGCTCAGATTTAGTAGCATTTTGGAAGAGTTTTTTGCTTAGAACAACAAAAGTCC
The DNA here is from genome assembly GCA_009812075.1 of Sialia sialis. Classification (NCBI taxonomy): domain Eukaryota; kingdom Metazoa; phylum Chordata; class Aves; order Passeriformes; family Turdidae; genus Sialia; species Sialia sialis. The sequence goes on along the minus strand of VRYO01001681.1, from coordinate 28,593,367 downwards.
ATGCTGTGCACCTGGATGTTGAAATCCCATCAACAGCTACCAGCTTTTAGATGAAGAACCCTCAGAAAAACACCACTGAGGCATGTCAGTGAAGGATGGGGTGGGTTGTTTGTTTTTTTTTGACACAGAGGATGTGGATAGTTGCCCCTTCCTTCTGAGCTTAGATTTGCCTCTCCAATGCAAATCAGCACTGACCTCTGCTGCTGGACTATTGGAATGTGCTCTTCCCAGGGAGAGGGCAAGGACAAGGCAGTGACACGGAGGTGGCATTTCCCAAAGGGTTTTCATGCTGCTCATCATGAATTCCTCTGCTTCCAGAGGCTCCAGGCTCTAAGGATATTTATATTCACCCAAAAGAGCACTTGTCAGGTGGGCAGGGGCACAGACAGGCAGGTTAGTTAGAGATTTCAATGGAACAGCTTGGAGTGCCTCACTCAGAAGTATTTTACCCACTTGGATATCTTTCCCCTACTCCAAGATCACCTTTGCAAAGATGATTTCTGCCTAGAAGACCACACAGAAAATGCTAAATAAACAAAACAAAACAACAACAGCCACAACGAAAGCAGGCACACAATTATCTCCCATGGAATTCTTAATGCACTTCCCACACATGCTTTAGTGTATTTTGCAGAAATGCCCTCAGGTCACAAGCTTAAGTAGCTTACCCAAGGCCAGGCAGAGTCTGAGGACCTGTCCACATGGGGATACTCAGGAAATGAATCTGAAATTAAACTTTTAAAAAGAATGAGCTAAGCAGCATCCTAAGCTAGCACTTTCATTTAGAATTAGAGCCTTAATTCAGCTTAGCCTAATTCTTTCAGTTCTAAAATGAGGATGGTGCCACAAGCCTACTTGCAGATCTATTTATCTGCATGGGTTGAAGGTATTACTGCCTGCAGCTACTCATCACTGCCTTCCAGATGGAGAATTGCACCCCACAAACCCTGACAGCAGAGGGGTTCAAGGGAGTGCTCCAGCTGCAATAAAAAGCAGGGGTTTGCATCCATCCTGTGTGGGATCAGGAGCAATTCCCCCTCCCAAACACACAGCAGGAGGCAGCCATAGGTCTTAATTTCTTAAATCTGCCCAGATGTTGGCAGAGCAAACATCTGCCCACAATGTGTTTGGAGGGAGCAGAACCGAGGCAAGAGTGCAAACTGGGGAGCCAAGGGTGAGGGAAAACTCCAGGGTGGGTCTCTGGCAAAGGATGAGGCTGAACTCATTGTCAGGGCGTAGATTTCCTAAAATCATGAGATCTCAGTATTCCACCAGTGCCACACAACTGCACTTGGAGAGAATGAAGGTGCTTTTGACCTCTTTGCCTTTAATAGCAGAGGGCTCATTTACCCCACATTGATTTATGGCTTTCAATAGATTGTGGCATGCCAGTCACCTCACAGGTAAAATCTTTTTCCTAGACAGCCTGAAAGGAGTAAAATAAGATGTTCAAGGAGCTTTATGAATCTCTGACAGCTTTTCAGGTAAACAAAGGGAAGGAGAGGGAAGAGAAAACATCTTTACATCCCTATTCCCTTGCTCTACCTCCCCACACCTGGGGTACAAAATAGCAAAATCCCCCTAGACAGGTCTTGGCAACCCTGTGCTCAATCTGTTTCACACTTCCCCTGAGATAAATTCAGGAGAGGCACAGAGGGGAAGAGGGAGGGAGGCTGTTCCATGATAGTGTTTTCTGCACTGTAGGATGGAAACAAACCAAAGGATTTAAATTTAACATCCTCCCTCTAAACTCCAGCCACTCATTACTATCAGACTCTGACAGAGGAAGACACTGGAGCCTACCTCCATATAAACAGAGAAGCCAGTTAACATATTCAGCTATGTAACACCCAAAAACATTTCATATTGAAAGGCAAAGCACCTATTGTTTAAAAAAATTTAATATTATTATTGGGGTTTTTTGGTTTTCTCCAGTAGGTGGAACTGAGTCATGTGAAATTGGATGACCTAAAAATGCAGGACCCCAAAGACAAAGAAAGCAATGCTGCAGCTGAGCATTAAGGTTATAATTTCAGTGTGTTCTTCATTCTACACCTTTGATGGAGATTACCTTCCAGAGATGGGATGCAAAAATAAACCTGGGGAAAAAAAGAGGGCAAAGGAGGTTGTAGGAGTAGAAAAAACCTTCTCTCTCTCTATCCCACTCTCATTAAGAGAGAAAAATTGTTCTGCAAAGAAGAGAATCTCTGGACCAAAATACATCTTGGCTTTGAAAATTAGGGAATTTTTTGGGGAATGCCACTCAGAATGCAAATAGATTGAGGATTTAGCTGTACCATAGCTTTTTGCCTTGGTAAGTTATGAGTTATGAATGGGACATGGGGTGAGCATACATTAACAGAAAACGAAAAGCTTGGAACCTTTTTCCCCCCTCTACCATTTTTTGCAATCCCTCGCAACATTCAGATCCTCTAGGAGGAACCTACCTATTTCTGGTTTTGTGCAGCAGAGGAGGGAAACAAAAAGCCCTTTCCCCTGCATCCCAACATGAAAAGGAAGCACAGTGGGTTTAATACAGCAAATCCATTAGGCACGGGGAAAGGCAGGAGCCTCCTATCAAGCTGCAAACAGGAATGCTTAAGCACAAGGCATTCAGGCGGTGGAAATGCATTCAGAGCGTTTAGCACGTTGGATTAATCGAATTATAATTTAATCATCTGATCAAACACTAATTACCATAATCACTTGAGGGGAAAAGCTGCCAGAGGAGCAGACGAAGAAACACCTTGGGCACCCAGCACATTTTAATGACGTGAGATCGTGCACTGATAATTTTTTTTTTCTCCCCCCTAATCAAACACAGCAGTGATTGAGGATTGTGGTGCTGAAGAAGCAGTTTGAAGCAGTCCTGGATCACACACAGCTCTCCAGCGTGAGAGATGTTGAAGCAGGGTCTGCAGGCTTCATTTTATTCAGATTTAAGAGCTGTAAAAGCACAGGAGCTCTCCACAACCCTGGCTTGCCTTGTGAAGACTCGAGCATGAGCACACACTTCAGCCCACTGTGCTTCCATTATAATCATCCCTCACTGTTTCCCCCAGAGTCTCCCACATGAATGTTTAACTATGGATCACTTAGATGACCTTCAGGGATACAGCAAAGTATTAGCATCCTTTTACAAACTGCATTTGAAATAATTAGTCTAAATCAGCTGGGTTGCTTTGGCTCGGGGCGGGTGAGAATGGAAAAGCAAGAGATATTAAGGGAGCTTTGCTGTGTAATACTGTCTGGCTTTCCTGGCAAAATCATACCACTTTTGTAAGGCAGAAATCTGGAGAGACCAGGAAAATCACCCCTGGTGTTTACCCAATCAAATGACACTTGTTAGGATGAGATACACGGACAGGAGGAAGCCTGGGAGAATTTATGGAAAGGAGGAAAGGGAGAAGCAGGACTTGGACAGGGAAAAGGATCTTCAGAGGTGTCTCTTGCTTGCTTGATTTTTTACACAAAAAATAACACAGTTGAATTACTCTGAATAAGTGTTTAGGTTTTCAAATGGATAATTCTTCTGGACATTAAAAACATCCAAATGTAATGAACTGCAGCATTCATAGAGAAGATCATAAAATCACTGAGATTAGAAGAGACCTCAGAGATCATTGAATCCAATCACTAGGCCACAATTAACCCACATGCCTACATGCCACAAGATTTAGCTTGGGTAAAATTTCCTCCAATGTTATGTAAGGGAGCAAAGTGATGAGCTGCTTACCTACATTTTAAAGGCACCAGATCACACAGGCTCAGGCGTGAGCTAATTTAAATTGATTGTATCCCTCTTACAGTGCTATTACCAATAATCCTTTCAGCTCCTCACAATGAGTGTACATTAATAAAATAAGGTAAGCAGATACAGCACAGGGCAAATTTACCTCAGGGTTTGCCCTTATTGGGCACCCTCCTATGTGCAATCAATATTCAGAGTCTGGAAACTCTCAAGAAAGCAGGAAGCAGCTGTGTTTGCAGGTGATGATGCCAGAAAACCTCCCAACAACAGAGCTGTATGTCCCTTTAAAGCACTGTCACACTTCCAGTAAGTGACTGATAGATGACCTAATAAAAAAAAAATATGTGGAATGGTTTGGGACCTCAAAGATCATCCGGCTCCAATGCCCCTGCCATGGGCACCTTCCACTAGACTAGGTTGTTCAAGTTGCCCAATTATAAAGAAATAAATCAAGTTTCTCACTGACATGAAGGTAAAACCACCATCCTGCACACACTCCTGACTCAAAGAAAGAGATCCTATACCACTGCACATGTAGGCCATTTAATAAAAAACAAAAGTAGTTCCATTCAGATTTAAAAGTTATGGGGTCTAAAATATGTTACTCCTCTACATCTGGCTTTAAATTCCTTTTTGTTTCTTTCCAAGCAACAGCTTAAAAGTAAACTCAGGAGATTTTGTATCTCTTCCCAAAAATGAGGCAAAATGGGAAGGGAGGGACAGAGAGCTGATAACATTCTCTGAGACTGCACCATGATCAGAGACAGGCTGGAACACAGCATCCATCTCCCCAGAATCACCCCTGAATCTCTTTTCCTGCCCTCTGGAAGGTCCTGGCCAAGTGAGAGCATCCCCTCCTGCAATCACAGCTCAGCTCCCACCTCTTCCCCTTCCCAGCCCGTAGGGGCACCAGCACTGGGCCATGCCATGATGCCTTCATTTTCCACTTGGAAGCTGTTCCATACATGCTGCTTATTTTGTGCAACGTTTTCTGAGCACCAGCCCAGCTGCACATGCCTTAGGAGAGGGCAGAGCTGAGATGCTCAGCCAACCTTAACCCCTACTCCAATTATTCCAATGAGTGTCCACACCAGGGACTGAAAGCAGCAGGAACAGTGTGGGCATGGAGAGCAACGGCAGTGCATGGTGAGCAAACAAGGCTGTTATCCTTGAGCACAGACAAGAGAGAAACTCAATTTACTGACACCAAAAGTTCTCAAAACCTCTTGAAATTAAGTAGCAGTCAGACTACTATTATTTAGGAAAACATTTTTTTAAAAACCTCATTAAGTCCTTCTGAAATTACTAAGGCCCAGCATTCTTCTCTTCTATGGGAACGGATTTTGAGATGTGGTAGAAATGCTGTAATTGCTTTTACCCACTAGGGACTGACTTTTGGGCTTAATAAATATGCACTGAGCTGCTGCAGCTGGAGCGTCTTCAGACAGGCATTTCTTTTACTCTGCATTGCCTTCACATGAGCCAGTGGTTCCAAAAGGGCTCCAGCCCCATCACCAGTGGGACAAGCACAGTTTGAGCACATGTGGTCACATCTCTCTGAAGCCACATTGTTCCTCGAGCAAGAGCACAATGGACAAGGGCAAACACTGGTGAAGCAACAGAAGATTTTTGGACTAGATTTTTACTCTAGACTAGGACAGAAAAGCTAAAACTTAATCCTTTCTTTTTTCTCCCTGAAAAAAAATTAAAAATAAACATTCCCTACTCCAGGCTGTGTTTCCATCATGACTTCAGGACTTGCTAAGCAAGCAGCTCTTCAATTTGTTACAAAAGCTGCTCACTCAAGGAGTGGGGAACTGGGGTCCTGCTCCTCTCCAGGCAGCAGAATCCCAGGAGCAAGGCTGGGGGGTCAGGGATGCTCTGAGCAGACCCCATTGCACAAAACCTGACAGATCCCAAAGCTGAACACCAAATTGACCCTGCCAGGACTCCTCTGAAAGCCTGACAGCTCAGCCTCTTTTCCCCAGGATTAATTATCTCCCTCCTGCCCAATAAAGGAGCTCAGCTCCTTCCTCCTTTGCTCAGATGAGGAACTTGCCCTTCCTACTCTACAGCCGCGCTGACATTCTTAAGATTGCTGTCCACCCTTGATCTCCTCCACTCCCCCAAATCCATTTGCCTCAGGGGAAGAGGCAAAATAAGTATAAATAATTAGAAAAAATGTGGAGGGAAGACAGGTAGTAGGGCTCAAACTAAGCCTACAGCAGAGATTAAATAACAGGAGTAGATAAAAATGAAATAAAAATCTGAGTGCAGGCAGTGAAGGACAAGGGCAGCTGAGACTTTGAGCTCCCTGTCCCTAGGCACACTGCAGGATCCATGGGGAGCACCAGCTGCCTCTGGCACAGACCAGTAGCCAAAACAGTGCAATGGGTAATCCCAAAGCCACATTCTGTCGTGTTCTCACCCACAGCTCACAGGGGAACAGGCTCAGCTTTGCCTTCCCCACTGCAAACTGAAGCCAAGACCTCAGGGTCCTTCAGCAGAACCTGTCCCAGCTCAAGTTTGGCCTTCAGAGGCTGCCCTCCTGCTGTCCCACAGGGATTCCTGCCTGGGAATACTCTCCCTCTCCCCACCACACCTCACATCACTGCCTGGATCAGGTCCAGCTCACCCTTTTCACTTCCTTTACCCTCCCCTCTAGAAGTTATGTTTGTGCCCCCATCCCTCCCTCTCCCCTAAGCATTCATTTTGTATTTTATAGATATACAGTAATTTTGCGACTATAAGGTGCACCTTAAAGCCTAAAATTTTGATCGAAACCCGGAAGTACACCTTATAATCCAGTGTGCCTTATATATGGACAAAGTTCTGAAAATTGCCAACCTGGAAGTGCAAGCCACACCAAGCCAGCCAGCGCCGGGGGTGGGCAGGAGTGCCGGGGCCCACGGCATGGGGAGGGCGCCTGGGGCTGCATTTAAAGGCTGCGCCAATCCATGAAAAATGTTTGCAAATTGAGCACCCGCCAGTAAACCCTGCGATCGCGCCATTCCGTTACTAATTCATTACTTTGTTGCACGCAGATCCTTGCTGCAAAAAAAAAGGTGCGCCTTACAGTCCGGTGCGCCTTATAGTTGTGAAATTACGGTATATTTAGGAAAAATTGAGAACAAAAAGCCCCAGCCACAGCTGACACAACAGAAACCATGGTAATCATCACCAATCACTCAAGTTCCATGGTGAGATGAACTTCAATCTCTGTGCTTGAAATGATGAAAATCTGGTTTCCAGAGCCCCTGCACAACAGGGCTGTGGAAAATGTTGTCATTGTGGAAGAGAAACCTTGAGGTCATACAACAAAACTAGAAAGAAAGACACAGAGGAAAGCTCCCTAAATAAATACAGCTAAAAGCACGAAGAAGTATAATGCAAATATTACTGTAGACATTTGAAAATCACTTAACTATGCAAAAAACTCTCTACATTGGATGTCTGCAAACAGAACTGGAGAACTTCTGTTCCACTGACAGCTTCCCAAATTACTTCCTTCATATCATGACACAGCAAACACTTTGCTTTTTACTTCACAACTGCAATACATAAATTATGGCTGACTTGTCTAGAAATAATATGTGAACTTTTAATGCTTTTAAATTGCCCCACAGAAAAGCCACTCAGTGAGAGCAAAAAATTCAGGTGGACAATGCGTGGTGTGGATGTTGAACCACTTTGCTCTTTAAGCTAAGGTCCACCTAAAGCCTATTTTGCTTGAATGACATTATTTCTGGCAAGATCCCATTCCAGGGACATCTGAATCTGCTTTTCATAACAAAAAGGACTTTGTCAAGGACTTGTTCTGTCCTTAGCTCAAGCCAGGAGCATTCTAACAGCTTGTCACATGCTCACCTTATAATTATCAAGGGACTGACTTTATGCACTCCCAGTATTTTCCTGAGTCAGGGCCAAAATTCCTAATAAAAGTCACACAGAAAACCCCAAAGACTTCAGAAGGTAATACCACAAAAACAAACAAACAAACCCCAAACCACAATGATTTCTAACAGAAAAACAATTGCACAAGAGAATTCAACAGAAGCCAGAGCTTGCCCTTTATGCATCACCTTTCCATGGCCTGGGAAAAATGCAACCAAGTAGATTTGGGTTTACTCAAATCCTACCATGAGATTTGTGGAGTGCAGTGTAACAACAACACGTGGATTCCTCCAAGCCTGCACATCCCAGCATCCCAAAAACTCTTCCCAGCTAAAACAGGAGCCA
>VRYO01001681.1:28573657-28584377 GCA_009812075.1 Sialia sialis | reverse complement strand
AGCAAGCTGTTATCATGGAGACCCTCTTAAGAGAAGAGGGAACAAGTTCTTCCACAAATCCCTGAATTCTGTGGCACCCAAAAAACTGGAGGCACTGGGGGCTGCCACTGTGTAGTGCTGAGAGAAGAGCACCCCCAGCATGCAGGCTCAGCATGAGCCACTCAATTTGCAAAACCACATGAGAGGATTTCACGCCAGTAGATATTTATATAGACACAGCAACCCTACAATCTTATCTATAGAATCCCTGTGAGTAGATTATGTAGATAGGCAACTATTTGCAGCTACAGTGCAGTATAATTATATTCTAGCTGCGTTGAAATAGTCCTGGTCATTTCAAGAATATGCTTCTGATGTTCTTAAAATGCTGGAGGGCTCCCCAAAGTTACTCCAAAAATTTAGATGGCAGGAAGTTACTGGGAATAATTTTTAGCCTAGTGCAAAACGTAAATCTTAAGCCACAAATCTTCTGCATGGGATTACAGTGTAATTAATTGGAAGGAAATAGCATCGAGCTCACTTGGACAGTAAAGCAAATGCCAAATTTTCCATACGCAGTCATTTTCAAGCAATTATAAGCTATGCAGATTTACATATGTAAATGTGCGGAAATATGTGGTTATTTTAAAATCTCAGAAGAAATTGTATCCCTGACAAATTACACTGAGAACCACACGAGCAGGATCTCCAAGAGAATACAGGAGAGGCACCAGGCAAAGAATTCCTGAGGTGATCCCTGTGCGTGCCTTTGTCTCTGCCACGTGGATGTGGAGCAGAGCTATTTTCAGCCGTGCTCTTGGGCTGCCCCATGGCCCAGACTCCTGCATTTCCAAGGGCTCTGTCCTTCTGGAAGCTTCAGCAGAAGCACAGCAGTGATGCTGTGATGCTGGGCTGTTCCCTCCCTCAGTGCTGGAGTTTGGGATGGAGGTGACTCCTTCCCAGAGCCTTTGCATTTAAAAATGGATTTCTATAAATAGGATTGCTGGCTCACTCTTAAGTCTTACTCCCTGCCTTCTGAGTAGAAATAGCTTAAACAGGGATGTGGGAAGATTTGCTAATCTCTGTCTGCCTGTCTGTCCATCCACTGGCTTTTCCTTCTTTCCTCAAAACAGTTCGTAGCATTTCTTGCCCACTCCACTGTGAAAGGTATTTATTGATATACCCTACTTTTTTCTTTTACTGATGAGTAACCCAATGCTCTCATGGGGGGAAAAAAGTAGTACTTATGAGGCAATAATATTTTTTTTTTGTGAATGGCAGTATCTAAAGACAAGCAATGACAAGAAAAGCTCCCAGTGCCATCAAGTGCCTGAGGAATCAGTGGCTTGCTCTTGAAGATGTTCTCTTCAGTTCTCTGAAATATTGAGCTGTGAAAGGCTTTTATTATTAAATACCTCCCATTTTGTGTTGTTTTCTTTCTGAAAACACCAATTGTTTGATGAAATGTTTCTAAGGGGCAGGGAGGTGAGGACTGAGAAGATAAAGCTTCTTTTGAAGAATTATAATTTCAGATCTTAATTTCATTGATTTCCTAACAGTTTAAATGAAAAGAAAGTGAAGAGTAAATAAGATTATGAAATAACTCAGAAGATATTGTGAAACAAGTAATCTAACTGCAGACACCTACACATTCACCTTGAAAAAATTAAGTATTCTGATGTATGTTGCAGACCTATGTTGTTCATATGGATTTTTGTAGTATATTTAGTTTCAGTGACTCAAAATAAATAGCACTTTAAAAATGTCTAAAAAATGTACCTTAGACTAAAAGATTGAGATAATGTTTTACTTCAATTTTAAAAGTAAAGCACGGAATTAGTCCTTCCTACTGCAAAACTGAAAGAGTCCAAGACCAAGAGATTTATAAATGGCACATGCCAAATAAAACCAAAGGCTAAATGGGTGGTATGTTCAAACAGGCCTTGGTCCTAAACACATCTTAACTTTTTAATTAGAGCAAACTTTGTGGAGGAAACAAAAAAGTCCATATATTTTGCTGCTTAGTGCATTGCCCTGACCTCCCACCCCCAGAGAGATGGGTCATTTTGTTGCTTTCTGCTTTTTTGGGTCACTCCAATTGCTTATTAAACAGGTAGAGATTATTTCCCTACTCCAAACAACCCCCTCACCTGAGAGGGCAGCAGATTTGTTTATTCTCTTACTCAGGCAAAGACACAAAAAATGAGGCCCAACCTGAGTCTAGCTCAGAGATTTGCACAACTCATGAGCTGGAGGAACTTTCTGGATAATTCAAATTAGCAGTATGTTATGTGATGAACGTTTACTCGAGAACAAAAAAAATAAATTAAAATTAACTTCTAAACTTTTCCAGATGCAGCAGCACTGAGGAAATTCAACTGAAACACATCCCAAATCCTGCATTTATTTCAGGGCTTCTCACTTCAGGAGAGCCCTGGAGGGGCTGGAGCGTGTCCAGGGCAGGGAAGGGAGGTAGGGAAGAGGCTGAGCCTGGAGAAAAGGAGGCTCAGGGGGGCTTCCTCACTCTCTAAAACTCCATGAGAGGAGAGTGGAGCCAGGTGAGGGTCAGGATATTTTCACCATGGAAATGGCCCCAAGTTGCACCAGGTAGGTTTAGATCGGATATTAGGAAAAATTCCTTCATGGGAAGGGTTTTCTGGAACAGTCAGCCTCCCTGGAGGTGTTTCAAAGTCCTGAAGACGTGGCACTTAGGGACAGGGGTTGGTGCTGGGCCCCAAGATCTTTTCCAACCTAAACAATTTTGTGGTTGTAGGAAATCCCAGTGAAGAGCTCTGAATAAAGCAATAGGGCAATAAAGCCCTGTTTAAGATGGCTTCAAGGTTTGTTTTTGCAACTTGCAACTCTTTGAACCACTCCCAAACCCACCTTCACTGTCACACTCATCTGCTGCTCAGTGCTACGGGAAGAAGATGCAGCATCCCCCAGCTTTTAGTGATCCTTGGTAGAAAAACACGGGCAAAATGCCTCTCTGAGCTGCCTCTGTGCTCCCACAGCTTCGCAAGACACAGATTCTGTGGTTTGCTGCCCACTAGTGTCCTGTGGCTCCAGCTCCAGCACAGCCACTGCCCACAGCACCGGAGGAAATCCCCCCAGCTCCTGGGGGAGCAGCACAGCCTGAGCACAGGGGGAACACCTTTGGAAACAGGTAAGAGACATCCCCATGTCCTCCGACTGACCAGCAATAAGAGTTTTCCTCCCCTTGGCATTTGGTGATTAATTAATAGCTATTCATAGCTCGGGTAACACCGGATTAAAAACACCCTGAGCTGTGCTGTGCCCTCCACACACAGGCACCAAGCTGAATGCTTGCTGCACATCCATGCAACTTCCCAAGGTGAGGACGTGGTTACACAGTTCCACACAAGCTCTGCAGGTAGCTCAGTATGTTTCTACAAAGACAGCAGCTTGCTCTTTTTCTCAGAGGTTGCATCCCCAGCACTGAGAATCACCATTTTCTTTGGGGAGTCTCAGCACCACCGTAGCTCTGGCTCCTCATCCTCCTGCTCTCAGCTCAGTGTGATCCTTCTCCACCCTTCCAAAACGCTGCAAAAACCCGTATTGATAGGTATACAGCAGGGAGAGGATTCAAATAGGAGATCATTTTAATGGAAATGTATTTCTAGTGTCATCTGTGCTGTATTGGTGCCTCCCGATGCTCGATTGATTTCAGCAGAGCATCTATGGGCAACGGGCATGTAAGAAATGCAGCCAGAGAGAAGCCTGGAAATGGGTTCAGCCTGTCCACAGCAGAGACTGAGTGATGCTGAAAGAGCCTCATTTCTGACAGCAGCACCTGAACGAGCCTGATCACAGTCTTACCAAAAAGAGGCAGGATTCTGAAGGAGGCCATTCTCCCCTCAGAGCCTCCCTTGCCTTCTCCCACTGTAATTAGGGAAATTATTAATTATGGTCAGCCTACAGCAGACTTCTGCTGCTCATCTGAAATGCTCACGTCTGGAATACCCAGGCAGAGTAACAGACAAGGTGGTGCAGGTAGAGTAATCCTGAAAGGCAACTCAAAAGCCTTGCTCAGGATTAGAACTGCATGACTCAGGCTTTCAAGGTAGTGAATTCAGCTGCAGAGCTCCCACTGATGTCTGTATCATCCCACGCACTTTCCAGGGCTGCAGTGCATTTATGGTTAATAGTTACCTGTATTCTTAAGGAACACAGCAACGAGAGTTTGAAACCCTCACGAAATATATAAACTTTAACCAGGTGTTTGGGGAGGTTTTTGTTTCAGGCTTCAGAAATACTAATTGGATGGAAGAGCGTGTCAGTATTTTATTGTCCCCAGAAGGAAGCTATTTCACAAACATAAAGCCTTCCCAGTGACACTGCTCAGATCTAATTTGACAAAATGTATTTGTGCTGAGTGACTGTAGGGAAATATGGGGACCAACCTTGTTATTGGTATTCAGATGGTTCCCATTGTCTCCAACAGAAATTAAACCCAAGACTACAACTGCAGAGTTAAACCCATGGGTTTATTTTTAACCTATTTCTCCCCTCAAAAATAAAATAAAAAAACAACAATAAAAATACAAAAAAAAAAAAATCAAAACCAACATGAACATGAACAACCTTACATATTTTTAAGTTAAAATCAGAATGAGATGTAATACAATGGAAAAATCACTCATACCTGCGCTGGTATTTTAAGCAAACATAGTGTGGTTCCATAAGGGGTTAGAAAAGGCAGTGGCAGAAGCCAAGCAGAAACCTGCCCCCCCACCAGATACACTCATGAAAGAGCCCTGCCTGTCACACAATGGAGTTCAGATGGATTCATAGATGGAATAATGAAAATAAATGTGTACGTGACATATCTATTTATATATGCAGTCATTTCCTTCAAAGAGATACATATCTGATATGACACTGCATTGAAATCTGAAGTCCTTTAAAAATGTGATTCTCCGACTCTTTGGCTCTGATAAAATGGCCCTAATAAGTCCTAATAAGTGTTACCAATGAATAAAGCCATCTCATCCAGTCTCAACATGAAGGTAGGTGCCATTTTCTTCAAAGGTTTCCCTTAAAAACACCCTAAAAATCTGCTTTTTGGCATCAAGTACGATGCCGAAAACAAACAGACTTTTTAAGTTGCAAAGAATCGTTGAACCACCCACTACATCTTTTCACAATGCTTTCATCTTGGAATGTTACTACACACAAAAACATTTTATTTTAGTCCCCCCGGAGTCACAAATGTACAGATGTTGCTGTGTGGCAGCACAGAATACATGCTGATGCACCTATCATGTACACATTACACTCTTCAGTCTTTGGGAGACAAATTCAGCTTTGACTGGGATCCAAAAACACACAGAAACTGAAAGTGAAATTACTGCTGACTTCATAGATCAAGGAATAAATGGAAGTGATTTTCATGGTACTTCGACCTCATAAAGCAAAAATTAGTCTGTTCTTCAAAAAACCCTTGCAAGGGGAACTAACTAGGTTAGAACATAGAATTTATAGCATCAGTACAGTAGAAAAAAAAATCTGCTTTTTCTCTTTTTTTTTATTTTTTAAATAAGATTTCTGGAGAGAAACAGGGTTTATTTCTACGCAATTCTAGTTTTAAATGAATAGCACTGGTCAGAGCGCACTTCCAGGCTGATTCTTTCTGTCCTTTCAAAAATCTCTCCCTCCAAGGAATCTGGCTGGAGAGGACACAGAGCAAGGCACAGTGGTGCTGCCTGTCAAAAATAAATAAATAAACAGATCATTTCTTAATGCTAAAACTTGTTGCAGTTTCCTTACTGCCAAAAGAAATGCAAAAAAAATGTTCAAGTTTTCACTTTGGGGGATTTCAATCCTTTCGTATTCTGAGGCACGCAGAAGACAAAAATGTTTTTAAGGTCGCTCTAAACCCACACATTTAAGATTCACCTCCTGATTTCTGCCCTCCCCAGCGCTTCACACTGGACCAGCCATGCCTGTCAATGCATTTTCTCATCCAGTGTCTACTTAAGAAGATGTGAAGGCACCCTCATCCAGCATTCATCCCTCACCCTCCGCCAGAGGTTCAATTATTCCCATCCTTCAGGAAAACCTCACACTTTGCCCTGTGCTCCTCTCTCATTCATTCCACACAAGAAACCTTTTCCCTGTTCTACCTGCTTTGCCTATTTCGAGAATTGTGTGTTTAATCTGATTTATCTGGCAGGGTGAAAAGCATTACAGGCAATTTTACGTTCTCGGATCAGAGGAGGCAGTGCAATAGAAGAGCTGGCACCCCAGAATAATTTGTTTTCTGTCCTTAAAACTGCATTGCTAAACGTGCATTTTTAATAAAACTCAAGCAATTTAAGCATATTTTTACACATGCCATGGCTTTCAATCACATATATCTAAATGTTCCAAAATACCCCAACCCACTATTGAAAACGCACAGAAACGGCAATAAATGTTTGTCAGTCAAAGAGTTAGCAGAAGGGGGAAAAAAAATTAAAGAATAACAGGTTTACCCTTATTCTATCCCAAATCTAATTTCCCCTTCCTAACTTTATAATTGACTAAAAGTCTTCAACCTTTTCAGATGATGTAATGCTTATCCGTGCATATTTTTACATAAATGAGTGAGGGGAAAAAAAATTCGGAGCAGGTACCTTCACGGAGAAATGATGAAAGTGAAATAAATTTACAATACTACTTCTTAAATATATGTAAAAACGTAAGGTGAAAGCAGAGGGCGAATTGAAAATAAAAAAATGTGAAAGGAAGGAATATCTCAATGCGACCGCTTAGGATGAAAGCCCTTCAAATTATCCCCGTGCGCTCTGACGGATTTCTACGGCACTTGGCAAAAAAAAAAAAAAAATAATTCTGTACTTTTCCAGATGAGAAAGAAAGAAAAAGCGCCTCTCCGCCTGCTCGCCTCTGCAAGCAGCGTCTCGTTCCGAAGGAGGCAGGCACGGAGGTTCCGGGCTGTCACTTTGCGAGGTGAGCGACTTTCAGCGATCGCGGCGCTCCCGCTCCTCGCCCTTCTCCCCGCGGCTCCCAGCGCGCCGCTCCCGGCACGAAACCAGCACCGCTCCCCGCTCCCCTTCCCGGCAGCGTGAAGGATGGGGACAAGGGAAGGGATGCCCGCGGCGGGGGCTCACCATGCGAGATGCTGTGGAGCAAGGCGACGGCCAACATCCACATGCCCCCGCCGCTCGCCCGCTCCCCGCTCCGGGCTCGCCCTCGCCCGCCGCGCCCACGGCCGGGCCGGAGCTGGCAGGCAGCGCGCACCGGGTCCGGCCCGCCTCGCCTGGCTCGGCTGGTGGCTGCTCGGAGCCTGCGGGGCCGCTCGTCCGCCCAGCGAGCGCTCAGCCCCGCCTGCAGCCCCGCGGCTCCGCCGACGCTCGCCCGGCGCTCGGGCGGGGGAAGAGGCGGCCGGCGGCGGGGGCGGGGGGCGGGAGCGCGGCGGGGCCCAGGTGTGTCCTTGGCTCGGGGAGGCGCCCGCAGGGCGACGGGGGCAGGGCCACAGGTGACAAAATCCTCCGGCGCGGCCACACCAGCATCCCCGGCAGCAGCGGCGGCCGGCCCCGAGCCGCGGCGAGCCGGCTCCTCGCACGCCTCCTTCTCCTCCTCCTCCTCCTCTTCTTCCTCCTCCTTGTGATGCTGATGCTCTTGCTGCTCCTCACACGGCTCCCCTCGGCGGACACATCTTCCTCCCTTTCCTCGCTCCTGGCTCTCTCTCGGAGCTCGCTGCTCACCTCCCAGCGCTCACCCCAGCCCTCCGCAGTCTTAAAGCACCGCCGGGTCCGCACAGTGGAAAAACCCAAGACCAATAGAAGAAGGCAGCAGAATTGCCTGCCTCTCAATAGTTGGCTGAACTGCGGCCGTTTGGCATCAGCTGAGTTGTATATGACTAATGTGTTGACAAGTCGTGTGGGGGGACTGGAGGAGGGGGCCCTTCTAGAAGGTCACAGCCCAGACAGGCGAGTGCATCAAATAATTGACTGGGATTCTGTGCTCCACTGGAGGAAAATACATACACACACACATCTTGCAGTGCTTACACAGGTCCAGATACTATTTGGCCTTTCATCTGCGTCTCTTTCTGTGCTGAGACGTTTCTTTCCCCCTGTAGTGAAAGAGTAAATTACAGTCTCTCTAACTAAAAGCAATTTCTGTGCCTATTCTTTCTTCACATCTGTGATGTGAAGGTTGGTCTGAAAAGGAAAAGGAGAAAACAAAAAAGAAAAAAGGGGGGAAAATATTAAATGAAGACAGCTAAAAAAATCAATATTGTGAAATACATAACAGCATTAGGGCAACTCTGGATTTAAGCTGTAAGATGAAAAGCAAGCACAACAAAGCAATAAGGAATCTCAGCCTGCAGAATCCCCTGTGTATTACCAACAGGATGACTTCACATTTGGGGGACAATATTTCTGTAAGAAAATGCTTTATAGCACCAGATATCACCCTGCTGCCAACACCCTGCCTTGTGCCCTGCAATGAAATCCAGGAAAGGACATCCCCCAGGAAGACATTGGGATGGACATCTGCAGGAGGCTCAGCAGGACTGGGCAGGGGAGGAGATCTGTCTGGAGATGTTTCTGAAGCCGTAGAGGGCAGAACAGAACACATCCCTGGAGTGTTGTATAAGGCCCTTCTCTCTCATTCTTGACAAAACCAAACTGAGGGACAGTGAAAGCCACCAGGAGAGAGCTCAGCTCCCTGCATCTCATTTGGGCTGGGCTATCAGCCAGGAGGGACTGAAGCCTTGGAGGGAAAGCAGGAGAGATGAGACCAATATTGGGCAGGGAGTCACGACTGCATTTAAGATAAAAGATGTGGGCAACCAGGGAAGCTCTTCAGGGGGAAATGGAATCTGATGCTGGTAAACAAAAATTAAAGAGAGGAGTGTAAATGTCTTGGGGGAGAATTTAAAAAAAAAGAAAGAGGTGAAAAAAAAAAAAGAAAAAAAGAGAAATTTGGTTTTATTGGGAGTGAAGATCTGTTAAAAATAACAATACGTTTATCTGTTTAGAAGAGAGCTGGTGACTAGCAGAAATGTTTAAGAATAGATTTGAGAGCATTTGGGAGAAGTTCATGACAGATTTGTTCAAGAAGCTCTTTCAGAATTGCTTTGTTTCCTATTCCAAAGCCCAAAACATGTTTGGGGCTGTAGAGAAACAATGTTCTAGACATTCTACAATGACAGAATAAACAAACCTCCTTTCTTACACCTCTCTGCCTCCTTTACTCATCTCCAGAACTCTGGTAGCCCTTAGCGAGTTTCAGCTTCCTGTAGAGCTGCCTTAAACAAATTTTTGTGCATTTCAGTTCATTTAAAGCAACCACAGCAGCTGCAAACTAAAAGAGTAAATCTTTAATTTGTTCCTCAGTGGCACCAGAAGGCAAAGGGAACAGATACCAGAGGATATTTAACATTTTTAAGCAGAATCCAACCAACTAGGCAGCATAATCCTTGTCCTGAGCTGGGTTTAAGGAGGGGAGGAGGAAGGCAGGATGCAATTTTGCATGAGAGCAGGTTCACTGGCCCTGCTGCTCAGAGAATGACTTGACTAAAAGCTAAATTCAACAATCTGTCAATGAAGAAAGAAGACTACACGATAACTTCCATGCAAAGTACATTAAATCAGTCAGGATGCTACTTTTCAAGTCTGGAAAATCAAGCATGATCAGGCTTCGGCTGCCATCAAAGCTACTCAAGGTCATGAAAGAGAATCCCCATTTATATTTCTTTGTTGTTGTTTGTTTGATTAAAATATAATGTCTTAGATTAAGTGGCTGGAAATTATTTAGCTTTTCCTAAAATAAATTCAACAATTTTCCAGCAAAATATCTCAATTAGACTCTGCATATTCTTTACCCAAAAAAACCCACAAAAAAACAAACAAACAAAAAAACCCAAACAAAAAATAAAATTAAAAACAAACAAACAAACAAACAAACAAAAACAAAACAAAACAAAAAAAAGCCAAAAAGCTTTTGAAGTTATTGAGTTATTGATTTAACTGTAAAGATCAAAAATCTTGAAATTGTCTCAAATTCTTAATCTGGGTTTAGATCATCTACTGGTTGACTGTATTGGGTTGACCATCCTTGCTTTCTCCAGCTTCCACACAGCTTGTTGAGGAAGATCTCTTGAAGTTAACAGAATTAACAGAGATAAATCAACAATTCAAATCAGCTGATGATCACCCTGAATGCATCTCAGACAACTTTTCAGGTCACATTGTACTGCAGGAGGCACAAGGAGAAGCTTTGATATCAGGACCTCATTGAAACCCTGGAGCGTTTGAGCCATCTGGTTCTAGTGGGATATCCAGAACACCAAACATTTTTCTGACAGTTCTGGCCATGCACATTCTAGTTCTCCCCCGAGCCACCAGCATGGAGAACATGCAGAAACATCGCCAGCATGATCAGTCTGACAACATCCCACACAATCTTCAGCTTGCAGCTGAAATACCTCGACTGGAAACCACAGGAAGAGTTAAATGGTGAGGTCTGCACACCAATGTTGCATTACACCTCCATCATGTTCTCATCCTCTCAAACTCACAAGGAATGACCACAGCAGACTAACAGAAGAAAGACCTGCCTCGTGGAAAGCCTTTGTGAAAATGAAGTACAGTAATTTCACAATTGTAAGTTGCACCTGCTTATAAGCCGCACATCCAGTTAGCCAGGTAGACCAGGGGATTTCTCCATATATAAGCCACACCTGAATATAAGCCGCACTTTATTT